>OW284515.1:4800000-5424916 GCA_935413205.1 Polydrusus cervinus
GAAAAAATATTTTTAGCGGACATCTAATGAAAATTATATAGCAGCCAAATTTCAAACAGTGTTTAAAAATATATTTTTATTCTTACAATTTTGTTGTATGTAAATCATTCTTAGTTCGCTTACATGGTATGCAGATTTTGTTTTAAAAGGAGTTTCTTATAAGGAAATAGATTCAAATTTGAACTACATAAAATATAGCATGGTCTTTGCGGTCCCCCATTTTATTTAGGTTCGTACTTACATATGTGTATATTTGATAATATTGACTGCAATATAGATAATGTTTCTAGGGTTATCAGTTAAATTGTAAAATAAATAACAAGCTTTGTTTGTTGACGTCTCGGTTAATTTGATTTAAAACGTAAACAAAAAACTACAAAATAAAGTTCGGAATTATAAATTCACTAGAAATCGAAAAACTTCCACACTATTAAATTAAAAAGAAGATGGATTCTAATATAGTACTATTAATTAAGTATGTTGAAAAATAAATAAAACCTGTAAGGAAATATGTAAGTTTATTGACAAATAATTTATTAAAATATATATTTACATATATTACAATTTTTATAAAATAATAATAACATTGATCAGAACACGACCATACCATATTTGTGGGGGTATCTTGTCATTTCTTACCATTCTTTCGAATTTGGCTTTTTTCCTCTTCGTTCGCAGCCAGGACCATTCCCGAGAGGACCTACAGCTTAACGTGGGTTCCGAACCACGATCCTCGGCCATGCGACATCCCAAGAGCTATCAACATTTGGTTTCTTGCCATTACATGACCTACTAATTGAGGGGTGTGTATCTTCTTCTGCACCCACAAGATGTCCGATCTCATCCGACCTGGTTACCGGTGTAAATGGGTGGGTTGGGACTGTTGGGAGATGATACCTTTTACACTCATCCCAGCATTCATAAATCCGCCCAATTTCGGATATACTTTTTTATTGCACGTATACCCACTCCGAGAATCGAACCCGGGTCGCCACGGTCGAATGTCAGTAACTCGCCTCTGTGCCGCCGCAGCGGTCTTTGGGGGTATCTATTTTGTGAGTTTTATTTGTTACTACTTACAGTATCATTACCAAAATACGGCTGACACATCAAACTTAAAAATATCAATTAATTAACTAACATATAAGTTAGCTAATGATAATTTTCTGTTTCGAGATTTTTAATTGATGCTTTTAAATACAAAGATTACTTAAAATTTTGGTATTGTTAAAATGTTCGACTTTCTTTGCGACTTTCTCGAGATAGAAAAACAGCGCATTTGTGTTATGTCAACCTTTTTTTATATTATATTTGCTATGGACACCCCAAATGATATCAATTTAATGCTATGGTAGGTATCCTTTAAGATTTCTGCAAAACATTATTATTCATTACCTAAAATTAGGAAGGGAGGAATTTTTATCTAAAAAATGGTACTTTTATTTCTGGTTTGCAATATGTAAGTTCTGTTTGGTGTGCAATAATACATTACACATTTTGTCCCATTCAGTTCTCCGCTTTAAATTTCTTCGTCTGAGGAAGTCACCCTTGATATATATGAGTATACTGAAATTATTAACCAAAATTAATTAATTAAGCAAAAAGAAAAAAATTATATAATGCTTACCTACAGTTCCAGGTTTACGATGATCAATAATACATTTCACATAAACTCAGGAGCTGAGGTGCTGCTATCACTAACACCCACCCCTACCTCGCAACACATGCTATATTAAAATATAATAAATGCTTGTTAATGTTTTGAAACACAAGATTAATAACTACAATAAAAAAATACTAGAACAATATATAATATAGAAAATTAGCTATGACTGTGTACACGCTAAACAAATGGAAGAAAAAATATTTGTATTACGTGAAATATAACAGGCTACGTACTATATATATATTATTATACATCTTCTCTATCACCTCGGCTCTTATTCGAACCCCATACAGCTCTCCACTATATATTTCTTCCCCATGAGAGGCTACTCGCGAAATATGTGTATATGTGAGTGAACTAAAATAATTAGCAAAAATTAATTAAACATAAGAGAAAAAGAAAAAAAATATATAGTTTACTTACAGTTCCAGGTTTACGGCTTCGAACCTCCTTAAATACGGCCACCGTAATTCACAGCCACTTGAATCTTGGGAGCGAACTCCTCAAAGATTCGCCAATCCCAACTAGAATATAAGATTATACTGTATTTACAGCTTAAACTATCTTTTTATTAAGTTAATATTTAAATAAATAATAGCGTTTATACTTTTTGTAATTACATTAATTAGTTCTACTTACTAATATACTGTGAAGACGAACTGGATACATTTTAATAATGTAATAATAATTGTCTACTGTATATATACCAAAAATTTTAAAAGTTAACTCAATCATGCAATAAATTAGAAAATTAGGACTGAATTAATTTGTACCAAATTAAATATCCCTGTAATATTTAAATAATAACGTGATTAATATTAAAATTTGAATTTTCAATAAAAAACTGCTTCTATCTTGCGATAACAACGATGTATTTTTTATATAAAATCGCAAAATAGTCTCATGTTAAAGAAAAGTGGGAAAATATCAGGTGAAGGCTGATAACGCTGTAAACATCAACATCATATCACCAGACAACGTAACCTTTTAAAAAGAAACGCTATTGATGGTTCTGAACAAAATGTGCGCACCATATTTGTCATAAGATGTTAACTGAATTTTTGTGTGGTAGGAGGATATATGTATGGTGTGAAGCGTGGGGGGACTTATGTGTGGGGTTATGTTATGGAGGATGGTGGGAGGATATATCCATAGATATTAATCGAGTTATAATATGTATGAATATGTGTTGAGCGGTATGGTAGGAGGATGTATGTGTGTGAAGGGTTGGGGGGATATGGTGGGGTGAGAGTGGGGGGATATGGTGGGGGTGAGAGTGGGGGGATATTCATAGGTGAGTGGTAGGGGGGTATGTAGGCTGGGATATATGGATATATCCAAGCCTACATACCCCCCTACCACTGAATGATGAATATCCCCCCACTCTCACCCCCACTATATCCCCCCACTCTCACCCCACCATATCCCCCCAACCCTTCACACACATACATCCTCCTACCATACCGCTCAACACATATTCATACATATTATAACTCGATTAATATCTATGGATATATCCTCCCACCATCCTCCATAACATAACCCCACACATAAGTCCCCCCACGCTTCACACCATACATATATCCTCCTACCACACAAAAATTCAGTTAACATCTTATGACAAATATGGTGCGCACATTTTGTTCAGAACCATCAATAGCGTTTCTTTTTAAAAGGTTACGTTGTCTGGTGATATGATGTTGATGTTTACAGCGTTATCAGCCTTCACCTGATATTTTCCCACTTTTCTTTAACATGAGACTATTTTGCGATTTTATATAAAAAATACATCGTTGTTATCGCAAGATAGAAGCAGTTTTTTATTGAAAATTCAAATTTTAATATTAATCACGTTATTATTTAAATATTACAGGGATATTTAATTTGGTACAAATTAATTCAGTCCTAATTTTCTAATTTATTGCATGATTGAGTTAACTTTTAAAATTTTTGGTATATATACAGTAGACAATTATTATTACATTATTAAAATGTATCCAGTTCGTCTTCACAGTATATTAGTAAGTAGAACTAATTAATGTAATTACAAAAAGTATAAACGCTATTATTTATTTAAATATTAACTTAATAAAAAGATAGTTTAAGCTGTAAATACAGTATAATCTTATATTCTAGTTGGGATTGGCGAATCTTTGAGGAGTTCGCTCCCAAGATTCAAGTGGCTGTGAATTACGGTGGCCGTATTTAAGGAGGTTCGAAGCCGTAAACCTGGAACTGTAAGTAAACTATATATTTTTTTTCTTTTTCTCTTATGTTTAATTAATTTTTGCTAATTATTTTAGTTCACTCACATATACACATATTTCGCGAGTAGCCTCTCATGGGGAAGAAATATATAGTGGAGAGCTGTATGGGGTTCGAATAAGAGCCGAGGTGATAGAGAAGATGTATAATAATATATATATAGTACGTAGCCTGTTATATTTCACGTAATACAAATATTTTTTCTTCCATTTGTTTAGCGTGTACACAGTCATAGCTAATTTTCTATATTATATATTGTTCTAGTATTTTTTTATTGTAGTTATTAATCTTGTGTTTCAAAACATTAACAAGCATTTATTATATTTTAATATAGCATGTGTTGCGAGGTAGGGGTGGGTGTTAGTGATAGCAGCACCTCAGCTCCTGAGTTTATGTGAAATGTATTATTGATCATCGTAAACCTGGAACTGTAGGTAAGCATTATATAATTTTTTTCTTTTTGCTTAATTAATTAATTTTGGTTAATAATTTCAGTATACTCATATATATCAAGGGTGACTTCCTCAGACGAAGAAATTTAAAGCGGAGAACTGAATGGGACAAAATGTGTAATGTATTATTGCACACCAAACAGAACTTACATATTGCAAACCAGAAATAAAAGTACCATTTTTTAGATAAAAATTCCTCCCTTCCTAATTTTAGGTAATGAATAATAATGTTTTGCAGAAATCTTAAAGGATACCTACCATAGCATTAAATTGATATCATTTGGGGTGTCCATAGCAAATATAATATAAAAAAAGGTTGACATAACACAAATGCGCTGTTTTTCTATCTCGAGAAAGTCGCAAAGAAAGTCGAACATTTTAACAATACCAAAATTTTAAGTAATCTTTGTATTTAAAAGCATCAATTAAAAATCTCGAAACAGAAAATTATCATTAGCTAACTTATATGTTAGTTAATTAATTGATATTTTTAAGTTTGATGTGTCAGCCGTATTTTGGTAATGATACTGTAAGTAGTAACAAATAAAACTCACAAAATAGATACCCCCAAAGACCGCTGCGGCGGCACAGAGGCGAGTTACTGACATTCGACCGTGGCGACCCGGGTTCGATTCTCGGAGTGGGTATACGTGCAATAAAAAAGTATATCCGAAATTGGGCGGATTTATGAATGCTGGGATGAGTGTAAAAGGTATCATCTCCCAACAGTCCCAACCCACCCATTTACACCGGTAACCAGGTCGGATGAGATCGGACATCTTGTGGGTGCAGAAGAAGATACACACCCCTCAATTAGTAGGTCATGTAATGGCAAGAAACCAAATGTTGATAGCTCTTGGGATGTCGCATGGCCGAGGATCGTGGTTCGGAACCCACGTTAAGCTGTAGGTCCTCTCGGGAATGGTCCTGGCTGCGAACGAAGAGGAAAAAAGCCAAATTCGAAAGAATGGTAAGAAATGACAAGATACCCCCACAAATATGGTATGGTCGTGTTCTGATCAATGTTATTATTATTTTATAAAAATTGTAATATATGTAAATATATATTTTAATAAATTATTTGTCAATAAACTTACATATTTCCTTACAGGTTTTATTTATTTTTCAACATACTTAATTAATAGTACTATATTAGAATCCATCTTCTTTTTAATTTAATAGTGTGGAAGTTTTTCGATTTCTAGTGAATTTATAATTCCGAACTTTATTTTGTAGTTTTTTGTTTACGTTTTAAATCAAATTAACCGAGACGTCAACAAACAAAGCTTGTTATTTATTTTACAATTTAACTGATAACCCTAGAAACATTATCTATATTGCAGTCAATATTATCAAATATACACATATGTAAGTACGAACCTAAATAAAATGGGGGACCGCAAAGACCATGCTATATTTTATGTAGTTCAAATTTGAATCTATTTCCTTATAAGAAACTCCTTTTAAAACAAAATCTGCATACCATGTAAGCGAACTAAGAATGATTTACATACAACAAAATTGTAAGAATAAAAATATATTTTTAAACACTGTTTGAAATTTGGCTGCTATATAATTTTCATTAGATGTCCGCTAAAAATATTTTTTCAAACTATAATAATTTTATAAGCCATGATTTTAGATAAGTTTAAAACGATTTTAAAATTAAAAATACGTCTTTCTATCACTGTTGATATTATTTACATAAATTATAATAACGGCGCTACAGACTTCTCACCAATCCACGGTACCCATAAGGTCCATAGGCCAGCTGGTTACCTTGGAGATGTATTTGGAAATATAGTTAGGATGCTCTGTATAATCTAGTATTTTATGATCAGACATTGATTTTCTTCTTTTGATAAAAATAATTTGATTTATTCTAAAAATAATTTAAATTATTCTAAAAAAGTCACTTAAATTTTTTTTTTTTTAACGTGGGATATGGAAGACTGATAAATTGTTAATCAAAATCCTATCTTTTTTTGTGTCAAATGATATGTTACTATCATCAATGGTTATTTGGTTATTTAATTTAAATGAATTCAAACAATATTTCTAAATTCCTTTCCAAAGTTATCAGCTTCAGTTGGCTGTGAAACCAAAAGAAAATTGATAGGTACACGATAATTTTGCACTTATTAGATATTATTGTTGATTTTTAAGTCCGAAACGTGTTTTGGCACAAATAAATATATTTATTATTATTATTTTTCTCAATGTTAGTTTTCACAGGTTTTTGTTGGTATTGCTGGTATTATTTACAGTACACAGAAGAAATTCATCTTAACCTGTACTGTTTAGGAACTTCCGTACTATATGACATGTTTGGAGGATGACGCTTTTCTGGATTAGTTGGTATAAATAACCTGATAGGCCCAGTTTTTCCAAGTTGGGCTTGAAATTTTTCGTCATAGCTCCCTCCACCGATATTATGATCGGAATTATGTCGATTTTATCTAGCTTCCATATATTTTTTATCTCTATAGCCAAATTCGAGTACTTGGTCTTCTTCTCCGATTCGGTATTATTATTATTATTATTATTATTATTATTATTATTATTAAATATTTTTAAGGCTTAAGAGAGCGGGTCAAATGTTTCTCAAGTATATAAATCACATGTATGTCTATATCGTGCTTTATAACGAATATTTAAAAAAATTGGTTTTAAGGTAATTATTTGTACAGGGACATTATTATTTGATCAAATCAATCAAATTTGGCTTCTGACTATTAAGGAATGACTAATTGTTTTTATTAAGGTCGATAGGAACGCCTCCAATTGGGTGCGACACTTAAAATAATGTACGTTTATTGATATCAGGATTTGGGTTATGATATTTTATTGATACATTTAATTTTGCGATATCTTTCTTGGAGTGGAGTGCTGCGGGGCGAACCAGGTCAAAGTAGAGGAAGCAGGGCAAAGCTGGACTAAGTTGGTAAAGCGCCGAACTGGTAGTCGAATTGTTGAAATGTTGATGGTTCAAGCCTTAGTAATAAAATTTATAAAAAAAGTCTGACGTCACGAGCAAGAACCTCTTAGACCTGATTATATATATTTAGATTGTTGTCCTGGCTAATTTGGTAAAGCGTCGAAATGGTGGTTCGAGTCACTGGAATAAAATTCATAAAAAAAGTCTGATGACGTTAGCAAATTTATTTAGATTGTCGACCTGTCTGCATTGATAAATTGTCGATCTTTAGTTACGGTATGCAGTATCTAGTGGAGGATTACATATTAATTCTGATTGCTGTACTGGAATTGATTGATTTTGTTCGTTTTGAATGAACATTTTTTACTGGGTTTGAAGCGTTTCCTGGGGAGATCCAAAAATGTGAAAGGGTAAGAAAGTAAGTTTAAGTAAATTTACACAATTCGTGGATATAATAAAGCGAATTAATTTAATTATTGTATATATTTTAAAAATAAAAACTAAATTACACGTTCATTGTATATTTAATTTCTATCCCTTTGCTCCAAATACATCCTTTAACAGCTTTTCTGTATACCTTATTCTATTTTGAAAACGGTATCGATCCAATATACTGTTTATAATCATTCTCTCTTGCTTTTCTGTTATCATTTGTATGATACAAATAACGTGAAAATCTTGTTTTTTTTCATTAAAATTGACGGTCTTATTTATGTTTTCCATTTATTATTATTATTATTATTAGTATTATTATTATTATTATTATTATTATTATTATTATTATTATTATTATTATTATTATTATTATTATTATTATTATTATTATTATTATTATTATTATTATTATTATTATTATTATTATTATTATTATTATTATAATGACTTAGCCTTACGGCTTCGCACTCCCTCGCAGGGGAACATTCACTTATCCCAGATATCTTAGATATCAAAAGGATTAAGCTCTGTGGGGGTCCTTTCCCTGTTATCGGGCCCACGGCGACGATTGTCCTTGTTGGATCCCACAAATTTTCTGACGGTTTGGGCTGTGGAGAGTAGTACTGCTTTCTGTAGAACCTTGTAAAGTTGGTCGTTAAGTCCCAGTTCTTTGATGTTTTTCAGGAGGCTCTTTGGGACCACCCCAGTTGATGACATTATAATTGGCACTGTTCTGACGGTATTCATCTGCCATTGTCTCTGTAGGCATCCTTCAAGTTCTCGATATTTTGCTATTTTTTCAGCGTTTTTCAGAATCAAGTTGTTAGTGTTTGGGATGGCTATTTCTATAAGCGTAGTATTTCTGGCTCTTCAATCTACTAAAACAATATCAGGTCTATTATGATTAACAGTTTGGTCAATTAAGATGGTGCGGTCCCAGTATAGTCTGAAGTTATTGTTTTCCAGAATTGATTCCGGAGTGTACTGGTAGTATGGCATTTTTTCCTCCTGTAGAAGTTGTAATTTAATTGCCAGTTCCAGCCAGTTATTATTATTATTATTATTAATATTATTATTATTATTATTATTATTATTATTATTATTATTATTATTATTATTATTATTATTATTATTATTATTATTATTATTATTATTAATATTATAATGTTTTCAATGTTTTGTTTCTCAGCTTCTTGTTGGTATTGCTGGTATTATTTACAGTACAGAGAAGAAATTCATCTTAACCTGTACTGTTTAGAAACTTCCGAACTATGTGGCAAGTTTGGAGAATGACGCTTTTCTGAATTAGTTGATATAAATAACCTGAAAGGCCCAGTTTTTCCAAGTTGGGCTTGAAATTTTTCGTCATAGCTCCCTCCACCGATATTATGATCGGAATTATGTCTATTTTATCTAGCTTCCATATATTTTTGATCTCTATAGTCAAATTCGAGTACTTGGTCTTCTTCTTCGATTCGGTTTTAGAGAGGTTGTGTGTTAGTGAGCAACCTATATCGATTATTATTATTATTATGATTATTATTATTATTATTATTATTATTATTATTATTATTATTATTATTATATAACTATACTATACTGTGCTAGACACTAATACAAACTAAATGATGATGTTAAATGGATTGTGTGCTCTTTTAAATAACCAATATTTTTTATGATACATGTTTTTTGGATTTGGATTGCATCCTCTGGAATCCTGATAAAATCAAAAAACTATTTTTATTACTTACAAATTGTTCCTCTAACAATTTTTTAGGAAATATCGTGTACCAATGTATACTGCAATTAAAAATACTTATCTTTCTATTTTAAACAAACTTAAGTTTACTAAAATCGAATAAGTCGTTTAGAAGTTACAGCAATTTAAATGATTACACTTTCAATAGCTTCCCCAACTCTTATTAAGGTTGGTATGTCAATAAGGCTTAAACCAAACATGATGCAGAATTGTCTAAGCTTTCTAATGATGTTACCAAAGGTATACCTTAATGTGACAATTTTCGGAGAAATTAAGAATTTCAATATTTAATTTTCAATTGTGTCCTCTGGCGGCAAAATGCGAACTTAGAAATCATTTCCAACATTTTTTCTTAGTCACCTTAATTACGAATATTTTTTTGCCTGAGTTTCTATATCCAATAGTTTTCGAGATATGGTCATCCATATCCATAATGGGACACTCGGTATATTATATCGAATTGTATTTTGGTTTTCACGTTTTGCCTTGAAAATTTAATCTACTTTTCGATTATCATGTCCTAATTATACCGTATGATCAAACTTAAGTTTACTAAATTGATGTTACCAAAGGTGTACCTTAATGTGGCAAGTTTCGAAGAAATTTAGAATTTCACTTCTATTAAGAAGTTTTTCCCCGAGTTTCTATGTTCAATGGTTTCTGAGATATGATCATTCATAAATGAGACATCTGGTATATTATTCATACCAAATTTTAATTTTCCATTTGTAAATCGAGTAAAATATTATTATCAAGTTATATTTTAATTCCGAATCGTCGAAATCTTCTAGTCTTAGAATGTCACGGAAGAGACAACTTTCCTTTTACGTCTGTTTGAAGGTCTCGCTTATATAACATTTTTAACCAAGATAAAATGAACTTGTGTGTCCTAATAATAATTTACAGTGAAATAATAATATAATGTGTTCTATTATAATTGTGGAAGATTTAACAGTGAAATCAAAGGGGGTATGTAATATACATATTTAGTTTTTGTTGTATTAGTTAGTAACGTGGTATTAATTAAGTCCTTTTTGTAAATAGCTAATAAAATAATTTAAAGGATTTACATTCCAGTGTACGCATTCACTCTAAAGACTTATATAACACATAAAAACTAGAGACTAATTATATTTTTTATATACTGTCAGCAAATTATACCTGGAAAATGATATTACATTTTATAGTTATGTAATTGCCTATAACATTAAGAATTATTTTTTTGTATTAAATCTATTAGCATGCTATGTCATATTGAAAACATTTATGTAATAAGACTCTATTGCGGTAAACCTAAAGACATTATTATTAGTATTATTATATCCGTGTAAGAATTAGATAAATTAATAAATTCCAGTCATCTTAGATTGAACTGTCAATGACTTTTTTCAAAAAACAAGATACATTAAATATTTCCGGTCAATGTATTATTTTTAATAATAATAATAATTTATTTAATCAACGGGTTACACCCAGTACAAATTATTATTATTTTTGGGTGGGGGGATACATGTGTGGAAGGATAATATAATATATCCATTGATATTGATTGAGTTAGAATATGTATGAGGGGTGTGGTAGGGGGATATATACACGGTGAAAGGTTATATCCCTAGCCAAAAGTAATAATAATTTATTTAATCAACGGGTTATCCCAATACAAATTATTATTATTTTTGGGTAAGGGGATATATGTGTGGAAAAATATATCCATTGATATGGATTGAGTTAGAATATGTATGAGGGAGGATATATACATGGTGGAAGGTTATATAGGGGTGTGGTATGGTGGAAGGTTATATCCCTACCCAACATCAACATCATATCACCAGACAACGTAACCTTTTAAAAAGAAACGCTATTGATGGTTCTGAACAAAATGTGCGCACCATATTTGTCATAAGATGTTAACTGAATTTTTGTGTGGTAGGAGGATATATGTATGGTGTGAAGCGTGGGGGGACTTATGTGTGGGGTTATGTTATGGAGGATGGTTGGAGGATATATCCATAGATATTAATCGAGTTATAATATGTATGAATATGTGTTGAGAGGTATGGTAGGAGGATGTATGTGTGTGAAGGGTTGGGGGGATATGGTTGGGTGAGAGTGGGGGGATATGGTGGGGGTGAGAGTGGGGGGATATTCATAGGTGAGTGGTAGGGGGGTATGTAGGCTTGGATATATCCATATATCCCAGTGGTCTGAAATCAGGGAAAGACCTCTACTGAAGCTGTTCAAGAATATCAGGACAGTCAATATCACCATTGAGGATTTTAAACACTGTACACAAGAAGATCCTTATCCTTCTTTTACTTGAAGATAATTAATTAAAAATCCCCAAAATATACTCATTATAACAAGACTGAAGAGGATAAATCTCAAGCTTTCTGTAATGCATGCATTTTAAGAACTTTCTCTGCACTCCTTCAATCATCTTTATCCAAAGGTTATACTGAGGAGACCAAATTATGCTGCCATATTCCATTACCAAGGTGTGAAACAAATAAAGGCTAATAGTACTTCTTGCGATCAATCCTGCAATTCTTTGGGCACTCTCAATTTGAGAACTTATATGACTGGAAAAAGATAAGGTAGTATCAAATAAGATTTCCAGATCCTTCCATTCATCAACCCTCTTAAGTTCAGTATCATTCAATGTATAATCATGGACAATATCTTTATTAAGTGTAAACGACAAACAGGCACACTTATCTACATTTAAGTTAAAACCATTAACATTACACCAACTAGCAACATCACAGAAATCCTGCTGAAGTGTCTCACAATCATTCCTCGAATTAATTTCAAGAAAAACCTTTAAATCACCCGCAAATACGAAGCCCTTTGAATTCTTAACCTTAGTCATAACCCTGTTAAAAGCCACTATAAAGAGCAACGGTCCCAGATTATAGCCTTGCGGCACCCCTGTTGTACTCTTATAAACCACAGATCTACCTACATCCTTTTATTTCTACATACTGTCTTCTATCGACCAAATATGACTGAAGCAGTTTAATTAAAAATTGAGAAACATTTAAATCAGACAAAGAGTTTAGAATAACACAATGCCTCACTCTGTAAAAGGCTTTATCCATATCAGTATAAATAACGTTTACTTGAGTAATGATGCAACTATTATCACACATCTATTATTTTTTTTGCGAGTTTATATTTTTATCCCAATAAAATGTGATCTATTGAGACTAACTGGATGAAACATTTTATATAGAAAAAAAAAATAAATATCTACCTGTGAACTTCCTAGGTTTTCCTTACTTACTGGAACATTCACTGCATACGAGGTAGGAGGGACTGTAGGACTGGCCGTTCGACTTAGATCCACGTTGTCAGAAGTAATCTACAAAGTAAACATATCGTGTGTTAAGACCTAACTTACTGCTGTTAAGTATTTTTCTTGAAAGTAATTTATTTTTATTTATTTCAAAGCATTGCTTCCATTGCTCTTTGCGCTACCAACAGTACTGCACTTCTGCCGTCCCTGAAACCAAATTGTTCCTCCGGAATACGCTGGTCCAACTTTCCGACCTTTATTCTCTTATATATTATTTTTGTCGCAACTTTTCCAAGTGTGCTCAGCAATGCTAGTGGCCTGTATGAGTTCGGTCTTATTACGGGGTTACCAAGCTTAATAATTGTTAATATTTTATTGTTATATGGTAGGAGAAAAAAATGTTGATGTCCTAGTTTTTTTATTCCACGATGCTTACCTTGTAAATTTTAAACATCTTGAGCATGCCGAATGCGAAAGAAATGGCTTTTTTGGATACTTCCAAATTACAATCGTCTTGAATAGCGCATTTCAGCACGTGAAGGCATCCGATGTTACTTAAATGATTTAGTACTTTGATAATACGCTTTCTTACTTCGGCTTCATTAAGAGCCACTATTTTTTTAAGTTCCATTGAGAACGTGTGACTGGGAAATGTATGATCAATCATGCCTAAAAAGAAAAATATGCTTACATTTTTTAAATGATGGAAAAATAATAATAATTTATTATAGTTATAACTACGTGACAATGTCGCGTTTGTGATCTGATGGTTGCCTACGCACTCTGGCGGCCTTCATTTCATTATTCTATTTGTAAGGTGTTTGACGTGTAGAATATTTTAAACATGCATTATATTATTGAAAGTGAGCTTTTTGTATACATATTGTGTCTTTATTTGAAGGTTTTTTTTTTATTGAATATACTGAATATTATAACAAAATGACACGTCAGTTTGAAGTGTGCAAGAAATTAAACTTTTTATTTATTTTTTTTTTAATGATAAAACACCTGCACTGTAGGAAAAACCTTTAAGGCGCTCTGGGAGCGGTGCGTGTGCGAAGAAAGCGATTAACGTTGGTCTTGAAACGTTGAAGATTGTATTCATTGGGAAACACGACCTCAGGAAGATCATTCCACAAAGATGACGTTCTCCAGATGAAAGAATTCTTGAACAATGAAGTTCGAGGAGTACTAAGCTGAACAACATATGGATGAGTAGCCGAAGGGTGTGTTTGGGTGCAGAGCTCCAGACATGAGAGCAATATTCTAATGATGGTCGAATCTGGGCTTTGTAGAGTGTCAAAAGTTGATGAGGTGTGTACAACCTTTTGGTGCGAAAAAGTACACCAAGTTTCTGTGCAGCTGCCTTGGCAATTGCGGCAACGTGATCATGCCAAGACATATTACCTCCCAGATTGACCCCCAGCAAATTAATAGACGGTGCCAGGGGAATTGCGTGTCCTGCCATGACTATATCCGGTTCTGCAATGTTAACCTTTTTGGAGAAGACTGCTGCCTGGGTTTTCTTAGCATTAAATTCGACTTGGTTACTATCACCCCAAGCCAAGATTTCTTCCAGGCTAGGAAATAACATTTCAAAGGTGAGGACAAAAACAACCCCGTTCGTAACCTGACGAACTGTAGCCGAAGCACTTTACAAGTAATATCCCCTCCATTTCATCCACTCCTTCGCGCGTTCCGATTGATCACCCCTTTTAAAGGTGGGAGACTCGCAAATGTGCATTTAACTATGTACACACAACTTATAGCGTCTTTATGATTGAAATATTGTGTCTAGAGTAATTGGTCTTGAGATTATAGCAAGATAGAAGCGAAATTATAAAATGTGAAATAAACCAGGCAACAACGAAACTATTATAAAATAAAATATTATTATGAAACTTTGATAGGTTATATGGTTACATTGTGTGCACCTTTTCAGTATTCAAACGTCTGACTGCCACTTCAAGTTGAACCGGAAGAACGTACAACTTTGTTAATTTAAATAGAACACCCTGCGTAGTCACGCCGCGAAAATTACCCGTTTTTCGTAGAGTGACGGTTCGAGAAGGAATAAAAACTAAAATGAAAACTATTTCTCGTTCTTTATTCGGCTTTCGCAAACTTTTTTAATTCGTTATTACAAGATACGCGCTACCAAACGATTATTGTTTTTACATTCAATAATTTTCAAGCGACAGGTTCAAAATCCGCCATGTAAGTTTTTTATATTCCCTTAGAGGGATCTCGATAATACCCTACCCTAGGCTGCTTTTCCATTGTCATTAGCCACAGCACAGTTCATGTTATTCAATTAAAAAAATTATAAAGAAAATTATTTTACAACGCTGTAAACTCTATCTAAAGTTATTAATGTAAACATTTGTTTTTTTACCTTCATGAGTCAATTGCTGTTCCCATAAATTAAACCAGAAGTCCAGTGCGTTATATTTGACTTCCCAATGAAGATCTCCAATGACCGCATGCGTCATCACGTCGTACAACCTAAATCATTTTGGTGAATGAAAACCCGATTACCATTGGGAACTTGTTAAATTTAAATGTCTTTCAAAGTTTCCTTGCAAAATTTGAATTTTGAGATATTTGAACAAAACCAAAAAGGGTTGATTTTATTTTTCATTAAAATCTGGTAAGCCAAATTTTCGTATTATTAAGACACTTTTATCATCTACCAAAACTTTGGAGATATTGGTGGACAGGAACGGTAATTTTGGGACTTGAATAGGTATTATAATGGTAGGAACGTTGTTTTTTAAAGTCATTTTTAACCGAGAAGAGTTTTTCCTTTTAAAAGTGACTTTTTATGGGACCAAAAACTATCGATAGTTCTTCACCATTAAAAAATATTTTATGTAAGTGAGTTTAACATTCCGTTTAGTAAAGCTGGTTGGAAATAAAGAAATAAAATCAGTATAAAATTGTCTAAAACTTTCCAGAATCGAATTTTGGACCAATTGTATAGCTTCAATATGAATAAAATGGGCATTACATGTAATTTGGTTAAAAATTGTATATAATATTCGTAACTGTTTTTTTACCTTGGTAATATGTCTTCGGGAAAACTCTGAACTTTAGCGATTTTATAAATCAGCGACGCAACTTCCTTTCTTACCAGTCCTTCAGTTTCCTTTTCAAACACATTTAAGATATCGTCCTGTAATTAAAAAAAAAATATATTAATATAAATTATTAATATAAATATTATATTAATATTAAACTAATAATCACACACAACAGTTAAGGCCAAGACACAATTAAAAAATAAGCGTTAGGTAATAAGCAACAAAAGTTATTTTTATGACGTAGAAACAAATCAATCGCGACACAATTAAGCTTATTATATATTATTATAATATTTTCTATTTCCCAATACCAGTTTCTTATTGCATATCGCTTATTTTTTAATTGTGTCTCGGCCATTAGAGAGCAATACTTATTTATTACATAATATGTTCATTTTAGTGTCTGTTTAAAGGTTGGAGATACTGCCATTCATGTACATTTTATATCCACATCTGGCAATGGGGTGCGTATTTCCATGCCAATAAATGAATAAGTAAGTACCTAATACTAAATGTTGTGTTATATAGAAAAAATAACCAGGGAACTCGTTTTTCGACAATTGACATCCAGATAAATGATATCGGACAATTGATCAGGACCTTCAAAATTTCCCCAGATTTTGGTAGAGAAGTATTCAGGCCGTCATCAGTTTGTGATGTTTTATTTAACGTAGTTTTAAACGATGTTTAGATCAGTTTTAATATGATACTTTGTAAGTTTGGACATTAAATTGAACGTTTTATTTAGTATTTGATTGTTTGAACCAATTTGTTGAAAGTGTACCTTGGCACACTTTGTGATATGGAATCATTTTCACTAATTGACATTGTTAAATTTAAAAAAAAGGTACGGCAACATCGCGCTTTTTCTAATTAGACTAGCAGACAGTAGGAAAGTATATTTTTCTACGGAATCGACCCGAAATCAATTTTTCCCAGAAAATAAGTTTTACTGGTCAAAAACTAATAATGTGAAAAAACACAAAAAAAATCAGACAATTCTGAGAAAGTATAATTTTCAAACGATCTACTATGAATAGTTTGCGCTTCTAGTAATATAACTAAAAAGTTGAATTTCTATTACATTTGAAGTATTTCTTACCAAAAATGTACCCGTATTTAAAAATATATCCCAAATGTCAGGTATTTGTATCAGTTCCTGCAAGCACTTAAAGGCCGTCTTTCTGACGTTGTATTCGATGTCTGTTAAGGCCATATGCACCACCAACTGCGGTAATTCTGCCTTCAACAAGATGCTCGTATATTCAGGAAATTCTGAAAATAAAAAATCAGTAAAAGTGAAGATTATACACAATGTACTGCTCTCGTCATTAAATATACAGAACAGATAGTATGAACAAAAATTTATTTTACATTTTTATTATCACTTTTTATTTTCCAAAAATTGTTACCCGAAATGGCTATAAAGAATATTTTGACTTGACTTTGACTATTAATTTTTATTAAATAGTAACCTTTCAAACCATTAAAAACACATTTTCAACAAACCTGACGATAGCAAACGGTAGACAAAATGTTGGACTTAAAATCTCATCTCACCAACTTTATAGGAAATGTACCTGTTACGAAGATAACGATTGAAGATGTTATAATTGAGGTCGAACCGTTGCTATATACATTATTTTACTAACGTATATTTATACACATGGTCCGTATTTAAAACACTGATTTGATGATGATACCAGAAAGACGAAACGTTATAATCAATTTCTGATAATAAGTAAAAATTAATTTTTGGGCACCTCTTTAAATAAAGCTAGAAAAACAGAAACGAGAATTTTTTTCCGGAAGGTATGCGGAATTTTTCAAATTTGTTAACGACTTCTTGGTCACCTTGTGCAACTTTATATACATATAATAATGCATGCTGAAAAGTATCTAACGCGTCTGCCAGCTAGTCGTTACAATTGATTAATGAACGAAGAAAAGGTAAGCAACCATCAGATGGCAACTATAACAGACGCAATGTTATCACGTTGACAAACTTGGACAATAATAGTTTTTTGCCATAGGATGAGAGTACTTTTAAAATATTAACATGCCTTTTGTTGAACGATGTGGAAAGAATAAAGTGTTGAATAAATATTTTTCTATATTTTTTTGCGTAAGTGCGTTCTGGTTTACCTACTGTTTATACAGGGTGATTTCTAAGTTGATACTTCTGTTTTAGCTGTGTATAAAAGGCATTAAAATAAACAATATTTTCAAATACCTTTTTCAAAAAACTCAAAAATAAGGTACTTACATTCATTTATTACACTATGGATCACTATGCCTAACTTGCCCGTTGAATAACATTAAGAAAACTTCTGGGTGTAGGATGAGACCGCAAGGGAAAGCGTTCTGCGTACAATCTCAAAGCAACAGGCGCACTTTGAAGACACTTACATTCAATTAGCACCATATCTACTAGTTCAATGTTTTCAAACTTTTACTATTTTCATGTGTCACCAATTTAAAATTAACTTGCTTCAGAAAAACACACCGCAGCAGATCGCCAAATAAATAACTGACCACCGGCACCGACCCATAAATTGCATGACTTATAAGACAAAAACAACATAAAGTATAGCAGGCTACGTTTTGATGACCAGGTCCGCACTTAGATTTTTTACTTCTGTATCTCGCCTAGTTTTAAGTTTCTTGAAAAAAGGCATTTGAAAATGTTTTTTATTTTAATGCCTTCTATACACAGCTAACACAGAAGTATCAACTTAGGAATCACCCTGTATATTTAGTGTAAGTCGGCAATGCTGTTTTGTTCTCGATATCTTATAATTAATAAAGTGCGTAAACTTTTTTCTGTGAACATCGGACGTTCTTAAGGGGAGACGTAAATAGTTTTGTCTATGATAATTGGTCCTAAGGGTATCCCAATGGTGAGCGTTGAATTTGTAACACCCTGTATATCAACCTTGTATACTTACTGGTATTAGCATTTTGTGACAACGTATAGACAACCTCCAAAGCACTATCACGCACTTCCCACGACCTGTCGTAGCACTTGTCATATAGTAAAGTTCCCGTTTTAGACACTTTGGATTCTTCAGTGATGTAAATTAGCAACACCATGTCAGGTGACATGTACTTAGATATTGCTGTTTTCAGTAATTTTAAACCATTGATAGTAACAATCTAAAAAAACAATGAATTATTAGTTGTTACGGTCCTAAACCAACGAATAAATTTCGTTAAATCCTGTATACGCGACAGGAATGAAAAGTTTCTGAAATCGCTAACAACTTTGCTATCACCGGATAGCTAAAAGTTCAAATGCTATTAATCATGTAATAGATTTTTAATTCTGGACTTTCGTTGGGAAAAAATATTTCCCTAGGATGGCCTAGCATGTACCATCGCGTTAAATGAAAACTAGGACATAAAAATTTTAATTTCAACTCTTGGTCCATAAGAATTTGACTTTGACATCTTGGCAGATTGCTAAAATTGATGAGTATTTTATGGTTTAGGAATCAAGACCCACTACAGTACAAAAGTATAACCTTTAAATTTTACACTGTCCTACTAGCGTCCCACCAAGTGCTGCCTTAAGTAGCTTCGAGATCCCTTGTCTTTTCGTCGGATGCTAGCTCTACTGATGAGTCATGATATGACGAAACGTGTCTAGAGATGGATCTGGCGAAATGAAAAGGAAAATCTTCGCCTTTACTGTCCTAATAGGCCAGGAGATTTAGGTTTATTGTCCTAGTTTTCATTAAACACGATGGTACTGTATATTTCAAAAATTAAAGTTATTTCCGACAATGACTTTCATGAGAAACACAGTTTAAAGGATCCCCCAGACCAACTCAGTGATGGTAGCGGTGACGGTTTCGGCGCGGTTCTACAGCACACAGCGGTAAATGGCGCGACACACACAATTCGTTTCATTTTACGTAATTAAAATGTTGGATCTGTTATACACTGGCGAGCAAAAAATGTAGGTCACTTAGGAAATTTGAAAAAAATAAGGAAATAAATTTAATTTCGAAATATTTGGTCTAGTAGGCACTTGGCATGGAATGATGATGATTGGAGCAATGTACTGTTTACAGATGAGTCACGTTTTTGCCACAGAATTGGTCATTGTACAAAATGGCTCCCTAACAGAAATTCTCGAACATGGCATATTTACTAAGTGACCTAAATTTTTGCTCGCCAGTGTAGCTACACCCCGCCAAAATTGATTATTTTTTCAGTAACGATGTATTTTAGGGCGTAGATTACGAATGTAAATACCGTTTTTGTCGGAAACGCTTAGTTTTTACTTTAGATTTAATTTTTTGGGATTCAATTTTAAAGGAAAAACGAGTAAGCATAAACCATATTTCTATTCAATTAATTTACCATGCAGTTTTCTAAGAGAAATCTTAGAGTTCTTTAATTTTTCTTAAATGAAATTTTCAATATCACGATTTTTCTACATTCACATGTTTTCTTCAATTTTGCACCACATGGCGATTTACTTCCTCATCTTATTATAATTTTGATTGGCATGTAAAAATTACCTTTGCGCCGATTTGCCCAACAGGATCCGTAGGCAACCCGCAATACCTAGCGATTAGGCAACCCGCAATACCTAGCGATCCAGTAAAAGAGAGAAGATAGAGACGGAAGAGTCGAAGAGAAGAACGTCAAGTCCGCGCGGAGTATTTATTGACTATTGAGTCCAGTGTCCACAGTGTTCATCCCTCTATATTTTGTTATATATTACGTTTTAGTTGTTAGTTCTTTCGTTCCAGTCATTAAATACCTTTTTAGTAAATGTAGCGTGTTTTCTACCTTCCAAAGGGCCATTCCGAGTATTCTGACGAGTGCCGAAATACCCAGCGATCAAACTGAACAGTGTTAAAATAGACAACAGGCATGATGACAGTTACTATTAATGGCTTAAAGAATATTATTTGTTTAAAAATAAGCTTTACATAATAAAAATGTAAGCCCAATCCTGGTATTTACGTCAAATAATACAAACATAACATACTAAAATTAACCAGCATGTCATTTAAGTCACGTGATTGGGCCACGATCTCGCGAGTTCTATCAAAATTATTACTATACTTACATGATCGTGCCAACTAAGAGGATGTTGTAAGTAGTCATAGGCCAAATCCATGACGCTTAGCGTTTCAATGCTGTCTTTCCAAGTCAAGTCAAAACTCTCCACCAAATCAATAATGGCTTCGACCAACGCCTTGAAGAACACGATACAACTGTAAAGTAAGAGATGTTATCGACTGTCATTAGTCACATCATAGGTTTTTCGAGTATATTTTGCCTCTACGCCAATACAACTAGTACGAGATGATATACGAATCATATTAACTCAGAATAACCCCTATAGATTTTGAGTTTTTCTTAAAATTATGTAATCACAATGAAGATAGTTGACTTTGATACCAGAACTGACAATTACCTTAAGAAATGTTCGTAATCAGGATTTTCCACCAAAAAATTTAATGTATCGGTCAGGGAATAAATCAGAGATGGCAGAAGTACGGCTGCCCGTTCTTTGTTCAATAACATCTTCATTTTTCTAACGTACTCCAGGCTGAAGACGCAATCATCCACCAGATCAGGTTTTTCTGCAATGATTTCCACCCATTTGTAACCTTAAAAAATATTATAATAATTAAACTATTGGTCAACGTATGTTTAAAATTTATAGGCTAATTCTATTTTTAACAATGACTTATTATAGGACATGCAAGAGCAATTCCGGACAAGTAGAAATTACTTTTAATCTGTTCTTTGGGACTTTTATTAATTGTGCACTCCTTGACAGGCCTGGATTTAACCGTCATGTTTAAAAAATTGCCAAAAATTTGATTTTTTTTTCTAATAATAATAGCGTTATTGCCCAACAAGAATCCAGTTACACAGCAATTCAGAAATTAAAAAATATATTGTAGTCAATTTAAAACAGTTGCAAATAAGATGACGAAAAATGTTTTAACTCCGAATTAGAATCATAAATTTGTATTACGTATTCTCGTGAAGATTGGCTATCTTCAAATATTTGTTATTCTTGGAACACGTGTGGCAAAACCCCATGCCTCCGCCCACTGCTGAGCCCTGTAGTGACGCGACCGATAAAGTGCGGATAATGAAGTCGGCTCCCATTTGAATTATTAGGCTCCCACCTGGTTGACAGCTGATTTCAGGCGTAGTAAAATTTCCACCGGCCTTTTTGCTCTTAACTTGACACGAAGAAGGAAGCGTGGGTTTTAAGTTTTTCTTCTTTTCGAGGAGCCACTAATAAAATAGCGAGCCTTTTGGCTCCTCAGGTTTTCTTTGCTAATCCGCAGAGTCGCTGCGTGCCTACTCGTATTATTTTTTAGTTGTCCATTTTTGAGAAGAGAAGTGTAAAAACGGAATCAATAAAGACTTATTTGTTTCTGCGAACTATTTGGTGTTTCATTTTCTGCTGACCAGCGCTAAGAATCCAACAAACCCCCCTGAGATACCACCATCCTATAAGCGTTCCACCGGATTCTGCGTTCCTGCATTTCTACAATTACAACTAACAACTGTGGGACATCTTCATGCAAGATATGGAGAAATTATTAACAGAATGAGAAAACAAAAAACGCTTTTTCATAACCATTTTTATGTTCTACAAGATGGCGCTATTAGTTTTTAAATTCGACGTTTCGTTCTTTAGATACCAACCTCAAGTACATTTTTTTAAATACGGACCTGGAGTTTTAAATACAGTTTTAGGAACTTTCAAGCTGTAAAAATCTAACACAATTTAAAGGTTTTTGAAATTTTAACTTTTTGTCACGGAATATTTACGATTTTCTTTCATCAAATTATTAAGCCCCAAAATAGGCAACTTTGCCGCAATTTAATCATCTTCGTATCTCTTACCGTTTTCGAAATCCCCTTGTATGCACAAAAAATGTGTAGCACCCTGTATGTACGAAGCCGTAAATTTGTCACTGCTGTTTAGGGATACAGTTAAATAGAAGTCAATGATTCTAAAACGTTTCGAGCGTCTGACACTAATGGCAATGTGACCTCAAACGTTTGATAAAATAAAAGGATTTAATATTTCGAGTCCAACAGAAAAACATTGGTCGCTTACTCAACTGTGTGAACTTCAGTATATCACTTACATAACGTGATGGTTTGAACTGAACTAATCTTCACACAGTTTGTATAATATTCTCCTCTTAAACCGTCTTTATTCAGCATGGCGGCTACTTCCTCCTTGGTCATCAGTTGATAAGAAAAAGCCTGCAAAAATAAAGAAGAACAAATTAGTACATTACATAACAAGTGATGAAAGTGATACTTTTCAAACGAGGAGATATTTAGCATGAGGCGTTAGCCGAGTGCAGAAATTCTCCGATTTTTAGAATAATCACTTTCACACGAGTAATGTACACTATTTTTCCTACGACCACAAAGAATTATTAAAAAAACCTTTGATTTGTGAAAAAAATATTTCAACTCTAGAGTTGAAAAAAATATTTCAACTCTAGAGTGGAAATACAAGGCACACTATTTAATTTAAACATATGATGCCAATTTAATAGATCGAAAGGTCACAGGTTCAAATTCCATCAGGAGTACTTGACTTTTTTTTATAAAAACATTAAATAAATTATAAAATTATTTTGAATTGAAATCTTCCTTCTTGAATGATTTTTTTTTATTTAATCAAGGAAAGATGCATTAAACATAAATTAAAAAAATTCACCCCACCAGGAAGATTTCAATTCAAAATAATTCTATAAATTATTTAATGTTTTCATAAAAAAAGTCAAGTGCTCCTGATCTTTCGATTCGTAGGTCATGGCTCTAGTCTCTAGGCTATGGCGACCCATAAACATTTTCTGCTTAAGTTTAATATATGACATTTTCTTCAGCGGGGCTTGTTTTGACTGGTAATAAATTTTCCAGTATATTCTTAACTTTTTTATAATTTCAGATGGCGTATTTTCACACTCTAATTCTGAATCACTCGAGCAAATACGTGATAAACTAAACTGCTTTCTAAAATTTGTTCTTTTTAATAAATAGGTGTGGTCTGTCAAATTGGCATCATATGCCTAAATTAAATAGTGTGCCTTGTATTTCCACTCTAGAGTTGAAATATTTTCTTTCAACACGCGTGCGATATTCGGCGCTTTTTCTCATTTTCATAGGTGGTCGTAGAAAAAATAATTTATCTCAATAATACATGTCTATTCTTATTAATAAAATAACAGTGGCTTCATTCTATCGGTGAAAAAAAGTATATGCCGGGTGACACAAGATTTTTTCGGTAATTCTTGAAATAAATAATTAAAAATTTTAGGAGTAAATAAGTGTGTTTCGGCCAATTCAAATCTTCAAAACCATTTCTCGTTTAACCGGAAGTGAAGTCAACTTTGAAATTTTAAATAAAAAAAATCCGCCATTTTTATTTGATGCTTAAATTCTATACAAAATCTTTTTTCAATGACATATCATGCTGATCTGTTCCATATTCCTTTTCACCCAACAAACTATGGTCTAAACTCTCCGGTCGATAGAGCTCTTCGACTTGTCAACCGCTTAAGTGATTAAGGTTATGTGTATATTTTTAATTCTAGTCTTTCTGGCATTAAGAATAAAATTATAAATGCAATTGATTTGTTTTTGATCGTATTATTATTTTTGTATAACGTTACAGTACGTAGATTATTTTGTCTCTTTCACTATTTAAATATAATATTGTGAAACAGTATATATATTTTGTAAAATGGGGTTTCCCGTCAATTTCATAAATAAAATAAAATAAAAAAAATACTTACATATATCGGTCCAATTTGTAGAAACATCATTTCAGTTTGAAATTCGACTACAATTCCTTTTTTTATAAAAGTCGGCATACGTGGGGCCAGATAGCAGAACAAGCTATGTGCGTAATCGCACATTTTTATAACACACTTTACGTACCCTTAAAAAAATAAGATAGTATGTTTTTTCCTATAAAAAATGTTTTTTTTTTGTGGTGAATAGTATCTCAACAGAAAAGTTAAGGTTTTATATTTATTTATTTAAGGTTATCTCCATTTATAAGACATTATATGTAAATATAAGTTAGTAAACTTATTATAAGTTATTTTTAGTAGGTACATTACATTTTCAAAATCTAAATAATTTACATATTCAGGCTAGATATTACAGAGAATTATTAAATTACAGGCTCTACCCAGTTTGTTACGTCCGGATAAAATACGTCTTACTTCCATGTAACGAAGTTACTTTTAATATCTTTTATAAGGCCATAAATTAGAGTAATTAATAATTTTATCAAAGTCGTTGGTTCGGCACGGAACCAGGTACCGCGCATGAGCAGAAAATACACTCCTTAGCCGAAGTAAAAACCTCACGTCCATTTGACTATAAATGTTTAAAACGAAGTTCCACCAAGTATCGACTAATTCAATCGAAAATAAAATCAATAAACTTACGTACACTTTTCCATTTCGATTCTAATAAGATCATAGATCATTTTGATCTCATAAAGCATGAACGAATTGGAAGATATCATCTTCACTCCATCTACTCTCTCGCATATGCGGTAAAACAGAAATACCAGTTGAATTTGACGTAGTGCATACGAGAAATCTTCATGTTGTGACAAAGCAAAGATTTTCTCAATAGTTTCGGTCGTTTCTAGTTGCAAAAATAACTCGATAAGACTTTTATTATTTCTTTTCAGCATCGTTTCAACGATCTAGAAACAAAAAAAAAAACATGAAATATTTAAACAAGTTAGTTCGCTATATTATTAATTTATCACAATTTTTTTCCACTTTAAAGCATTAGGATTTCTTTAAGAATTCGGCAAATGGCAATCCAAATAAATATGTTTGCCTTCACCAAACAACGTTACAGTTAGTTTGGTTTAACTAACTATAAACTTCAATTTTTAACTTTTATTTATTTTATGTGTACTTTTTATACAGGGTGGGGACCTAAACTGGAACAAATTCGTTAGAAGTGTAGGAAAAATATTTTTGAAGGATGGAAAAAACCATGATTAAGATTTTGTACGTGCTACATTTTGGAATCAAAAAATTTTTTTAACCCCTTTATAAGGTGGGACATAACCCAACTTAATTTTTTTAAATAGGAAGATACCACTTACGATACCTTTTAAGAAAGCTATTTTAAAGAAAAAATTGAATATCCGATTGTTTTTAATTTCAATTTATTTTTTATTGTAAAAAAATTAAGGTGGGTTATGTTTCACCCCCTTAAGAGGATTGAAATTTTTGTTATAAGTATGAAGCCCACAAAACAACTCAATTGACGTGTTTTTGCATTTTTCACAAATATTTTTATATAAGGGTAAAACTGAATATAGTATACCCAATTATAGAGGGTGATTCCTAAGTGGATACTTATTTTTTAACTGTGTATAGAAGGCATTAAAATAAACAACATTTTCAAATACCCTTTTTCAAAAAACTCAAAAAAAGGTACTTACATTAATTCATTACACTATGGATCAAATACGGTCCTGCCTAACATGAATAACATTAAGAAAACTTCTGGGTGTAAGATTAGCGTGCAAGGGAAAGCGTTCTGCGTCTAATCTCGAAGCAGCAGTCGTATTTTGGTGACAGTCACCGTAAATTAGCACCATATCTCCTAGTTCATTGTTTTCAAATTTTACGTGTCACCAATTTAAAATTAACTTGCTTCAGAAAAACACACCGCAGCGGATTGCCAAATAACTGACCACCGACCCGTAAATTGCATGACTTATAAGACAAAAACAACATAAAGTATAGCAGGCTACGTTTTGATGACCAGGCCCGCACTTACATTTTTTACTTCTGTATCTCGCCTATTTTTTGCGTTTTTGAAAATGTTGTTAATTTTAATGCCTTCTATACACAGCTAAATACGAAGTATCAACTTAGGAATTACCCTGTATCGAAATTAAACTCAAAAACGTGCTTTTTGTGATCTAGGGAGTCTAAAAAATGTTTCTTTTTTTATGATTATAATACAAATTCAAGGAAAGTGAAAATCCAATTCGGGTCTAAATATTAAACTCTTTTAAAAATTGCCTTTCGCACAATATGAACTTGCTCGTGAAATATAAACTTACTTCTAATATCATATCCAAACTAGGTTTTAGCGATTCAAACAGTTCTTCGCTTTCACTCTGCGTAGGTTGACAGTGATCGTCAGGTGGCAAACTTCGAAGAACGTCATTTAATGGCTTTATTAACATGGTTACCAGATTGATTGTAAAACTTCGGTTATAGCAAACCGTTTTTTCCAACAACTTGATAACAAATTGATAGCTAAAAGTTAATATACAATTTATAAAAAAGTACTTATACATTTTTTTGAAAAATATATCTACATACATGGGTTGTGCGTGTGTGCTTTATGACTCTGGTGAACACTAAATAAACAGCTGCAATCTTCCTCTTAAAATTTACATTTTATTAATTTTATGTTTATTTGTAATCGCAAGAGATTGGACTTTAAAAAATAACCAATGCACGTCCCTAGTTTAAAACTATTTGAAAAACACAAACTGACATTGACTGAATACAGTTCTTTACAAATTTGAGGAAATTTGGAGTCTTATATTGTCAATAGACTGTAGTTCTTTACTTCCTAAAACAGAAAAGCGTTACGGCGTCTTAACTTGCAATAAAAAAATGTATCGTGAAACATAGTTTTGGGACCCCTTATATACAAAGATTTTGTAATAAGAACCTTAGGTTGTTTAAAAAAATGTCCTGTATCTTCAACCGAAAAGAACATACTTTCATTCTTTTATTGAATTTCATGTCAAAATTGTTTCAAACAATGTTGCCATACCTGTACTGCAGGTTAAGACGCGGTAACCAATTTTTTTTATTATATGAAATAAGGAACAACGGAGTGCGACAAATTCGTGTGTGTACATGAGAATCTCTAAATCGGTAAGAGATACGAAGATGGTTAAGTTGAAGCAAAGTTGCGTATTTTGGGGCTTAACAATTTGATAAAGCATAATTGTAAATATCCCAAATACCTTCGGAGATATCCGAAAAAAAACAGAACTTTTCAGTTTTGGTTTTCAATTTTTTATACCTTAATTTTTGCCTTGGGAAACAAATAAATATAGTACATTATGTACCTAGGTGGAAAGTGTTTCATTACTGTCGAGAGAGGTAGTTTCGTTAACTAAATTTCGAGACAGTAATGCAACTTTCCATCGAGGTTTGTATACTATTTTATTTATAACCCCTTCATCAACTTCTTATTTTTTTGAATTAAAATCCATTTTGACGTTTCCATTTAAAAATTAGACAGATATTATCATTTCAAATAAACGCAGGTGGTAAAATAACGTATGTAATAACACACATCAAGATGGCAAATATAATTTTAAGAATATGGTTTCCATGTCACTAAACAATATATTATTTTTTGAAAACGTATGTAGTTCAGGTGAGGTATTAGAGTTTCCACCAGAAATTCGGGAAGCAGCAAATTATAAATGTCATTATAATTCATCAAAAAAAAACTAATTTATTGTCGTTATATTTGTGTAATGAGTGTGATCGTATTACAGTGCGTATGTTGGTGTATTCGTATATTATTTTGAGATCGGATTTTAACCTTTCAGCGAGCAAAGCCTACAACTTTTGCCCCTTAAGGGGGTTCCTTCCTGTTGTCATCCGTGCAGGCTTAGATATGGCTTTATCAAGGATAAGTGTACGTTTGATCCCTTTAGAAATGAACCGCGGTCTTACTTTCATACTTACGCCTTATTTCTATACATGTAATGTGGTTTTAAGCTCAAACTGACCACATCGGTCCAGTACGTAGTTGCCATTACCCATTGTAGTCCACTCTTGTGTTCTAAAAATGAGCACAATAATGTAACCAATCCCAGAGCTACAGGTGGTTCATTCGTTGAGTTTCTTTGGGCCAATTCTTAAATTTAAAAAAGGTTTAATATTAATTTATTATATTAATGGATCCTTGTTTAGAAGAATGGCCTCCTACTTGTCTCAACATCTCTTGTGTGATTTATCAGGCAAGTAGTAGTATTGGATCCTAATACGTGTGGACTGAATAAAAGGCGAAAATTTACTTTAATCAATTTATACACAATAAGTTTAGAAGATATTAAAAAATAAATCCCAGTAGATGTAATATTCACAATTATGATAAAAGCATTTGACAAGATGAAGCATCGAATTATTATACAATCATTGACGAATATGAATTTAAATAGTAACTTAGTTTAGTTGATTTAATCTTACATTACAAACAGTGAGTGGTCTGCAATGAATTAGTTTTATTTAAATACTAAAAAGGGTGTTTGCATGCCATTTACTTTTAAAAAAAGATTAAAAAATGGAATACATCATTAATGACAACACTTTAAAAAAAGTGATATAGATGTAATTTTTGACAAAACTTTAAGCTTCAACAAAAATTTTAAAATTAGAATTGCTGCCACATATGGAATTCATAATAAGATCGACCCGACATTTTAACACTGATGTATGTCTTAGATTGTTCGATGCATTAATATAGCCCAAGCTGGAGTATTATAGTATCATTTGGTCACCTTATAATATTATTTGGAGTAGGTGTAAGTTTTTAAAGTACGGAAGGTTTATAATCACCAAGCATTGCTAAATATCTTTAATAGAATGTATTAGGATAAAAGAAAGAACTAAGATATGCTCGATGTATTTATATAAGGTCTTAAGGTGTGGATAGTCCAGATTATCTTTCTCACATACCCTTTTCGGTCAATCGGGTAAATAGGCATAAAAAGATATTCTATTTGGATTTTTCTAGAACCGAGCCTAGAACCACTAAAAGAATTCTCTATGATGTTGTATGTTCAATAGACTGGCGAGTGATATTGATTTAAGTACTACAACACTAAGTGGAAGATAGTCTGTGTATCTAGCTAGACCGAGAAGAACCGTAGAATCCCTTATAAAAATGGTGATAATAGAAAGTCACCAAGGAAGTCAAAAAGGTGTAGCCTTTGGAATGGAATGGATTCCTACAGAATTCAATGGCAGGCATGGTATATTCATCCAATTACTGCCTGGAAGCACGTCACAACTCGCAAATACATAATCATGACAGAAACAAAAAATAAAGTATGTCTGTTATTAATTAAAGAGTCCTGTCAATTGACGTAAAATTCGGTTTGAAAACCTTAGTCACTTCGATGAACTTTAATTTTACGTGTTAAAAGTAATTTGAAAGCGAAAAAAAAATGAATTGGAACATTATCTCATTATTCAGCAAAAGAAGAAATGCTCATTTTAAAGTTTAATTAAATCCTGACAGAATTTTAAAAAAATACGATTTAATCAACGACATAACTGAAATCCAAAATTATGTTAGAAACTGTGACATGCATCCAGCCAGTAAATGTAAGGACATTATACTATAAGGGAGGTAGTTATTTTGGGCATTCCTGTGTCAGGACCGAGGTCTGAACTCACTAGCCTTGAAACAATACACAAGACTTTATCAAAAAATTAAATGCTGTATATTTTTATTTACTTAGGTTTCATAAAGTCTACTTTATGGAACAGAATTTAATTATAAAAAGTTTAATTTTATGCCACTGAAATTTAATTTTAAGGCGGCAACAATAATACAGGGTCTTATAGAAATAACTATATAAAATGAGTAAATCCTTAGGTACCTTGGAAAAACAATCCATACTTTTTTTAAAAATCGACCATCCAAAAAGTTGGGTAAAAACCCCCATTAGCCGCCACAGGTAAGCACCCCTAAAAACGAGTTGAGCGGACGCCAATGACCGGTTCGCAATAACGCAACCGGGCTTGAATGACGACAGACGTCCGGCCGGCCACGTGTTTTTACGTTTCCAATCGAGGAAGCTGCCGCCGCGTCCAGTTTTTTGTATTTTAATTCATAATTGTTTTTATTAATCATCATAAACAATTAGAATTAGTTATGTTATAACAAGGTAAAACCAGGTTTTCAAAAATGTTGGTTACAAATACATTAAAATAAATCTTATAAACACCAATATACTGCTACGTTTATTAGAGTTTAAGTCAAAGTTAAATTGAAACATAGGAGGCCAAGAGAATGTAATAAATTGAAAAAACAATGGATCTTACCTACAAAACTTTCATAGACGTTCTGACAATTAAGCCTGACAAAAATTTGTTCATCGCCACTGAACTCACTGGTCAAATCCAATGCAAAAGACAAAACTGTGGTATTCGGGTTAACTTTGTGATTATCCCAGAAATTCGATGCTTTGATGATCCACTGATACAACTCTTCTTGTAGCCCTTTGTTATTCTGACCGATTTTATTATCTATAATATCTAAATAAACAAAATTCAGTCACATTTATTTACTAAAAAGTTTTAAATATAAAATCCGCCTAATTTGACAATTAAGGGTTTAAAATTTAAAAGATATTAAGTTTTAAAATTCACTCTATTAATACCACACTTATCATCCGTCTAACATACACTTGATTTGCTATAGTTCAAGCTCGATTTTAAACCACGTGCCCGATCTGGTATCGAAAGTACCTATTTTGTATTTTCCATTATTTTCACTATTTCTCCACTATAGTGGATTTTTAAAACAAAAACTGTGTTTCTTTAAATACTACTGGTTTATGGAGTTCCACCTTGTGAGGGAAGAATCTATTCATATTCGCATTATTATCTTTGATACATACCATACAGTATTCCCCGTGAATTTTTACAATTGCAGCATCACTTGTAGGTACTTAAAATTGTATAAATTGTAAAAAAAAGTTTAATTTCATAATCACTATAATAGATCTGACTATTAGCGTCCCGATGTACAGATTCCTAAGTTGTTTAAAGTTCTGAATAAAAATTAAATCTGGGTCAACTGGGGCTATTATGATACAAAAATTAAAACTTTAACAAAAAAAAATATAAGTTTAAGTTTTAAAAATCTCCAAAAATTCCTTGTTGTAAGCAATGAGGTTCTCTACCCAGTTTGGAGGGAAAAATACAACAAAAACAATAGTTGACCGTAAAAAAAACAACAAAATGCTGTATCAAAATAGCCCCGCGTTTGGGGCTATTGTTGATACAGCAAGGGGCTTTTGTGATACAGCGCTTTAATTCTGTAGTGGAGATAGATTTCAAATATGTGGGACTAATATAATATACTATTGTCCTTTATCAGTTAATCCTGCAATTTTGACAGCCATCCTTCAAGTATGTTTTAAGTTAGATACAGGAAAGTAATTTCATGTTTTTTTTTCACTAAAGCTACTGATTGAAATTGATAAAATTATAATAGGTAATGTGATGCTAGATGTGGGATTGTAAAAAAAAAGTACAAATGTTGTAATTAACTTTTAATTCACGAAACGTTTTATAATAATATAATAAAAATATTAGCTCCATCGAAAGGCAACAAACGAAAATTAAATGTCTAAGTCGAGGGGTCTAAGTATTATAAAATACCAACAAAAATAACATAGACAGACAAGGAAATACTGAACAAAATAAACAAAAGTAAATTATTAAATGGCCTCAAACACCGGCACTTCCTTTTTAAAAATGTATTTTTCCCTATTCCCGATTATATTGGGAACGGGCAGTTTAGCAAGTATATTTCCTTCTTGTTTATTACCGATATATCGTTTTCTTTAATTTTAAACGTTTTCTTATTATTCTCTGAAATAAGTCCCATTACTTCAATATCGTTCTTATCTATATTTCTCACCATAACCACGTATTTGTATGCTACTAAATTTCTTAAACCGCCCATAAATTTAGCTAATATAAAGTCGCTGTGGTTGTCTCAGAAAAGCCCCAGTTGCTATATCACAATAGCCCCTTCACTTTAACGTCGAATATAACTGCTTTCACATTGCTCAAATTTAACAAACAAGGCTTCAAATTAAAGCTCTAAGTGGGCCTTATATGACGGGAACCATAAACACATACATTATTATCGATAGTTTTGCCTGCAGTAAAAGTTATCACTAAAAAAATAAAAGTTTACTAAGCAAAAATTGTGGCTGAAGTAGAAATATTTTTTTTATTTTTTAAACGTTTTACATTTTTGTAAAAGTGAATATGACTTATAATTAAGTATATAATTCTCTACATTACCAATTTTTCTTACTTTAATTTGATGACTGTAAGTATTTTTAAGGTAGCTGTATCATAATAGCCTCACTATTTTGTCTGTATCACATTAGCCCCAGTTGACCCTACAAAACCGATGTTCCATCCATACATTAATAGGTTAAAACTAACAGGTATTTGTAACAGGTACGAACTTGGAACAGTAACGTATAACATGTTACCGAAAAATACAGTATCAAATCTAACCTAACCAGAAATAAAAATAAACTTTTGCTTGAAAAATGTTTTTTTTCTTCTCTTCGTCAGATTCATCTCTAGATGCGTTTCGCCATATCAGTGATGTAAAATAAATAAGGACTCGTTACAAAGTAAGCGTTACTATGTGATCACTAAAAGTAACGAGTCCTAATGTTATAAAAGACTCGTTACTTTTGGCATTTCGTTACTCTGAATTTAAATCTAACTAGTAACTATTCTACCCAGAATTTTACAGCGGGCGGTTTCGTTCGTGGACTTGATAGCCAAACGGATGACAGACAAAACGTATCATAATTATTTTTCGAGCTGGATTTTGTTTTTACCTCGTCAGGCGGCCGATGGCGTGTCGTTTTGCATGTACTTTGGAGAGATGGCGTATTAATATGTGTTTGGTTAATTTGTTGTCGGGAAGCAATGTTGCCTGTTGGGTTGAGGAAATACAGGACTGGAAGTTACCATTGAGAGATGAAAGCAATGTTTATTCCTATGTATTTTTAATTTATATTTCTTTTTTAATTTTAACAGGCACTTATTTTATAAACATAATATAAATTGAGTATTCTGTTTCTTAGATTGTATAGCGTAAACAAATTGTGTTTAGTCAAGTTCACTTCGCACACTGGTATTTAGAAAATTATAAAATAATAGATCTTTGATTCCTAGAATCAGATACCCAAAAGCAGAAACGAAGCGTTATTTGTTTATATTTTGTGTAAATTGAGAACAAGTAAATCTATTTTTTAATCAATACGCCATGTTCTATTCCTATTTTTTGTTATATTGTATGTTTTTATGTGTTTCTTAATCACATATTTGAGAATTGACAATAGTACATAACCTAGATTTAATATATCTATACTACAAAACATGAGTATTTGGCCATCGATCAAAGCCATATTTTTTATTTTTAAAAGTAACGATTTACATAAAGTAACGAGTCCTGAGTAACGAGTCCTAATACCCAAAGTAACGAAACGGTCCAAGTCCTCAAAAGTAACGAAAATTTACATCACTGCGCCATATCATGGCTCATCAGTAGGGGTAAGAGTCGACGAACGAAGAGAAACGTTCCACTGTTAAACAGTTGAAAGCGAAACTTGACGGTAAGGCGTTGCGAGTAGCGACATCTAGTGTCGTTGTTGATGAGCCATGATATAGTAAAACACGTCTAGGGATGGATCTGAAGAAGAAAGGGAATTAAAAAGTTGGGGTTTATGGCTATATATTCAAATTCAAATCCATTTATTCACCAGATATCATATACATGATTTGAGGTTTGTCATTTCTTTCCCAAACAAAGTTTCTTAGCTTCCTCTGGGTTAATGGGAAACATATAATCCTTTTTCTGTGTAAACGGGATTTTTACCCAAAACTATAAATCACGTTCTATTACACAGTTTTCAATTTTCAAGGCTCAAAATAACCATTTTGTAAGGCTCAGGGGGGGGGGGGGCTGGGCTGCCTTCCCCCCCATTGATCCACCTCTGTTCTATAGGTACTAGCTCTGCCTAGCGGAGACCCTTGTAATTGTGACTAATGTGTTTACAAGTGATATTCTAAGGTTTTATGTATTTCAATGAGTTGTGTTTGTTGTATGCTTTCGAAGTGTCTAACAAAGACACTAGAGGTCGTATATACACTTTCAGGTTTTATAATAATACTTATCTTTAGGGGACATACTCAGCCCAACATCAATTTAAAGTTAGTTAACTTTTCGCGCACTGGCCAGCTGCTCGTTGGGAAACGTCGCGGTGGGGTAAAGTGTATTATGATCGATAATTAATATACATACCTACCTTTATTACTGTTTAAATTTTGCAGAAACTGCTTTAGGCACACATCATTTCCAATTTTAAAACTTGGTTCTAAAATTTTCTGCAAAACGGTTCTTATTTTTCCATTGGTTGTAGGACAATGTGATCTTAATTTAATTTCCATAGTACCTAATAATACCTCCTAGATTTTCTATTTTAAGGATCATAGGTAAACTTTTAAGATTACTGATTAGTTCTGTACCCAATTTATGAAAATGGCAATTTGAAATCCTTATTAACCTGTAAAATAAAGTGTTTATTATTGTAAATTATCAACAAAAGAAAAAGCACAGTTAAAATTTTGCCTATTTATGAGATTTGTTTTAAAACTAAAGTGCTCCCGCACAAAATCCACTCCCGAGAGGAAAGGGGTCACTAGAGTATCTTGAATATATTTTATATACTACAAATTTTATAAAAAAAATCTTTGGTTTGGATGGTACTATGTATATTGTATACCCAGTGGTACCTACTGATGTCTTTAAATTATCAAGTAATGATTACCATAGGGTTAGTTATATTTTTCACAGTCCAATCTCTAGGTTTTGCCTAGAAATATAGATTTTTTTTAACTTGACACTGCAAGGTGTCTTACTCAATATCACCAAAACACTTACAATCTAAATAAAGATGTTCCTAAAGGTTTCTAGATTTTTATAGGGGTATTCCCTGCATGTTACATTAATTTCTTATGGATTTTTTAAATGCCTTGGTGGTACCTAATAAGTTATAAATTTTCAGTGCAAGATAAAAAGTTAAACTCAATATTTTTGGAGTAGAAGCAATAGGTGTAGTATGCCTGTATGCCTTAGTATACTTGATGAAAAGGTAGGCAAGTACTTACTACCTACATTTCTGTAGATACTTCTGAAAACAGCACAGTATGTTTGTTCAAGAAAAAAAATTGCTTAATCTTACAACAAAAGTATTTTATAAATTAGTACCACCAAATCAACATAACACTGCAGCTAATTTAGATTTAAGTATTTAAGTCTCGAGGCCAGAGCTATAAGCACTGATTTGAGATTGAAAAAAAATGTATATAATTGTTTAATTTGCATTAATAGTTATTTCAAAAAAAAAAAAAAAATAACCTGGATTTTTATCTTAAAATTAGAAATAATAAATTTTTTTCTAGTTCATAGCAATTACAATGAAATGAATTCTTACATTATTGCAATTGCATTTTTTAGATAGTTTGAGGATTAAAAACTCCAAAATATGTTTGTAATTGTTTTTAAACAAGCAGTATTTTAATTACCCAAATTGAAGTACTTACCTACCTATTATTATAGTATTTACGTTTGTGTTTAAGGAAAAAATGCGCAGTTTCTAAATATTATTTTATTGCTATGAATAATATTTGTTTATTAACACATCAAAATGAAAAAAAAACTAAATAACAAAAAATATATGTAAATAAGTTTCCAAAACTCGAAAAACACCTAAAAAGTAAGGTTAGGGTTATGTCACAGAGGAATGATAGGTTATCACTAGCGCTATACGTTTGAGCACAGAAGAATGATAGGTCATCGATGTTGCTATAGTATGAAAGGGAACACTGACCGGACGTTTTACCTTGTCTAAGGACCGGACCACTTTTAAATTGAGTGCCGATACTTAGAGCGTTTTCACACGGCACCATATATTGCGCGCGACAAATGGTCGCACTATTGCTTTTACACCAAATTATGTGTTTTCTAATGAGCCATTTTCACACACAAGCGATATTAGAGAACACATAATTTGGTGTAAAGCAATATTGCGACCATTTATCGCGCGCGATATATGGTGCCGTGTGAAAACGCTCTTAAGGTTGTGAATCCTTGGGTGATTTTAAGAAGAAAAGTTAATATTAACATATGTCCTAAAGCTCTTCATTTTTGAGCTAACATTTTTTTTTAAATATAACTTTTTTATCATAATTATTATATCACTCTTAGATATTTTTATGAAATTTTGTACACACCTCTTAATCATTAAGGAGCATTTTTTGCCTTAAAAGATTTTTTAAATTTTTATCAGTGACGTCCGTACGGGGTTTGAACTGAATATTTTTAAAGGAAAAAATGGTACTCCTCTGATATTTCTAAAAACCAAACTTATATTTAAAATCCAAAAAACAAATTTGGTCCATGGATGCAGTCTTTTTGCGTAAAAAAATAACCAACAAAATGTTTAAAAATTTTAATTTAAAAATCGCAATTCATTTAGTAAAACGATAAATAAAATTTTAGGACATAATATGTTAATATTAACTTTTCTTCTTAAAATCACCCAAGGATTCACAACCTTAAGTATCGGCAGTCAATTAAAAAACACCCTGTATAAAGAAAACAAAAAGGTAATTTTTAAGCGCTATTGCATTGTCTGTTTTAAAAAACATATTTCTCGCGTAATTTTCGCTCCACCCTAATGTCCAGGGGCCAGACAAAACTTTTGAACACAGACCCCGACTGCGTAACTCACCCATTTATTATAACAAGATAACTCTTCCTTAACTCTTGCAATACCCAAATTACTAATAAATACTAATTCGTAAATAAAAACAATTATATGTAAATATTTTATTAGGAAACGTATCGAACAATAATATAAATATAATATGGTATTAAAACTAACAAATACTATTTTACTGGCGGCGGCATAAAGGAAAATATAAATTCCCAGCGTGGAAATTCATTATACAAAGTATTCGATTTATAACAACGACGAAAAGTAATCAATAAAATTCTCTTTCGGTCGGCATCACTTTCCCCAGTAAAAGGTCGATGGCGAGATGTTGCTTTATATAAACATGATTTTTCGACCAAGAAACAGGGATGAATTAGCTACAGGATAAATTAAGAATGGGATGAAGTAACGGGCGAATTACGCAGAAACGTAGTTTTAAATATGCTTCAAAAAGTAATAAACAGAAACTCTTCTCTCACCAAAGAATAAAAAGTTTTGTTGCTGTGACAAAATTCGTGTGTGTACTTTTCAAATTAATTTTATTATTTGGTTTGATTTTTCATTCTCAGGCGATGTTAAATATAATACGACTTTATATAAAATACTTGCCTTTTTTCTAAAAAAAAAGGTCAAGTAGTTTCGCCATATAAAATGTCCCTTAAATTTATACAACAAGAAATATATTTTGATGCCACCTCGTATCGCAAAATACAAAACGTTAAATCCGGCATTAAATTATGTAACCTTTTACTTTTTAAAAGTTAGATTTTTTACCTTTACAGCACCTTTCAAAGGCTATAAACTATGTATTTCCTTACTCAGTTTTATGCTCTTTCGTAGTTTTTATCAGCACGATGTATGGTACACGGGGAACTCAACAACGTTAAACGATACTAGATTGAGGCAAATTTGCGTAATTTATGGCTTGATAATTTGATGAAAGAAACTTGTCAATATTCCGAAAACCTGCGGAAAAAAAATAAAGGCTTTTTGTAACGGTTTCTTTCGTGTTCTATAAGATGCCGTTATTAGTTTCCAAACTCAACGTTTCGTTCTTTGGATACCAATCAGTTTCTTTTTAAATACGGACCTGGAATTTTTAATACGGTTTTTGGGACTTCTAAATTTTAAAAACTTAAAACAATTGAAGAGCTTTTTAACTTTACCGTTTCGTCCTAAAAAAAACATAATTAACATTTCAAATATTCCTTTCTTTACCATTACGGCCCTAACATTTATTTATAGGATATGAAAATTACATTACATGACGTTTAAGACATTAATTAGAAGTCCTTAAACTGTATTAAAATGCCAAATCCGTATTTAAAAATCTTTCTTCTTAACTCTTGCCCTGTTGCCGATATCAAACATTCACCATGCAAAACCCTATGGTCTGCCTTAAGAAAAACGCACTATATATAGAACTTTAGATGGTACATGTTTTTAATGCAAATATTTCTTTATTTGTAAAATGTTTTTTTTGTACTTTCCAAAATAATGCAGGCTGTTAACATGGTTCTCGGTCGATCAGGACCTTAATCCTGAGGTAACATAGAAATGTCATTCTATAAAGTGTAGGTCTTAAGGAACATCTGAGTATAATCCTTCAACGATACATCAGAAAATGGGAAGGAATACATGGATCGGCATACTCTAATAGCAGTCCATACTATTGACATCAGCAACAATATTATACTCTTTTAAAATATCGTCCAGTAGCGAATCGAATTCGTCCAAACTATTAAGCCATTGTGTCTTTTCCATTGCCAGCTTTTCGACCTCGAGGTAGACGAACCTTAGGTACAGCGATGGTGCTAGGTATGTTTTCTTTTTCATTTGGGTATTATTGTTGGTTACCTGTAAGTAGATAACAGTAAAAGAAAACTACGTTCACAACTTGGCGCTTTTACAAGAACTATAATCTGGTTAAGGGGTTTTAAGCCTAAATATAAAACCTTGGTTTAAACAGAAGAATAATTCCAAAATCGTAGAAATATCATTTTATAATGTGGGATTGACAGCAAAGTTCGAGTTAATAGTGATTTACCTGGTCACAACTTAATATAATGTAATATAAAATAACAAGTTATGACCAGGTTGATTACTCTTAAATTGAACTTTGCTGTCAATCCCACATTTAAATTTTTTTTTTATTTATTTAGCTACAAGTGGGTTTCTGTCCGGTGGTAGTACTATAATTATTAGTCTAGGATTATAAATATTTGATCACTGGCAATAATTGTAACAAATTTTAAATTAAGTAAAAATATAAAATACAAAAACAAATAATATATAAAAGTTTAAAATTCTACACGAGATACAAAGAAAATAATACAAAATATGCATTAACCTGAAGTCAAATGGCGTAAGGTTCACCTGGATAGAGAGGAAATCTTTCTTTTAAAGGTTCTTTTATTAGGAGTATTATTCAAATTCAAAATTTTAAGGCCAATATTCAGAGGCGAAAAGATTCCCCATGAAGTTTTAAAGAAAGGTTACCTACTCAAATTTAAAGCATTGTACATTAGAAGGGCTTGGTTCGCATCACGTTTTTCTTTGAGGGTGAGCCATCCAATGTTTTAATATTTGGAATAAAAAATAGTTAGAAAAGTTCAAATGTACCCTAGCCTAGGGTGCATTTGATACCTGATAGCTCTATGTTGTAGCATCTCAATTTGGTTGATTAAATACACCTGGCAAGGGATTCAAATACTGTCGCAGTATTCTACCAAGGGTCTTACCAGTATCAGGTAAGCCTTCTCTCTAGCTTGCATTCCTGCAGATTTAAGATTTCGCATCACAAAGTTGAGAGAGCGATTAGCTTCTGAAAGTATGTTATTTATGTGTGCAATTGGTGATCCACAGTTAAGCCAAGGTAGTTGACCACCTTAGTATGAGATAGTATTACACTGTCAACATCATACGTTATGTCAACTGCCTTTTTGCAGAAAACAATTAACTTATTCTTGCTAGCATTTAAGCCCATTTTAATAATTCTCACCCACTCCTCTAATTTAGGTCCCTCTGCAGTGCACTTGAGTCCTCCAAGCTCCCCATATATGACACAGTCGTCAGCAAATAGACAAATGTAGGACTTCATGTCCATGGCGGGGTCATTAATATAAAGTAGGAAGGGGGGAGGACCAAGAACACTACCTTGCGGCACCCCAGAGGTGACTCTTATAGCTAGATTCGACCAATTATGACATTTCTACGATTTTAGAATTATTCTTCGGTTTAAACTTAGATTTTTGTCCTCTTCTAAAACCTATTCACGGACATATAGTATATATGATATTTTTAGGTTGATCCACTTTTCCAGAACGTTATTCACATACCTGATCAGTAGGATGATAGATTCCTTGAAGAAGCGTCATATCATTAGAGTTCAGGAACTCTTCCAGCATTAGGTCTGCTCGAGCCGGATCGAAATGACTCGATTTGTCCTACGGGGAAGAATAAAACGAAATTAATTATAGGCAAAATATGTATTGAAGATAATTATCCATGTTCGCTGTCAAAAATGATGATATCGCTTAGTGGACCGTAAGTAGGACTGGAAATTTTAAACTTGATAATATTAACGTAACTTATTCCTTTGAATATAAACATATAAAGAACATTACATACCAACATCACTAGAATATAACCGCACCGCGCTCGATTTAAATTGCAGTATTTCTTAAACTGTTACTGTTGAAGCCGTTGAAGTTCTTTAACACAAGTACAAGTAGGTACATGGTACAGTGAGTTGCATTACCCAGACTTTCCAAGTGTGAGACGAGTACAGGGGAGGATACTGTACTACTGCGTACCCATATCACTGTTTTTTAAATAGTTTTAGGCAATGTTTTTAATTTCCCACACCATGTTAATATTACTAACATTGTAACTTTGACAAAGTGGAGAGGCGCAATGTGCATTATGCTTTACTTCAGACTGGAATACATTAATTAACCGAATTATTTGTATTGTTGGATTTAGAGGAAAATAATCGGTCGAAACTTTCCTAAAAACACGCTACTTCACTAAAAAAATTGTCTCTAAAAAAATCTGAATACTTACAACATTCTCCACTCGAGGAGTATCAAGTTGGATATCCTCATAATCTATTACATCCATCCCGTTGGGTAAATTCATGCTGGCCGCCATCTCATTGGCCAGGATACTGCTGAAAGGTGTTTCAGGCTGCATCAGTGTGCTGAGAGCATCTTCAATTGGCATTTCTAAGTTGACAGAATCTATCTCTGGTACAGGTTGAGAAAATGAATTTCGAAAGGGCGTCTGATTTTGCTGAGGCGAGTCCTGATTGGTAGAATTTGTGGATTGCGACGTTGATGAAGCGGGTGTCAGTAGGCCAAGTTCGAGGGAGGGGCTGAATGGAGGGGCAAAGGGAGTAAGCGGATCAAAAAATGGAGAGTTTGCAAACTAAAAAAAAAAAAAATAAGAAGAGTTTTGACTATGGGCGTAAAAAATGATGGGCCTAATGAAGGAGAATCTATTGATTGATACCTGTTTTTCTCCGCTGATTAAGAACGGTGTGCCTGAGGAGAAAAACGCAAGAGACCATTTTTATGCAGAATTGACCAGGCTAATCAGAAATAATATCCACATGGAAAAATATCAGTGGCGTACCACTTTTTTTCTAAAAAATATATAATCGCTTCTTCATTTAAAGTTTTAAAAATTATTCTATTGGCGATAACGCTGAAACGAACGTAGATATCGAGCTGCGGTTAAGGCGGAACTTTGTGCAGCAAGAAATATATTTGCAAGAGAGTCTCACCCGAAGTGGGCATACTAGCGAGCTTATGACGTGGTGAAAAATATTCCGTAAACATCGACACACACTGAAAGCACGATGCAAGGCGGTAGGTTCTTTATTATGCTAATGAGTTTTGGTTGATTTTATTTCGGAGACGAGAAATTTGTTTTGTGGAAAATAAGTACTTGTTATTGTATTCTTAGTTAAAATAATGTACCTAATCGTTATACGGATATATCTTTTAAATTTTGTCTTATTTTATTATTAAAGCTATAGAATATTTACAAAAAATAAAATTAGGTAGAGCAGAAAGTTTGAAGTGTTAATTAATAATAAGTATAAAACAGCGGCGGCGCCAGGGCAGGGGGGGGCACTGGCCCACCCTAGAAACATGAGTGCCCACCCTGGTGCCCCCCCAAAATTAATGGATCCGTTGTGTAAGGGACTTAGCTATAAAAGTTTTGATGAGTGGTTGTATGGTATTTTGAAGAGAACGATGACCTTTTTTTTTTAGACATCACTTAGAAAAGAGGAAGGTTTTGTTTGTCCGCTGGCCTATAGCGTTCTAGAGCGACCAGGAGGCCGCGACCTTTTTTTTTTTTTTAGAAGTCACTTTTATTTTGGGTAGTGCTCACTCAAAAATCACCGAGCCCATTTGTGCCCTCTCATCCCAAAAATCCTGGCGCCGCCACTGGTATAAAAGCACCTGCAAACAGGGTGTTCGTGTTCCACCGGGAACCGCTTCGAACTATATATGGAAAACTATACATAAGAAAATTTTCAAAATTTGCCATCGTGGTAATGCTGATGGGGACGACCGGACTAAAAAAATTTCATAATGGTGATACTTCCGGTTACACCGGAAGATAGTGTCAGCTAGGGTAACCAGACGCTGTGGCGTGCCTTTTATATTTTTTTTCCTCCTATCATCAAACGTGCTTTCTAAAAAAAAAAGGTCGCCCCTCTCTAAGGCAGCTGTACAGTTATTAGGCGTCCGTCGTGTTATTGGAAAAGCGGGAGTTTTGTTTAAGTGCGTGGGAGGCGGGAGGTTAAGTAAAAAAGCGGGAGCATCCCGACTAAATCGGGAGGGTTGGCAACCCTTGTGTCAGCGTGTTTTTTTTAAATGGAACATCCTATATATTATTACATTTTTGCATTCTACGTAAGATTCTAGGCAGATTTTGTACAGGGTGGAGACTTTAATTGGAATAAATTCGATATTATTAAAACTGCTGAAGTTACGCCTACAAAATTTAGTATCTATGGTTTTGAAGCACGCGGAATTGAATTATAATGTCGGCGCAGTTGCCAGATTTCTTAGCTTTGCGCTACACGTAGTAATTTTAATATTTTAAATGGAATGCCCTATTTATTTTTATTGCAGTGCATTGGGCGTGTGCAATTTAATAAGATGCCAAATTAACAAAATTCTATCTTCACTAATTGCTGAGCTATGGCAATACTGTAATTCCATTAAAAAGTACCATGAGAATTTCTATTTTTAAAGTTTAAGTTAAATAGGCCATTTTGAAAAGACAAGAACTTTTCTTGAATCTTGTCAATAACTTAGTAACTATGGAGATAGACAAGCGTCCCGGTACTTTTTAAGGGAACTTCAGTGTTGCCATAGCTCAGAAACTAGTGAAGATAGAATTTTGTAAATTTGAGATCTTACTAAATTTGACACTACCAAATAGGGCATTCTATTAAAAATAACAAAATTACTACGTGTAGCGCAAAGCTGAGAAATCTGGCAACTGCGCCGCCATCATAATCCAATTCCGCATGCTCTAAAACCCCCACATACCAAATTTTGTAGGCGCAACTTCAGCAGGTTTAATAATATCGAATTTATTCCAGTTAAAGTCCCTACCCTGTATGCCTATACCTATAAATATCTAAGCGTTTTTGACATATTTGAATTTTTCTGTTAAGAATGACGTCTGCAAGCCTTAAAATAATTATCAATTTTTTCTATAAAGAAGCCTTATATTTATTTAATTTAAGCGGGATTCCTTGTTATAAAGGACCTGCTTTATTAGATTTTTTATAATATTTTGATAACTATTAATTCAGGGTGTTTAAACAATAAGATTGAAAAAACTGCAAAAAGTCTAAATTTTCAAAGGGAAACACCCAAATTTTATAATTACTTTTAGTTTAGCATTAAAAAAGGGTAAGTTTGTATATCCCAAAAATGATGAACACTATTAATAAGCACATTGTGATGGCTTCTGTTTTGCGGATATCGATTGGCAAATGTGTCCCATGTTCTTGATATAACTTTAACAAATTCTCCATAAATAATAAATAAATTTAAATAATCTTCGTTTGTATGTACAATTTAAGCGCACAGGCATGACAATTAATGATGTTTTAATGGTAAGTGACAGCTTCATAAATTTTTCTCGCATTTGATTGTTTTTCAACGCCGTTATAGCCAACTAAAAGTAACTAAACTTAAAATCTGCAGCAAAATCGCCATATAAAAATATTAAGTTGGCAATGTTTCTAAAAGTAAAATTTTTTGGAATATACAAACTTACCCTTATTTTTAATGCTAAATAAGAAATAATTATAAAATTTGTGTATTTTCATTTGAAAATTTAGTCTTTTTGCAGTTTTTCAATTTAATTTTTAATCGTATTGTTTAAACACCCTGTATTAATAGTTATCAAAATATTATAAAAAATCTATTAAAAATATCTAAAACGCTTAGACATAGGTATAGGACATGGTATACAAGATACCTATGCCTAAATTCTTGCGTAAAATGCAAAAATGTAGTAATATATAGAGTATGCTATTTAAAATAAGCAAGTTGACACTTACTTCCGGTATAACGGGAAGTGCCACCATTATAAATATATTTTAGCCCGATCGCCCCCATCAGCACTAGCATATACTGTCAAATTTTCAAAATTGGGAGGCACAGGCCTACCCTGAAACTAAAGGTTTTCAGCATTGGTTATCAAATACTTCGTAAGGTCAATAGTTTTTCAATCAAATTATTACAAATTTTTCACCATGTTTATTTATAAAACAAAAGATAAGTCCCGCTGGTTCTAGGATTTGTTGACTGTGGTTACTAACTCGCGCAGTATTTTGTCCGTCGCGTTCCGTGCCATTATAATTAATTTTTTTTTAAAGTGGTATGCCTTTGACGATTAGTTGCGCTGCCCCTTCAAAAGAAAAAAAAGTAAGTACCTAGATTTTTTTTTAGTAACACAGAAGCAACAGGAGGTAGTACCGTATCGTCGCGCCAATCCGATACAAAATCACGGTATTAATGTTTCTTATAAACATAAAGTGATAGGGGGGTAGCCAAAAAAACGTGTAAGTTCTCAAAAGTTAATTCTATAAAATAAAATACTTCGCAGCCTTTTCTACACTTTTTCCACCGTTCAAAAGTCACTACAAAAAAAACAAAACTTTGCGTTTTCAAGAACTTCTATCAAAAGTGATTCCTACAAAAAAAAATGTCGCAGTCGTTTCATAAACTCCCCCTAACAAAAGTTAGTAAAAAGTATATTTACCCCCCCCCCGCTTCCCTTTGGTCAAGAGACAGGGGCAACTGCCCTCTTAATGGACGCCCATGCCTAACAAAAAATTGTATTTTATTACTCTGCGTGGCATACTGTTCAATTTTTATTTATTACCTACCTAGCTTCTTAGAAGCATTGTCACTATACAGTAGTCTCGCTGCACCAAATTGTAGCTGCGAGCCAATAACATGAACAGATAAATGTCATGTGACCAACGCCAAATTACTTTTAAATCGTTAAACCATGGATAAAATAATAAACACATTTCACCTTTAAAATGAATTTATATTTTAACAGGTTTAGACAGAAGCTCACTGTATAAACAATATATAGAGCCTGTATAATAAGCATAAAATATAAAAACAATCGAATAGAAATAGATTCATTATGCAACAGTTGGTTTCTTTACTCACTAAGAACCTTCATAAATGGCTTTATTTTATTGCACCTATCACCCTTTACCAAGACAAATTAAACTTTAATTTTAGATCTAAGAGTTAATATACCAGGGTTACCATACATCCTGGGATTTGTCGTAAGTTCCCGGTGATCCAGTTTGGGCCTCTAATACCGATAAGCTATTTACCTTAGTATATTTTGTTCACTATCAAGAGAATAACCCATTTCGATAAAAAACGAAACAAAAAATTCAATATAGCCCATTTTTGATTGCAACAAATCGACTGGATTTCGTTCAATTCTTATCCTTACCTAACATGAATAAGAAATTTTGAAAGCCCAAACACCAGTTTTGACAAAATGATGAACGCGCCTTGAACATTTTGCCCTGCGGCGCATTATAAACCATCCCGGTCTAAGCCGAAAAATGTATGGTAACCCGGAGTTAATAACATAACTACTAGTTACGTCTTTTTAATATTAACGCTTAGATATTCTGTTATTGGCACAGACAATTCAAAAAGGAAAACATAAAATTTAGCCCAAAATTACCCCCGAAATTACTTCTTGTTCGACCACCTATAACTTTTTTTAGTGTATCATTATTCTCTCTGGATGTAAATTGTTTCACGTCAGCCGAGATTAAATTCAGCTGTATATAGGCAACTTCTATAACATGACAACAAAATTTACCTAAAACATGAGTTGCGCGCTGCAAGATAACGGACTTATTACGACATTGTTTTGTCTCAATTTTTGAAGTCTTAAAGATAAGACATGGAAGTTCTAAGGTACATGGCTATTTTTTTGAAAAAAAATTCTTAGCTACGATATTAACCTTGGAAAAGTGCCTAAAAATACGCACCTTTAGTGGGCATTTTCTTATACATATTCTTATTTTTTTCAAAAAAGGGCTTTGTACCTTAGAAATACAAACATTCCTTTATTAAATTTTAAATTGTTCCGACAAATATTTCAAATAGCCTTTGCAGAATCCTGCAGTAGCGAAACGGTGTTTTTCATCCTCTAAATTTGCGCGTGGTAGGGCCTTAAAAAAATTTTCTAGCAAATTTCATCTACTTTTCGATTATGGTATCATAATTATACCGCATGATTTATTTTTTCGGAGTAAAATTAAAAAATGTGTTATTATTGCAAATTACGCCCTGTATCATTTTTTTTGAGAACTATTATGGACAACTAAATACGATTGGTGAAAGTACATACATTTCTCTTCCAAACAGTCTTTAGTTTGCTAAAATCGGATAAGATTTAAATGATTAAACTTTCAACAGCTTGCCCCCCCCCCTCCTATTAAAGTCGGTACGCCAATGAGCATAAGACCAAAATGATGAATAATTATTGTCCAAGCTTTTTAATGGTGTTATCAAAGATATACCTTAATGGGGAATTTTTGGAGATATATAAAACTTTAAAATTTACTTTTCAATTACGCCCTCTTGCGACAAAAGCCGGAACTTAAAAATCATTTCCAGGATTTTCTCACTGCCACTTTAGTTATCAATCCTAAATTTCTATGCCCAGTAGTTTCCGAGATATGGCCGCTCGTCGACCTTAATGAAACACCCTGTACTAATAAACACCGCAAAAACATAAAATACTAAAATTCCATTTTTGCTTTATAGTTTTAAGAATAAAGAATATTGCATGTTAAAACATTGATCATCTATTATTCATTTTAAATATAGTTACCTCCGGACTTCCCAAATTTTTAATACTGGCTGGACTAGAATCGGACGCTACATCCGAACTGGCAGGGCTTACTGGCTCAATGGACTCTTGATCAGAAAGGTTTTTTTGAAGTATCACAGGACTTGGCGGTTGACTCAGATCTGCATTTTTACAACTAACCTAATGTACAAAAAAAATATAGTGTTAAACAAAACCCAGAAAATGTTTCTTACAAACAATTACTAAAATAATATAATATTGATTCACGACGGGTGACCGCTAAAATTTATAAGGCAACTACTAAATTAAAAAAAAAAAATCTTTGTGTGTTTGTATTTTTTGATAATAGACTTTGCTTAACCAAAATATTGGCGTTTATCTTTCACTTCCAGCAATACCGAAAACACCTGTCAATTTTATTATTTTATGATAAAACTTGAAACACGCGGAACTAGAGAAACTAAAATTTTGATTTTTATGTTAATTTGTTATATAAACTTTTCATATGTCTAAAAATATATCATTTACATCCCCTCAAGACAAAGTGTTGCACGGTTATACGCCCGACCTAAATTTGGTACGATTTCATGATTCCAACATGCGTTCGGTTTTAAAAAAATCGAGCAGATGCAGGTCACGTGATATTCGAGATAAACGAGCGCGTAGAATTTAGCGAATACATGTTAGAGTCCTAATACCGAACGCCGAGCAGATTCACCCGAGGTCATATATCTATTAAACGAACGCAAAACTTCACCAATTGCTAGACCGAGGAGGCAGATTTGCATTAACGGAACGCAGTAACAGAAATAAAAGAATTCGTCCACAGAAAAAATATGTTTATTCCAATCTATCTGGCTGAATGCCTAAAGGAAATATCCGATGTTGTTTTTCAATAGGTTCAATGGCCTCTAGCTTTTCATCCTCCAGCCAATATTTCAATCGGTGCCACAGTTCACCCGGTCCAGCGCTTAGTCAATGCCCTAGCGACCCTTGAAGATGATTTACACGTCCCTCTGGTTTGGATAACTTGATCCTTCGATCTCCAAAAAGTTCCTCGTGTGAGATGATGTCGTATGGGTAGCAATTTTAGGACTCTTCGTTTACTCCCTTTGGCTTCGAAGCACTCCCCTCATATGGCTGTGAAGTTCTCTATTTTCCGTGGGGGGTTTTAAGCACTTTACTTTACTGTGCACTTCCCGTGAAAGAATCAGGCAATCCAACGATGTGTCAAAGTGGCGGCTGGATGGCAAATACTGCTTTGTAATTGGTACACGTGACCATAAAAATAATATTACTGGTGGCATTTAACGGGTGACTCAATATTTTTTGTCTTCCAACCGCCATATTGAATCAAGTGGTTTGGATTCCTTAATTAAGCTCCGTCGAGAGAACTTAACCTCGAAAACTACCTTCACCTGCCACGGACGGCAAGGAACGCCGGAAATATCTGAATAGAATTAACATTCGAGGTGCTGTCTTTCGAAAACGCCTTATGGTAACTAACTAACTTCACGAGCGAGTGGCTGAAGGTTGCTAGACGACAAATGCACATGAGGGTAATGTAGACCATGTTTTTTAGCTGTTGTTTTTATTTTTCTTAATCCTGTAGCTGCGTCTGCGTAGTAATTTATTGGTTTATTTTTGGGAACTTCCTATGTTCTAATTAACTATAATTATTTATTGAATTTTACAATAAACCTTTTTTGTTTAAAATTGAAAGATAAAGGTATAAATCTTGTTCCAAATAAACAATAACACTCCGTACGAAATTTATACTATTTTAATAAGATTTGTACGGTTTTGAGCTTGCTTAATACGACGCGAAAAAAGATTCTGGCAAAACTGCTTGGTATGAGGCGATTTTTATTATTAGACAGACAATATCATAAACTTAATGCCATAATCTGTTATTAAATGTCATTATCTGGCGGCAACAATAAGTTTGTTATGGTAAGGTTTAGTATCAAAGTTCTTTTGATACAGAAAAATAAGTTGATTTCTGAGTGTTTCAGTTTTGCTATGGAACACTACTAAGTATTGCAAATAATTCGTGGTGCTTTGAAATTCTTACCTTGTAGATTTTAAACATCTTAAGCATACTGAATGTGAACGATGTCGCTTTTTTCGATACTTCAATGTCACAGTCGTCCTTAACGGCGCATTTCATCACGTGAAGGCAGCCGATGTGGCTCAACTGATTCAGTACTTTGACGATTCGCTTTCTTACTTCAGCTTCGTTTAGGGCAACTATTTTCTTATGTTCTTTTGAGAAGGTGTGAGTGGGAAATGTATGGTCTATCATGCCTAGAAATATTGTTTAGCTAATTCACGATACACAACACACGGCATATGCTGGTCGAAGTGTGAATATCTCTACGCATAGCACTTAAAGCCAATCATGTAATTTTTGCAACGTAGTCATTATACCAAAAATAAGTTTTGTTGTCGTATACTGACGGAGGTCAACATCTTGTTACACTATTCAAAAAGACCCACGTTGCGTTTTTGAAATAAAAACAGTTACCTATGCTGTTTTAACTTAAATAAAAATATATTATTGCGCCATTACTGTCAAGGATTACGCCTGTATTTATAGTTCTTCCTTGAGGAGGAAGCCTCGACACAAAGTTTGATTTTTGGTGAACTTGTGTCATTGGTGATGAGACGAAATGACGTTATGATGCTTCCCTTGAGGAACACTTGAGCTTTTCCTTGAGTAAAATCTAAAGGCGATTCTCAAGGAGCGACTAAATATGGTATTTGTTATTCAACACCGCATTTTCTTCCTCTATTTGTCTATTTCAAGAAATCACATGCCCGAATAAAGCCGCTTTTTAACTGTACCATTACTTTGACAATGTGATGGCTAATAACGAAGACGCCAAGGCGCATTCTTTCAAACCTTTTACAATTGAATTGGCTAAGTTCTTGAGTGCTTTGTTAGAATTCGGATAGTTCTAATATTTTTCCAGCCATTCGGAAAGTTTTTTATTCAGTTTGCTGTCTTATTTTTTGTAGCCTTTGAATTTAGATATCTGATCTTTTAAAGCTGTAAACCAAATTTTTCCAAATGGGGTTACAATAATAAATTTAGTACATAAATTATATTTATATTGACAAGAAGAACATAAAAAGAAAATAACTATGGTAATTGCTATATTTTTAGGTACGGGGGCCAGTACTAGTGGAAAAAGAATATTTTAAAATGATATTGTAATAATACATTATTTATAGCCTATTTGTTTAATATTTAATACATTGTTACCTTTACAAGATATGTGTGTTTACTAGAATTTTTATGAGAATTTAATATTAACAAAAACTCTTAATTTCCATTAAAACCCGTTTTTCTGGATGAAACTTGGATGTACAGTAAAGGGGCTTTTAGGCGAAGTTTCTAAGATGATTCTTTCCATACAGTTTAAAAAGATCACCAGAGGGTTACAGTATATTATTCTACATATACATATTCTACAGTTTGGTATTTAAGTCTGGCCTAAAAACTTGTGATTAATATGATTGAATGAATAGTAGAAACTTTGAGAAATGGTTTGAACAAAAATGGTTACCAAATTTGGAAGAACCATCGCTAATTATAATGGATAACGTCATCTATTATTCTGGACTGATTGAAAAAATTCCAAATATAACTTGGGCGAAAAGGTTGTTTATTAAATAGTTAAAATAAAGAGACAGTTACACCGTTTGCAATCTGGATAATAGTAAAGCAGAATATCCCACCCAAACGTTGCAAGTAATCTCGAAACCGCTATTTATTTAACATTTTTATTATTTTCTTTTTATTTAATAGGTTGGACGAACTAGCGTTGCAACATGGACATTAGAGTTTTAAGCCTTCCTCCGTATCACTGCCACTTTAATCCTATTGAAATGGTTGGCCGGAATGTAAGCGCTATTATGATGCAAAAATAAGTCCTATACATCCTGTAACAAATGGCGCAGTTCTGGATATGTGAAATGAACTTATTGAAAATGTAACATTAGAAAAATTAAAAAATTATGTAAAACACACTAATCAAATTATAAATGAAGTGTGAGAACGGAAAAGTTATTGATTCTTCAGATACTCTTTCTTTTATTATTTACTTGGACGAATATGATTTATCTGATGATGATCCTTGCGAATATGGTTTATTTTAATTATTAGAAAATTATATATCGTTTTTTTTTCTCATTTTTTATCCTGTTTTTTCCGATCATTACTTTTTATCTTATGGCCCACATGAATAAGTAAGATACAAATATTTCAAACAAACATTTATAGACTGATACAGTGCACGAGCCAAAAAAAAGTATACGATTAAATTTTAAATTATATAAATTACCTTTATTAAAAAAAAATATTCATAAAAAAAATGAAAAAAACTTGCTTGTATTTAACTTGTTTAGTATCAGTCCTAATGTAGAACAAAATTAACAAAAACAAAGCCTTTATCACCAGTAAGTCAAAATGACTAAATTAATTTACGACGTATCGCAAATATGGGAAATGGTGGAGAATGTGACGTAACGGTCAAGGGTCACTTAACAAGGACTTTTTCTCTGATAACTTTTTTATTTAATAAGATAATATTTAAAAAGTACCTTGGTGAATTAAGTGTTGCTCCCATAAATTAAACCAGAAATCTAGTGAGTTATATTTAACTTCCCAATGAAGATCTCCAATGGCAGCGTGAGTCATAACATCATACAACCTAAAACAAGTTTATAGTATCAAATAAGATGGGACAAAAACAATATTAAAAATTTTGTGAAAATAACAAATTTTATACAGGGTGCTACAATTTAGTACACCCTAAGAACTTTCTTCTAAAATTATTAAACAAGATATTCCCTGTATTAAAATTTTTAAGGAAAAATGAGCACATTTATGGAATTATTGGATATTTAAATAGGTAAAAAATTGGACTGGTAACACTGCCTATATATTTAATACATAAATAAAAATAAAATGGATTGAATAAGCCGATACTTGGTGAAAAACACTTAAACTGAACCTACGCAAGTGGTCCTAAGTCATCTGACAAAGCTACTGTGACAACGAAGAAATGTTATAGTTAAAAAAACTTTCCGTTTTTTTTTGCAATCCATAAGAATAAATAAAAAGTAACAAAAGGACAGTCATTATGTAAAAAATTGTTACTTTAGGTTTCACATACTAATATAATAATTTGTATACCTTGGTAACATTTCTTCGGGAAAATTCTGAAATTTTACAATTTTATAAATGAGCGAGGCTGCTTCTTTTCGTACTATTCCTTCAGTCTCCTTTTCAAATACATCCAAGATGTTTTCCTGCAAACAAGTAATAATATAAATAATTATACTAAAGTTACGTAGATCCACATCTTACGTTACGTTACATAACGTTGCCGCCGAGAATATTTAACTTCTGCAGAAAGGTGACATCTCCAGTATACTAAAGGAGTATGCAGGATTGTGTTTCAAACTGTGAAAGGGTATCTAGAAAATCATTTTAGGAGCCCTACAGTCCGCAAAAAGTAAATGAATGCAATTTTTGATATAATGGGGGAAATGTTTTTAAAAAATTAAGAAACTAGGTATTAAAAGCAAAGTTACTTGTAAAGTATGAGTATGGCTCCAACCACATGGAAAAATATTTACATCGTATTAATTATTTGTCTACGGTAAATTATTAAGTAATAAGTATTTGATATGGTATTAGTTTAGATCAGGGGTTCCCAAACTTATTTTGTCTACTGCCCACTTTGAGAATAAATTATTTTTTAGCGCCCCATTTTTTCACCTACTTCAAAAACCACTATAATTTCAAATTAGATTAATTAATTATTGTAAGCTATATTAGCGGAGATTAAACATTCATTCTAAACGAGACTTTTACTATAACCTGCAAGAGTTAACTTGAGACCTGGGCGCAGTAGGTAGTACACAACGGCGCTCAGGTCTCAAGTTTACTCTTACGGGCTACACCTGCCAATAAGAATGATTATTGAAACGCAACTTTATAGTATTCAGACAAGTATTCCATGAACCAGACTATTGATACAGGAATGCACAAATCGGGTTATTTAACAAAAACTTGATAAAAGATGATTGCCCGCGGTCTATTATCTACGAAAATTACCTATCTAGGAATACTAATAACAATGAAAATGCGAAAGTGTGTCTGTTGCCTTTTTATTTTTTTCTTTGTATCTACTTTCATTTAGAAACGGAGCGACCGATTGACATGATTTTTATTTTATTTATTCAATAAAATAGGACAGATATATGAACTACGCGGAGAGAAATATCGAACCAAGTTTAAGCAATCTTACTAATATTAAGATGTTCATAAGTTGTAACTAGATGAAATTACAAATCGTCCCCCAAGCCTCTAAACAACACCCCCATTTTTTTTTCTGGGTCTCTTACCGTCCCCCTTTACTGCTGCAGCGCCCACAAGGGGGCGTTATCGCCCACTTTGGGAAAGGCTGGTTTAGATCATTGTTTACGTTCTCTAATGGTTTTAAAAACGTAAAAGGAAATATTTGACATAAAAGGCAAAATAATTGAAAAAATTTGCCATATTTGTATTAATGTAGGACGCATATTACATATTGTTTTTATTTATTATTTATTTATCTATAGGGTTTTATTCTTCTTCTCTTGCTTTATCCGTCCGGATGTTAGCGATTAGCATAGATATTCTAAACTTGTGACTTTTGAACGGCTCAATACAGGAAACACCAAATCGTTTACGTAAGTTTGAAGGCCAGAAAATGTTTCTTCTACCTGGAACCATGTTATTTCCACTTTGCCCTGAATGATGTTCTGTAATCTGTATTATTTACGTTCATTTCTCAGAGCTGGGCAGCAATTGCCTCGAAAGTGCTTGAAAAAGTGCTTCGAGCACTTTTAAAATACAGTGCTCGGTAATTGAAGCCCTTTATGAAAAGTGCTTGGTGCTTGGTTATTGAATATCGCATTCAAGTCATTTAAAGTGCTTGCCATCACTCAAAATTACTTTCCTCGGTAATTGCAAGCACTCTCCAAAGTGCTTGGTTCTGGCAATTACTTTTCCAAAGGGCTTGGTGCTCGAAGCACTTTTTTCGAGTGCTTTGCCCAGCTCTGATTTCTCATGATGTGGCCAAGGTATTCCAGTTTTAGTTATTTAATTATTAACGAACAAGTTATGGTTAAAAGTTTATTTTGTTAAGTATGCATAGAAAATTTGCACGGGCCCACTTAAGTTATTATTTTCATCTACATTATTACAATTATTATATTATCATTTTCCATGTAATGAACTATAGTACTAGTTAGTTTTTTAAATTTAAAAAAGTTTAACATACCAAAAACTTGTCCATATTTAATAATATTTTCCAAATTTCACATATTTGTATCAGTTCCTGCAAACACTTAAATGCCGTCACTCTGACGTAGGACTCGCCATCTTTTAAGGCCATTTGCATTACCAACTGTGGCAATTCTACATTCAACAATATGGTGGTGTATGCAGGAAATTCTAAAAAAAAACAAGTTTTCTTTTTTAATTGTTTTAAAATTAGAGACTGTACAGGGTGTCCCACCAAAAACCGAATCGATCTATATATAGAAAACTATACATAGGAAAATTTATAATTTCATCGTTTATTTTTAGTGGTCAATCCGTTTTGCAAAACTAGAAATCGAAGGTATAAAAACAATCCTGTTGGGCGAAATGAAATAGGAAAATGGACCACTACCCAAGCAAAAACAGTGAAAAAAGAAAAATTATTAATCACTCACTTGGAAAAGGTGGTATTGCAGAGCAGGAACTGATAAAAACGACTGGTCATGCCAGTTCGAATCGATTGCCAGCTACCCTTAAATGGATCAAGAACATCAAGAAGCCATTGTGGAAAAATGAGAACAAATAGCAGCACAAATCACAAACTTGAAAAGAAGGCTTCGACTGGGATTTTTGTTTGACTTTGAGCTTTGTTACCATTTGCTATTAAGCGCCTATGTTCGTTGCTTAGCTATTTCTAATTTTCAAAGTCAAACGAAAATCCCAGTCGAAGCCTTCTTTTGAAAAATAATGTCGCATTAACACAGAAATTTTAAGATTTTTTATTTAAATTGCTCATAATTCCAAAACGACTAAAAATGTGGATTGTAACATATTAGGCATTTAGATAGGAAATTTAATTCTCTACACGTTAGTAAGCTAAAAAATAGGGTGTTCCATTTGCAAAAATTGACTTATGCACATTTATTTAAATGGAAACATTGGCACAATTTTAAGAACTCCCTGTATAAAAAACGTGAAACCTAAGTAATTTAAACTAAAGATCTATGTATTACTTGCAAGCGTGCAAAATTTTAAATGTTTACCTTTATTAGTTTTAGAGTTACTAAACTTTCTTCTCGGAGCGTTTTTACACAAAAAAATTCTTTTATAATTCATATCTCAAAAACGGTTAGAGATAGGAATAGATTAATATTAACAAAAAGTATTTAGATTTTAATAAGGTAATCACAAATGTTAAAATATACAGGGTGTTCTATTTGAAATAGCAAAGTTGGCTTTAACTTCCGGTATAACCGGAAGTAACAAAAACCTCAAAATGTAATGTTTTAAAAGCTCAAAGCCAATTATGCCTGCTATCAAATTTTTAGAAAGATAAGTTTACTCGTTTCCAAGATCTTCTAATAGGCCACTCAACGTGAATCATCCTGTATACATAAATAAGCCTAAGGTCACATTTTATTTTACAAGACAATGCTACGCTTTTTTAAGACAACTCATACATATGGGTGTACATTATAAATAAATATTCAATGACGATACTTACTGGTATTAGCATTCATGGATAATGTGCAGACAACCTCCAGTGCGCTATCTCTGATTTCCCAGGAACTGTCATGGCATTTGGCGTACAACAAACTTCCTGTCTGGGCGACTTTAGAATCGTCAGTGTTATAAATCAGTAACACCATATCAGGCGACATGTATTTGGTTATGGCCAAATTTAGCAGCTTTAAACCTTTTATTGTTATCCTCTAAAAAATAAATTTATTTTTTGTCAAAGCACTTTGTATTACGAAAGTTCTACAATTTATTTGAAAATAATAATATATAATTTGAAGAAGTAGCCCATACTTGAAGTGAAGTGGCCAGTTAAATGCGGAGAGTATTATATCTCCCCATTTAATAAGTATGCTGATGCTGATGGGGGCGACCGGGCTAAAATATTTTCATAATGGTGGCACTTTCGGTTATACCGGAAGTAAGTGTCAACTTGCTTATTTTAAATAGGACACCCTATATATTATTACATTTTTGCATTCTACGCAAGATTCTAGGCAGATTTTGTATACCATGTCCTATACCTGTCTAAACGTTTTTGACATATTTGAATTTTTATGTCAAAAATGACGTTTGTAAACCTTAGAATAATTATCAATTTTTTTCTATAAAGAAGTCTTATTTATTTAATTTAAGTGGGATTCCTTGCTATAAAGGACCGGCTTTAATAGATTTTTTATAATATTTTGATAACTAGTAATACAGTGTGTTTAAAAAATAAGATTAAAAATGAAATTGAAAAAACTGCAAAAAGTCCAGATTTTCAAATAGAAACACCCAAATTTTATAATTATTTCCTATTTAGCATTAAAAATAAGGGTAAGTTTGTGTAAAATTGTAGATCTCAAAAATTTTTAGTTTTCGAAATATTGCCAATTTAGTATTTTTATATGGCGATCTTGCAGCAGATTTTAAGTTTAGTTGCTCCTAGTTGGCTATGACGGCATTGAAGCTGTCACTTGCCATTTGACAATAATAAATAACCATGCCGGGACGCTTAAATTGTACAGATAAATAAGGCTTCTTTATAGAAAAAATTGATAATTATTCTAAGGCTTGCAAACGTCATTTTTGACATAAAAATTCAAATATGTCAAAAACGTTTAGACAAAGGTATAGGACATGGTATACAAAATCTGCCTAGAATCTTGTGTAGAATGCAAAAATGTAATAATATGTAGATAGGGTGTCCCATTTAAAATAAGTAAGTTGACACTTACTTCCGGTATAACAGGAAGTGCCATTATTATAAAAATATTTTAGCCCGGTCGCCCCCATCAGCATCAGCATAGTGTCAAATTTTCAAAATTTTCCTATGTATAGTTTTCTATCGGTTCCCGGTGAGACAACCTGTATATAGGTTTTTAAGTCTTTATAGACTTGTGGCAAATTACCTCTCATACACTTATGTCGGGTTGCACAAAGAATTTTAATAATAATTAACTAACCAGCAAGTTCGACTGTGACATACAAACGACATTGGCCTAAATAATTTTCTAACAATCATACTGGCCCGGTGACCTTAATTTTTAATTTACTAATCAGGCACCTGTGATTGTGACGACATAATGCCTGTCAATGTCATTTATGCCACAGTCAAACTTGCTGGTTAGTTAATTATAGTTTAACATTTTTGTGCAACCCAACAATGGCGTATCAAAATTATTTATTTACTCACAACTATGTATCTATGTGTGGGAAAATAAATAATAGTAAGTACAGGAAAAAAGTATCAACATTAAGTGATGGATATTAAACTGTAATGTAAACTGAGCTAAACACAAACAAATGTAGACGCTAACACCACATATATTTTTGCTAGATGACAAACAATTATCTTACTATACATGTAATTTCCACTATTTCTATATTTAGGTAATCAAGAGGAATACTTTCACAAGATTAAACTAAACCAAGGTGCACAGTACGAGATGCCATAAAGCGATGGATCAGGAGTGAACACAAAATCCACTGGAGTAACAGACAGGGATTAGCCCATAGCAAGAGCTTCATTGGGGGATCCAGACCCAAGACTAACAAAACAGTTGCCTTAAATGAACAGGAACCAGCTGAGAACCATTACAGGAATTCTGACAGGACACATGGTTGTCAAGAACCATCTGCACAGACTGAGACTGGACAATGGGGACCTTGACTTGAAACTTGAAAATTGTACAGCAATAGTTTGCCATTGCGAGTCACTAGATCGGAAGAGGCAATAAATACTCAAGCAACCAAAACTGGAACCAGAGGACATCCTTACCCTCTCCCCAAAAAAAAAAAGATTAAACTAATAGTTCCAATATGTCCGTCTCAGACCATGGCCGTAAATACAACAATACACAAGAAAACCTATTAATCCTTACCTATTCAATAATTATAATAATTTTTGTTATCTATTACTATACAGGGTGCTACAAATTCGTGTGCGTCCAAGGGAAAACGGTAAGAGAGATACGAAGATGATTAAATTGAGGCAAAGTTGCGTATTTTGGGGCTTAATAATTTGACAAAAAAAAATTGTAATTATTGCGAATTTCGGAGATATCAGAAAAAAAACAGAAATGTCCATTCATGGTTTTTAATTTTTTGCGCTTTCATTTTTGACTTGGGAAAAACACTTTTTTATGTTCTACAAGGTGACATTATTCGTTTTCCAATTCGATGTTTCGTTCTTTAGTTATCAACCTCCAGTCATTTTTTTAAATACGGACCTAGACTTTTAAATACAGTTTTAGGGACTTCTTAGCTATATAAATTTAATACAATGTAAAAGTTTTTGAAATTTTAATGTTTTGTCATCTAATAACACATTTTTCAAATTATCTTTTTAATTTCATTACGATCCTGAACATTTAGAGCCAAACTAAAAAACAAAAGATTTCTGATTTAAAAAATCCGTCCATTTTTACTCAAAGAGGCCTGATAATAAAATTTATATTTTGTAAGAAAAGAGACCCAGTCTCGGCCTCAAATATTTTTCTGTCTGTTTATTTTTGTTACATGTTTCGCCTGAAACTAGCAACATCAGATCTTCTAAATAGTAAAAAAAATTTAAAATTGTTTTTGAAATAAACATAAGCGCATCACAGTAACATAACTAGACTAACACTCCAGTTACCGTTTCTTCATTCGGGAGCATTATTTTTTTCTGTTTTACAGTTTTCGGTATAGGTCTAAGGCAAAAACCATAGGACTTAAGATATACGTTATATTAATAAAAAAAATAAAATTACTTCTCATGCCTTAAAAACTAGCTTACTTCCTAGAGTATTGTGACGGTAAATCTAATTGAAAAAAAAAATGGCCTAAACACCATAACTTCATGTAATGTAATTTTAATATTAAAGTCATTCTAAAAATAATTGCCAGGGCCGTAATAGTAAATAAAGGATTATTTAAAATGCTAGCAATGGGTTATTTGACGACAAAACGTTAAAATTTGAAATATCTTTAAATTGTATTAAATTTCCAAAGCTTAGAAGTCCTTAAAACTGTTTTAAAAACGCCAGGTCTGTATTTGAAAAAAATTGAGGTTAGTATCTAAAGAACGAAACGTCCAATTTGAAAACTAATAACGCCATCTTGTAGAACATAAAGAACGGTTTTTTTCCCAAGTCAAAAATGAAGACGCAAAAAGTTAAAAACCAAAAGTCAAAATTTCGTTTTTTTTCGGATATCTCCGAAGGTATTCGGAATGTTTACAATTTACAAATACAAGAACGAAGTTTAAAACCTTATAAAGATAGCAGAAAATCAGTATTCTCATAAGTTGGTAAAAGATAGAGAAACCCCGTCACGTCGTTATTCGTCTAGAACCAAGATGAGTGCATACATTTGGTATCAAATGGTATGAAATGGTACTAGTGAATTATGATATTATAGATAATTTCAAAAATCATTAGTCTTAATAATAATTATACTGCGGGAACGTTACATTTTTGTCAAGACCTCATGATTATACAGTCGAAGGGTTCCGATTGGTGCGGGTCACCAAAAAAAATGCCACATTGTGTGGTGGAAAACGAAACTTGCACGTAGATAACATCATATGAAATTCAAAACATTCTAATTAAATAACAAATCCAGGGTAGAATTTTGTGAAAGTGATATCAGTTCAAAAAATATGTCTTAGTGACTTTCTTAGTCACTAAACCTATTAAAATTGTTTTAAAGTTCCTACCTCCTACCTGAATTACTTACATTGTCAATCCAATGCGGGTACTGCAAAAGGTCAAAAGCTAAATCCATTACACATATTGTCTCTACACTGTCTTTCCAAGTTATATCAAAACATTCTACTAAATCTACTATAGTGTCCACGACTGTCCGTAAATACAGCGAACAACTAAAAAAAAATAACAAAAATAATTTTCAATTGTTAAATTCTTTCCCCGCACTTTTCGACGACACGATTAATCGATCACATAATTTATTATTAGCCCACAATTTTTCGTCATTATTAACAACAAACCTTACCTATACAGGGTGCTACAAATTCGCGAGCGTACAAGGGGATCTCGACGACGGTAAGAGATACGAAGATGGTTAAATTGAGGCAAAGTTGGGTATTTTGGGGCTTAATAATTTGGTAAAAGAAAATTGTAAATATTTCGAATGCTTTCCGAGATATCCGAAAAAAAAATTATTAGTTTTCATTATTGACTTGGAAAAAAACTTTTTTATAGCCTTTTTTTATGTTTTAGTTTTCAAATTCGACGTTTCGTTCATTAGATATCAACCTCAAGTCAATTTTTTTATACGGACCTGGAATTGTAAATGTAGTTTTAGGGACTCTAAGCTTTAAGAATTTAAGAAATATTAACTCTGGCCTTAGTTGATACTAATTATTTATTGTAAAACTGTTAAAAATATATTGTAAACAACTACGGCAGTGGCTAAGGCCCATTTTTTTTCCTGCTTGTTAGGGTGACTGTTTCTAGACAGCCAGATAAATTTAAACTGGTTGGTAAACACGAAGTCCGTATTTTATCCATTTTTCAACCTTTCGGTACGCAACCAACAGTTACCGTTAACAGCTAACTTCACGCGGTATACAGCTAAATCAAAACTTGTCTCTTTTCAATATTTTTGTGAGGTTATTTTGTTATTTGTTGGATTTCAATCAAACGACGACGGTTTGTTTTCGGTTTTTGTGAATTTCAATATCATCATCATCACTGTCGGAATCGAAAACGTTAACGTTTATTTCTATCATGGTTTAAATTAAAACTTTACTATTGTTTGATAAGACGAAAAAAAAATCAAAAATGCAAATGAATTCGCAAGAAAAAAGACAGGTTAGGTTTAGTTACTAATAATCGTTTCCGGTCGGTTTGTGTTCGTTTCGGTTCGTCTCCTTGTTAGCGAATTAACAGCTGGACACACTTCTTGGCAATTGATCCCTTTGTTAAACAGCTTTTATCCCGTTGGAAAGACAAACAATTGGTTAAAAAACCGAACTTTTCTTCTAACAATCGGTTTACCTTAACAGTCACCCTAACAAGCACGAAAAAAACTGGGCCTTAAGGCCGCTAAATGGAAATATGTTAAAAAAATTAATATTCATGTATATTTTGTTGAAAAAAATATTATGCAAAGTGCTTTTGAATCATCTACTTTATGTATGGATAAAATATTTTTCATCGATTTAATTGATACGATTTTATTGAAAAGTATAAAAATTGATGAAGCAAGGGTAAAGATCCACTGCGACTACTGTACTTAGTCAGTTCAGCGATCGGCCTTGTAAAATGATTCTTAAATTAATTCACAAATAGTTACCGGGGATTCATCTCATAATTGGGCCTATGTTTTATCTTATACATGGCATCTGTAAGAGAAAACACGAACGATGGAAAAATAGTAGATGCCCGATCCTTATTTAACAATCTCTTGACTTTTACAATGTACTGCATGGAAAAAATTACGTCTTCCACAAGGTCAGGTTTCTCTTTCAGCTCTTCTGCCCATCTATAACCTGAAAATAACATGCCAATTTTAAACGTCAATATCTCAAAAACTATTAAATTTAGACATATAACATTTTAGACAAAATAAACGTAGTATTTAGCGGGGAATTGGAAAATAATACAATATACTTATCGAGCGTTTCAATAAAAAAAGCCTAAGTTATATTCGCCACGTTCTTTTGGGACACCCCGTATTATCCAGTATAATTATACAGTACTGTACAGCTGAGACCTTAAGATGGCTTAAATAAGCCGAAACGCGTAGGCCATTTTTAAGTTAATACATACGCTGACAGTGGCGTAGCCAGAAAATATGCTGGGGGGGGGGGGCCTCAGTGGGCGTAAGTAGGACATTTTTTTTCTGGAGAGAGGGACTAAATCTATTTCATGATATTGTACCTAGCGAAGAAGGCGGAAACGCGGAGCCAGGCCCAAAGTTCGTTTAAAATTCACCTTAACTACTATCAAATTTCGAAAATTAAATTATTACCTCTCCCTCTCTGCATGGTTGAATTAAATTTATTTTTGTAAATGTTTTTTTTTTACTTTTTTTTATATTCCTAGCTGGCTCTTCATTTAAAAAAAAACATTTGTGAAAAATATGAATATTGGTGTCAATCCAAAATTTTAACATAAGGCGTATGTATCTCTCTCTCTAACCAGCGTTTTTAGGTTTTCACGATTATAAATAAAGTAAATATCGCTCATCACGCCAAAATTGATGATTTTTTCAGAAATCATGTCCTATTTTAGGAGCATAAATCTAAGAGCAGTTTTTGGTGCAAATGCTTAGGTTTTGAAATACTCCTTCTTAAATGCCGTTTTGTATATTTATAATAAAGCATTCTTGTTTCTTCCAGCACTATTTTTTTAAATTATAAATTATCACACTTCTTCAATAAAAAATGTTTCAATTTCAATGTTCAAATTTTTACTTTAATTTTTCTCCTCAAAAATAAATACCTAATTGTTTTTTCTTGTAAAAATATTTTATTGCATTAGGTTATATTTTGTTGATTTAAAATAGCTCTAAAAAAGGGAAAACGAAACGGACAAGTATATAATAAAAAAATATTATAAAATATTATTCTTTTTACTAACTATACAGGGTGTTACAAATTCAAAATACCAGCATTGGAATCTCGGAAACCATAGGAGTTAGAGAAACGGTTATACGGGGGCAAAAAATTAAGACTACTTGCCAAACACCAACGTTAACAGACCGCGGTATCATACTTCTATAATTGTAATGTCTTGTTAAGGTACTTACTATTTTGGTAAAAATATACATATTAAATTATTTAAAAATTGCAAAATAGAGGTTTTCTAAAGTGTTTTTTCCTGTATCGGCAGTTGGGTAGAAACAAAAAATAAACTTACATATTTCAATGTTTTGAACCGCACTCAGTTTTAACCACCGTTGTAAAAAACTAGTCCTAAAAACGTCGTTATTCAATAAGGATTGCATTTTCTCCTCGGAAATCATTTGAAAACTAAAACCCTAAAAATGAAAATATCCTCGAACATACAAATATTATTTAAATAAAAATAATCAAATAAACTAATAGCCACGGATCTTGTCGAATATATATGAAGGATTCAGTAATTTTAAAGTGCGTTTCTAATAAAATTATATGTACTCTCCAAAAGGATCATTGTTAACTGAATAGAAACCAAAATTGTCCTTCACTCGCGTTTCGGTTGTGACCCATCATCAGTGCCAGCAACATAAATACCACTAAGTTTTTATTTTAAATGTAGTAAAGTTTATGTATTGACATGCACCTGTGATGTGGTGTCTTGATTGTCTAGGTCCTAGACTAGACTCTAGGATACTAAATTTTTAATCGAAACGCGTAGGCAATAGTTTTATTTATATAATAAATAATATTTTTTAACAACGTCTTAGATATAAATCTATATGTAAAAATTTATAATTAAAATTAAAAACCAGTAAACAATATTTAATAGCACAAGAATATAGCAATAGAATCAAGAACTGCACAAAAACTAATAGTGCCTAGGAGGCTTTTCACAAAGACCCAGCAACATGTCTCATATGTGGGACAAACACTCAATGTTCTTCGGGATCCATTCAAGAATAAATTATACAATAAATTCAAAAATAAACTGAACTCATGGATATTTGATAACAAAATCGTTCTCATATCACTTATAACATCCCCTTTCCTAGAGTTGTTGGCTAGGTTATGTCTAGGACGAATCTGTATAAGGAAATGGTTTTGGAGTCCTGTTGAAACATTTTAAAATATATGTGTATTTTTTTAAATTTTTAGTTTGTATTTGTTATGTAAAACCTTTCTTAGTATTGTATAATATTGAGAGTATAGTAAATTAAAATTTAGAATGGAATCAAGGGGTATACATACACAAACTCTCAGGTTGATTTGTGTACCCATTATTTTGTTGTATTTTGGAAATGTTCCTACCTCATTTTTTGAAATAAATAAATAAACTTGCACAAGAATAAATTATTGTTGTTGGACCCTCCAATTTAGAATTACAAAAACTAACAACCAAGATATTTATTCATGGACACTATAAAATGAGTTTTTAAGAAGATCCAAGGACAATTTTAGTTTCTTATTCAGTTAATACCTTTCTATTACACAAACCTCCGCAACTTATATACAGGGTGGTCTACTCTCAACGCATGATTTCATAGCTTCTTTTCCATTGAGAGTGGGCTATTCTGTATATACTTACAAAAATCGGAGTGATTTGGAGGAACATCAATTGGATCTGAAACTCGATAGTCTTTCCTTTTTTGACAACCGTCGGTATCCGGGGTTCCAGAGAGCAAAACACTTCATGTGCGTAGTCACAGATTTTTATAACACATCTGACATAACCTGAAAAAAAGATAATTCTAAACTTATTAAGGAAATAACAATAACTATACTAACTTCTATCATTCAACAATAACTAGACCTCGTACTCGATCGGGTTTATACTTGATGATTTTGTGCGTGGACACTTCAAACCGATTTCAGACGATGGGATTAAGAGAGCGCATTTTGTTTAATGTAATTATCCAATTCAAGAATTTAAAAACTAAACACCCTAAAAATGTTTTCTTAATTTATGCGGTGGGCCTGAAACTAAAATTCAGTGAAAAGGCACATTGTAACACAAAAATAATTTGTCAGTAAACAGTCCCGCCGTTTATCATCATGAAACCGTCAGAAATTAAAGAATGGAGGTAAGCACTACGCGGCAAGATCATGCTTATCTAAAGAGATAAGCTGTTTGTGGCTATAATTGGCAACAAGTATGCTTACAGCACCTTAAAATCCTGCTGCCTCGACAGGTCCTGAATTGATGATAATTGCCCCGAAATAGGATGTGTAGAATGATTGGCTTTCAGTTCTGTCAAGGTAACAAGGTCAGCGAAGGCGCGCTGCCTTGCAGTGGGGGGGGGGGGGGGGGGGGGGGGGGGGGCGTTAGGGTGTGATAATAAAGGTACACGGCAGTGGCGGCTCGCGGTCTTAAAAATAGTGGAGAGCTAGGTATAGTGCGGGTAATTAAACACACGTCGACAAAAAAAAACGTGTAACAAAACGTCTCTCTTATCCTCATCTGTCCAACGACTGAATGGAGTTTCCAACAAATTACAAACTATGTCATTAATTGGGTTCATTTTTAAAACACACAGCTAAGTAGGTACCATTGCGCCCAAAAAAAACTGGGACAACAAAATTGTTGTTGTAGAGTAGCTCCTTGACTATAAGGAATATGTAAAATCTACTGAGGAAAGGTTATCATTGTTGTTATAATAGTTGTCATGGAAGTGAAAAGGTTTAACACCAAAACAACAATACTACCTTTTTAGAAATACGAGGAAAAATGAAAATACGCATATTTAGTGTTTTAAAATGTAACAAAAATAAAACAAGATTTTTTAATATTATGTTCCAATAAATTTTAATTTAAATCATATTTAAACATATTTATAATAACATGGTTTTTAATATTTGGTAGTTGCACCGTTATTATCGATTAAGGCTTGTAAACGTCGTTGCATACTTATTACTAGGTTTCTCGTATACTCTTGCGTTGTTGCATCCCTTGCTTGCATTATCCTTTGGTTTAATTCATCCCGAGTTCTAGGGTAGAAGTTGTGTTTATACATAAATTTTGTCATCTCACCCCAAACGTTCTCAATTAGGTTGATATCAGGACTTTTCGAAGGCCACGGCAGAATTCGAATTTGATTTTCATCTAAATAATTTTGAACTATGCGGGCTTTATGTAAAGGATCATTATTTTGTTCAAATATAAAATTTTGACCAAATACTGCGTCGACAGATGACATCATAACTTGGTTTAGTATGTTGCAATATAATGGTGCATTGAGCCTCCCCTGCACTATTTAGCAAACTCCTTGGCCCCTTGCACTAATCCAGCCCCCAGACGTTAATAAAAAAAGCGTCCACTTTGATTAGTCTTATTTGCATATCTTTCATCGTATCTCGTACCAGAAGGCCTATAAACGTGGATTTTCCCATTATTGCATGATTGAAAAGTTTTTCATCAGAAAATATTACGGTTTTCCATATATTACCTTGATTTATATATTCATAAGCAAATTCTACTCTTCTCTGTTTGTTTGCTTCGGTCAAAAATATTTTATTGGCAGCACAACAACTTTTTATATCTGAACTACGAATTCTTCTACGCGCTGTATTAGCCGAACCAGGAAAATGTGTTTCTTCTATAGCTTTTATTGCTGCTTCGAAGGGATGATCTTTTAGGAAATTAATTAATTCAATATCTTGGCCGTCATTCGAAATTTTAGGGTGCCTAGAACCTGCTTTTCTTACAATACTTCCATATTCTGCAATTTTGTGCTTAGCCAATAACACGGTATTTTTGTTAATCCCTAATTAATTTGCGATGGTTCTTATTTGATGATTGACCATCTCTCAATCAAGTGTAAATGATCGCCGAGATGATCGCTTTTTGCTCAGTGATTAACGCGGGCATTTCAAAAAATATTTCTTTTAACACGTCACTGACAATCACATAATTAAATTAAATTGACAACTTCAAAACAAGCTAATAGTCTGGGAGATTCAACTACATTTTGCTGTCCCAGTTTTTTTTGGGCGCAATGGTACGTACACTACTGAATTAACTGAAAAATAAAAACAAAAGTTTTTAATCACACAGTAACTCTATTTTTTTCATAGTAAAAACGATATCTATAACCGTAAGTTTCGCGAAGCCTCAGAATATACCTTAAGGTTAGGCGAACCAATGCCAAAACAATGGTGCATACGACTGATCGATTTTTAAATTGCCCTTCATCATAATGCAAATTGTTACATGGTGTTTGCGTGACTGACTTCACTTAACCATAGCAACGGTGAATATCAAAACCATGTTGGACGTTGGGGCTTCACTTGCTTTGAGCTAATTTACACGATCGGCTGGGGCGCGCCAAAATGCACGAGTGTTTTTCATTATTGTCCATCGGAGTAAACCGTGGCCCTATTATGCATAGCTACATTCGGATTACATTAATATTATTAATTCGAACATAAATATTTTTTAAGGGCTAAAATGGTAGCTGTATTGGTACATTAACATTTAATATTGTCAAAAAACTTTCCTCCTGGTTTTATTTTATTTTTTGGTGAAGAGCCCCTTTACCTGACGACCCGCCACTGTTCACAGTATTGGACGCGTCCCTTCAGTACTTGGTAAGTAATAATAGTATACTTGAAAATATCAAAATATTTTACGGGAAACAATAGAAAAAAATAAACTTTTATCTACTTACTTTTATCCATTTCATTCCTGATCAGGTTAAACATAAGTTTGCAATCAAAAAGTGAAAGAGCATCATGGGAAACAACTTTTTTTCCTTCTACTCTTGTTACCAATGCGTAAAACAAGAATACGAACTGGATTCGAAGTAGTTCAAAAGAAAAATCTTGATTCCGAGACAAAAGAAGGAATTTGTCTATCGTTTCCGGTAGTTCTTGTTCCAAAAACAATTGTATGACTGGTTTATGACACCTTTTGAGCATTGTTTCCACTACCTAAAATTTTAAAAATAATAAAATTTTAAGAGTACATTATCATGCATTTCGTTAGTCGCTTAGGCAATGCACAATGGTTAGAAAAATCAAACAGAAATAAACAATAATTACAGAGCCAGATAGATATAGCATTCTCTTTGATTACAACAAGCCGACAAGACCTGAAAGGCAAACGTATACTAGGTTCCTCAGCAGTTCATGAATGAAATCACCTGGCACTAAAAGCAAATTCTTACGCTAGAAAACGCTGTTGCCAAAGAATTCAAAAATTCTTCTTTTATGACTTCTATTTGAGCTCAAATCATGAGTCAATCGATTATTAATCATTATTTTTTTTTATATTATATTTGTGCATAATTTGTCTGTATCCTATTAAAAGTAATGTTATTTTATCTACTCCTATTAAATTATATATTAATTATTCAACTGCTTTTGAACAATTAATAGTATCTATAAACAAACAGCGTGAGTTATAATAACTCACTGCTATAACTCACTATAATAAATCGAAAAGGAGGCTTGGAATTATTTACGAACCGAATATCAAGGTGGCTCTGTACTTCTGTACAAGCCGATTGGCCAAAAGGGAACAGTCCATTTTGACGTTTTCAAATTAAGTTAATAACTAATTGTTGTAAGTTTTGTGCTGAAAATGATGAATTCAGATAGTGAAGATGAATTATTATGTACACCTCCAGAAATAAGACAACTAGCTAATGTGACGATACAGAATTTATTGCCCGAAAAATCCAAAAACAAATATAAAGGTGTATACAAGAATTTTCAAAATTGGTGTAGCAGTAAGAACATTAAGTCATCGTTTACAGAAAATGTACTTTTGGCATATTTTCGCGAACTTAGCACTTTATGGGTGCTTGTCGTGCAGCAGAATTGCACTCTATGCAAATTACAGATTTAGAAGATCATGGATCTATTTTTATGGTCAGTGTACCAAATACAAAAATTGCCAGAAAATTCACTATTACGGGAAGTTTTTATACCATAGTTAAGAAATATTTAAATCTGCGTCCTACCGATGCATGTATCGCAAACGATATTATTTTTTAAATTTCAAAATGAAAAATATCACTCACAAAGAATTGGCATTAATAAATTGGGAGCAATGGGGAAAGACATTGCTACATTTTTAAAATTACTTAACTGTAATTTATATACAGGGCATTGTTTTCGCCGCTCGTCGGCAACTTTATTAGTAGATGCTGGAGGGGATATAACTGCACTGAAACGCCATGGCGGTTGGCGATCAACTACTGTGGCTGAGGGGTATGTTGATGATTCCGAAAAGAATAAGACAGATACTGCAAATAAAATATACAGTTCTATAACACCTCAACCAGTTAGTACATCAACAACATATATGCAACAAAACCAATAAGAAATAATACCTTGCATAAATTGGTCCCACATATTTAGTTTACTGGTTGTTCAAACTTTACAGTTAATTTTATTAATAAACAAAATGAGTAATTACAACTAAAATTTGTATGGCATTGTTATAGGTAACTATCAAGATTTGTGAATAAAGTTTTTTCTCTGTACTTGTATCTTAGTATTTATTGCTATAGTCGTAGATAAAGTATAGTATTCAACTTGCGGTAATGGTCATAACTTACTCAGATGAAGTTTGTAGCACGAGCCGCAGGCGAGTGCTGTAATTCATCAAGTGAGTTATGACCTACATTACCGCTCGTTAAATAATATACTACTACACCAGATGTACGATGTTATATTAATTTATATATTTCTTGTGCTATAAACCATTTTTGTACAAAGCAAATAAAACTTTGACTTTGGAAGTAATTATAGGCTTCGAATATGGGTATTTGGCCGATTTTTGAATAAAATGAAAAAGTAACGAAATATTGATTAAAAAACGAAATGGCGAATGCGTCAGTAAACCTCTCTCTTAATTAAAAAAAAAAGAGACGATTAAATTTTTTAATAAAATCGAAAAAATCATGATTTTTTTTAATCAATGACTTTTGATTTTGTTTATTAAAAGTCAAATTTTGTTCAACTCTGTTACCAGTTGACCCCAGCGCCATATTGGCAGTTTTGAGAAACGCTGGCAATAAATTTTTTTTGGAAATTTTAATTCGCCGTTATATTTAATTCAAGGATAGTCGATAATCATTGGTATTATGGTTTTTTATGTTAAATCAAAAATGAACATACCACTAGTAGATGAATCGTTTCAAATGGCTGTTAGCGGCAGCAATTCCGGACAAGCTGGAATTAATTTAAATCTGTCCTTTTGGATCTCAGCAAATACATAATAATTTTGCAACCCTTTGGCGTCCTGAACCCCACCTTGGCATATCAAAACATGCAACCAAAGCAACATCAGACAGGTGGGCGCAACAACAACAACATCTATCCCGTTGGAACAGGATACCTAGTTGAGCAAGGGCCACTATTGGGAAACCATCAAAAAAGCTATCAACTGGAATATTACTTTAACGCATACCCAGCTAAAACAAGTGGTTGGCCTACTAACAGGCCCCTGCCACTTAAGAAAACACCTACGTCAAATAGGAATTACAATGGTCCCATTGAATGCAGATTTTGCGGCGAAGAGGACGAAACCGCCTCACATATCATATATAACTGCGAAGCATTGACCCGAAGAAGATTTAAAATCTTCGGAGGAATCCAATATGGGGATAACCTCCCGCATGATAAACTTCGTAGGAATTTACTGGACCTTATAAAAGGAACAAATCTTTTCTAGCAAGATAGGGGAGCACAATTAGCCATTAGGCTGCAGTGCAGGAAGCTTGGGCCGAACGCCCGACCCCCGCCTTAAACCAACCACCCCCTTGACAAACCCGGATTGAACCGCCTTGTTTCAAAAATGGCCGAAAATTTGATTTTTTAAAACTTTTAGTGAATAGCTCAATAAATTTCAACTTTTGAGCAAAATATGTAATTATTAAAATTAAAGATGAGTTAATTCTCTAAAAAATACATGTTAATTATACATTCGCTTGTTTGGAATCCATCCACGAGCATTGGCTTTTTCAATAATTATTACTGACGTTTGATGCGACAAAACTTCCTTTTCGGTGCTATGTGCGATTACTATTACTTAAGGAAAGGAATTATGTCGCTTACTTTATATACGCTTTCACACTACTGAGAGGTAGAGTACTTGGTAAGCTTCTTTTAATGTGGTATCCCCAATAGGCCTAATGCACTATGCCAACTTTGCTAACTTCAGCTTTAAAAAAAATATTTCAAAAAAAAAAAATTATAAAGGCGAAATAAAAACATAGAAATTGAAAATAGATGATTCAAAAATATTTTTGGAGTACTTTAATAATTTATACTGTTGTGAATAATTTTTATAAGTTATCTCTTTCAAAATTTTATTATATCAAACTTATTATAAGAAAACTTTGTTTATACAGGGCGTCTCAGATAAGAATGCACTTTACAGGGATCTCGTAAGCCATACAAGATACAGAGATGGTTAAATTAGAAAAAAGTTGCGTCCTACTAAGTTCTACAATGCTGTGTTGTCAAATTTAAATAACTCCGAATCCTTCCGAAGATATTTATTTTTTATTGCTAGGTAACATAGGCACTTACTTCTAATATCATATCCATACTGGGCTTCAGAGATTCATAAAGCTCCCTACTTTCTATCTGTGCATGTGGAGCGTCATTGCTGCTTGGTAAACTTCGAAGAAGGTCTTTAAAGGGTTTAATTAATATTTCCACAAGGTTAAAAGCGAAATTTCTGTTAAAACTTACTGTTTTCTCCAGTAATTTTATTGCAAATTGGTACCTGAAATTTAAATAAAAACCTAGGATGTTAAAACTACCATGAAGTTAAGTACTAACTGCTAATATACAGGGTCCTCCATTAGTGCTTCAGGCTTCCATAGCTCCTGTACGAATAAAGTTAGGAATTTAATTTATATACTGATTACTGGATCATAGGGTGTATTTCAGAAAAATGTTTTCCCATATCCCACCCAAAAAAGTGGTATTTAAAAAAAAATAGAACCAGTATTTTATTGCATATTTAGGTTCGTATTAGTGCCCTTTATAATTGCCCAAAATCTTATCTAATTTGCTCTGGTAGTTTAAGAGGAATAAAATTAAAAACTAAAAAAAAGTTGTTAGTGTTAGTAAAAAAAAATCTGTTTCAGGGATAGATAGCCGAGTTAAAACCATATAAACAGGGCAAAGAACTTTTCGAGAAATTTCAATAATAGGATATATCTTACCCTCTTACACGATTTCTTATTCTATAGATAATCAGATACACCGAATATACAGGGTGTGTCAGTAAGGTGTCTGTCTTAGATAGCACCTAAACTATCAAAGATAGAGAAAAAAGTGTAATACAAAAGTTAAAGGGTTTTTAGGATACATAATCTAAAAATATTTTCTAATCTACAGGGTGGTCCTAAAAAGTGGTACTGAATAATAAAAAAGAAAATTAAATGGGACACCCAGTATAATTTTCTAGAATATGATTCAATGGAATAAGGACTTTGCAACCCTATTAAAATTTTTGAAGTGAAATGCAACGTTGCCAAGTAATTAATTTTTTTCCGAAATTTTAGTAATTTTAGGGGTATCGTTAAAAAATCATAGCGACCTGTGGATTAACCCTAGGCAAATATAATTTACGTTTATTTAAAAAAATTGAAATAAAGCATTTTTAAAACTATCGAGTCGTCCAACTTGTAATGAACGCTCTGTATAAGAGATTTAAAAAACACTATTATAAATCAATATATCGTACCTTAAAGTACGTACAACGTATATTATATTTGCCTAGGGTTAATCCACAGGTTACTATGATTTTGTAACAATACCCTTAAAATTACTAAAATTTCGGAAAAAAATTAATTACTTGGCAACCTTGCATTACACTTCAAAAATTTTAATAGGGTTGCAAAGTCCTTATTCCATTGAATCATATTCTAGAAAATTATACTGGGTGTCCCATTTAATTTTCTTTTTTATTATTCAGTACCACTTTTTAGGACCACCCTGTAGATTAGAAAATATTTTTAGATTATGTATCCTAAAAAACCCTTTAACGTTTGTATTACACTTTTTTCCCTATCTTTGATAGTTTAGGTGCTATCTAAGACAGACACCTTACTGACACACCCTGTATATTTAAATTAATATCTTTGTAACTTAAGATCCAATACAAGCATCTTATTGATAGTCCAAATAAGGCCCATATACCAAATCTGTGGTAATTACTAGGATGATTTACTACCTTCGCGTACAGCTCGGTTGATGCATTTCATCCAAGCATAAACATGTGTCTTGCAATACTTACGATTTTTTCCTGATATACATCGTATGCGCTTTCAACCCCAAATTGATCACGCCAGTCCAATGAGTTGTGGCCATACCCCATTGCAATCCACTTTTATGTTCTAGAAAGGAACACAGCAAAGTTACCAACCCCAAGGTCACGGAAGGGTCCTTTGATAAATTAATTAGGGTAACTCCTGAAATGTAAACAAATAAATACAAGAAATTTTATATGTATTTGAAATTCTATTCAATTTTTTAAACATAGTACAACCTTAAAATTTAAACTAACCCTTCGTGACGATTATTTTTTAAAAAAATATGACCCACAACCAGTAAATGTGCCTAACGAGTTCTGAAATTTGGAGTTCATCGTTGTCATGGCGGAAAAAAAATCAACTGATGCTTAATAAATTGTAGTTTTCTAATCTACAGTGCAGTCACAATATCTTACCTACTAGACTTTCATACACATTCTGACAATTTAACTTGACAAAAATCTGTTCATCGGTACTCAGATGACTGGCTAAATTTAGCGTAAAAGATAATACTGCGGGTTGTGGCTTTACTTTTTTTACATCCCACAAAACGGATGCCTTGATAATCCATTGACAAAATTTCTCTTGCAGATCCTGATCTTTTTTCCATATTTTATCATCGTCTAAAAATAAAAATGATTATAGGGCTGTATTTTATTTGATGATTGCGTATATTAATAATAAAGAGTGAAGTCTAGTGATGCATTCACCATTTCATTTTTTGATTAATATTTGTCATCCTTTTTGCTTTATTTAATTAGAGTATTATTGAACGAAAAACGAAATGGCGAATGCGTCACTAGACCTCACTCTTAAGTCCTAAAAAAGTATAAACACATGAGTTAGAAAGAAACGTAGGCACCTCGTCCATTAACGCAACCGGTTGAATGACACCAATCGCATCATTTTACATTTATTTGTGCAACCTATTTGAAGAAATAGTTTCAACGATATCGTCATCAGATGAAAATCCATTAGTGTATGCTTTGTATTTAAGACGAAGAAAAATTCGATAGCATTTTTTATTTATATTTAAGAAAAATTATAAGAGAAGGTGCTCTATAGTAATTGCATCTCTTCTAGCATACTCAATATGTTATATTTATTATTAAATGGGTACGGATATTTCTCTTTTTTCTATAAAGCATTTCAACTATTTTAACATGTATAAAAAAAAAATTCTTTCTTTCTCAACAAACTTCTAAACAGCTTGTGACTGTGGCCAAGTCGGTAAGTAACTGTCGAACAACGGCGTATTTAGGGGAGCTCGGAAACTCAGAGTCTAATAGCTAATTGCAAACTAATTTAACATTTATGAACCTAACCACGAAATCGGTTGGTCACTCCTCACTATTCTACTTGGTCTAGCAGCAACGATGCAATTAGACCGATATAGAAGAGACTATCGAAAATTCATTTCTATTGATGAAGCCGCATAAAAATAAAAAAGCAAACACATTTTCGTAGGAATATCTACATCTGCTAACTCGGCGTCATCATGTGTGAGTCATATAGGGAGCGAGTCCATCGACAAATAATATTAAATATATGGGTAATTCTGGATAGAGAAATGTTTACACAAACTCCGAAAAAAATATATTTTTTAGTGAACCGCAATTTCTTTTAGAATAACCCATTTTTTAAACTTATTCCAGGTAGATGCCGGTTAAGCTATTTGATGTCGACAACCTTTATAAATGAATTTTCGATGGCCCCTTTAACAGGACTGCATTCAGCCTGCATTTGAATAAACACGTCCTCCGATTATATTTTAGCACATTTGTTTTAATTTTCTGCCAGTTGAAGATAATATACAAATATGCTTTGCTCTTTCACTTAATTGATTTTATAAATAACAAATATAGTAAAAATACATCACAAAATACCTGGATATTTTTATTTTAGAAACAGGTTCAACAGGCTAGCAGAAATATAGCAATGAAAAATATTTTTATTAAATTGAAAAAGTTTAATAAAGTAGATTCAAGAGTCCCTACTCACAGTGGTTAATAATTATATGATAGGAATAAAAGTCGGTCTAAACCACAATATTTTTAATGAAAAAATATTTTTAAGGGTAAAAGAGAAAGAGAACATGTTTCGACCTTAGAAAAGGTCATCATCAGCTCTAATTAGAAAAGTTTCGTAGACAAGCTAGTAAATTAGTGCAAAAATGGTGATGTAGAAGTTAAGGTACAAAATTTAAACAGGGGTAGAGGTTTCTATAGCATAATATCATCAGACCTAGTCTAAAAAATATGAGGGTAGACAGAATGAGTGGTGGAAATTATTGGAAACCCTTTGTTCGCCCTTGGTTGGGCAAGAAGATACACTCTTTCACAAACAAATTTTTTTTAGCGAAATTACGCTAAGATGATGGCTTCTCCTCCATCCTGTTTACCTCTTAAAGCAGATTAAGTATTTTATATTAGGTTAGGTTAGGTTAGGTAAGAATGGCAGACCTTTGGTTCTGACCAAACAGTCTCACGTAGTCCTAATTAGGTCCGTTGTGATACCACACGTGTTCCGTAGAACTCACCTTCATCAGATCTCTGATGGTTAGTGCGACGTACACCGCAGAAGGATTTTAACAACTCATTCAAACCAGCCACTACTGTTCAGAAACCTGCTCAGCCGTCCAAGTTGTAAGTTGCTTAGTTCCTCCAGGCTATCAAAAGATGGTTCACCCAGAGTAGTGAACCTTCTTCTTGCGAGGCCAGGACATTCACACAGAAAATATTGAATACTTTCTTCCTCTTCCTCATCTCTGCAACTTCTGCAGAAGTCGTTAGTGGGTATTTGCATACGTTCGGCATGTCTACCGAAGAGGCAATGTCCGGTAACAACCGCAGTAATATTTCTCACGTCTTTTCGACTGTGTCTCAATAGCTCTGCGGTTCTTTTTTAAAGTATTTTATACTAAGAACTTTTTAAAAAATAAAACAAAAAAAAATTATCACATATCTATAATTCTTGATGTGGTAATAGCAAAAATTGGCGACAACAGGACCTTTGAAGTAATATATTTTTTACTATTCATTTCATTATTATTTTGTTATACAAACAGCCAAAGCAATTTAACTAATTAAAAGAATTTAAATTTATACCGGATGTTGCGCAATTACCACATTCGTCTATTTAACCGGAAGTCGTATATCATAATTTATTACTATCTGTCGATTATATCAATTATTTATTAGAAGCGGTACTTTTATCTTTGATTACTTTTAGCATTATTGTTACAAATTTATATTTCCTGCTGTCATTTTATTTTTATATTTATAATTTCCCAAACATATTTTCTAAAGACGTATGTCGGAAATGTCAAGTCATTTTATGTTTCAAAGTATCCTCAATAAATGTCAAAGATATAAAGTTATGTATCCGCCTATCTTATGCAATTTTCAGCCGGAAACTGTCACCTAATTTTTGATATTTTATTGTTTCCTGCCGGATGTTTATAGACAATAATTAGTCATACATTTTCAGTATCAAAGAAGCCGCATGAAATTATGTGACAGATGGCTACTTAAATTACTTAGTAGTAGTAATTAATTATTGTAATAATTTAGGATTAATGGCAAAATCTTTCTATATAAACGCTAGCAAACTATGAACAAAGATTAATTCAGTAGAAGTCATTCAGTCAGTCAACAGTCACATATAATCAGTTTTCTATTCATAGTTAAAAAATTTTTAAAACAATGTTATTTAAAAATTAAGTGAATTGTGAAATGTGCTTTTCGGTGTAAAATCGTTCATCTAACCGTCGACGATCAGGTTTGCTTAGACTAGACATTTTTACATTATAGCAAAGATTTTGACATTACGATGATTAAGGCTGGGTTGGGTTTGCTTCGAGTATTTGTAGGTTAGTGTATGCAAAACTTTGCGTTCTTTCTTAATTTTGATATTTTTATTTTTATGTTTGCAATGTTGTTTGTACAATGTACATTGTACACTGTTAACTCATAAGTTAATAAATTAAGCTCCCTTTATACAACATCAGTGTTTGATTTTCGTATTAGGAAGGATTAAGATAATTAGGCCAACTCTAAGATTCAATATTCAGTAAATCAGTAAATTCTAAAATATAGTAGTGAAAATATCAACATAGGCAATAATGCCCAAAGTCCCGAACCCACTATAATCTTGTCAAACACACTGAAGATAGCCAGAAATGAAATACCTTCATTTCCGTAAATAAAAGATTTTTTACACAATCTGGCAACAGTGTGGGGTTCGACAAATGGTGTCAGGTGTGGGGTAGATTAAAAGAAAACAGTGAGCTATTATTAAATTAGGACTTTGAGACTGTGGATGTTAAATACTCCCCCACAACAGCATTTTGCCTAATAGGAAAATTTAAACTTGACCATGACCGAAGAAAAAGGAAAAGAAACTGTTAACCCAGTAAATCCCGTTGTTTTAAATAATGTCGTTATTGGACTTGATTCAGTTCCAAGTTATAATGGAAAAAGTAATATCGAAGAATTTTTATCAATAATTGAAGAAACTGCTTTACTTGCAAATTGGACCGAAGTACAAAAAGTAGCGATTACTCGCCTTAAACTCCGAGAGGAAGCAAAACAATTCATTGAAGCCGAAGAAACCCTGAAAACTACGCCAAGTTGGCATGCTTTATCTCGTGGACTGCAAAAACAATTTAAAAAATCTGAAATCAATGGAGAAGCGCGCAGAAAATATATGGACTGTAAACAACGAAATGGTGAAACCTGTCGACAATTTTTGACTAGATTAAAAATGCTTGCAAATAAAACTGTCTCGTATACTGGAACAAAAAATATAGATACCGTTTTAAAAGCCAACTTTGAGGAAGAATTAACCACTCAATTTGTAATGGGATTAATTATGCCCTTAAAAGCAAAAATTTTATCAAAATCTCCAAGTGATTTAAATTCGGCTTTGAAAATGGCAGAACTAGAGGAAGCTATTGAAGGCATAATAAGACCTTCTACATCACATAGAGAATGTCGAGGCTTGAGTATGGGATTAACTCACAAACCTACACAGACTACTGGACGTCATCAAAGTTTAAAGTGCTATAATTGTCAAAAATCAGGTCATGTAGCTAAGGAGTGTAGACAATCCAAAATTCGCGACTTAAGGTGCTACAAATGCAATAAACTGGGACATTTTGCAAGTTCGTGTCGAACTCAAAATACAAGGGAATTGCGTACCTGTTATAATTGCAATAAGATTGGACATCTACGCATCAACTGCCCGACATACCAGTCCAGGACAATAAATAACCAAAGAGGTTTAAACGCCAGAGCAGCTCCTTTTCAACCCCGAAGTCCGGCTGCTCAGCAAGGCGGAACTCATCAGTAAAAATAAATGAGGTTGGGATACAGTGCTCTGAACAGTTATTACGCCCTCGTAATATAGCTAAAGTGGTAATAGGAAATAGAGAGTGTACCGCCCTTATAGACTCAGGAGCCATTGTATCCCTAGCAAAACCCGATGTTGCCGAGGGGTTTAAAATTTCTCAAGATATAGAAAATAATTTAGTTGATATTCAAGGAGGTGGTATACCGTGCAAAGGAGAAGTAGTATTGCCTATCATGTTGCTACCAGGAAAATTAATCGAACACTCATTTGTAGTAGTAAATTCACCAATGAGTTTTCAAGCTGACATTTTACTAGGGTTAGATTTCTTGCATAAATATGGAATCAAAGTAGATTGGGGAAATGGATGGATGTATGCTTTTGAAGAGATAATAGCTCTTTTCGAAGAAAAAGCTAAATTGAATAGAGCAAGTTGGTTAACAACATCACTAAGGGAGAGAACTGATAACCAAATATTATTGGAATTAAGGTATCTTAAAGAAGAAGTTAAAAGGTTAGACGCCAAATTGGAGGAAGCGGTTATGAAAAATCTTTCGTCAATGGCCATGAAGGAAGATTTAGTAGATCAGGTGATGGCCATTCACCTGAACTCATTAGAAAAACAAGAAAATCATAACGGTTCCACCAAAATGGTTAAGGAAGCGGCCGCGTCCAAAAATAAAAAGGAAAATAATGCTATTAACAGAAAGGAAGATAGTGTAGTTTTAAATGACAACCAACAAAAAGAAGATAGGAAAGAAAAAGAATTCGCGAATGAGAAGAAAAACAACAGCAAGAACAAGCAGAAAGAACAAGATAATCAAGGGAATGCCCATGCTAAGCAAAATCAAATGAGAAATGAGAATATGATTCCCTCCACAATTTTCTTATCAGAAGATTTATTGATTCCAGCAAGATGTCAAGTCACTTGCATGGCCAATCTCCAGAGAGCATCTCGAGTCAAGGCCCAGCACGTAGTCGTTGAACCACGTGAAGATGTTCCTCATGGATTGCTCATTGCGAGAAGCCTTAGTAAAGTTAATAATAAAATTCCAATTCGATTAATGAATATAACAGAACAACCGCTTATAATTCAAAGAAAAATCGTTATTGCAGAAGCATATGAAGCAGCTGTAGATACAAAACCAAATTCGTCTTACCAAGAAGTAAGAGGCATAAGTACTGATGACGCATCAGATATACTGTCACAACTAAGACTAGACCAAGATCTGTCCGAAGACCAAGAAAAATTGAAAAAACTTGTGTTGGAATTTATCGATATATTTAGAGCACCTAAGCAAAAACTTACCTGTACATCAAAGATAACTCATCGAATAATTACAGAAGACATTCCTCCTATTAGCAAACGACCATACCGTGTACCCTACCATCGTCAAGAAATATTAAAGAAAGAAATTGATAAATTGCTTTCTGATGGAATCATAACAGAAAGTGAGTCACCATGGAGTTTTCCAGCCATACTAATCGAAAAGAAAGCTCATCCTGGGGAAGAGATTCAGTACCGGTTATGTATAGACTTTAGGGAATTAAATGCAGTGACCAAAAGTGATTTTTATCCTCTGCCACACTTGGAAGATACCATAGATCGATTGGCAAAAGCTAGTCTTTTTTCCACCATGGATTTGGCTTCTGGATACTTCCAAATCCCTATTCACCCCGAGGATCAAGAAAAAACAGGATTTTCAACTTTTAATAATCATTATGAATTCAAGAGGATGGCGATGGGGTTAAAAAATGCTCCTTCCTCTTGGCAAAGGTTCATGAATCAGCTGTTTAGTAATCTAACCTACAAAGAATGTTTAGTGTATTTGGACGATATTATTGTTTTCAGTTCAGACGATATCAACGATCACCTTTCACGATTAAGACACGTTTTTGAGAAAATAAGGGAGAGTAATCTGAAGTTCAAACCAACCAAATGTCACTTTCTTAAAAAAGAAGTGGAATATTTAGGACATATAGTATCAAAAGATGGTTATAAACCTAATCCCTCAAAAACTCGTGTAATTGAGAACTACCCAATACCCAAGAAAGTAAAAGACATACGAGCCTTTTTAGGATTAGCAGGATTTTATAGAAAATTCGTGCCGAATTTCTCCAAAATAGCACAACCTCTCACCGAACTAACAAAAAAGGACGTCAGTTTTAAATGGACCGAGAAACAACAACAAGCATTTGAGATCCTAAAAACAGCACTTATAAACCAACCCATTTTAAAATATCCTAATTTTCAAAAAGAGTTTATTCTAAATACTGATGCCAGCGGAACAGCATTGGGAGCCATTTTAACACAGAAATATGATGGATTAGAACATCCCGTAAGTTATGCAAGCAGAACTCTAAATACTGCTGAAAGAAGATATAGCACTATAGAAAGAGAACTTTTAGCCGTAGTATGGGCTGTCAAAAAATATCGGGTATATCTTACAGGAGCACATTTTACCATTGTTACCGATCATCGACCCCTAAAGTATTTATTAACCATTAAAGATCCGAGCTCAAGACTAGCTAAATGGGCTATGTTTTTAATGGAATACACCTTTACCATCGAGTATAGACCTGGAAAAAGGAATACGAATGTAGACACGCTATCTAGACTAAACATACAGGAACAAGAAAATAAAACACCCCAGAGAGTAGCTCTTATAACTAATGATGAACAGCTTCAGCCCATTCTTCCCGTTATTTGGTCTAAAGAAGAAATAGCTACCTTACAACAGCAAGACCTTAATTTACAAACCCTAATTACTAAAAAGGAATACGCTGACGATGAGGATGACTTTTATATAAGCTCTGATAATATTCTTTATAAAAAAAGGTATACAAATGAAAGAAATGATAAAATAGTAGCTCCAGAGAAAATGAAAAATGACATCTTAAAAGTTTACCATTCGTCCGTCTTTGCGGCACATCCAGGACAACAAAAAACATTAGAAGTTATTAAAAAAGATTTTTATTGGAAAAATATGAAACAAGATGTAATCAAATATTGCGAACAATGTCATTCATGCAATTTAATTAAAAGTCCGAATCAGCCTTTAGCAGAACTACAGAAGACTCCAGTACCTGAAGCAGTTTTTAGTTTTATTAGTCTTGACATTGTAGGACCTCTAAACCGAACTTCCAAAAATAACCGATACCTACTTACATGTGTGGATTTCCTTACTCGTTATCCAGAATGTATACCCTTACCGGATATATCTGCAGAAACAGTAGCTCGAGCATTTGTAGAACACATTATACTACGATTTGGGACTCCTAGAAAATTAATTACAGATTGTGGCTCAAATTTTCTTTCTAAGCTTTTCAAGAAAGTTTGTGAAATACTAGAAATTCAAAAATTACAAACAACTCCCTATCATCCTCAAGCTAATGGAATCATTGAAAGAATGCATGGAACTCTAAAAACAATGTTAAGCCATTATATGAAAGATCACGAAACTGACTGGGACACCTTTTTACCATATGCCCTTATGGCTTATCGAAATTTACCTCATAACGCCACCAAGGAATCGCCATTTTATCTAATGTTTGGTAGAGATATGGAACTACCTCATCATTTGCAAATCAGGGAAGACAAAATTCGATATGATATCGATGATAATTATGCAAGTGAGCTTATCACTCGTTTTCAGATAGCTCATGAAAAAGCTAAGAAAAATATACAGGAAAGCATCGATGATCGATGTAAAAAACATAATCAAAAGAAAATCAGAAAACCCTTTAAAGTAGGAGACAGAGTGTATTTACATACTCCAGTAATAAAAAATAAACTACTTTCCCGAAAACTACAACCTAAATGGTCAGGGCCTTATAGGATTATTCAGCAAAAAGGGCCAGTTACTTTTAAAATTCGTAAACTAAATGGACGCAAGGAAGAAATGGTCCATGCTAATCGACTAAAACTCTTTAAAGGAATAATAGAAAATAATATTGATGATTATGTAGAAAATATAAGCCATAAAGAGAAATCAAAGAATACTAATTTAATTGACAACCTAGAGATTATAAATCAAAACACCCTTCCTCAGAAAATCCTACCATTAGACACTGATAGACAGCATAATACTGATACAGATTTAGAAAAGAGCAGTAATACACTGGAAGGTCAATCGTCTAGTTTATCGATAGAAGAACCTAACCAAACTTTAGAATCAAGTGACACTGATGAATCCTCAGAATCTTGTTCCGAAAGTAAAACTAATATCTCTGAAGAGCCAGAGAGTGAATTGGAGAGTACAGAAGAAAATACATCCACTGAAAACATTAAAATTGAAACTAGACCTAAACGTAATATAACTAGACCTAAGAAGTATGAAGAATATTATACAAAATTTTAAAAATTTAATAATTTCAACTATACTGTGGAAAGTAATAAGCTTCCCAAGACTCAAGGCATCGTTAATTGCATATGACTGTCATAATCCAGAAACCCAAATAACCGCTATTTCACTTCGAGACGTAGCTCCGTGTCCTGATATCGAGAAAGGATATCAAGCTAAAGAAAAATTTATTCAAATATTAGAAAGACGTAGGATTGAAACCGTTCCTGTTAAAACATGTCTTATTGAAGTAACCAGATTAATTACCCATTGTGGAGCATTTTCACATAGCTCTGTACCAGAAGGATCACTTTTGTCATATGTACACCAAGTTGGAGCCGACGAATGTGCAAAAATGCACCAGAATAAAGAATACCGCGGCTTTAGTAACCAAATAATTTCCAGACTTGTTGTCAATGGTACCATCACTACCTCTATCACGTTAGCCGGCGCTAATGATAAGAATGCCAATTGCGAAGGTACTGTATATTCAGAAAATGGAGAACAATGGAAAAAAGTTATAGTTAGTGCTACAGTTAAAATAAGTCTACAGGAGTATCAAGCTCAAGCAAAACTAGAAACTAATGAGATTATATTAGCCGACGGAGTCACTTGTTCTTTTACAAAGTCTTATTGTATGGATTTCAAAATTGGTGAAACTATTTGGAATACGGTACTACCTCAAGAATGCTTACAATTTGATCTACTCTATGATGGAAAGGGTAGTCTAATAACTGAACGCGAAGGTCAAACAGAAGGCAACAAATACATTGTTGTGGAAGACAGAGCCAGAGTATTTGCAATCCAACTCTATAAAAAAGAGACGCAGTGCAGTTCAATAGTATGGATAACAGAACACCCTAGAATTCTAATGTTAGAAAAACCAGATGCTTACACCCGCACCCAGTGGAGTGGTAGACCTGGAACTCACCATGCCGATCTACTGACCTACGTCAATACAAAATTATTCTATGTTGAGCAATCTTTTAAGCGAACTATGGATGATATGTTTAAACAAACTGTACACAGACGTTGCATCTTACACCGAGAAATTCTCAAAAATCGATTATTACTAGCTCCATTATCACCTAACTCAGTGGCTGCCATAGTAAATAATGCTTTAGGCTTTGTAGGTAGAGTAGCTGGAGAAGTATTATATATCTTAAAATGCCTACCAGTCATCGTAGAAGTACGACGAGAAGAACGAGGATGTTTTAGCGAGCTACCTGTAAAAGCTCATAATAAAAGCTACTTTATGTCTCCAGTTACTAGAATTTTGCAAGACCATGCGGTTGAAGTAGATTGTTCATCTTTAGTACCACCCCTTTACTATCTAGATCAAAAATGGATCGGATTTAATCCCTACCCATTAACTGGTATAGAACCAGTAGAAATAAAAGTAGACCAAGAAGAAAATATGATTTTTGAAACCATTAAAGGCGTTAGTAATGGCGGAATATACACCAAAGAAGAAATACAAAAAGCCCAAGAAACTATGTTATTTGGATTAGAAAGGCCTGCTGTAAGTAACATCTTAATAAGAAAACTCGCTGGAAAGCCCGTGCAATCACAGGGATATTCATCTTTAAATTTATTTGACACCAAAGAGTTAGAAGAGATGGCGAATTCAACAATTAAAAGATTATACGGATATTTTATTATTCTTGGACAGTGGACAAGCAGCATATTAGGCTGTTATTTCATCTATAGAGTCATAAAGTTTTTGTTTGAAACTCTTCTAAATGCCATGGCTTTGCATAAATTAGATGGCTGTTCTATGTACCTTTTAGCTTCGTTCTGGAATACCTTAACTCTTTTTGTTTTAAACCGAAAACAAGCCAAAATACTCAAGAGAAATAGTCAAACTAGACAAGCTAACGACGAGCGGAATTTAGACGAAAATCCACAGTGCGTTACCCCGGTAATCTCTACAATTGCAGGATCATCTCATTCACAAGATAATCAACAACAGGAACTAGAAACTTATAAAAATATAAGTGGACCAGAAAGCAGACATTTTTGGACATTTCACACGTTAAGTCAGTAAACTTATTCCATTTAAAAATGCCAATGATGCTCAAGTTTAATATTATTCCAAAAATCACACTAGTAACGGCCCCTATAACTAAACCTTAAAAGTCATAAAAATAAATTGACTAGGTGCTTCGTTTCTCCCAACTGCATGCACTAATCTATTTTACTATTCGGTAACAGATGGCCATACGGGTACAAAACGGAACTTAAGAAAAGCAACCCCGAGAAACCCGCCTTCGCGTAATCGTGAGTGCGTGACGTCATACAAAGGCAGAAAGACACTATACAGAGTGATTTATACGCACTATATTAGTATTAAGCATCGAACTAATTAGAAAAGCAAACCTATAAATTTTACGGGAATGAATGGATGGACCTTATTTAAAATAAACATTATTGACAGTGCCTGTAACCACTCGAGGACTTAATTAAACGAATAAGGTTTTTACATTATAATAATATAAACACTATAATAAGTAAAATATGATGTCAATAAAAATGAAGTTGGACCAACACGAAATAGGAAAAAGGCTTTAGTTTAAGTCTGATCGTCTTAACACCGCGTCTTCTCGAAACGAAATTTTAACGAAAAAGAAAAAAAATGGAAGGATTCTTAAGATATATTCGGCATATTTCATTGGAGGAGCAACGGGCACTATTATTAATGGCCATCCGCGATTTGCGGGAGGAATTTTATATGTTGGGGGCCGACATGCCATGTCATCCCCTGTTAATCGCGCCACGGGCTGTAAATCGCCTCTTTACCGATCGCACGCATAATGAACTTCGGCGCGTCGATACCTTTCGCGCTATTGACCAAGGGCTAGCCGAAGTTCCCCCGTGCAACTGTGCAATATGCGATGTAGGGGCGCGAATCTTCCCACCCAGGGAGAATTATGTTCATGTGCCAGAAGAAGATAGGGTCATGTATCCGCCCCAACAACAGGTTCCACCGAACTATCCACAACAAGATGACCAAGCGGGCCCATACATGCCTGAACCTCCACAGGCAAACATTCCTCCGCAATACCCAGATCAAGTAGTACCTAACGTTAATGAAGAACCCCCACAGAACCAGCCTGATGACCTGAACCAGCTGGTAGATATTATTGCCGCCATGATAATCGCATGGATACGTCATGGAGTGCTTCCGGAGGAAATTGACATTTTAGATGAATATCTCATGGAGTGAATTTATTTAACAGGTGATATGTGTTGTGTCAGTTTTTTTTTTGTTGTTCAAGTTTTTTTTTTATATGTAACTACTATATACTATTAGGTATAAAAATTAATTAGTAATTAGAACTTAGTTAAATAGTACGATGAATGCAAACCTAACCCTATATCATTTTTAAATTTAAAAAACAAAACGAAACTTAGTAAGTAAACCGTTCTAACTAGCTTTATTCAGTAAAAAAAAAAATTATAATGTTTTTCTATTTGGGCTAGTTACAGTTTTTGCCAAAACTTAAAAATTATTTATATTTTAAAAATTTAAATCTATAATTGTATCCCTTTAACTTCTTTACCAATAAATCTGTCATCTTGGCACTTAAACAGTCTAGGTCGGTTTATGTTTCACACTTACGAGACGTGTCACATTTAAATATTAATTGATAAGTTTATTTTATGAAAGGAATAAGAAGTGAAATTAAAGATAAGTTCAAGAAGTTTTATCATTAAGATAATAACATCTTTTTCAGGGTATCGAGGAATGTGGTAATAGCAAAAATTGGCGACAACAGGACCTTTGAAGTAATATATTTTTTACTATTCATTTCATTATTATTTTGTTATACAAACAGCCAAAGCAATTTAACTAATTAAAAGAATTTAAATTTATACCGGATGTTGCGCAATTACCACATTCGTCTATTTAACCGGAAGTCGTATATCATAATTTATTACTATCTGTCGATTATATCAATTATTTATTAGAAGCGGTACTTTTATCTTTGATTACTTTTAGCATTATTGTTACAAATTTATATTTCCTGCTGTCATTTTATTTTTATATTTATAATTTCCCAAACATATTTTCTAAAGACGTATGTCGGAAATGTCAAGTCATTTTATGTTTCAAAGTATCCTCAATAAATGTCAAAGATATAAAGTTATGTATCCGCCTATCTTATGCAATTTTCAGCCGGAAACTGTCACCTAATTTTTGATATTTTATTGTTTCCTGCCGGATGTTTATAGACAATAATTAGTCATACATTTTCAGTATCAAAGAAGCCGCATGAAATTATGTGACAGATGGCTACTTAAATTACTTAGTAGTAGTAATTAATTATTGTAATAATTTAGGATTAATGGCAAAATCTTTCTATATAAACGCTAGCAAACTATGAACAAAGATTAATTCAGTAGAAGTCATTCAGTCAGTCAACAGTCACATATAATCAGTTTTCTATTCATAGTTAAAAAATTTTTAAAACAATGTTATTTAAAAATTAAGTGAATTGTGAAATGTGCTTTTCGGTGTAAAATCGTTCATCTAACCGTCGACGATCAGGTTTGCTTAGACTAGACATTTTTACATTATAGCAAAGATTTTGACATTACGATGATTAAGGCTGGGTTGGGTTTGCTTCGAGTATTTGTAGGTTAGTGTATGCAAAACTTTGCGTTCTTTCTTAATTTTGATATTTTTATTTTTATGTTTGCAATGTTGTTTGTACAATGTACATTGTACACTGTTAACTCATAAGTTAATAAATTAAGCTCCCTTTATACAACATCAGTGTTTGATTTTCGTATTAGGAAGGATTAAGATAATTAGGCCAACTCTAAGATTCAATATTCAGTAAATCAGTAAATTCTAAAATATAGTAGTGAAAATATCAACATAGGCAATAATGCCCAAAGTCCCGAACCCACTATAATCTTGTCAAACACACTGAAGATAGCCAGAAATGAAATACCTTCATTTCCGTAAATAAAAGATTTTTTACACAATCTGGCAACAGTGTGGGGTTCGACATTGAATCATGACCTTTAAGGTTCAAGATTTTGACTTTAAAAATAAAATTTTTTTGTGAGAGTATATCTTCTTGCCCAACCAAGGGTGAACAAAGGGTTTCCAATAGTTTCCACCACTCATTCTGTCTACCCCCATATTTTTCAGACTAGGTCTGATGATATTTTGCTATAGAAACCTCTACCCCTGTTTAAATTTTGTACCTTAACTTCTACATCACCATTTTTGCACTAATGTACTAGCTTGTCTACGAAACTTTTCTAGTTAGAGCTGATGATGACCTTTTCTAAGGTCGAAACATGTTCTCTTTCTCTTTTACCCATGTAAATTACCCTTAAAAATATTTTTTCATTAAAGATATTGTGGTTTAGACCAACTTTTATTCCTATAATAAAGTAGTTTTTACTTTTATCTGATGAGTAAATCAAGAATTAAGCTAACTGGGCCACCTTGTAAGAAAACTATTTCTGCCAATGTCATTTATGCCACAGTAAAAGTCGCTGGTTAGTAAATTATTGTTAAACATCTTTATGTAATCCGACATTATTATATTATGTATAGACATATCATATGGTTTTATTTGTAACTTGAAGCCCCGAACCCTAAAAAACCTGGTTAGAAAATATGAGCCCCCCTCCCCGCACATATTTTCTGGTTACGGCACTGTTGTCGAACATAAATTATTTTCAGTTTAATAACCCTTCCTTTAATTCTTACTGTTTTTTAATGTGCCGATGATATATCTACCCGAAAACTTTTTACACTTACCATTTTTTCCAACCAAATGTGTTAAAAACTGGTTTAAGTAAACGTCATTTTTAATTTTAAAGGTTGGCTGTAGAAACTTCTGCAAGACTTTTACTATTTTTTCATTAGTTGTAGTACTGCTCGAAGTTGTTTCATTTGCCATAGTGCTATGATTTATTAGATATCCTGCTTCCAAACGTTACCAGGAATCATGGGTAGCACTCATAACGCAATGGAGTTTAAACAACGCTGTATTCTGTGAAATTAGAAAATTACAATTATTAGGTATAAAAACAATTAGTATATCGGGTGTTTCAGAATAAGATGCTGATCCTTAACGGTGTGAATCCTTAGGTGATTTTAAGAAGAAAAGTTATCTTGAGAAAAAGCAGTGGCGTACATAATATTTTTCCAAAATGTCTAGTCCAAACCCTTTCAGGTCGCCACTGGTTAACAAATTTTAAAAATTTTCTACACCAGGAAATGGCTATTGAGAGGGCATGTGTGAAAAATTCATAAAAATATCTAGAAAGTTGTTAAGTTGATAAGTTAATTAATATAAATGTTAATTTGAACTTTTCTTCTTAAAATCACCTAAAAATTCACACCGTTAAGGATCAGCATCTTCTTCTGAAACACCCGATATAATGACTTATTGCCCTTGCAATTAGGGTTTATCTATATAGAGTCATGCATCTCATCTCCCGTCTTCTATAGATGTTATTAATTTAGTATTTTGGCATTTTGCAGACTTGTATCCTTTCGGGAAAACATTTTTGATTATACAAGTTTAAGTGTCCAAAAAAAGTGTGACATCATGTTATATGTTTTTATCTCATTGAAATAGCCCAGAAAAGATTATTAAACTATTCATAGGTCACATAAAATAATGAATATTCAAACTATCATGTTTTTGTATGTACCGGGTGTCCCATTATGGATGGCCACCGGCCATATCTCGGAAACTACTGTGCATAGAAACTCAGGGAACATTTTTTCCCCCATTAAGGTATACCTTTGGCAACACCCTTAGAAAGCTTAGACAATTCTGCATCAGTTTGGTTTAAGCCTCATTGGCGTACCGACCTTGATAAGAGTGGGGGAAGCTATTGAAAGTGTAATCATTTAATGTACTGTAACTTCTAAACGACTTAACTAATTTTATTAAACTTAAGCTTATTTGGAATAGAAAGGTAAGTACTCTTAATTGTCGTATCCATTGGTACACGATAGTTCCTAATAAATTAGCTAGAGAGCGTAATTTGTGATAGTAACAGTATTTTTGATTTTATCCAGAAAACTTAAATCATACGGTATAACTATGACATCATAATCGGAAGCTAGATTAAATTTTTAAGAAAAAATGTGTAGATAGCAGTTCAATATTTTCTTCGGTTTGAAAGTTATTGCGAAAAGAATAATTTTTAATTCTTTAATTGAAGAAGTGATTGTTTTCATAGTTGTCATCAAACATTTCACGACAAAATATATCTATCTAGATAAATTTTTTAAAACACCACATTCAAATTATGTCTTAATTAGAATTATATGATTCATAAGTAGAACCAGAAATATTAATGAATGCAAATAGATCTTCTTAAGAAAATGTTGGCTTGTACAAAGATTAAAATGAAATACATTTTGAACATTTACTGTAGTTTAGTCTAGTCGCCTATGTTTATATATAATAATAAAACTTTATTTTTAAACATAATTTATGAAATTTGCAATTATTTCGAAAACGATTGCCGAGGTAAACACGCCGTTGCCAATAATCACACGAAGAAATTTGAACATTTAGTTGTATATTGGCCAAGGCGTGTTTACCTCGGCGTAAATTTTATTGTTAATGGTTTTATATGAAAATTTAATAGAGAACTTTCCCATATTTTTGACGTCACGTAGTATGAATAGCCCGCTCTCGAGCTATGTATTGTAGTACGCTTTGACGTCACAACCGCAAACTTTAATGGCTTCTATTTAATCCACAGGAATAAAAACAAACATTTTTTTGTAAACTGTGGGTCTTTTGATGGTATTAGCTTATGCCTCGGCTTATGCTTAAGAGTATTATGCTTCGGTTCCCTATTGATATTCCTGATTACAACTGAGCTTCGAAATAATTTGATTAAATTTAATCGACTGTTTCTAAATTGAAATTTAATTTCATCTGAAATGGGGACCTTACACGACCAGTAGAAAATTACCGGAAATCAAAATACAATATTAAAGACATTCCCATCCTTTGACAATGAATTAAATTAACATCTTGTTACACTACACAATACACATTTATAAAAATTGTTTTTAATTATTTTTGGAACATGAAAAATAAAACATTACCTCGACCCTGACTTTAATAACTATTTACCAACAATTAGAACATTTAAAAATAAATGAGGTATACAGGGTGTCCATGAAATGACTGTACAACGCTTCACCATAAATTCCTTAACCAAAAATAAGGCGATCTAGGCAAACTTACCCATATGCAATGTTGCTTCGTTTTGCCGCTACAGGGCGCTAAAGTTTTCAAATTAATATTGTTTTTTCGGATTAATTTCTAAACGCCTTTCGATTTCCACTAATTTTGAAACTAAGAATGACCACTATTAATAGCGTGTTTTGACGTATGCGCCATCTTTTTTTAATACCTTCAAATTTAAAAATGGCGTGTGATTGGTAATTAAAAGTTCCTCTTTTTGTCTCTTGTGAAAATTTAGCCAAATATGCAGTTTCTCTACAAAAAAATTATTTACGTGCAAAACATGAAAAAGTTTCGAACAATTGTTATAAAAATCACACCGGTAGTTATTTAGAATTAAAAATTGTTTCATGTTTTCTCGTTGTGAACAAACAGCAATGAAGAATTACAATGTATGATAAATATTTTTTTTGTAGAGAAACTGCATGTCTGGCTAAAATTTTACAAGAGACAAAAAAGTTTCAACGTGAAGTCAGCTAGTGTCAGAGAAATAATTTAAGTCATTTATACGAGGGGTAACAAAAAGATGAACTCTTAATTACCAATCACATGCCATTTTTAAATTTGCAGGTACTAAAAAAAGATAGCGCATACGTCAAAAGACGCTATTAATAGTGGTCATTCTTAGTTCCAAAATTAGTGGAAATCGATAAAGGCGTTTAGAAATCATTCCGAAAAAACAATATTAATTTGAAAACTTTATCTCCGTGTAGCGGCACAACGAAGCAACATTGCATATAGGTAAATTTGCCTAAATCGCCTAATTTTTGGTTAAGGAATTTGTGGTGAATCGTTGTACAGTCATTTCATGGACACCCTGTATATAGGTAGCTACAGATTGACGCTAAAATAAAGTCTGGGTGATTCACGGTGACTGGCCTAAACATTTGCGAACCTTAAATATAACTGATGTTTTTAAAGGTCTACAATCGCTTTTGGATATTGTCTATACTCGCATCGCCTTATTTATGATGTTTACTCAAAAATTACTAAAACTATCGAATTTATATAATTTGTTATATTAGCTCAAACCGTTTTTTAGCGTTCAAATGTTTAAAAAGCTGGATTCATTCTATTTTAACACACTATATATTTATGGAATCAGGAAGGAAATACCTTTCATGAAAATAAGAAATATACAGGGTATATTTTGTATATACATTAAAAAAACAAGTATTTTAAGCCACAGTTCCTTTGTTTTTAGGCCAGTCGCTCTTTAAATGGCATTTTTAGATTCTACGGTCATACATAAACAAGATGGCTATATTGGTTTTAATAAAAAAAAAGGGAACCTAAAAAAATAGACCCCGGTTCGGTCCTAGTTGGATGACCCTGTACATATATGTATTTCAAGAATTAATATTTTAGAAAGCCACAATTTACTTTCAAAAATATTTATCGTGTACATAACGTATTCAACGGTATATTATCAAGGGTATTTTAGTTAATAGTAATTATACAGGGTGACAATTTGAAAACGAACAGCATTTAATATTGCCTCTACCAATGATAGTATGAAAATTTGGCGAAACACGTCAATTGATATATCGAGGGGGACATTTTTTAAGACATTTGTTGTCGTGTTACTTTCAACCCCCTGACCCCCAGGGCACCTACCCCTAAAATTTTAAATGGCAACCCCTATTTATTTTGCCATTTTTGTGTTCCTTATAAAATTCGACATAAACTGTATAATTTTTTTTTTCAAAATTGTGATTATTAACCTCACAAATTAATGAAATGTATTTAATATCGTACTTTAATATTGTACCTACCAATACATACATTCCAAATTCCTTTATTTATTTACATTTCGTCTTCGATATCGCCACTAGAAAAAATAAAATAATTACATTTTTTGAAAAAAAAAATGATACAGTTTATGTAGAATTTCATAAGGAACACAAAAAATGGCAAAATAAATAGGGGTTGCCATTTAAAATTTTAGGGGTAGGTGTCCTGGGGGTCAGGGGGTTGAAAGTAACACGACAACAAATGTCTTAAAAAATGTCCCCCTCGATATATCAATTGACGTGTTTCGCCAAATTTTCATACTATCATTGGTAGAGGCAATATTAAATGCTGTTCGTTTTCAAATTGTCACCCTGTATATATTATATATTGTATGTTATAGCGTCTAATATTCTCCTCAAAATATATTGTTTTGGTGGAACATATTGATTAATGAATTTGAATTAAAAATAATTGAATAAATCGAAATATATCTGATAAATACTAAATTACAAATAATGATGAATGACGAGTCCTAACCTAAAATACATTTAAAATTACCTAGGATTTTTGAAAACATTATCCATTAAGCAAGTGAAACCATCGATTTTTTTATCACTGATTAGCACACACGCACACACACAAAACTGACTGGGATGTAAAAAATGTTTACTACAAAACTTAATAACCAATAAAAAATATTATATAAAGGACTGCAAAATTGAAACAATTCTGTTAACAATCTGAGAAAAATGATAACAAGCACATCTTATCTAATGGAACAAATAGTTGACCTTAATTAATCTAGAACTGTAAAATTATTATATTATATTTGATTAAAAATATTTTGTAGTTATCATTACTTAATGTTATCAGTTTATCTTTGCTTAAAAAACACTACAATACTTATTTATATATCACAGATTTAAACGCGTAGATTTGAAATGATTAGTGAGTAATATTAATAAAGTTTATACTCTAAGCATGAGCATAAAGTGCGGGCTTATACTCAATACCGTAAGAATAAAAATCATCTCTTTATCTACGAAATTCCGATAACTGGTAAATATGAGTAGACACTCAAAGAAGTATCTCCTATCTTTTTATTCTCAGAGAAGAAGTATATCTACTTATATTTTTAAAGTATAAAAAGTATATACCCATTAATCATACAACTTATTATCGCGAAGAGCCATTTTTATAATTGTTTTCTAATAAAAACGAACGAGGTTGGCTATTCTGCATGTGTTGTATTTAAAGCAGCGCTGGGCAGAAATTGCTTCAAGCAATAGTGCTTCGCAGTACAGTGCTTGCAAGCACTTTTACAGTGCTCAGTAATTCAAGTGCTTGGTAATTGAAACTCGCTTTTAAAGCCATTCAAAGTCACTCAAAATTATTTTCCTCGGTAATTGGTAATTGCAAGCACTTAGAATTTCCAAGTGCTTCATGCTGGCAATTACTTTTTCAAAGGGCTTGCCCAGCTCTGCATTAAAGAGACCACAACTCTGATTTGAGACAGAATAAAGTGGTAAAAATTAAGATTTGGTCAGTATTAAATATGCCATGACTAAAATACTTTCATTTAATATGTCTAATTCCTGTTCTGATGACGCTTTTTGTAGATAGTAGATCTGTGAACTTAACTTAGACTAATTTAATAACCCCTTTTGTGTTAGGGTATTTTAGCTTTTAAAGGGGGTATGCGCCAAAAAAACAACTTTATTTAAAAAAAAAGAAAAAAAAAACCAAGAATAATAGTCTAAACCGCACCCTTCTATCGCAAATAATAACGGAGATATGCCTCTGCAAAGATGTCATATTTCAGCGCGTGACGTCACAAGAGCTTGGCCGCTGCATAAATAAGTATAGTGCATGAAATTGACGTAAGTTTTAGCGCTTAGTATTCGTCGGGTTGTTAAAAATAATTTAATGAAAATCTTACAGGCTGATGAAAAAATAGTTTGGAGATTAAAAAAATTTACAGAGCGCCGCTAGCCGACGCTTTCGTGACGTCACGCAAACTTTAACCCGCTATTTCTCAGCAATGGTCAGTCGTAGAATGACGAGGTTTAAACCGTTATTCTTAGATTGTATTGTACTAAATTTTTAATTTTTGGCGCACACCCCCTTTAATATATTTTTTGAGATATTTAATCAAAAAAGCATTTTTGTTCTGAAAATTGCATGTTTGATGTATAAAAAGTATAAGAGTGAATTGTTTATCCCTACTCATTATAACACGTGTCAAGCATTTCTACTTGCCTTACCTATTACTCGTTCTGATCAGATTAAAAATATTTAATATATGGAGGAAAAAAGATTTTTAATCATTTATCACTCTATTTGAGAAGCCAGGGAAGCTACAGACGATTTTAAAGGCTAACAAACATTTTTTTTTAACCAAAAGAGCATATTACGCCCTTCAGGAATTTTATGATGATATGGTTTGCTTTTGTTTCCTGTTATTTTCTGCTTCTATACATGTACTTTTATTGTTCATAATCATCATTTTAATATTAATTGTAAAGGCATGCTAGGCATGTAACTTTAGTGTACATGCCTAGCATGTACACTAAAGTTACTCATTTTATGGGTGTGACTTATTTTTTTACCTTTATTAACAAGAATTTTATTACTCTTTAAACAATAAAAAAATTTTTTAACTCTGACTTAATAACTGTTCTTGCTATTTAATATTTAACTTTTTTTTTATTTACTTATGTTGTTTAGTGTTATGTATCAAGAATTGTTTAGGTATACAACAATGTTTATTATAATGTCAACAAATAGGCTGAATAAATAACAAAATATTTACTAGAATTTTTCGGTAGTATGCGTAATTACTAAATATGCATAATTACCTACTAAACATGTTAGTAATTACCCATAAATCCCTAAATCCTTCATTTTTATACATAATAACGTATTTTGGATATTAGCAATAACATAAACAAGGTAGGTAATCATTTTTTCTTATAAATATTTAAAACACATCTACATTCTGTTTCTGTAATTTTTATTTTTCCCAGCTACTGACCCAGCCATCTCCAGAATTTCATACCACTCAAACTCAACATTAGCTATATTGTCATAAAAAAAGCAAATTTTCATGGACAAAATTTACAAAAAAGTTAGATCAAAAATACTATTCATTTTTAACAGTATGCGGTAGACCATAAATGAAACAATCAATCAAAGCTTAAAATAACTAAGTCAATATAAAAAAAAGCAGTTATAATTAACAATTGTATGCATTATTTCTTTACATCAAATAAAATTAAAAGAACAATTAAACTAACGACCAGACCAATATTAGACACTAACATGAAAGAAGACAAAATTAAAGATTGTCATTATAGAACTTATCAATAGAATATTATGCCTTAGCAACGAGGGACCCTCGGACTTCTCTCTTAAACTTGCTACAAATTTAATTTGCCTAATGTTCAGTGGTACAGAATCAAAAGGTTTTCTGATGTTACAGAAAATAGAATTCTTTATTAAGGTTGAATCAGGAATTGGTAAGGCTAGACTGTGAGTGTTATCAAACGGGTATGCCCCAGAACAGTTCCAATTCTTGCAAGATAGGGTAAATATCTATTTACATTTATTTTAATATATATTTACTAAAAGATCGTTTTGAATTTTATTTGATAAATAATAGTAATTTCCCAGCAACATTTTGGGAAGAATTAATAGTCTTAATTTATAAATACTTACCGCTTGATTTAGTATTACTAATTATGTAAATAATGTAACGACTTCTTTATTTTAACCAATGTAGCCTTAAAAACCGGGTTTAAAAGAAAAATCGAAAGGAAAATCTTATAAAATTGCGTTTTTGCATTTGATATATTTTCACTTTGAAAAAAGTTGGGTTGAGTTTAAGCACAGAGGCTATTATTGTAGTACAAAGTTTCGGTGGCTTCTAGGTTTGCAGCCTCCAGCCAGTGTTTCCTTCTATTTTCTAGGATAGCCATGAAGAGAGTACTTTTGTAAATGCATCGAGATAGGTCCCCCTGTTTATCCACTACTCTCGGTTTCAGAGGGTAGTGGTTTATCCCACTATTGGTAAGGAAAAATTGAAAACTCTTCTTGTTCTGGGGACTATGCATAACTAACACTCCTGAAAGATCTCCCGGAGAAAAGATTTAGTTTTGCACTAATTAAGCATGATGGTTGAATTCTGCGTCGTTCGTCAAGCAACACAGAGACAAAATAGGTAAACCTAGTCCAGACACCCGTCACTTCTCTGTGGCAAGTTTTCACAACGTTGTTGCCAAGTTATTGGTAAAGTCGTAATTACCATGTTTTTTAGTTCTTAGATATTTAAAAAATTTTTTTTTGGTTTTTCGGGATTTGATGCGGATAGATTAAAATGCAATGCATTTTCGGTTGACTACTTCCGGATACTCTAAGAGTGCTCTCCCCAAGATTTGCTTGTTCGTTTGTCAAAATCAAGTGATCTCACTCTGAGATTTACAAGCATTCTGGGTGACAAAACTAGCAGATGTGACGTCACCGATCGCTCCTGAAGCACTCTGAGGGCGGGTTTATCAGTGCACGGCTACAGCTTTGGTTTTGTAGCTGCCAGCCAACTATAAACGTGACGTGTACAGTTAGATGACCAGCAGCGCACACTTGACCAACAGCTAAAGTACATAACCATGTATCGATAAACCGGCCCCAAGAAGTGCTAAACCGGATCAGAGTGTTTAATTTCCTGTCGGGAAATTTTTTATTTATCATAGCTTTCTTGATTTAAAGAAGCGAGCACATTCTGGGCTTTTCATTTCCGCATATTGACCGATCCATGTGCCTAGAGACAGTGGCGACATCCCTTGCAATTGCCAGTTCAGTTGTATCTTTGCTAGTTGAGTAGTAGAAGGCCGACTTCTGCTATCCCCGGGTAAACGTCAAATCTTCACTTTTTTATGAACAGACTTGTACCTATAGTGTCTCTCTTCACTCCACAAATCCTAGAAGGCCATGATATTTATTATTATTATCATCTTATATTTTAATTCAAAATTAAAATTTTCAAGACATTTTGAATTATATATTAAAGTAGGATTATTTGAAAGCAATTAAATATAAAATAATTCAAATGTCGCACATTTCCTGCGTAGGTGGGATGTTTTAAAAAATACCAAATAAAAAAATATATATTTATTGTCCTACATTTACATCGATATTTCTAGCATGTGGTTGCATACAATTGACGGTATAGCTTAACAAATGAATATCTTGCATCATTTGAGTAAGCCTCTTAAAATGCCTCTCGGTGTAAGGAAGAGTTCCTTCAGTCATTTTACTTAGTCCTACAGGTCTGAAAAAGTAAACTTAGTAAAAATACACATATAGCTTTAGTATATCTGTAGAATCACCTTTCGGGCACACACGGTAATTTGGACATAATATAATATACAGGGTGTAAGTCATCACAATTGATAAGAGATAATAATAAGTTTATTTTCAATATTTATGTGTTTATTTATCTTCCTCAATAAACTTTTTCTTTGATCCCCCGAAGACGTGCTTGTTAGGGGCAAATCTTAGTATTTTAAATTATAAATATATAAAAATATCAAAATATTTTTTTTTAAATACCTATTCGTTAATATTATATAAAAGTTAAATTGCAAATAAAAAACGTTTAAGTATATATAAATATAAACACAGTTTTTTGAAGATATAGGTAGATACGTATAATAAAATTCTGAAAAATATATTATTCATAACAATATTAATTAGAACATTTCCAAAATTTTTTTTAAAATTATCTGTTCCCAATCTCCATGCTTTTATTTCGACTTTATATTTTTTTAATGAAATATATTTTTTAATTTTTGTTGGTAAATAATCGTTTAAAAAAAAATATAAATATTTGAAATTTTTTTGTCCTATAGACTTATTTATTTAAGGTTTTATGGTTATTTTATTTTTATGACGTGTATTATGATTATCGTTTTGAAATTGTATAAGATAAAGTTATCTATTATTTTTTTTTTGTTTCGGAATATAATTTTATTGAAGGATAATCTTTATTAAATATAATTTTTAGAAACCTTTTCTGTAATATTTCTAATTTTTTAACTAAAGTTCTACTTATTCCTCCCCAACCTAGAATTCCGTAATTTAAATGAGTTTTAACTAATGCATAATATAATATTTACATAATATGTTTTATGTTCAACTTTTTTTTAATGTTTTTAAAAATTGGTAGCAAACTTCTTAATTTTTTTATCAAAAAATATTCTATGTGAAAATTCCAATTTAATTTACTGTCAAAGATTATTCCTAAATATTTAACTTGATTAACTTTTAAAATTTGAATGTCATCATTTATTTTAATACTAATCATATTTTGTGGTATGTTATTTGGATTTAAAGTAAAAGGAAGATAATTAGTTTTGTCAAAATTAATTGTTAATAAATTTTTATCAAACCAGTTTTTAATTATTTTAAAAACTTTTTTAATTATGTTATTTAAGTTGTCCCAATTTGTATCTGTATAAAAAATTGCAGTATCATCTCCATCACAATTTACATTAAATAAATTATTAATATAGATATTAAAAATAATGGTCCCAAAATTGATCCTTAAGGAACACCATATACAATGAAGGATAAATTGGGGTAAAGTTGTGCAATTTGGAGACGACTAATAAGCCAAATTTGTAAAATTATTTATTTATATTATATAAAGTATTTACTCCTGAAGACATTCGGAAAAAACCGAAAATTCTCATTCTGTTTTAATTATTTTCTAGCTTCTTTTAGTGATGGCTAAAAATTAATTTACATACATTTTCTATACATTCTTGTAATCAGAAAATTCATTATGAAGTTGTGTCTAATGTAATAATAATGCAATACTGCTTTATTTAAATAGCAAACTTTTCAACCTCAATAAAAACACCTTCAATCTTTACCTTCGTGAACAGTAGGAGATACATCTAAGATTAAATGGCGGCAAAGGTGTAGAATTCGGAGTCGACTGACATATATTTAAGAAGTTTGAAAAATTCATAGTACTTCCAAAGATATTCGTAAAAAACCGACAATTCTGGTTTGTGTTTCTTTTTATGGCATTATTTACAAAGGTGACACAACAAGTTTTACATTTTCATTGTCGCTTTTCATTTTCTACAGTGAAGTTGGTGTGCCGAAATTTTGGGTCCGACGTTTCGTTTATCCTATCATCAGGTTTGTTGTTTTAATAAATACTTTTCTTGCCATTTTGTCAACCTCATGTTTGTTCAATTAATTTAAAGACAATATTAATTTTTATTAATTTATAGTAACCTTTCGAACCATTAAAAAAATCTTTACAACATACCTGACGATGTCATACAGAAGACGAAACGTCGATTAAAATTTCGACACACTCTCCAAATGCTTTTATTTTCGTAAAATTTAATTACTTTCCATTTTAAAGCACACTGGAGGGTAAAAACAGTGAAAATAAGCGATATGCAGGTAACTTTTATCCTCACTGTTGGTCTGTGTTTCATGGGAAAGATTTTTATTATCGGGATATGTTTTTAATAGGTTCTAGTTAAGGATGTTAGTGCTGAATATGACAAATTCGATAATAGTGAAATAGCCCATGGCAGATATTTTACGCGTTCATTATTTATTTGTACCTGTAATGTAACTTACACACTTAAGAAAACACCTACGTCGATAGGAATTTACAATGGTCCCATTGAATGCAGACTTTGCGGCGAAGAGGATGAAACCGTCGCACATATCATATATAACTGCGAAGCACTGACCCGAAGAAGATTCAAAATCTTCGGAGGAATCCAATATGGGGATAACCTCCCGTATGGTAAACTTCGTAGGAATTTACTAGACCTTATAAAAGGAACAAATCTTTTCTAGCAAGATAGGGGCGTACAATAAGCCACTAGGCTGCACTGCAGGAAGCTTGGGCCGAACGCGCGACCCCCGCCTTAAACCAACCAACCAATGTAATTTTTAAAAAACGTTAAATGTTTTTTTTAAGCAACATAAAAAATGTTTTTTCTACTTCACTAGGTGAAAGGTTTAAAAATATAATTGGGGATTTAATGAATATTTGAGCTACTACGAGATATACACAAGTTTAAGGAAGGGCATTTTGCCGTTTTTCTATAAAAACGGTGTTTTTATGAACTCTGCTCCAGACTTAACAATTAAAAGTTATTAAAAAAACTTACCTAAATTGACCCGTCTGTAGTTCGTTCAATAAGATGTTTAAAACGAGTTGAGCAGGGTGACAATTTCTGCTGTTTGTATTCCAATTTACGGCACAATTCATAAGGTTTTCTTTTTGGTCATTTCTGAGCGACTTAATTGTATCGGACAAACCTGGAATCAAAGAAATTAGTATATTACATAACAAGTGATGAAAGTGATACTTTTCAAACGAGGAGATGTCTAGCACGAGACATCAGCCGAGTGCGGAAATTCTCCGAGTTTTAGAATAATTACTTTTACACAAGTAATGTACACTATTTTTCCTACGACCACAAAGAATTATTGAAAAAGCCTTTGATTTCTGAAAGAAATATTTCAACACTAGTGTGGAAAAAAAATATCAACACTAGTGTTAAAATTAGCATACTTAGGATTATGTTCCACTTAATATCTGGTTTCATAGTTTGTCAATACACTTTTCCTTTATTTGTAGTGTAACTTTTTCATTTTTTCATATTTTATACTATATCATAGGAAGAACTAATCCTGGATTAACTTCTTGATTAACCAGAATGAAAAATTTTAAATTTAATCAAGGAAAGATGCATTAAACATTAATTAAAAAAATTCACCCAACAAGGAATATTTCAATTCAAAATAGTTCTATAAATTATTTAATGTTTTTATAAAAAAAAAAGTCAAATACTCCTGACGGGATTTGAACCTGTGACCTTGCGATCTGTATGCTAGAGCTATATTCGCTACCGATGAACATTTGCTGTTTAATACATGATATTTCACTCGATAAATACATGAAAAATAAGTTAAACACTTTACAATTACTGCTTTCTAAAATTTGTTCTTTTTAATAAATTGGGGTGGTCTGTCAAATTGGCACCATATGTTTAAATTAAATAGTGTGTCTTGTATTTCAACTTTCAAAAGTTGAACTTTTTTTTCAACTCGCGTGTGATATTCGGCGCTTTTGAGCCAAGTTAACAATGTTTTTTCTAATTTTCATAGGTGGTCGTATGAAAAATAACTGATACTCTACTTTGAAAAAAAATGTAGTATATTAAAAGGTTATCGTTGGGAGCCGGAGGCGAGTGTGGTAATTTTATTACGGAAAAAGATATAAGTTGGGTTGCACAAAAAATGTCTTTTACGTGGGTTCCGAACAATTTTTACTGGCAGATATTATTCCTAGCATACTTTTGACGGTCTTGTTGTAACACTTCCTTCCACCACAGACGTTGATGACTGGGGACAGCCTATTGTCACTTCAATATTTGGAAATTAACTTATTCCATTGATTTTTGTGTTTTCAGTAAAATCTCGAGTTAAAATAAAAACGATGAATATGCATTTTTTTTTTTTTTTTTTTTATGATAAAACACCTGCACTGTAGGAAAAATCCTTTAAGGTGCTCTGGGAGCGGTGCGTGTGCGAAGAAAGCGATTAACGTTGGTCTTGAAACGTTGAAGATTGTATTCATTGGGAAACACGACCTCAGGAAGATCATTCCACAAAGATGACGTTCTCCAGATGAAAGAATTCTTGAACAATGAAGTTCGAGGAGTACTAAGCTGAACAACATATGGATGAGCGGCAGTGGTTTGCCGTGTATTTCTGTTTTGAATTGCTCTAGGTGGAATCAAGTGGGCAATGTCAGTCGAACACCTGCCATGGAAATATCTGTAAAAGAGAGCCAAATCACCAACCTGTCTTCGATGCTCCAGGCTATCGAGGGTCTTGGTCAGCTCGGGGTCGCCGATCAGACGAACGGCTCTCCTTTGAATGGAATCCAGTAGCCGAAGGGTGTGCTTGGGTGCAGAGCTCCAGACATGGGAGCAATATTCTAATGATGGTCGAATCTGGGCTTTGTAGAGTGTCAAAAGTTGATGAGGTGTGTACAACCTTTTGGTGCGGAAAAGTACACCAAGTTTCTGTGCAGCTGTCTTGGCAATTGCGGCAACGTGATCATGCCAAGACATATTACCTCCCAGATTGACCCCCAGCAAATTAATAGACGGTGCCAGGGGAATTGCGTGTCCTGCCATGACTATATCCGGTTCTGCAATGTTAACCTTTTTGGAGAAGACTGCTGCCTGGGTTTTCTTAGCATTAAATTCGACTTGGTTACTGTCACCCCAAGCCAAAATTTCTTCCAGGTCCTTGTTGAGGCGTAATACTTTATGCTGCCTGCGAAGACGTGTGTCGGCAGCGGATGTTTGGGGAGTCAAGGTAAAAGATGAGACAAGTGTGCTGTCATCAGCAAAGCTATAAATTGGATTTTGGGTTTTCACTAGAAGGTCGTTAATATACAGTAAAAAGAGGGTAGGCGACAATATGGACCCTTGAGGAACACCGGCATTGATGGTGAAGGTGTCTGAGAGAAACCCGTCAACCGCCACTTGCAGAGAACGGTTCTTAAGGAAGCTGGTTAACCATAAACAAAATCCATTAGGCATACCGTAGGATCGCAATTTACTTAGAAGTCCATCGTGCCAAACACGATCAAAAGCCCTAGAGATGTCCAGTGCAACAGCCCGGGATTCTCCATGATGTTCGATGGTGTTGCTCCAAAGATGGGTGACATATGCCAGAAGGTCACCTGTTGATCTGGACTTACGAAAACCGTATTGATGGTCGCTGATAATGTTATGCCCTTTCAGATACTTTAGGAGTTGTTGGTTAATAGCTTTCTCCATTACTTTTGAAATTACTGAAAGCAATGCGACGGGTCGGTAGTTGCTTGGCAGGGTCTTTTTACCTTTCTTTGGAATGGGCTGGACTTTGTTCAGTGAACTTGCATTGAAACTAGCAGTCAACATAATTCGTTAACTTCATGGAGTAAGCTAAATTGTGCTGACCTAAGGATTATAGCAATGACCATTGAATAAGAAAATATATACGCGGTCGTTCTTAAACTCTGGTCATGAGAGTATGACGTACGACATGTGCCCATTGGTCGGAAGAAAAAAATAAGTAAGTATCTATATCGTATTTAATTTCTATCCTAATCGATTTTTATTTATGATTTTGTTCAATAATTTTTTTTTAATTGTCTTATTCACACCTATTTTCCCTCTAAAGTCAATCCCACAGATATACGAAGTCTCAGTCACAACAAAACAACGTTGTGACACTATTACGTCTTTTTCTGTGCAGCTTGAAGGATGTCGCATCCCCCTAATCCATCTGGATCGGTATGGGAAGTATCATTTCATTTTTTCCTAACATCAATAGCAACCTTATTCCCATAGAAACGATTGTGATAATAATTGTACTCCCCTTTAAACAGATAGATTAATAAACTTTACCCAAAATTTGCAAATATTACCTGTATCTCCTTTCTTTATAACACCCTGTATAATCTTTAAGGTCTGCATAGGTCTATCTAATTTTAACGCCAATTTCAGAGCTTTTAATAGCTGATCACTCTGCACATAATTGTTGAGTTTTTGTTCTTGCAAGGCAAGTTCTTCGGTTTCCTTTTGGCGTTGTTGTTTCATGTCTTCCGTGATGTCCTTCCATTTTATAAGGGATGAATCACTGCCTCCAGTGATAAAACCTACAGAAAATGGTTTAAAAGAAAAATTATTAATGCCACGCTGTATGTTCTAATTTTTTTAATTTATCGCTGATTTAAAAAATATATTAACAATCAGGGACAAATAGAAACTCTTATACTGTATTTTAAATATTGTCACATAAAAAGTAGAATTGTGAGTCAAAAATTCCATCAAAGTAGATATATTCTTGACACGAAATTCACACATACGAGTTGTCATGCAGTTAGCTACTTTTTTGAAGCAAATGTGATCTCACCAAGCGATAGAACGGATTAATTTAGGTAGATGTAATTGTAAACTAAGCTTGACGGAAATTTGGACTTAGCCACTTCTGATATAACGCTTGGGTTATTTACAAAAAGGTTTAAGTACTTTTTGCAGTTTTGCTTTTGAAAAATTACAGATGTGAAAATTAGGGAAGCAATCAAAAAGTTAATAGATCCGTAGCAACAGATAATTTACCCGCGTATGTTATGAAGGGTTGTGCTGGTTCTTTTGTGAAGCTCCTAAAATGTATATTTTTAACCTTTGTTTATAAAAAGGCATATGCCTCACAAAATGGAAAGAAAGTAAGGTTATTCCGATATTTATATGTGGGGATATAAATGACATTAACAACAGATCAGTTAGTCTTGTTTCGGCTTGCTTAAAGGTTTTTGAAAACATTCTTTGTAATAGAATATATAATGATGTTAAACACAGGATTTCGAACCAACATCAATTTTTACCCTAACGCTCCACTAAGGTCAAATTTTTTTAAGAAAACGGCAAGTCACTTGTCATTTATGGCACCCTGTTGACGTCTGGTCTATTTTACGTTTAGAGGTTGGCTAAAAAGACAGGACCGTACTATTTTTATGTTCCATTAACAAACTAAAAAATATTTAAATATTAAGTTCCTTATCTCCCATTTTAATTTATCAAAGAAGACTTTACAAATTTTTCTATTTAAATCATCGTTCTTAACTAAAGTTGTCAAGAAACTTTTGGAGATGTTATCCAAATTGGAACAAAAGTCAAGAACCTATTAGGTATCCACTGAATACTACCTAGATATTGTGATAGGAATTACTTACAATAAAGTAATGTACTAGTAACATAAATATTATCGACAAAACTTTTAAAAAAAATTTAACTTATCGACACACTACTCTCCTTTGCTCGTGAATATTAAAGAATGTAATAAATGCCGGTAATACTGCACCAGCTAGGTAGAATACGTAAAACATGGTATATATGGTTAAAATATTGGTATACAAAACAATCACTATGCTTCATTTTAGTTATGACTCTAACTTTCAATCAGAAAACTCTATATACACTATATAAAAAACAGCCACAAAAATACTAAAAAACACCAAAAAACAACGAAAATAATAGGACGCGAACCAACATGTGAACTTGTTACGGTCCACACTAAATCTAGTAACTTTTCGGCGGAACTAGAATCAGCTGTGAATGTCATCTGTGGCTTTCAACTGTCGAAACGCCGTTTTCTATCGCGATATGATCTCTATCACTAATTTAATAAACTTTACACAATTTATTCTCTTAAAAACGGTCAGCAAGTTGATGCAATTTTCAACGATTTGGAAAAAGCGTTTGATAAGGTGAACTTTGGTGAAATATTTACAGCTCTGCAAGACTTCTCAGTGGCTCAAAATATTATTTTACTTTTGTCATCATATTTAAATGAAGTATTCGTTGAACTTAAGGGATACACATCACAATTATATTCACCCTCATAAGAAGTGTCCCAGAGTTCAAACCTTGAACCACTTCTGTTCATACTAGTCATAAATAAAATTGAAACAATCATTAATTTCACAAGGGGTCTTATTTTTGCTGATGATTTTAAACTCTATGATACTATTGAAAGTGAATTTGATGCAATGATACTGCAGAATGATTTGAATTTGGTTGTGCGTTGGTGTAGAGAGCATAATTTAAATATAAATATAGAAAAGTGTGCAGAAATGTATTTTACACGTAGAGCTCAAAGGATTGAATTTGCAGACTGCATCGATAATATACTTCTAAAAATAACTGATTTGCACAAGGATTTTGGAGTCTATTTTGACCCTAAGTTAAATTTTATTGGGCATACAGATAACATAACTGTCAGCGCTTTAAGAATGCTAGGATTCAGTATAGAACCTGTAAATTCTTTAAAAATATTAATGCCATAATCACATTACATAAGTCGCTGGTAGTTACAAAACTTCAGTATGCATGTACTATTTGGGATCCATAATATGCAAATAAAATTAGTCTCTTGGAGTGTGTTCAGCGAAAATTTTAAAAATTCTTACATTATTAAGTCATTTTCAACTTATCCACCAAGAGGTACTGACCAGGAGCTCTTGTGTAGTTTGTTTGGCGTTCTTTGAGACTGTTACGTGTGGAGGCGAGCATTATTTTTCTATATAAATTAATTATAAATATGATCGATAACAATGAGTTGTTAGAACAGCTCCCATTTAAGACAGGCATAATAATTAATACTCGATCTTTACATATGTTTCTGTACCGAGAACAAATCTGTATAGAAACTCGCCACTTATATTGTGCTCCAATTTTTATAAATATTGTGGAGATATTGATATATTCTTTGTAAATTTAAAATTTTTTAAATTTTTAAATTAAGAACTGGGTAAATTAGTAAATTACAGTAATTAATATTTACTTACTAAAGCTTTTATAAGCTCTTAGAATTAGGGTTATACAGGGTCCGCCAACGCGGCGGGGATGGAAGATTAAATCATTATCGAGGAGCTTATCAAAAATACTAAACCAGCATAAGGTATCGACTTAAAAGCGGCATATTTTAAAAATATTTTACATTATACAGGGTGGCTCAAAAAAGTGTGGCGGACTAAACTTGCATTTTTTTAAATGGAACACCCTATATATTATATTATTTTCTAATTCCCTATACAATTCCACGTATATTTTGTATAAAATGTCATATGTCTAAATTCAATAATTGTTTTTGAGGAATTGACGTTTAAAATATGGCATTTTTTGACTTTGACAGGCTGTAACATTGGAACGGTTCATCTTAGAGAAAAATGGTTTTCACCTCCCTATCTTAGTTTTTTATTCTCTATCCAAGGAAACCAACCTCCGATTTACCATGTTAAACCGTTAAAACCGGTTCTTTGGTTTAACATGGTAAATCGGAGGTTGGTTTCCTTGGATAGAGAATGAAAAACTAAGATAGGGAGGTGAAAACCATTTTTCTCTAAGATGAACCGTTGCAATGTTACAGCCTGTCAAAGTCAAAAAATGCCATATTTTAAACGTCAATTACTCAAAAACAATTGAATTTAGACATATGACATTTTATACAAAATATACGTGGAATTGTATAGGGAATTAGAAAATAATATAATATATAGGGTGTTCCATTTAAAAAAAAAAGAAAGTTTAGTCCGCCACACTTTTTTGAGCCACCCTGTATAATGTAAAATATTTTTAAAATATGCCGCTTTTAAGTCGATACCTTATGCTGGTTTAGTATTTTTGATAAGCTCCTCGATAATGATTTAATCTTCCATCCCCGCCACGTTGGCGGACCCGGTATATTATATTTAACTTAGATAAGTTGTTGATACTATGAATAAATAAATTTAAAAAACTTTATTTTTACCCAATTCATCACTTTTAATGGCTAAAGCCCATATTCGTCCTTCGTGCTGATCCAGTGTGCACTGACATTCGGAATTTTTTACATTAAACATTTTTATGAGTCCATCTGCACCCGCACTGAGGATTTGCATGCCCTAAAAAAATGGTTTGTATATTAAAATGACCCCCAAAAAGGTTAATTATTAATTAATAAAAAATGTAACGCAATTTTAGTCTCTTCTATTTGCTTCTTCGTATTGTACGAAAAGACAAGTACTCTAATTCTTCCATGCGTACATTTTTAGTCTGTAAAAATTTATAGTGGAATAAATAACAAAAAACGTCGTTATGTAATGTGTATCTGGAAAATAGTTTATAAAGTTATTTTTATTTTAAGATAATTGTATTTATCTAGAACCAAACTGTATTGATACAAATGTGCATATAATATAGGCAAAAAACCATTGCCTACCCTGGGAATAATGAAACAAACGCCAACCAAAATGATTTCTTTGTAGCTAAATTTTTATCCGTGTAATATCTGGCAATATTTAAAAAAAGTTACTCATGTATCACATATCACTAAATGACTATAATATCAGTTAAGATCATTTCCATGAACGTATTCGTTGCAGATTCATTGTAAATTGAATCGCTGTATAAGCATCCCGTATGACCGTCCGAAAAGCAGAGATCTCATTTTATATTAGTTTCTTATGGGAAAGCAAAAGCACTGCTTTTATACGAGTGGAAGCGAGCGAGAGAGGCGGTAGTAAGCTAGAAAAAAATGCAACAAATACGTGCGACTCGCGACCAGGGCCTCCGTCAGCCATCAGCCTGCGTTTGTTAAGTGCATTGGTGTCAATTTCCAAGTTTTCAAAAAGTGTGTTTGTCCTTTGTTTGATTTTGCTCTAAAAGTCGCGCGCCTGCGTCGATTGTCGGGAAAAAAATGGAGAAGTGGACATGTCCACGTAGATACACATAATTTTTAGTGTAGTGGCGCTGTGAACTGTATTGAAAATTATTAGAGTCACTCGTTTGATAATGACATTTTTGCCTACCCTGTTTTAAACAGCTTGGCACGCCACTGGTTACAGAGGTATAATAATTAATAGAAATTAAAATGTACATTTTGATGCACTCTATACCAGTGTTACCAATTGTAACTAGGTACCATCGCGCCGATAAAAAACTGGGACAGGAAATTTTTCTATTTTCTCCTAGACTATTAAGAATAATTTTACATCAAGCCTGGTACCAGTAAAATATCATGAAAATTTGCATGTCAATAAAGATTGTCACTTTATGATTGACTCGTCAAACATACAATCATATATTATTTGTAAATATGCCACAATTAACCCCCCAGCAAAAGGCAATTATTTATAGTCGGTTGCGAGATAGTGTTGCTATTAGGGATATTGCAGATGAACTGGGAGTAAGCAAGAATACCGTGCTATTGGCAAAACAAAAAATAGCAAGACATGGGACTATTATTAGGAATGCAGGTTCTGGTCCCCCTAAAATTTCTACTGATGATCATGATAGAAGACTGGTTAATTATCTAAGGGATCATCCCTTCGAAACTGCAATCAAGGCAAAAGAAGAGACGAATTTTCCAGGTTCTGCAAATACCGCTAGAGACAGGGTTCGAAATTCCGATATACGAAGCCGTTGTGCTGCCAATAAAAATTTTTTAACGGAAATAAATAAACAGGGCAGGTTAGAATTTGCACATGAATATATTAATCAAATAAATTTATGGGAAACAGTTATATTTTCTGACGAGAAAACTTTTCAGTCATGCAATAAATGGGAGAATTCGGGTGTATAGGCCTTCCGGCATGCGGTATGATGAGAGATACACCCACAAAACCAACCAAAGTGGGCGTTTCTCCATAAATGTTTGGGGCTGGATTAGCGCTAGAGGACCAGGACTTTGCCAAATCGTCGAAGGAAGACTAACTGCAGCAGTATACGTTAATATACTAAACGAAGTGATGATACCATCGGTAAACGCTGTATACGGTCAAAATTACACATTTCAGCATGATAATGCTCCAATACACACAGCGCGCATTGTACAAAATTTTCTCCAAGAAAATAACATAGCAGTTCTTCCCTGGGCTTCGAAGAGTCCCGATTTGAACCCGATAGAAAACATTTGGGGTGCCATGGTCTAATCTATGTATAAACATGATTTTCAACCTAGAAACAGGGATGAATTACGTCATAGGATAAATCAAGCTTGGGATGAAATAACTGTCGAATTATGTAGAAACTTAGTTTTAAGTATGCCACAAAGGCTCCAAAAAGTAATAAACAGAAATGGTTCTATGACCAAATATTAATTTTGTGTTGTTTTGACAAACTTTGTGTTCGCAATTTTTTTCTTTTTATTAAATGTATTTTATTACCTGTATTAGCTTTATTTATTATTTTGTGGTAATGGTAAATATAATAATTTATAAAATATTTGACTTTAAAAAAATCTAATAAATTTACTTTATCCATATTATATGATGTCTCTCAAATTTAACCACCCCGTATCGAAAAATACAAAACATTCCATTATGTAACCTAGGTTACTTTTTAAATTTTGAATGTTTTTCCTTTTTAGCTCTAGACACCTTTTATAGTCTAGGGGATATGTATTTCTTACATTGTTTTTGTAAATCTCTTGTACCAGTTTTTTATCGGCACAATAGTACATGTTTATTTTAAATTCTAACAACTAATAAACAATAAATTTCTATGGACATGGTATTGTCTTTTACCTGTAAAAAGACCTTCGTCACACTTACAGGAGTCCCGCTAGGCAGCGCTGACGCGTAGGTATCGGTTTAAAATTGCGAAAACTAATGCCAAAACAATTAAAGATTTTCCCTTCATTTTGTCAGATCCATTTCCAGACGCGTTTCGTCATATAATGGCTCATCAGTAGAGCTAGTATCCGACGAAAAAAGGAACAACTCGAAACTGTTAAAGCAGTATTTGGTGGGACACACCAGTAAGATGTTGCACGGAGCGACATCTGTGTCGTTAGATGGAGCAAATAAGCAGTTTACCTACCTTTGACAAGAATTCGGCCCTTAACACACTAGATTCGTGCCCTTCGAGTGTTTTTAAACAGCTAAGATTGGCTACAGACCACAATTTTATCGTACAGTCAGCAGATGAGGTGAGTACCACTTGATCAACTGGCGAGAACCTAAAATAATACTTAAACTTTTAATTAATGACCTACAAATACTTCTATCTTGGCTTTAAGCAAATAAACTTACATTATATTTTACAAAATCTTTTTTTATGTTTATAACTAAAAATTAAATCAACTCTTTGATTTATCACTTAAAATTTAACAATGAAAATATTCAATCATCAAAAACGACAAAATATTCAGAATTAACTTAGCACGAAAAGGACCCCGCACAAAGCTTATGGGAAATGGCTATTTTTTCTGAATTATTAGTATTTCCTAGATCTTGACGTCCTAATTAATAGTGTCCATGGCCGTAATCCAATCCTATGACTAGTTTTTGAGTAATGGCCTTTTAAAGTTGGCAACTTCTTATTTTGAGATTTTATGCAGTCGACGTATCGAATGCTTCGATCGCGTGTTCTAAAGAATGGAAGGTGGGAGGTAAAGAATAGCGTGTTCTCTGTTTAACGTGTTCAAAGCTACTAGTAATCTCTGTCTGATGCGTTTATATCGGTACCCTAGATTCGAGTTTGCCAATAGGGTATACTATTGTCACGTGGGGAAGAATTAACGGCGACAAGTCTCCATAACACCTACTTTATTATATAATATAAAACGACAGTTGAACGGTTACACAAAATTAGGTTTTACTTACAACATTATTAACTAGGGACGAGCTCTCTAGGGCAAAGGGCTGATGATTGGAACCGGACTCTGCGCTGCTACTGACCCAATATTACTTCTCTGGACCGAGTCGTATCTGCCCAAAAGGGTGTCGACCGAGTGGTTTCTAACCAAATGATCGGCTTGAATGGTGTTGACCAAACTGGTCGAGACCCGAATGGTCCCGACCCCCGAATGGTGGAGACCTGAATGGTCTTGACCGAGTGGTCTCAACGAAGTGGTCTCGACCAAGTGGTATCTTTTGCATAGTACCGGCCTGCTATTTATACCAATCAGTATCAATAAACTAACCCAGTTATTGATTGGTAACAAAATGCAAGCTCGGCAATATGCTAAGATAGCATCCTTGTAGTCTGCATGTTTTGATAACAAATAATTGGGTCAGTAGGTATATTTAATATTAACTTTTTAAATAATAAAATTGAATTTTGGATAAAATAGAATATTCATATATGTCTGTATATGACACTATTATACCGCCATTCCATGTAATAGAATAGTTAGTTTGGAATAATAGCATTTTTAAAGAAAAAAATATTTCAAACGATTCCTTTGAAATAAGTCGAATGTGCTTGTGACTTTTTTTTACTCTGTTTTATTTTTTCCATTAAGAATTGGAATATTGGTAAATAACAGAAACTATGGAATATTTCTTCGAGTTTAAATAACAGAAAGTCAATGCAAACTAAAATTTTATATTAGAAAAAAGATAATTTAATTTTGGTTTAAATGAAATGATACTTACCTGACACTCCACACTCCCCTCTTGTGGCCTTTCAAAACACCAACAAACTCCAATTTGTCACTCCATAGTTTCACCGTTTTATCCTGTGATGAACTGGCTATAATTTTATCGTTCGGACTTACACATACACAGTTTATTTCTTTCTGATGGCCAATAACGGTTTGTCTACAGTTTAAAATGTTTTTCTCGTTAAGGACGACCAGGCTTTCCATTTTTTTCTTTTGTTTTTCTGATTTCTCGTCGATTGTGCGTAGTTTTTCTTCGATATTTTCTGGTATCTCCCAAAGCTTAAGGCAGGTGTCTTGACTTGCTGTCACAAAGAACGCAGAGCTTATTTGAAAAAATGTTAGAGCGCCTACGGAACCGGTGTGACGTTTGCCAACTCCTATGCACCTGAAATAACAAAACGACAAGGGTAATTAAAAAATAATATATATAATAATAATAAAGTATAATGATCAACATTATGTTTTGTTAAAAACAACTTACTTAACTCCTATACCATCAAAATACCATAATCTCACACTATTATCTTTTCCAGAAGATATCATTAAATTTGGGTTAGCCTTACATACATCCAAAGCCAAAACTATGTCCTCGTGCCCCTTTAAAAGTTGACAGCTCATGGTAACGTTGTCATAAAGCTTAATATCGCTGGAGTTAGTCGCCACTGCTATGTGAGTGTCATTTTTTCCTAAAATTGCTATGTCCAGGATCTCGTCAGAAAAACCTGAAAGATTACCAGAATAAAATTTAACTAACTTAAATAACAATATTAAACAACCCTTAATTAAAAAATAACTAAATAAGACAGTTAAAAAAATATGAAATTTTGTAAAAACATTTTATAAAATCTGATATATAAATATATATTATAATTTTTTTGCAGAGAAACTGCATGTCTGGCTAAAATTTTACAAGATACAAAAAAGTTTTAACATGACCATTTTTCGATAGCCTGGAAGAACCAAGTAGCTTACAATTTGGACGACTAAGCAGGTTTCTGAACAGTAATGGCTGGTTTGAATAAGTTTTTAAAATCCTTCTGCGGTGTACGCCGCACTAACCATCTGATGAAGGTGGGTTCTACGGAACACGTGTGGTATCACAACGGATCTAATAGGAGTACGTGAGAATGTTTGGTCTGAACCAAAGGTCTGCCACTCTTACCTAACCTAACCTAACCTTCAACATAAAGTCAGCTAGTGGCAGACAAATAATTAAAGTCATTTATACGGGGGTAACGAAAAGAGGAACTTTTAATTACCAATCACAAGCCATATTTAAATTTGCAGGTATTAAAAAAAATGGCGCATACGTCAAAGCATGCTATTAATAGTGGTCATTCTTAGTTCCAAAATTAGTGGAAATCGATAACGGCGTTTAAAAATTATTCTAAAAAAACAATAATGATTTGAAAACTTTAGTGCCCTGTAGAGGGAAAACGAAGCAACATTGTATATAGGTAAGTTTGCCTAGATCGCCTTATTTTTGGTTAAGGAATTTATGGTGAAGCGTTGTACAGTTATTTCATGGACACCCTGTATACAATACAAGGTATGTTGACTGTTACGTAAAAAAACGTTTTCGTAATTTGTATGATGTGTGTGAAAAAAGCAACGAAAATTAGCGGCAACGGTTTTTTTACCGTAAAACCTAGCCACGAATTTAGCGTCAAATTGTCAATTGCGCCTGCATATTTGGCAACGATTTATCACAGCAACGAAAATGGTTACATCTCCCTGTAGCCACGAATTTCAGTTGGAAAAAGTGTAAATGTAGCAACGAATCTTAACTATACTATCAATGAAATTATTAAATCGTAATTTCTTTAAAACCTGTTGATTTAAACACACCTATTTTTTTTTTATAAAGCTTAGCTTAAATCCTTACTATACTTTTAGCTTATATGACATATTTCAAAATATGTTAGTGACTTTGTAAAAAATTAATAACTCCGAGATTCCGCTTACAAATTGGAAAAAAATTGCATTTATATCCGAAATAAAAGTTTAGACGCCACCATATTTTAAGGGATGTTAGACTATCCCTATAGCTTACGTATCCACTATATGACATATTCCAGAAAATGTCGGGGACTTTGTAAAAAATTAATAACTTTGAAATTCCGCTTATAAATTGGAAAAAAATTGCATTTACATCCGAAATAAAAGTTTAGACGCCACCATATTTTAAGGGATGTTAGACTATCCCTATAGCTTAAGTATCCACTATATGAAATATTCCAGAAAATGCCGGGGACTTTGTAAAAAATTAATAACTACGAAATTCCGCTTATAAATTGGAAAAAAATTGCATTTACATCCAAAATAAAAGTTTAGACGCCATCATATTTTAAGGGATGTTAGACTATCCCTATAGCTTACGTATCTACCATATGACATATTCCAGAAAATGTCGGGGACTTTGTGTGAAAAATTAATAACTTTTCCGCTTATAAATTGGAAAAAAATGGCATTTACATCCGAAATAAAAGTTTAGACGCTACGGAACCTTGAAGCTGTTAATTTTTTACAAAGTCCCCGATATTTTCTGGAAAATGCCATATAGTGAATACGTAAGCTATAGGTATAGTCTAACATCCCTTAAAATATGGTGGCATCTAAACTTTTATTTCGTATGTAAATGCAATTTTTTTCCAATTTATAAGCGGAATCTTGAAGTTATTAATTTTTTACAAAGTCCCCGACATTTTCTGGAATATATCATATAGTGAATACGTAAGCTATAGGTATAGTCTAACATCCCTTAAAATATGGTGGCGTCTAAACTTTTATTTCGTATGTAAATGCAATTTTTTTCCAATTTATAAGCGGAATCTTGAAGTTATTAATTTTTTACAAAGTCCCCGACATTTTCTGGAATATGTCATATAGTGAATACGTAAGCTATAGGTATAGTCTAACATCCCTTAAAATATGATGGCGTCTAAACTTTTATTTCGGATGTAAATGCAATTTTTTTCCAATTTGTAAGCGGAGTCTCGGAGTTATTAATTTTTTACAAAGTCACCAACATATTTTGAAATATGTCATATAAGCTAGAAGTATAGTAAGAATTTAAGCGAAGCTTTATAAAAAAAAATAGGTGTGTTTAAATCAACAGGTTTTAAAGAAATTGCGATTTAATAATTTCATTGATAGTAAAGTTAAGATTCGTTGCTAATTATTTAAAGTTAAAAAAGGTTCATATTTAAACTACCGTGGCCACATTTACACTTTTTCCAACTGATTAAGAAATTTGTGGCTACAGGGAGTGGTAACCATTTTCGTTGCTGTGATAAATCGTTGCCAAATATGCAGGCGCAATTGACAATTTGACGCTAAATTCGTGGCTAGGTTTTACGGTAAAAAAACCGTTGCCGCTAATTTTCGTTGCTTTCTTCACACACATATTTGCATGCTCTCTGGATAAAAAATTAAATTTTTCACAACGTAAATCTCATTTATTTTAGAAGCAAAAACTTTTATAAATCATATTTCTTTCGTATACTTACCAATAAATTGCTTCAAGCAAACAAACGATTTCAAATGATGGATGACAATATTATGTTCTGCAGTAATCACTGCTAAGCTTTTTGACTTTTGGTTGTAAATCAAATGAGTTATAGCGAGCCCTCCATCTTCTGATGCTTTGGAAACTAATGAGTTGGATTGTACAAACACTTCTTTTGACTTGTTGACGTCCCATATTCTAATAATACCTAAAAATATAAAATTGTAAAAATAATCGCAATTTTAAGCTATTTTTAACAGTACCAAAGAGTACAGTACTGTAACCTTATGATACAAAGATTTCACGATATGATATTCCGAGACTGTGCGTCATGTGGTGACCAAGTAACCTTAGAAACATTATGAATAGACATTTCAGCCATCACGTGACGTTACAGCCTCTGAAAATAAAAACAACATTTCTTCTGGGACCTAAACGCCAAATAAGCCTCTTAAATTGATTTTTATTACATAAAATGTTGTACCGCGCGAGCAAAAATTATTTGCATCAAAGGCCTTGCATCTAAGGATGCTTAGCCGTAGAGCTTCATACCTGTTGGGTGTCAGTAACTACCTGAATTAACAATCAATCAGTTTTTCCGTCATCTTTGACAGTCGTTACAAGTAATTTGATTCATGGCCAATGGCCTACGTTTTTTAATCCAAGTCTTCTTTGATGCAAATAATTTTTGCTTTCACGGTAGTTGACCCCATACTCCATAGAAAATAGAACTTATCTTATAAAATAAGTTGTAGTTAAATACACATTGAGAAAGTAAGAATTTCCAAAAACAAATAGTATACCTACTTTGGAATTTTGTTGAATTCTTATATAATAAAGATCTTACCGTTTTCACCAGCTGAAGCCACATAAATTCCATCAGGTTCAGGCCGAAACCCTGGTAATTTAAACTTTAGCGGTAAACTGACTATAACCTCCACAGCTTCGTACACAGCGATGGTTTTCAAGGCTACGTTTTTGTTAAACTGCCACAAAATAATCACTTTGTCTCTTCCGCATGAAATAAAGTGTGTGTTGTCGTGAGAAAAGGCTATTGAAGTTACTTTGCTGTAGTGAGCATCATATATGGTATTTAGTTCCCCTTTTTCTGAAAAGAGGACATCAGTTATACAAAAGAATTAAACAATAAAACTGTGTAGTCATCTTAGAAAATGAAACCTATAGAATTAGCATTACCTGTCCAATGTCCATTATACACTTTACCTATAATACCAGTGTGTTGTAGCACGATGTATTGTTTTTCTTTAGAAAAAATAAACAAACTTTTGAACTGTATCGATCCCAGAACTGCTCGATAATCAATACATAACAATTATTTTTATCACTTAATGTGAATGTCGTAATAATGTAAATGTCGTTGTAAATATTTTCCAAAAAAAGGTATGTCAATATGTTTAATTTCGGGGTTAGAGCACGATACACATACAACGGTATGCCGATAAGCAAACTGAAATTTGAATATTTCTGCGCATGTCGTCACATATGAGGATGTTGCTTAGTAAACGTTTAACGCGAGTGACAGTTCTAACCTCACATTGCCTCATTGTAGAAAGCGTGCAAATTTTCATTAGCGACGTTTACATAGATAGTTTTAACCACGCGAATTTAGACGCGTACGTTAATTCCCACGCGTAAACGTTTGTTTCTATTCTGTGGTTGTTGTTTTTTATTTTCAGTTAGGGTTAGAATAGTTATATAGCGTACTAATAATTATGATTAACTAAGAGATATTTACCAACTCGGTTCGGTAGCCTCGACGAGGATTGTGCTCGGTTACGTAGTTGGCATTTTGGCCGAACGAAACTAGAAAAGCAAGTACCAGTGCGCTAAAATTATGTAGGATTTTGGATATTGACAATGTTGCTATATGACTGTGCTGTAGCAATTTGTAACAATTGCAACCAAAAGACAAAAAGCACAGATATAAAACATTTTGGGTTTCCAAAAAATAAGGATCTAGCAAAACAATGAATTATTGTTTGCGAAAGGGGTGACCAAATCAATTTAAAGAATGGTAAGTACAAATTACTTTTGTAATTATGTTCTAAAGGAAGTAACCGAGACGAATTAAGGTAGTGTATCGTTTATAATAGGATTAATTTTTTAATAAAAAATGAAACAATAATTTACTTGCACCTAATGCAAACCGGCTTGACAGCGTCCTCGTACGTGACGTCACATTATGGGAGAGAGATAGAGAATTTATGCGCCATTAGCATACCTGTGTGTATCGTGAGTTTAGACAAAATATAATATACAGGTTGGCCCATTTATGTGACAAAGTAATATAACGTCTCTACGATTAAAGATATAAAAAAAAGTTATTATAAAAGTTATGAGGTATAAAACATAAATACATGTTCTAAAATTTTATTTCTAAACATACAGGATGGTCCAGAAAAGTAGGAAAATAAAAAGATACATTTTTTTAAAAATGGAACACCCAATATACCTTAGCATTTTTCTTTCCTCAAAAAATTATCCATATGACGCCATATCTAGTTTTTTAATTTTTTGCAACTGTGCCAAACAAAATGTAAAATTTTGGAAAATACATGATAGTACAAAATTACCTGTATTTCTCAATTAGAGTATCAAAAATCGAAAATTTCTTGTAAGCTCTTAAGTTTAGGGATAGAAAAACTGTCATAAATCTTTAAGTACTTAAAATTTTATACAGGGTGTTTTTTTCTCTTGAGATCTGAATATGGAACATTTTAAAATACAATAACTCTGTTTTTTCAAATTCTAATTCTAATCTTAAAATGTTAGATATTTTAAGTATCTTTTATTATTGTTAAGTCAGATCTAAATTATCTAGTTTTGCCAATATTTCGACTTTTATTTAAATTTTCGTAAAAAAAACGGTCATTTTTATTTTTCTACCAGCAAAGTCAAAACAAATGTAATTGAATATGAATATAATGTCAATTTTTATTGTATTGTCAATTGTTACTTTGACAGCTTTTTAAGAATAATCACTACAATATTATAGGAAAAGGGGGACAAAGACGAAGTTTGTTTATTACATGAGTGATCTACCAAGGATGAAATTGTGAAATACAATTACCTAGTTCATAATAATTAATTTTTCCGTCATCTGCTGATGCAAATAACCCGTTCTCGGAAGGATGAAACTTTACTACATTTACAACACCTTGGCAACCTGAAACAGAAATAATTATCAACCACAATTACAAGAAAGGGAGGGTTTAAGTAAGGGTGGTATACAGGCATCCTATATACCAAAAGTGACAACGAGATTACTACCCAGCTTGTCACGTTCTTATAAAATAATACATTATTATGAAATTTTGGTAGGTTGTATGGTTATATTGTGCGCACCTTTTCAGTATTTAAACGTCTGACTGGCACTTCCGGTTGAATACCCTATATATTTTTTAAAATATGCATTCTACGAGAAGAATTCTAAGTATAAAACATGTATTATATTCTATACCTATCAAAGATAATTTCCAAGAAAATGGCGTTGGAAATTGTCAAATTAGCCACACATTTTATTGTTTTTACAAAATACAAATAAATATTCAAGTCACAACTATCTCACTTTTAAAGGTTTGTTATATTATCCAACAAGCAACAATTGATGAGTTAATTTATTTATAGTTTCACCTAAGGTAGCTATGGATCTCCGCAGATATTTACTAATTTCAACTATTTTATAACGTTATTATTATCATCCATAGCTATCTTAGATAAAACTATGAATAAACCATCATAAATTGTTAGTTGTTGGATAATGAAACTAAATTTTTAATTACTTATATCTTAAAAACTAATAAATTTAGACATAGGGAAGAATAAATAAAAAGTATTTAGAAAAGTAAGATAAATTTGAAAATTAGAGTTAGTGTCATTAAAATTATTGTAGAAATTTGTGTTTGAATGTCAAATTTTGCAGCATTTACGTACGTCAATGTTAACAGTAAAAAAGAAGATAAAAAAATATGTTTAAATAGAAAGAATATGGAATGTTACAAATTTAAATATCTATAAAGAGTAACCTGACAATGCTGACTAGATAAAGAGGCCTAGGTAAGAACGAAACTACAAGTTAAAAATTTTTGAAGAAAATGAGTAAAAATCTAAATAAAAAAAATAACAATTACACCATAAGTTATACAAGTACACTCAATACTTATACACTGATATACCTATATCCTTTATTCCTGAGTGAGCGATACAAGTGATAAATTGGATAGGGTGAGGGAAAATTATGTCCTCAAGCTATCCTTCCCGTGCTCACATTGCTCACTTAAGTAGGTGACCGAGTTAGGGGGCTTAGTTTTTGACTTTTCATAAGTTATTTCAAAATAAGTTAGAGTTGTTTTTATGAAGTTATGAAGAGGGTTAATTTGTGTGCTAACAGCATAGTTTTGAGGATCAAATGATTTTTTCTACCAACCTTTTAGACTTAATGTACAAGCTTGATACTGCAAATCCCATATCCTTACAATACTGTCCGATCCTCCTGAAGCTAATTTGGTTCCATTAAGGGCTAAGCTAGCTATGGGGCCTTTGTGGATATATTTCCACATCTTTTCCAGCTCTCCATTTTTATTCCACAGCTATGGACAAAAAAATAATTTTTATTTTATTACAAAAGGGTAGACCCAGAGCATGGTTTCTCCATTACACTGTGTTGTGTTATTCAAAAATATAAACACATTTTTGGATGTTTGGCTTTGTATTTATGAGTAAAATAAATTAGGGTTTGTCATGTAAATACTAGAAAAAGCTACTCTTTTTAGTATACCTTTTACTGCTTTTGTTTTTTTTTCTGGTATGTCTATTTCACAAAGTCGGAGTAATACGTTTTCTTGTTGCTTACTAATACCATATTTTTAAATAATTTTAATAACAACGAAAAAAAACTCGAGTAATATATTTTAAGTTAACCACGGCAACGTAGTCCACGGAGTAGATAAAATTCCAGTACTTTATTATTATCTGTTGTACAACAATTTTGACTGGCTAAAAATGATGACATTAACTTGTCAAGTCTTTCATCTCTCGGCGACAGGTTAGCCGGTAGCCCAACCGGTATCTTAAGTATTTTTGTCACTCAATTAAAATGTCGTTTTTGGTAAATTATTTCCAAAAAAGGTATGTTAACTATATTCAATTTAGGGTTTGGAGTAAAATATTATTAGGTTCTTATAATAAAATAAAAATCACTAAGTTATTTGTGTTTCAAGAGAATTATATAGGTCTTAATTATCGAGGTCAAAGCTTCTGTGGAAGGCCTCTATCTCGAAGGACAGCAATTGCACTCGATAAGTAAGACCTAATAATTCCCGTCTTAAGTTGTTTAAACCATTAATTATTCTGATAAACCATTATTGCAACAAAGGAACAAACCGTATTTTAAAAATGTTGGTAGAGAGAGATGTACATGCTACAGCTTAACGAGTTTTTAAATTGTGATAAATATTTTACCTTTAACAAACCACTCTTATGTGATGAAATAGTGCTGGCACCATCTGTAGTAAAAGTTTGAATTGAATCAATTTCCTCCGATTCGCTAGTCTCTCCAATTGTTTGACTTACTAAACCAGATTCAATATTTAAAATATTTATACTAGTTTCGGTTTGGCAATAGAGGGTATCTTCAATCCATTGAATATTTCCGCCAGTATAAAAGGCACTATGTTTGGATTCAACGTCAAAACTGAAATTTATAAAATATATTTCCATTTATACTTTCAAGAGTAGAATTATTGCAGCTCAAGCCTGTACCTTATTAGGCATTTGACAAATTTTATGAAATGATCTCTATTCGAGTACAATGGACGGACGTGCTGGCCGATCACACGTTTAATAACCTCAAAAGTTGATGCTGCCGCTTTCTTTTGAAAATTAGGCATAAATATAAAGGTAATACTTACGCTTCTTTTAATTTTACTGCACTAGTCATTGTTAATGATTTATTACTAATTATCACCGAACAAAAATTTTATTGTGCCGAGATCTACCTGTGATTTTAATTTGTTTTGATTAGGTATAGTTTATATTTCTATTTCTACTGTCTCTGTCACCACGGTCGCGTACTCGCGGAGTCACGTTTGTATAATAAGTTCAAATAAGAGTATGCAGTCCAGAACTAGGCACAGCACTGAGCACTTTGGAAATTTGCTTGCAAGCAATCGTCTAATCAATTACCAAGCTCTTTAAAAGTTTAAATACATAAGGCGGGAAGGCACTTTATCCTATAAACCGTGCGATTATTTTATTTGCGAGTCGTGAGACTAGTGGCGCCGTTTGAGGTTTTGCTTGGGCGGGGGGTCTTAAATCTTAATGCAGGACAAACAAAAAACGCCGCAGGCTAATCAAATTTTTTTTGGGGGTGCCACAACCAAAAAGCCTTTTTGGCCTATCAAAAAAATAAATATTTTATTTGTAGTGATACCAATACACTAATAATGCTAACTCAACACGAGTAAACAAGTTCTCATGGATTTAAAAAAAAATAAAACATGTCATTCCGCTGTTTTTGAAATTTTGCTCATTTTTTAAAAGCACCCCCCCCCCCCCCCCCCTGAAAAATGGCGTCATTGCGTGCGACCGATTATTTTGTTATGTTTGTTTCGATAACTTATATAGACATAGAAGACCATTCTCGAGAGATTAGTCAGGTCGGAGATGCATGCTGGGTCCGAGCGTGTCGAATGAATGCTGTCCCGGGTTGCCCATTTGCCAGTTTTGTTGTGACGCAGTACGTTCTTCCGCGTTTTTATTAAGAGTGTATTTGTTTAATTATTTTCTCTATAAAATTGAAGAACTTAAAAACTGTAAAGATCGAAAGTTTTATTTGTTCGTGCTCTATACGATTGGGTCAAAACGAGGGGTGTTTCACTGATCAAAATTTGTACACCTACTTCCAAATTAGTCATTTTTGCCATTGTCCTGCCTGTCCTGCTATGGTCCTGCTTTGATCCTGCCATGGTCACTTTGTAATAATAACTAAAACCAACCAGCAAAAATATTTTTTGTTTCCCGCTATTTACCACTACTCCTAAAGATTTCGGAGGTATCTGATTGGTCCTGAAAGGCCTACTGCCTGTCTTGCTTCGGTCCTGCCGGATCCTTTTCACGGTCCTGCCTGTACTGCCAGCCCTTTTTTTGGTTCTGCCTTAAGAATTTGTACACCTACTGCCACAGTGAAACACCCCTCGGGTCAAAATCAAAATTTAGTGAACAAAAACATTCTATAGAAAATTTTTCCTTCACTTTAAATTCAAAATAATGACACGGAATGACAGAATTAAATTATTTGTTAAGGCTTTTTAGTTGCTCAGGAAACAACTAACGTAATTTTATTATATAATATAATAATAATGTAATAATTATAATATATAGCGGAATTTCTCGATTTTCCAAATAGCAAATCTTTCTTTGTAATAATAAATTTCTTCATCGTCAGAGCTAGTCAAAGCAAAAAGTGCTTCGAGCTCTCTTTGGAATTGTAAATGCCAGCATCAAGCACCAAAGCACTTTGGAAATTATGTTTGCAATTACCGAGAAAAGTAATTTTCAGTGAATTTGAGTGCTTGCAAGTTCTTTTATAAATGCGAAATTCAATTACCAAGCACTGCATTTAAAAAGTACTTGCAAGCATTGGGCTTGAAGCCGTATTGTGCTTGAAGCTCTTTTTCAAGCACTTTCGAGGCAATTACTGCCCAGCCTGGTAATGATGCATATAAATAGTTAAGAACAATCAAAGAAATAATATTTTTAGCTTAATAAGAAATGTTAAAATGCCTAAAATGCACTCTACAAAGAACTTTAGTCCAGAAGACGTTAATAAGAACCATCAGAACATCAAATCAACTTAACATTGAAAAACTACCAGAAAAAGAAATATCTACTATCGAGACACTACCAAAAGGCAATGAAAGAATTCCCCATATTCCGGATGAATTTAAAAGAGTATTTAATTTTCCATATATACGACAATTCGCAATAATTAACAGAATGAAGATATACCAGACGGGCATTACGGGACTGTTAACATCTGGGGGATTGATTTTGAATCAGTTAGATTATATTTCTGGAGATCTGTTGGGCACCGTTTTTATTATAGGTTGGTATAAAGTCAAATCCTTCTTTATTTTATACACTGTCTAAAGGAAACATTACAATAACAGGGTAAATTTTAAATTTAGTTAAGTATACACACCTCTGCAAGTACATACATGGCCTACACTAGAATTTGTGGGTAATGATACTATTTGATATATAAGGACCTAAATAAAACATTCATAGACCAGGAAAGATCAATTATTGTTGACAAACATGTTTAGTAGAAAGTAAGGCAGTCGTTAGAGAGGCTATTATTGCATCGGTCCACATTCCATTTGCTACTGTTATGCTCTGTAAAAAATAAACCTAACAAGAACTGTGTTTCTTAAATTTTTTCTGCTGTACCTTTGGCCACCATGCCAGTGCTGCAAATATGACTGCGAGTTTCACCACTCTAGTACACAGCCGCAGGCTCCCTATAGATATAGCTTTGATGTAGTTTTCTGTTGAACCTTTGGCCTCCATACAAGGATATATGACTGCAGGTCTCACCACTCTAGCACATAGCCGCAGACTCCCTAGCTTTGATATTGTGGTTTTCTGTTGTACCTTTGGCCACCATACAAGGGCTGTATATTATATGTGACTGAGGGTCTCACCACTCTTGTATTCAGGGTCCCTATGTTTTTCATGCATTCATCTAGTTACTGCTAAGGTTACGTCTGCTTTCCAGTTTTTTTAGGGTTTGCATTGGGAGCAAGAAATTTCTAAATAAGGACCCTAGAAGCCAAGATTGCGCTACTTGATAGATGTCAGCACATATCACCTAAGCAGTTAACTCCAATTTTACGGCTTTGTCTCTTATATTCGTTGGCTTCTAGGGTCCTTAAAATGTGATGAAGATAAACAATGCTTCCTTCAATACCTATCTTTAAATTGAAGTTAATCGTATGTCCTAATTTGGTGATAGCACGATACACTAACACCAGTATGCTATTCCGCATAAATTCTCTATCTCTCTTTCACATTTTGACGACACTGCGAGGACGTTTAAGGCCGGTTTAGTGCAAGAAAATGATCGTTTTATTTTTGGTATTTGCCCGCTTTTTATGTCAGCTTAAAACCGTCAGTCGCGTCAAAACGTTATGGAACCGTGTTCGCACTCTCGCAGTGATGACATGTCCACTTGCTTCATCGGCATACCGTTGTAAGTATATAATGGGTGATAGCATAAAAGGTAAAAAATGTATTTATTTTATATGCCTATGAACTCTCTTTTTGACAGAACTAGTTAGAAAATGAAAACCCCAAAAATGGACGTGCAACAGCCGTTTTTAAGTTAATACTGGCGTATAATTTGTGTATGAGTTAAGCTTATTAGCAGATTTTATAAACTTAAGATAAAAAGTAATAATGTCAATCTCCAGAGGACACTTTGCTTCACGCAGAACTCTTTACACACAACCTTTCGAAACAAATATTTACATATTTTTTTAAATTGTTTTAGGAATTGCAGGGTGTATCCCCTTATATATCCTTGGATACTTGACCGGAAATTTCATAGGATACATTTATTACAATGAAAAAACTGATATGGTTAGAATTGCTTATGCAGATCATTGGGGAAGACGGAAAGATCTGGAAATGCCAACTGGCGATATTGTGCCTCTATCAGATTTACCGGTAAGACGTATATACAGGTTGTCTTAACAGTGCAACGTAAAATTACTCTTTGTTGGTAAACAAATATATATGACCCGCTTTCAACGCAGGATTCCATATCATTTCACTAAAGTAATCAACATTTTAATATTTTTTAAAAACAAAGTTATAACGAGGCATTAGATCTACAATTTAAAATTATTGTTAACTATACGGTCAGGGCATATTCAATATATTTTTTTTTTAATGGAACACCCTATACCGGGTCCGCCAACGTGGCGGGGATGGAAGATTAAATCATTATCGAGGAGCTTATCAAAAATACTAAACCAGCATAAGGTATCGACTTAAAAGCGGCATATTTTAAAAATATTTTACATTATACAGGGTGGCTCAAAAAAGTGTGGCGGACTAAACTTCCATTTTTTTAAAAGGAACACCCTATATATTATATTATTTTCTAATTCCCTATACAATTCCACGTATATTTTGTATAAAATGTCATATGTCTAAATTCAATTGTTTTTGAGTAATTGACGTTTAAAATATGGCATTTTTTGACTCTGACAGGCTGTAACATTGGAACGGTTCATCTTAGAGAAAAATGGTGTTTACCTTCCTATCTTATTTTTTTATTCTCTATCCAAAAATACCAACTTCCGGTTTAACATGTTAAACCAAAAAAACGGTTTTAACGGTTTAACATGTTAAACCGAAAGTTGGTATTTTTGGATAGAGAATAAAAAACTAAGATAGGGAGGTGAAAACCATTTTTCTCTAAGATGAACCGTTCCAATGTTACAGCCTGTCAAAGTCAAAATATGCCGTATTTTAAACGTCAATTACTCAAAAACAATTGAATTTAGACATATGACATTTTATACAAAATATACGTGGAATTGTATAGGGAATTAGAAAATAATATAATATATAGGGTGTTCCGTTTAAAAAAATGCAAGTTTAGTCCGCCACACTTTTTTGAGCCACCCTGTATAATGTAAAATATTTTTAAAATATGCCGCTTTTAAGTCGATACCTTATGCTGGTTTAGTATTTTTGATAAGCTCCTCGATAATGATTTAATCTTCCATCCCCGCCACGTTGGCGGACCCGGTATACTTACTATTATAATTTCTAATTTCCTATAAAATTTCACTTATATTTTGTATAAAGTGCCATACGTCTAAATTCAATTATTTTTGAGATATTGACGTTTAGCATTTTCAAACCTTGACAGGCTGTAGCATTGGAACGGCGCATCTTAGAAAAAAAGGGTTTTGCCTCCCTGTTTTAGTTTTTTATTCTTTTTAAAGTATGTTGGATATAAGCCCTGACTGTTTGTGACATTGATCCTGTATAATTTAAAATAAATTTAAACTGTGGATCTAATGCCCCATTTAATAACTCTGTTTTTGAAAAATATTAAGTTTATATGCTATGGAATCCTGCAGTGAGAGCGGGCTACCGTGTATATACATTATACAGGGTGCTACAAATTCGTGTGCGTCCAAGGGGATCTCGAAAACGGTAAGAGATACGAAGATGATTAAATTAAGGCAAAGTTGCGTATTTTGGGGCTTAATAATTTGGTGACAAAAAAATTTATTCCGAATGCTTTCGGAGATATCCGAAAAAAAACTAAATTTCTATTTTTGGGCTTTAATTTTTTGCGCTTTCATTTTTAACTTACACTTTTTCATAGCCGTTTTTTATGTTCTACAAGATGGCGTTATTAGTTTTCAAATTCGACGTTTCGTTCTTTAGTTCCTCAAGTCAATTTTTTTAAATACGGACCCAGAATTTTTAATACAGTTTTAGGGATTTCTAAGCTTTAGAAATTTAATAAAATGTACAAATTTTTAAAATTTTAACGTTTTGTCATCTAATAACTCATTTTTCAAATTATCTTTTTTATTTTATTACGGTCCTGAACATTTAGAGCCAAACTAAACACAAAAGATTTCTGATTTAAAAAATACGTCCATTTATACTCAAAGAGGCATATTTGATATTTTGTAAGAGAAAAGACCCAAAGTCACGGCCTCAAATCTAGGTCTGTTTATTTTTGTTACATATTTTGACTGAAACTAGCATCATCAGATCTTCTAAACAGTAAAAAAAATTAAATTGTTTTTGAAACAAACATAAGCGCATCACAGTAACATAAGTAGACTAACACTCCAGTTACCTTTTCTTCACTTGGGAGCATTAATTTTTTTCTGTTTTACAGTATTTCGGTCTAGGTCTAAGGCAAAAATCATAGGACTTAAGATATATGTACGTTATCTTAATAAAATAAATAAAATACTTATAAAAAATAGAATTACTTCCCATGCCTTAAAAACTTGCTTACTTCCTAGCCTAGAGTATTGTGACGGTAAATCTTATTGGAATAATAAACGGCCTAAACAACATAACTTCCTGTAATGTAATTTTAATATATAAGTAATCATAAAAATAATTGCCAGGGTTGTAATAGTAAAGAAAGGATAATTTGAAATGCTAGTGATGTGTTATTTGATGACAAAACGTAAAAATTTTAAAAACCTTTAAATTGTATTAAATTTTTAAAGCTTAGAAGTTCTTAAAACCTTTAAAAAAACCTTAAAAAATTCCAGGTCCGTATTTAAAAAAAAATTAATTGAGGTTGGTAGATCTAAATAACGAAACGTCCAATTTGAAAAATAATAACACTATCTTGTAGAACATAAAGAACGGCTATGAAAAAGTGTTTTTTGTTTTTTTCCTAAGTCAAAAATGAAGGCGCAAAAAATTAAAAAACAAAACCAAAAATTTCGTTTTTTTTTTCGGATATCTCCGAAAGCATTCGGAATATTTACAATTTTCTTTTACCAAATTATTAAGCCCTAAAATACGCAGCTTTGCTTCAATTTAACTATCTTCGTATCTTTTACCATTTTCGAGATCCACTTGTACGCACACGAATTTGTAGCACCCTGTATAATTTCCGAGATTTTCTACTAGACCACTTATCGAAAAAAAAACCTGTACATTATAAACAGGCTATTACATGAATAAATAAAACAATATATTTTTTAGGTCAGTAAATACAATTCCTTATGGTTTAAATTTAGTAGATATTCGACCAAGAAGACTTTAAGAATAAACACTAAATATGCTATATTTGTAGATAAAGATGCTCTTAAAAATATTTTGTAAAGTTATTGAAAATTAATATAATAAAATATCTATAATAAATATAATTTTCATGTAGCAGTGGCATCATTAGTAAAAAAGTACTTGCATTTTAAACGCTCATATTTTGATAAAAATGCTATCAATCCATTCCATTTTTAGTTTATACAGGGTGTTTTTTAATTAAGTGCCGATACTTAAGGTTCTGAATCCTTTGGTGATTTTAGCTCGCTTTTTAACATACTAAAAAGTTTACTACTCTTTCTGAAACATATGATTACTTCTATTTAAAAAAAAAATTTACATAGCTTACTGTTTTAGCCATAACCCTATATAAAATGTATACAAGATAAAAACTCAGATCAAACACATTTTAATAGGAAGTCCAAAAGATAGGCTACCTATTAAACTAAAAATGGAACAGATTGATCGAATTTTGATGAAAATATAGGTCTTTGAAATTTAAGTAGGTACTTTTTTTTACTTATTCCATAATTAATGGATGCAGTGTATATTTCCAGTGGCGGCTCGGTGAAGGGGCTCTTCACCAAAAAAAAAATAAAACCAGAAGGAAATTTTTTCGACAATATTAAATATTAATGTACCAATACTTACAGCTACCATTTTAGCCCTTAAAAAATAATTATGTTCGAATTAATGATATTAATTTAATCCGAATGTAGCTATGCATAATAGGGCCACGGTTAACTTTGATGGACAATAATTATAAACATTCGGGCATTTTGGCTCGCCCCAGCCGACCGTGTCCGGGCACTACCTTCGGTCCGTGAGCTCAGAGCAGCAAGTGAAGATGAAGACCCAACGTCCAAGTGGCTTGTCACCGTCGCTATGGTTACGTGACGTCAGTCACGCGAGAGCACGTAACAATTTGCATATGATGAAGGGCAATTTAAAAATAAATCATTCGTATGCACCATTGTTTTAGCATTGGTTCGGCCTAACCTTAAGGTATTTATTTTGAGGTTTCGCGAAAGTTACGGTTATAGATATCGTTTTTAGGTGATTTACTGTGTGATTAAAAAGTTTTGTTTTTATTTTTCAGTTAATTCAGTAGTGTACGTACCTACTTAATTTATTTTTTATTGTTTGTTTGTACGTAATAAAAATATAAATTAGTCAATGTTTGTTTAAGTACCCGCACTATACCTCATCACCATTTTTTAAGACCGCGAGCCGTCACTGCATATTTCAATACTTCTCTCTCTCTATCCTATCAGCGCCACCAAAATATTAAAACACCTTTGACATGCAGCAAAGTGTCGAAAACAGCCATTATCATGTTGCAGGCATCACACAACAATAACCCGTTGAGCGGGTCAAAAACGCAGTTGACATGTCGAGAACTAATAATCTTGTTTAATATTTAATTTATTGACCTAAGTATGTATATTTTTAAAATATGTAACTTATACCAGTATTTTTTGTAATAATTAATTTATTTTTAATTGACTAAAGTGCGCCCTACTTTGTCCTTGTGTTTATGGACCTTATTGCCTTATGTCCTGATGATGGCCCCTTTGGTCGAAACGCGTAGGCACTGATTTTATTTTTAATAAATGTAAGAAGGAAGATAGGGCTTTCTTTGCTAACCCCTTATTTACATTGTATTTTAACACCAATAAACTATTTGTATTTGTAACTGTGGACTTACCTTAAGAATAAATATAGCCATTATATTATTATACAAACTATATTAAGACCTTATTCATAACAAAAAAACTCTCAAACCACTAACTCCACCTATAATGCGCAAAAGCTTTGTTTGCTTCGCACTGTCTATGTAAATCCTGTTTCTTTCTAACGACACGTCCAGTGTTATTCGCTGCGTCTATCAACTCGCGCGCCATCTGTGCGGAAAATCTGACCGTTCTATCTTTTTCCTGTGCTGCCGCAATCAACCATTTCATTGAGAGGAATTGGGATCTTTTGTCAGTTACTGGAACTGGAACCTAGAAATTAAAAGAAGATCAGTCCACATTGCAAAATTTAAAAATTCGATGGGTTTCTTGTAATAATTACTTAAAAACGGTAATGTGGTTTATCGGCGATACTGTAACGTGCGTAGATCGGTCTCAAACATATCATATGGTTCGATAAAGAGGTTTCTACCAGATTGAAAAATAAAAACAAGACTATCAAAACACTTCATCTATTTATCTTTTTATTACTATCCCCTATCTAGAATACACACAATACCTCAGATACTCAGAGGCTGTAACGTCATGTGGAGAGTAAGTAACCCTAGAAACAGATGGTGATTTTCATTGTGTTTCCACGATTATGATTAGAAATTTTGCTCACCACATGACGTCACAGCCGTTGACTATCTACCTTTGTATCATGCACGTTATCAATTACGAATTATTAATGTTTAAAGGGGGTAAAAAGACACTTGATTAGAGAATTAATGATTAGTAGCGCAAAATATATGAACAAGACCCATAGAAAATTTTAAAAACACAGTTTTCCAAGGTAATTATTAAATGTTTTTTCACGAAAAGCCGCGGCAGATTGCGTACAATTTCTTTATAGTATTATATAAACCAGCGAATGACTTATTTCACTATAAAGACTACGACATAAATACCATAAGAAACATTTAAATTACATGTTGGTAAAGATCTAGTATTCAATTGATGAACTGATAATTATAAATAATTGATGGCTTATTGTGAAAACATTACTATGACCAAAGATGGTTTCTGGAGAAGTTATAAGATTGAGGTATTTAACATGATAATGTTGACAATATTATTATGTTTTTGTCTAATGATATCATAGTCCATGTTCTAATTGGGGGAGTTCTCGTCTCGGGGAGCTTTAGAAGAAACCCCTCTATGATTGCCTATTTAAGGAAAAATCGGGAGCATCAACATCTTATATATAAAATTAATTAACCAAATACCATTGCAATTTTTATTTAATTTCCTGAGATTATATTTGAATTTTATTGCTTTAAGTACCTACATTGCATGTACTAGACTAGCTAAGTCAGAGCAAGGGTATTAATTAGAGATGAGCGATATTTTTGTACCGGTGACTTATACCGGCGACCTATCTGGTCACCGGTATTAGCGGTGACCAAATTGCCCAGGTCACCGCGACCTACCGTACCACACCCAGGTCGCCGCTCCAAGTATCGGGCTTACCCGGTGACCGATCAGATCAAGTCACTGGTAACTGCTCGAAATGCGAATATTAAACAGCGACCAGCGAGCTAAACAGCGACCAGCGAGCTAAACAGCGACCAGCGAACTAAACAGTGACCTGCGAGTACAGATCAGATAACAGCGCGATTGGATTTTCGATTCTCATCGCGCCGCGCTGTGCAGCGACCTGTATGACTGGTTGCTGAACAAAGCGGAAACAATATTAAAATAATAAAATTTATTTCTGCTTGTGGTTGGTCAAGCTCGAGAAGGTAGTATTTGTATTTGCATAACTTGCAGGGTGATGCCACGGATTGACGTGATTTGAGAGGATTATAGGATTTAGGTTACGTTTTGGTTTTTATTTCACTCTCACCGTATATTTTTATTTTTGAAAGTTGTGTTTATAGATTAGTGATATTTAATGTTTAGTTTTTATGAGAGCTTGTGTGAAAAGTTGATTTGTTAAAAACTATTTTTTTTAAAAGATTTTTTAAATAATATTAAGGTATGCAAATATATTTTTTATATAAATTTTAAATGATTTTAAAAGGGTTACACGCAGTGATTGAATCATCAAACAGTAAGAACAAGCTCTAAAATATTTTAAAATCCAAATACCTAGTGGTTAAGTGAGGGAGCTTGCTTCAACTTCGCCATTTGTAAATTATTTACAAAATAATAATAATAATAATAATAATAATAATATTATTATTATTATATCTCTATAGTTTTTCCTCTTAAAAATATTTTCATCTAAAGGTAGAGATTTTTATGAAAGTCACCGGGTCTGAAGTCGCTGTTAAAAATACCGGTGACCTTAAAGTCGCTGTCACCGGTATACCGGTTACTTGAAAGTCACCGGTAATCTCACCTCTAGTATTAATATAAAGTAGTGCATCTATCGTTTACATTAAAGTACACAGGAACGCCAAAGGTAATGGGTTCCCTAGGGCACAAGTAGACAATGACAGGCTGTTTCGTTCTTGTTAGAACTCATCAGAAAGCCAGAACCTGTAAGCAATTCCCAGTACAGCGAAAATATGCTTTCAAGATATTTTTAAGAATAACCATATGATGAAAACCTAGTATCGCCATCTGTAGGAATCAACTCAATGCAAAAAAAACATCAGACGTAAAAACATGTCATTGTCTACCTGTGCCCCAGGGAACCCATTACCTTTGGCGTTCCTGTGTACTGCAAAAGATATAGATGCGCTATTGGTCCGCCTGCCGCTAAAAACTTTCTTTCTATTTTACTTAGACGGACACTCAACTCTACTACTTTATTTTTTAAAGGATTTTAATGTTTTGTTACTATTGTTACCTCCTACCTGATATTTTACACCTCCGCGCTTAATTCCCATCAACTGCAACAGCGGTTTACAATTTTCCACAGCCTTGTGAAAAATAACCTTAGGATCTAGTTCTATCTGAGCTTTCTCCTCGTCAGTGTTGCACTTGTGATATTTTTCTAGTTGTATTCGTTTTATTTGCTCGAAGGACTGCTCTATTATTTGGCGGGATAACGCTCTTAGACCGTCTCTCATTGCATAATTAATGAATAAACTAGAAAATAATACAATAACTTGGTAATCATGTCGCATATGGCATATAAAAACAATAATGTCAGAACTGGAAGATCTACATTTGTTGCAATACTAGCTTTAAACCAGTAAATAATGGTGGAGAAAACTTACTTAACTAAAGGATCATGTGTAGCGGAACTTGTCCGATCATTGAAGGCTGCTTTTGCAGGTACATGACTGTATTTGCCAATTTCTCCAGATTTTATCAATTCTTGCTGGATTTCTTTTCTGTATACTGGTTCTATATAAAAGGAAGGGTACTGTGACATCCCATTTTGTTGAATTAAGACGCTAAAGCGAAAAAAATACAATTATTTATTTTATGTATGACATTCTAATCAAATTTCCTATTTAGAAGTCGGTGGTTGGGCTATCGTCTGACCCACAACCCCTTGTCGGACCCAAAAGAAATAGGTTTGCCTCCAACTTGGCAGGTCTTGACAAAACGATACGTCCGTCTATCATACATTTTTTTGACACAAAAGAGTAGGGTTATGTACAAATTACAAATCTTTAGGTAGAAACAAGATTAAAATATTATATTTTCAGAAATTATAATTGCTTATCGGATGTAAAAATTATAAAATAATAAATTCCAAAGGAAGTTTCGCTTTCCATACCTTAATATTTGTAATTTTGGCCTAAAAACTTGACATTTCCCAAACAGCGTTTTTACAGCAGCCATGTTTTCTGCGCATGCGTTTTCAACTGTTTTTCTTCTTGAGTAGAGAAATTTTTCGCAGGGAAAATTTTCGTGAGAATCGTGAGCTAATTTTTAAGATTTTCGTTTTAATAAGCCGAATTGTGCATTTGTTTACAATAATACGATGCAGGTTTAAATGATGAAAATGTCTATAAATAGGCGTTCCAGAAAAACACTGATTGCAAAGTGTATTGAGGTGTAGTGAAATTCACCAATATTTACCTTGTTTTTGATTGTATGCGAAAAATTCGCCGTCAAAATGGCAGATCAACATAATTCAGGTAATTTTATTGCTAACCTGGATGCTTGTGTTAAATCTAATCTTTGAAAAACAGAAGTTTTCAATTGTAAAACTCTCTGTTCAGATAAAATCAGGGTGGGCCATGGCATATTTTTGACAGGTACCATAGTTTTGTTTGTTATTGGGTACCTGTATTTTGCTAAAATTCGGTTTTGCTATACCTTTTCTCTTAACCAATGGGAAATTTTAGGTTAATACCCAAGTGTAGGTCACCAAAGGTACCCAATCAGAGTATCTTTGATATCTTCTAATATACATATAATCACTCTAAATTGAAATAAATTGGGCCCAGAAGCCACTTAACAGTTTCAGTTATTTTAAATAATAATATAAATATTGGTATAATTAGATTAGGTACATTAATCGTTTCCAAATAATAAGAAACGGTTAAATTGAATTGTTTCCTACCTGATTTGGGCAATCTCATTTTTCTCTAGTTGAAATTTGTTACAATTTTACTTCGTAACTAAAAGAGAATAACATCAATGTACGAATAAAAAATAAATAAATAAAATAAATACTAGCCAATCTGCAAATGTCATAGTGAGAACGATTGACTACTACACAAGTCAGAAAGTTGCAACCTGAAATAAATAATAATTATGTCCACTGTTTTGGACAACTCAACAAAAAACTGTAAAATTTCATCACCACCGTATCAAAAGGGACCTGTAAAAAAAATGCTGCTGCTGCCGTATATCTACATCCTCGCCTAGGACTCATGTAGGCGATCATGCTTACTAATGACACTTAAATGTGCCTTCCTCAACATTCTTATAAAAAATAGTGTTTGAATAAATAATCACTTAAGAATGTCACCAGCTCTTGGACTATAAACATATATTTTGTGATTTGAGCAAGGCGTTTGACTATGTCAATCATCAGATCCTTCTAAGAAAACTAGAAGCATATACATTTTCATCAAACAGCCTTAACCTTATGGAGTCCTATTTAAGGGGCAGGTTTCAGTCTGTTCACCACTCTGGGGTGGCATCGGCAAGAAATGAAATTACTATAGGAGTACCACAAGGTTTTATCTTGGGTCCATTATTATTTTTGATATATATCAATGACCTTCCAGCGGTGGATCCGGTGTCTAAATTCAAGCTTTTTGCTGATGACACAACAGACTGTGTCAGTGCGGAAACTTTAGAGGAATCAATGGAAGGATCTGTGATTGCACAGGAAAGGGCCTTGCGATGGTTTTGCAATAACTAGTTGTTACTCAATAAGGATAAAACGATAAGAATGGTACTTTCTATGAGGGACTTGGATGGAGTGAATCCAGACGCTCAAAACACTAAATTTCTAGGAGTACATGTAAACCAACGATTGTTATGGGATAGCCATGTTTGCTCGGTTGAGTCGAAACTGGCCAAGAGCGTATATCTCCTGCAACAGCTTATTTCGGCATATTTCACTCGCATATTTCGTATGCCACCCTTGTCTGGGGTCATTCCTCTGGCGCGGATTGTCTTTTCGGTCTACAGAGGAAGGCCATTCAAATTTTGGCGGGTTTGGGCTTCGCGGAGGATTGTAGGCGTGCCTTTATAGATCTAGGTATACTCACCCTTCCAGCCATTTTCATTATGCAATGTCTGTTATATATAAAATCCAACCGGCATTTATACAGAACTCACGAGGATATTCACCGGTACGGGACGCGAAATAGAAGCGACATTGTGCCAGGATTCTTGCGCCTGAAGAGGTGTCAGGGTGGGCCTGGATACTGGGCAGTAAAATTTTTTAATAGATTGCCTGATGACTTAAAAAATCTCCAACTTGACAGCTTTAAGCGAAGGATTCATGACATCCTTGCTAAGAACGCCTTTTTTAATATCGACGAATTATTAAATTTTGATTTTAATGTGTAAGCAATTAATGTGTATATTCCAGTTTTATTTAAGATTTTGTAAGTACTTGTATATCTTGGGAAATTCTAAATTGTAACATGTATTGTTTTATTTTATACTTTTAAATAATTGTGACGTGTGTAAGTTACGTATAACTAATAACATGAATAAATTATGATTACAGTAACTGAGAACAAAAATGAATAACCTTGTGTAAACACAACAGGCTCCGAAAACAGTGGCGGACCAGGATTTGGCTGAGGGGGGCGCCTAAAAAAAAAAGCATATTCCGAATCTAAAAATCACCCTTCAATTTTTAAGGTTCAAAGTAAACAAAACACCCATTTTGTAAGGCCTCCCCCAAATCTGGGGGAATCCTTTACCATTATGTTGCCATATTGCTGAATTTTTACAATGTTTTTTAGGGTCAATAGATTGATTTATTATTGTTGGATCTGGAGGTAAAATATTGATTGTAACTGACAATGCTTTGATTAACTAATACATATTAATATCCAGTGTATTAGCAATTGAATTTATTTATACTTTTTTTAAAGTTAATTTTAAATTTGTGATACTTACTAAATTTTCCTATTTTAGTAAGAAAACCTGCCCTTTTAAAAATGGACTTCCCCCAGACCAGTACTACTACTGCCCCATTGGCCTTCCGTCAATTGGGAATAGGGACTCAGTCAGCAGCTGACAAAGTGGCAGCTGCATCCAATTCAGGAAGACCCAAAATGAGCTTGCCAGTGACAGCCAAACCTAAGGATCCTGCTATTACTAGAACTCCGTAAGTGTCAATATATTGTAAAAAGTTGATATGTTTTAGCAATTAACAAAAAAAGTCACTGCGTTATATGAGAAAAATCGGCTCATTCCTAGGTTTTTTTTTGTTATTCACTCTCTAATAAATAGGCACAGATTAGTCAAATATATAATAATGTACTACAAAATATTATTTTCCCAAGAGTCATTTTAAAACCAAAGTCGGATAATATTTTGTATAACTTTGACCACCAAGTACTACTATCATTAATCAAAATATTGAATAATGATAGTTGACCACCCTGTGGCACATCTGAAGGAACAATTATAGTTTTCGAGAGATAATTACTTATTTTTGTCAACTGCTTTTTCTTTGAGAGATATGAATCTAGCCACTTCAGAGGAGATCTCTGCAGGACATATCTGGATAGTTTGATAACAATAATGTTGATTGTAAGAGCGGTTGCAGACATAGAGTATTTATTTACGCTAGAGAATCTTTAATTTTTTTTAATAATTTCTTAACAATTTTCTTCGAAAATAATAAAAACACCAAACTTATATAGAATCATGTCATAATATTTTTAAACCAATTTTATGCAATATTTACAAATAATAATAAATAATTAGTAACCTCTTCGCATTTGAATAAACGTGTTACGATTATATAATAAATCGTACAGCCGTATAAGAATATATAAATATTTGAATATGTCCCTGTTCAGGTCGAGTGTCCAAGTATATTTGTTTTCATTTGCTGCCAGTTGGAAATAAACAGACTTAATAACTTTTTACATTCTGATAATTTGTCCTGATTTCTATGAGATTCATTTTTAAAACTTAACAATAATCGTACTCCTACTCAGCAACCGCAGGGGTTGAAAACAATAAACTTGAATTTGAAACATTTAAACTGCAACGATTATATATTGCAAAATATTATTTTAAATTCTGTTATAAATGAATTGAAGTCAAGGAAAATATAAATCAAAAATATTATGTCATTCTACATATATATTCTATACAGGGTGTTACCAATTCGACATACCAGCATTGGAAACCACAGGAGTTAGAGAAACGGTTAAATGGGGGCAAAGTTGTGTAATTCGGTGCTGATAATAATGCCGCTTTAAAAGTTTTCAAATTTCGAATACTTCCGATTTTATTCGAAAAAAACCGAAATTTTGCAAAATCGTTTTTATTTTTTTCTGAGCTCATTTGACGAGCTATTTAAAAATTAATGACTATTTGTCATTGCCACTTTTTCTCCTCTGCAAAATGACGTTACTAAACCAAAGATCCGCCGTTTCGTCTCCGAGCGGCGATCACCAACTATACTTTTTTAAATACGGACCTGGATTTTTTTAACCGATTTTTAAACCCTCCTACCCTCAAAATGTAATGACAATATTACTTTCTTATAAGGATGAATTGTTCTTGCCTATTTTTTTAAATTCATATTTTTTACACTTCTTGTCAGTCCGGTCCTGGCAACGATTCACAATATTAAATAAAAACTTTATTTTATTTAAAACATTCATACATAAGTAATATAATTTATTTTATAAGAATTTTCTAATACTCAATGCTAAATATAAATCCTAATTTTCTAAATGTTCAAAGAGGTTGCCGTTTTGCTCAGTACAACGATCGATTTTTCTTCCAATTTTGGCGACAGCCATTTCAACCGATCTTCTCCTTATCCTACCAAATGCAACCTCTATGCTTTCTTCGAGTTCTTCCATGGTATCTACGTCATTTTTATAAATAACATTTTTTAAAGCCCTTCATAAAAAGAAATCCATCGGTGAAATATCTTGCCAGGACCGGACTGACAAGAAGTGTAAAAAATATGAATTTAAAAAAATAAGCAAGAACAATTCATCATTATGAGAAAATAATATCGCCATTACATTTTGAGGGTAGGAGGGTTTAAAAATGGGTTAAAAAAATCTAGGTCCGTATTTAAAAAAGTAAAGTTAGTAATGGCCGCTCGGAGACGAAACGGCGGATCTTTAGTTTAGTAACGTCATTTTGTAGAGGAGAAAAAGTGGCAATGACAAAGTGTCATTTATTTTTAAATAGCTAGTCAAATGACCTCAGGAAAAAATAAAAACGATTTTGCAAAGTTTCGGTTTTTTTCGAATAAAATCGAAAGTATTCGGAATTTGAAAAGTTTTAAAGCGGCATTATATTCAGCACTGAATTGCACAACTTTGCCCCCATTTAACCGTTTCTCTAACTCCTATGGTTTCCGAGATTCCAATTCTGGATGTCGAATTTGTAACACCCTGTATATAAGTTTGAAACAAGATTTTTTACTAACTTTCGTGTTTATATTTTACAATATTGTACTGATCACAAAAAATGTATGCATTTAGTTTAAGTTCTTGTACTAGTATAAGTAGTATGTTTTAAAAAATCCTTAATTTGTTGACATTTATGCATTTTTTTTGCTTTTCTGCAAAATAATTTTTAAAATATATTTTTCCAGTACACGACAAGTTGAGAGAAGCAAACCAAGGTAAAGAGATTTTTGGTCTGTTTTATTTTGTGATTTGTCCATTTCACATTTTTACATTCATTACTATAAGCTGAACATAATTTTCATTACCACTCTACCCTTTTGATAATCCCCCAATCAAATTTTGGGGTTTTATAATTTAGTATAATATTTTATCTAACTAAATAAATTGCTTAAGATTTGATATGTTGGTATCTGATGCGTACCTAAAATGAGTTTACAGATCTGAAAAAAGAATAAATAAAAAAAAATCGTATAAAAAAGGTCATTCATAACTTTAAAAATACAATATTAGTGGATTTTATATCTTATTTTATTTATCGTGACATTTTCGAAAATTTATCACAAGTCGCAGGGCGGAAATGAAATATGTGCACATGTGCTCACAGTGTACAGGGTGATCCAAATATACTTATGTGAACATGCCTTACGTTTTTGTTTCCATTACAAATCTAAAAAAGTATTTAAGAGTGAAGTCTAGTGGTTCATTCGCCTTTCATTTTTTGATTAATATTTTTTCTTATTATTTTCACTTTATTCAAAAAGGGGCCAAATAACCGCCATTGAGTACCAATTACCTATAGTTTTGAACTAAAGACATTTTGATTAATGAATTAATTAAAATAAAAAACAAAAATTTGTGAAATTCGTCCATTTTTTCTTTTTCTGCTTTTATTACTTTATAAATTCAAACTTGTTTACCTACCATACAATTCTAGCACAATATTATTTGATATATTAAAGATAACAAAAATAAAATGGCTGCTATTTTATATCTGGTTCACTTTATACACGTGAGATGGTCATTTTAATCTAGTCTTTTAAAAATTTTAAGGTTTAGGGGCATATCGGTACACTAAGATCCGGTTATGCAGTTACGGCTTAAGCTTAGTTTAACGTTGAACCAAGCTCAAACTTTATTTTGACAAACATCAAGAATGTAAAATGGTTGTCAAAATGAAATTTGAGCTTTGTTCAACGCTGAACTAAGCTTAAGTCGTAATTGTACAACCGGTCCTGCATAATTCAAGTCACATTGACAATTTTTTTTTTAATGTGGCAATATGTTTAGTTTATAATTATACTGTTATAGTTGAGCTATCTTTTGCATTGTTTTGTAATTTTTAAACGACTAGTTTATCAATAAAATTACTTCATATTTAGGGACTATACAGGATAGATCACGATGTGAGGGACCTATTAAACGATCTGAAACTCGTAGACTTGTTTTATTAAAACTTTGGCATCAGTAATTTCTTGAAAACTGTGTTATAAATATAAATATACATTTTTCTAGTTGTAAATATTGATTTAACCAGTGGTTTTAGGACAACTTACCAGAGCCTCTTGTTTTATACTGACCCGGGAGAACCGTAATTGCACTAAGTAGAACATGTTTAGATATTAAACATGCAGTTTCCAACACAAAAAACATACTAGAAAGAATGTTTCGACTCATGAAAATAGGCCTACAGTACACTCACGCTCCAACCGAATCCTTACAAACTGCCCGCTTCTGCAACATAAATATTAACTGAAATAACTCACGTCTTCGCCCCAGAAACATATACTTAATATAACTTATAAAAAACAATTACGATCGAATGAGAAACTTTCAAAGACCTTAAAATTAAATATCATCAGTTTAAAATTCTTCCTCAGTCTATATTTCATTTGCAACGACGTATCGCGCAATAGAATAATGCCCTGAAGACGTTGGGTTATGTTTTTAATATGTGTGAAGAAAGCAACGAAAATTAGCGGCAACGGTTTTTTACCGTAAAACCTAGCCACGAATTTAGCGTTAAATTGTCAATTGTGCCTGCATATTTGGCAACAATTTATCACAGCAACAAAAATGGTTACATCTCCCTGTAGCCACGAATTTCTTAATCAGTTGGAAAAAGTGTAAATGTGGCCACTGTTTTTTTAACATCTCGTTTAAATATTAATATCTTATAACTTTAAATAACTAGCAACGAATTTTAACTTTACTATCAATGAAATTATTAAATTAATTAATTAATTAAACACACCTATTTTTTTTTATAAAGCTTAGCTTAAATCCTTACTATACTTCTAGCTAATATGACATATTTCAAAAGATTCCGCTTATAAATTGGAAAAAAATTGCATTTACATCAGAAATAAAAGTTTAGACGCCACCATATTTTGAGGGATATTAGATTATACCTATAGCTTACGTATCCACTATATGACATATTCCGGAAAATGTCGGGGACTTTGTAAAAAATTAATAACTCTGAGATTCCGCTTATAAATTGGAAAAAAATTGCATTTACATCAGAAATAAAAGTTTAGACGCCACCATATTTTAAAGGATATTAGACTATGACTATAGCTTACGTATCCACTATATGACATATTCCAAAAAATGTCGGGGACTTTGTAAAAAATTAACAACTCCGAGATTCCGCTTATAAATTGGAAAAAAATTGCATTTACATCAGAAATAAAAGTTAAGACGCCACCATATTTTGAGGGATATTAGATTATACCTATAGCTTACGTATCCACTATATGACATATTCCAGAAAATGTCGGGGACTTTGTAAAAAATTAATAACTCCGAGATTCCGCTTATAAATTGGAAAAAAATTGCATTTACATCAGAAATAAAAGTTAAGACGCCACCATATTTTGAGGGATATTAGATTATACCTATAGCTTACGTATCCACTATATGACATATTCCAGAAAATGTCGGGGACTTTGTAAAAAATTAATAACTCCGAGATTCCGCTTATAAATTGGAAAAAAATTGCATTTACATCAGAAATAAAAGTTAAGACGCCACCATATTTTAAAGGATATTAGACTATACCTATAGCTTACGTATCCACTATATGACATATTCCAAAAAATGTCGGGGACTTTGTAAAAAATTAATAACTCCGAGATTCCGCTTATAAATTGGAAAAAAATTGCATTTACACCAAAAAAAAAAGTTTAGACCCCGACATTTTTTGGAATATGTCATAAAGTGAATACGTAAGCTATAGGTATAGGCTAACACCCCTAAAATAAGGTGGCGTCCAAACTTTTATTTCGGATGTAAATACAATTTTTTTCCAATTTATAAGCGTAATCTCGGAGTTATTAATTTTTTACAAAGTCCTCGACATTTTCTGGAAAATGTCATACAGTGAATACGTAAGCTATAGATATAGTCTAATATCCCTTAAAATATGGTGGCATCTAAATTTTTATTTCGGATGTAAATGCAATTTTTTTCCAATTTATAAGCGGAATCTCGGAGTTATTAATTTTTTACAAAGTCCCCGACATTTTCTGGAATATGTCATATAGTGAATACGTAAGCTATAGGTATAGTCCAAAATCCCTCAAAATATGGTGGCGTCTAAACTTTTATTTCTGATGTAAAAGCAACTTTTGTTCAATTTATAGGCGGAATCTTTTGAAATATGTCAATAGTAAGGATTTAAGCTAAGCTTTATAAAAAAAATAGGTGTGTTTAATTAATTAATTAATTTAATAATTTCATTGATAGTAAAGTTAAAATTCGTTGCTAGTTTTAAGTGAAAAGATGTTAATATTTAAACTACCGTGGCCACATTTACACTTTTTCCAACTGATTAAGAAATTCGTGGCTACAGGGAGATGTAACCATTTTCGTTGCTGTGATAAATCGTTGCCAAATATGCAGGCGCAATTGACAATTTAACGCTAAATTCGTGGCTAGGTCTTACGGTCAAAAACCGTTGCCGCTAATTTTCGTCGCTTTCTTCACATACATTATTTTTATGATTATAACAAATAAAGATTGGGAGTTGTAAATCACATTGTCGTTTTATTGTTGAACAATAACGCACGGGTAAAGATTCACTAGGACTATTGTATGTAGAAACTTTTCCTAAATTCAAAAATCAAAGTTGACCCTTCTGGTATACACAATGTCTTTAGGATCTTACGTACAGTTTAAAACTGAAATAATGTGTGCCTGTTATTAGAAATAAAAGCTTAAAAATATATTTTTAAAAGGTTCAGAGTTAAATATCTACTCCCAGAGATTACAAGTATACTAGTTTACGAGGTAAAATGGCTACTCACCGTGAAACGTCCTGTATACTGAGTACACTAACAGTGTGACAAAGTTAAATAATAATTATTCCTTATGTTCAGACCTACTAAATAATTCGATATAAGTATATGTAATGCATGGGCTCTTTCACTATTCTCATATTTGATAGTTTTGGCATTTAAATTATTAAGTCGGTGCTATATTAGGAGTTTATTATTGATAAAACTATTGCTAGGTCATACCATGAATTTTTGCCGCTTATTGAAAACATGCACAATTTCCACAAATTTTAAAAACGCAAAACTGGTGCGATTACTCGATAAAGTCTCCGATAAGAATTTACAGTGAGCATCGTTACCGATCTTTCGCTTGTCATGTCGGTGTTTTTGTTTATATACAACTTACATTTGAATTATTGTGGAATTTTGATGTATTTTTATTTAAAATAACTGTTCTTTTTATTTATTTGCTCATAGAGCAGAAAGATCGACAAATAACGTAGGTTAGACTTTTTCAACTGCCATTTCATTAGCTTGGTCTTCTGTTAATAATGTCGGTGTTGCCAAATGTGAAACCTTTCATGCTAGTTAAATAATATATTTTGTTCCTAGAACTTTATTAACTTATTTTAAGACAAAATATAGATAACAATTTGGAAATAGTATGATGATGTTTTTATTTTTCCGTCCGTTTTGAACAATTATTTCTATTGGATTACTTTTCAGACTTTGTTATTGGATTGTAATATAAAAACTTTAGAGAACATTGGCAACATTGTCAAGCTGCTGTTTTCATGACGTATATTCGATAAGGTCCTATTTTTGTTCCAGTAGTTTTTTAAATTTATTTTCTTAATAATGGCTTAAAAATATCAAAAAGTACAAACACAGAAAATTTTATTTTTTATTTCATTATACACTACCACCAAAATGAAAATATAGTGAAAGAGCCCATTCTACAATGTACATTACTTACGTTGACTCTTTAAACATATGTGAATTTCAGGTTCTTAGCTTAAAATAAAGGCATGCGAACCATTTTTATTGTCTTTCAAACCATAAATAAGTTACATATTTTACTTTATTACACTGTTTTAAAACCCTTTATGTGGCTACAAACTCGGGTATTTTAAATGTCAAGAAACTTTTGTTTTGTTTTATTAATAACATGCCTTCGGGCCATAAAGAATCAGTTTTTTGACAATATTTCTATTATTATATAAAAATTTAAAATTTGGCTACCTACCATCAATCTCTAAGGCTACTAGAACCCATCTTTGGAATAAGAAATAGTTATTTTCCTAACAAGTGCGGAAAGTGATACTTTCCCGCACGCGACTGCAGTTGACCCGAACGACGCGGAGCGGAGTTCGGGCAAGCGGTCAAGGGCGGGAAAGACACTGTACGCATGAGTTAGGAACATTATTTTTTTTGCGACCGTATATACAAAAAAGTATACCAACTCATTTTTTAAAAATTATTTTATTTCAACATACATATACAAAACTTTAACTAAAAACTACTAATTATTATAAATATTAATATTATTTATATATAATATTTCTCCTTACACCATGTAACAAAATGGTCGTATTGCTTTTCATATCTTAGTCTGGATTTGGCAGGTAACAGCTCGGAATTAGCTTTATCTGCAGCCTTCAAAATGGCTTCGGGAAGTTCTTCGTCGGATGAATCCATTAATATTATTGCTTCGGATTCGGTTTAATGTGGTTTAATTTAGAAGAAGATTGTATTCGGTCCCTTTGAAGACGCTTTGAACAACTTTGACGTTTTAGTAACAATTTCACGCGTGAGTTATCATAACGACTGATATCAAACGATGGTTTGATAGTTGTTTTGTGACATTACTTTAAAGAATGTACAGGGTTATATAAAAATATCTTCATTATTTTATATTTTCAAAAAATTAAAAATGCAACAAAAAGCTAGAAAAGATGTAGATTTTATTTGACGGACTATTTCGTAAATATTTATTTACCTGTTGTAACAATAGTTATAACTTCCGAAGTAAAAAAACTATCTAATAAGTTCAAAATTTGCATTATTTTACTTTCCCGCACTAGTGCGGGAAATTGACACTTTCAAAACTAAAATGCGTGCGGGAAAATGGGTTAAAACGCACGGTCGTAGAAAAAACTTTTTTCCGAACCACCTAGAAATGTTATGGAAGTTTTTCTATGGAATCCAAAATTCGTCTATTGGGGTTGAAACTGAAAGTTTTTCTTATCTAAAAAAGACAAACAACTAGTACCTGCTAAAATTGATTGTTGCCTAATTTTTTTACAGAAATATCGTTAAAATACTAATTTTTCATGCTCGTGGAAAGTTATACAGGGTGCTAGAAATTCGAGTGAGTACAAAGGGATCTCCAAAACGGTATGAAAAACGAAGACGGATACATTAAGATAAAGTTAAATATTTGGTGGCTTAATAATGTGTTGAAAGAATATTACAAATCGTCAAAATACTTACATTTTTTCACCTGTATTTTTGGATTTTTTAAATTTTATACCATCATGTGAAAAGGTTTAAAAAGTCTCGTTACCAAAAATCCATTATTAATATTTAAAATTATCAGTACGTTCCCTTGGTATTATCTGATTAAAGAATTATAATACACGCAGGTTTCAAGATGCTAGAAAATTTTAATTTAAATCAAAAATCTTGATTTTAATTTAAATAATCAATTTTTTTTTTATAAAAATTGTGATTTTCTATCACCCTGTCACCTGCAATTTATGAAAATGTAGGGACAAAAGAAAATAATTTAAAATACCGATGATGAGGTTTCGGCAACGAAACGTTAAAATTTTTAAACTGGATAAGTCAAAAAATTAAAATTTAATTTTTTTATATCTCTACGGGTATTCAGAATATTTGTAATTTTCCCTCAACTCAACCTCGACTACGAACTCGAATTTGTAGCTCCTTTATAAATTTATTCTTTAAAAACCATTACATTTTTGTTGTCATCTTTCATTGCTATTATTAAAAACGTATTTATCAATGTTTTGCCATTTACAGGGAGTCTAAATTAAAAATATCCCATTCAATGCATTCCACGGGAAAGCTACAGATTGGAGGCACCACCTACGACTTTACCTCGGAGGATTTGCAAGATTTAGGAGAAATAGGTATTTTAAATAGTTTTTATCTTTTCTTGGTAAGGGTACTCTGCCAGGAATACACATATATTTATTTTTAAAAGATAATACCCTATATGCTAACAATTTTATGCACATACACTGCCATCATAAGCAGAAGTACTTATGTTGTACATTTTATTAACCAGCGAGATTTGCCTGCACCCCAAAACGGTTATTTTATGTAAGTAATAGCCGTATCTGGAAGATTTTGTACATTAAAACAAAACAACGGCATCTATTTGTAGGTATAAGAATAGCATCTGGTCATAGTTGCCCCGTTTTTTCTCTTTAAATGCAGGTTTCGCGTTTTACATCTGCTACCGCCATGTTGTTGGTTACCATATGACAGCCTACATCAAGTGATTTTAATTTAATTAAACGTTGAGAAGCTTGCTGTTGTATTAGGATCCGGTTGTACAATTACGGCTTAATCTTAGTTCAACGTTCAACCAAGCTCAAACTTTATTTTGACAACCAACAAGAATTTAAAGTGGTTGTCAAAATGAATTTTGAGATTGGTTCAACGCTGAATTACGAATAAGCCATAATTGTACAACCGGCTCTTTGAACTTGGCTTAAACCGTAATTGTACAACCAGGCCTTAGATCCGGTTGTAAAATTACAACTTAAGCTTAGTTTAGCGTTGAACCAAGCTCAAACTATATTTTGACAACCACTTTACATTCTCGTTGCTTGTCGAAATGAAATTTAAGCTTGGTTTAACGCTGAACTAGGCTTAAGCCGTAATTGTATAATTGGGCCTTAGATATGGTTGTACAATTTCGGCTTAAGCTTAGTTCAACGTTGAACCAAGCTCAAACTTCTTTTGACAACCAACAAGAATTTAAAGTGGTAATTGGTTCAACGTTGAACTACGCTTAAGCCGTAATTGTACAACCGGATCTACGTGTTATTATTTTAATATAGAGCACCGACATCTTGTATCGTTCTTAAACACTTCGACCGCATACCTACCAACTTATATATAAAAAATTATTTGCTTCTGAGCCGTGTAAAAATTGATTTGCTTCTGAGCCTTGTACTGACAACCTACAAGTACTAGCGCTGTGTAGCGGAGCCGGTTAAATTTGTGACTAATATCTTCACAATTTTATCTAAAAAATGCCTATTTGACGGAGCCCAGGGAAAATATGTTAATTAATTATTTTTTAATTCCATAGGAAGAGGTGGTTTCGGCACGGTAAACAAAATGGTTCACCGGAAGTCGAATACGACAATAGCAGTGAAGCGGATCCGATCGACGGTGGACGAGAAGGAGCAGAAGCAGCTTCTGATGGATCTGGATGTCGTTATGAAGAGCAACGAGTGTAAATATATTGTGCAATTTTACGGCGCGTTGTTTAAAGAGGTACGTTGTTGTATTATAGTATAATATCTGGGGCTAATTTAAAGAGGAATATTGGGGAAGTAATAATGGTAACTCGAGAATCCCCCGGGTTATTTTAGGGCTAAAAATTTAATAAAAAATAGTGACCTGCACTATTTAACAAGCTTTTTCATTTGCCACCCCATGTGATTGGTTGGTAATCTTTTTTTTTAAACAATCAAGACAAAGTTAGGGGCCTCATTGTATGATTTTCTTAAATAGTCCATAATAAAGAATTTTTAAATTCTAGGGTGACTGTTGGATTTGCATGGAGGTTATGGACACGTCGCTCGATAAGTTTTACAAATTCATTTACGAGAGATTAAATACTAGAATACCAGAACCTATTCTGGGAAAAATAGCGCTGGCCACAGTGAAAGCTTTAAATTATTTAAAGGAAGAACTAAAAATCATTCATAGGGACGTCAAGCCTAGCAATATTTTGTTAGATAAGACAGGTAAGTTGGTGAAGAGTAACTTAAGTAGTAAGTAGAATATATTTAGTAATTTTCTGTGACAACGGTGTACAAACGCTCGAACTTGAGATTTTTTAGGAATCACGTCTTTTAAGGCACAGATTACTAATCTGAAAACCTAATTTATCCAAAAGAAATTATTTTACAGATATTTTCCTTTAAAGTGCTTAATTTTTGAGGTGTGAGGCAGAATTATTGATTCGTAATTGTTCCCTATGCAATGAACACAATTTTTTATCTTTATTGGTGGACTGGAGTAGTAATAATAAGCCTCTATCTTCTCATAAAATTGGTCTCTTGACTTGTTTTCGTTCGGCGAACTGTTTTCGATATAAAAAATAAAATAAAGTAATAAATTCGCATAAAAATACATTTTTTATTTTTAAAAACTAACTATTTTTAACAAAAAAAAATTATCTAGAGGAAAATTAGCGGCAAGCGGACATTTACAATAAATTAACTGTTGAAAATGTCTGCCTCTTGTAAGGATACACGCTTAATGCAGAACAGGTGCTATAAGTCTGCAGCTCTTACATACCAACCGCCCCGTTTAGAGAATATTTTAAAATTGTTGTACAATTTTTCTATATTTAAGAGTAAAGTCTTGTGATGCATTTGCCATTTAATTTTTTCATCAATATTTCTTATCTTTTTCGCTTTATTTAAAAAGGGGTCAAATATCCGTCATTAAGTAGCAATTACCTACAGTTTTGAGCTAGGGAAATTTTGATTAACACATTGACGACCAACGTCCAGTATACTGGACATGTTGTTCTTTCCGTGGAGACCGCGTCCAGTTTACTGGACACCTAATTTAACGCATTTAAATGTGTTTAAAATTTGGGGCGGACCCTCAGGCTCGACTGATTTATTTCGTTGGTGTGTGGGTGTGTACTGAACGGCATTTTGGAAAATTTTGAGTGCGAAAAAATATCTATAAAAGCCCTACAACCCTAAAAAATATAATTTATTTGTAATTACCCACCACTTTCAATGGTTTCCCAGAAAGTTGCGTATTTTGGCCGTCGGTCGTTAATGTGTTAATGAATTAGTAAAAGCAAAAAACGAAAATTTGTGAAATTTGTTCATTTTTCTTTTTATTTATTATTACTTTATAAATTCAAACTTGTTTAACTTTAAATTTTAAATAACTATGCCTCAAATCAGTATTTGGCCGATGTTTGGATAAAAGGAAAAGTTAACAAAAGATCGATCAAAAAACGAAATGGCCAATGCGTCACTAGACTTAATTTCTTGTTCTTATCTTAATGATTAGTGATCACTTCCCCTTAATAACACCCTCCCCAGTTTAAAATCGCAGGAGATTTCAAACTGCATAACATAAAGCTTTTTCAATTTTAAAAAACTTGTCTGCACACCGCCAAACATTTTTTAGTTTTATTAAAAATATTTAGATTAAAGCAACATAATAACATATAATAGCTTAGATTTTTTTTGGCAGGTAATATAAAACTTTGTGATTTTGGTATTTCTGGTCAGCTAGTCGACTCAATAGCAAAAACAAAGGACGCTGGATGTAGGCCATACATGGCGGTGAGTAATGACGTTTTATATTACGAGTATGGAACAATACTTTTGGTACATATGTATATGTATGAGTTTTGCTTAATTTTCTAAGAAGAGAAACAACACAATAACTTTGAAAGTGTAATTTAAGTTAGGCCTACATTAAAGCATAAAAGAGTTCTTACTTACTATGTATTAAGACTCGCGTCTATATCCCAGCCTAATGGCAGGCACACTGAGCCTGTCAGGTGGATAGCGTGATGGCGGGATTATAAAATATAGGTAGAAATGAATTTAATTATTTTTTTACGTCACGGTGTTGAGTCATAGTCGAGGTGTTAAGTTTTCTTACAAGAACAGTTTGTTAATTTGCGGCTTGTGGGGCATAATTAAAATGGAGGGGCAGGTTATTAATCAGTAAGTTTTGTTATGGCTGCGGCTGTCACAAAATATAAAATATTTGGTGGCGGCATTCAAGTACCTGTAAAGTAAAAACCTAACCGTAATTTTTTAAATTGTAGAACAGTTTATGTGTGCTTAGACTGTGGGATAAAATGTAGTACAAAAACAAATAATATTAATTAGTGCTGCCTAGCGGGACTCCTGTAATTGTGACGAATGTCTTTACAGGAGATTTCCTCTTAACATTTTTACTTATTTCTATAAATTTGTTAGAGGTGCTGGTATGCTCAAGAGTGTCTAATAACGATACAGATGGCGTTCCGTGCCACATCTTACTGGTGTGTCCCACCACTGTGCTGCCATAAGCAGCTTTGAGTTCTCTTTGTTTCGTCGAATCCTAGCTCTACTGATGAGTGATGAGTCACTCGCGTCTATATTCTAGTCTGCTGCCAAGGTCAGGCGGATGGCGGGACATTTAAACGAGTGGTTGCAATGGATTTAATTATTTTTTTACTTCACGGTGATGAGTCATAGTCGAGGTATTATGTTTTCTTACAAGAACAGTTTGCCGGTTTGTTTATTTGTGGCCTTGTGGGGCATAATTAAAATGGAGGGGCAAGTCATTAATCAGTAAGTTTTGTTATGGCATGCGGCTGACACAAAATATTAAATATTTTGAAAGTAAAAACCTAACCGTCATTTTTTAAATTGTAGAACAGTTTATGTGTGCACAGAATGTGGAAGGGAATGCAGTACAAAATCAAATATTAGTGCTCACATGAAACTAAAACACAAAGTCTTTATACAATCACATTTAAAGACAATTACATGCAGTGTTGCCAAAACTCACGATTAATCGTGAGATTACACGATTTTGGATACCATCTTACGATATCACGAATCACGTAGCGTTTCTCACGATTTTTAAGTTTTATAAATAAATAAACTTCTTTCCAAAAAATAATGTTTTTTCATTCATAAAAACGTCACAAATATATTCTGTTAAGCGTTCAGATTCCGTTCAGATTCTCGCTGCCACTGGATTAATTTCGAAACAGGTTAAAAGTTGATACTATCGAAGGAATTTTGCATACAAAACGCTTGATGGAAAAGGGTGCATGTTATGATTTTGACATAAGTATTAATATGATAAAAAAGCTAGGAACTCAAGAGGTATATTTAAATAAAAATAATGATTCGAGCGATTCCGACTCTGACTATATAACTGCTAGGTATGATACATTTTTATCTATGTACAGTTTTTTGAAATGTGTTTGGTTTTATGTTTTATGTAAATTTATGTAATACATATAAATATATTTTTGTTTTTTATAAACTTTTATTTTTTCCTTCAATCCTTCACTATTTTGATCTCTTTTTAGGACTTTTTAAAATCTCACGATTTCTCTTGATTTTTAATATAAAATTTTCACGAATTCTCTTGGAACATTTTGGCAACACTGATTACATGCCCTCTATGTAGAACTTTGTTTTCATTCTTGGCTGAACTGGATCTTCATTTTGTTGATGTCCATGATATAATAAGAAGACCTGCAATTTAATTCCGTTGAAGATTTTAAAAAGTGGAAGCTTACAATAGAGGCAAATAGTCAGTCATCATTTGTTATTGTACAATCAAGAACTCTTCCTAACAAAGATATGTCTGTCACCGTTCAGGAAGGTACACTGAAAATATTAAAAACGCACAAAAAGCGCGACAACCGAAAGTTAAGGGTTCCAATAAAATTGGATGCAACTGTCCAGCAAGAATTGTAATGAAAGCGTGACGTAAAAAATAATAAAATCCATTTCAACCTTAATTTTAAATGTCCCGCCATCCGCCTGACCTTCGCAGCAGACTAGAATATAGACGCGAGTGATGAGTCATGATATGACGAAACGCGTCTAGGGATGGATCTGACGAAATAAAGAGAAATTCTACTTCTAAATAATATTAATATTCACATGAAAAGAAAACACAAAGTCTTCAAACGATCACCTTTAAAGACCGTTACATGCCACGCATTTCTGGTATTAATGCACTAATAACAACAATAAGCCCTATGATTTTTTCTAACTATGACCCTCATAACAAAAAGTCGGAATTACAAAATCGTAGACTATCAACACCGGTAACCACATATTTGAATTTTTTGAAACGAAAAAGAAAAAAAGAGAATAAAGTGTTTGATTTAAGACTAACTGTAATATTAAAAATTTAATTAATAATCGCTATATCAATCATATTTTACATGTAATAATTGAACTCATTTCTACCTATATAAATTTCAAATATGCCGCTGGGATATGGACGCGAGTGTATTAAGTAGGTGGGAAAACGATGTCATACGAGTTCGTTCATTTAGGCATTATAAAATCTCTTGAAAGTTTACTTTTCTGGCTTTTTCTGATTCCAATTTGTAAATGCAACTATGCATAGACAAATACTATATATAATTTACACTATTGACTTTGTTCATTGACATTTTAGCCCGAGAGAATCGATCCTCAAACAGCCAAAGGCTACGACGTCAGAAGCGACGTGTGGTCTTTGGGCATAACCCTGATGGAAGTAGCTACGGGCCACTTTCCATATAAACGTTGGTCCAGCGTGTTCGATCAGTTGCACGAGGTCGTCAACGGGGATCCCCCTAGGTTGACTACCAACCACAACGCCAACACGTTTACTGCCGAGTTTGTTAATTTTGTTAATACATGGTAAGTAAAAAATTACCCGTTCTAGTTTTTTCATCCAATGATGATGCAATGCGCAGTAATGTTCAAATTTCAACTTGCTTATAGGCATACCGTTGTAGGTGTATCGTGATCTATATAGGTCATTTTTTAGTAAATAAAAATAAGTATAAAGGAAAATAAGTCCTAGTTTTGATCATAGGAACAAAATTGACCATTTTTCAATGTGGAGGAAAAATATACACAACTTATTTTATAAAATGTTCCAGTTTAATCAAACAAGAGAACCTTCGACCGAAATACAACAAGCTCCTGCAGGACCCGTTCATATTGCGAGCGCAGCAAGAAAAGGTCGACGTTGCCGCCTACGTCACGGAGATCATGGACGAGATGGCCAACAACGGCATCAGCGCTTTCACCACCAACTTGCAATAGGTAGTTTGCTGGGTTTGGTTAATAATTGGGTCCGAAGGTTATTTGGTTTAAAAGTTTAGACAGCCTATATACTGGTTGTCTATAATAGCCATCCTATCTAGGTTAGAGGATCGGTTAAATTTTTAAAATAATATTTTTTGATTAAGGGAAACGGGCTTTCCTTTAAAAAAGTTGCGTGGCAACGCTCGAAGTCATTAGATAAAATGAATAGTGGGCCGCTATAATAAACAACCTGTATATTAGACATAGGGTGGTCAAACGGGGAAGAAAGCGCAGTCAGTAATTTTGATAAGAAACAATTTTTGTTCGTCTTTATATAATGTCGATCCCCAGACACGTTTCGCCGCATTACGGCTCGCCAGATGCCTTGTTCTCTCAAGATGCTTGTTAAGGTCTGGAAAACCTATTTTAACCTCTTTTCAATATCCGTTGAAATTCTACACATTTTCTAAACAAAAGTCGAAATATATTTTAATGTCGGAAAGAAACATCTTTCTCGACAAGGCTTTTGGAATTTGCGGTGTGATAAGCATTTTGCAATAATAAAGTTTTAAAATTTGGCATTTTTTTGGGGTTGTTAATTATTTCATTGTCAAAAATAATATTTAGAGAACATTTAAAAGTTAATACTATTTTTTAGTTTTTACTAAATTTATTAATTATTTTAATTAAGGTAATACAGTATTTAAAATGCCATAAAATTGTTGTATCATCACTAAATATAATAAATTTACCATTTATAAAAACGTTTTTAAAAATAATTAAAGACCGATAACTGAACCTTAAGGTACTCCACAATAAATTTTATTATTTTTTGATTTCTTACCATTTTACAATACTAAACACCATAAAACCATCTAGAAGTTAATTTAAGTGATGGAGTATGTCCGCGAATAGTGTTAAGAAGAGAAATGGACCTAAAAGTGAAAAGACGAAAAAAAGTAATTCTTTGTAAAAAAAGGTTTTGCTTGTAAAATAAATGAGATTCCTTTATGAATTTTGCATCAGAGTAAACATACCTTGTATATTATCATTTTCTAACAAAAGAACAAATATTAAATAAACAGTTAGCCGAACGAAGTACAATAAATCATTAAAAAAAATTAAATATTAAAAATAACGAGTTTTATCGCATTACTTTTAGAAACTCTAACCGCGTATTAAAAATACGCAAAATTGCCTTAGATTTTGCAAAAGATGGCTGCTGTCAGATGCCAGTTTTTGTAAAATGTAAGGTTATTTCGTACAAGTACGAAGTTAGCCTTGCCAGTCTCTGATTAAATTTTGTTTTTTTAATACGCGGTTAAGCTAATCGAGAACTACAGGGTGTGTCAGTAAAGTGTAATACAAAAGTTAAAGGGTTTTTTAGGATACATAATCTAAAAATATTTTCTAATCTACAGGGTGGTCCTAAAATGTGGTACTGAATAATAAAAAAGAAAATTAAATGGGACACCCAGTATAATTTTCTAGAATATGATTCAATGGAATAAGGACTTTGCAACCCTATTAAAATTTTTGAAGTGAAATGCAACTTTGCCAAGTAATTAATTTTTTTCCGAAATTTTAATAATTTTAAGGGTATCGTTAAAAAATCATAGCAACCTGTGGATTAACCCTAGGCAAATATAATTTTTGTTGTAAGTACTTTAAGGTACCATATTATATTGATTTATTATAATGTTTTTTAAATCTCTTCTACAGAGCGTTCATTACAAGTTGGGCAACTCGATAGTTTAAAAAATGTTTTATTTCGATTTTTTTAAATGGGACCCCCCTATTTTTTTAAGCAAAAGAATCTATCTTTCGAAAACCTTACTTTTTTGGTAAACATGTCATATATCTAAATATCATAGTTTTTGAAATATTTTAGGATTTGTCTTAAATCAGGGTAAAAAAGGAAAGTTCTAATTAAACAATTTAGTCAAGATTGCTTTGGAACAAAAAATAAATAATTTTCTTTGTCACAACTGTCATTGCAAAATTATTTCGCTAACATTTTGTGCTTTATTACTGTTTAAATTTTAGTTTCCTGAACTAACTTTATTCATAACTCATATTTTTCTATTTCGATAAAGTTAGTTCGGGAAACTAAACTTTATACAGTAATAGAGCACAAAATATTGGCGAAATAATTTTGCAATGACAGCTGTGAAAAAGAAAATTATTTATTTTTTGTTCCAAAGCAATCTTGACTAAATTGTTTAATTATAACTTTCCTTTTTTACCCTGATTTAAGACAAATCCAAAAATATTTCAAAAACTATGATATTTAGATATTATATGACATGTTTAACAAAAAAGTTAGGTTTTCTAAAGATAAATTCTTTTGCCTAAAAAAATTAGGGGGGTCCCATTTAAAAATAATGAAATAAAGCATTTTTAAAACTATCGAGTTGCCCAACTTGTAATGAACGTTCTGTATAAGAGATTTAAAAAACATTATTATAAATCAATATATCGTACCTTAAAGTACTTACAACAAAAATTATATTTGCCTAGGGTTAATCCACAGGTTGCTCTGATTTTTTACCGATACCCTTAAAATTACTAAAATTTCGGAAAAAAATTAATTACTTGACGTTGCATTTCACTTCAAAAATTTTAATAGGGTTGCAAAGTTCTTATTCCATTGAATCATATTCTAGAAAATTATACTGGGTGTCCCATTTAATTTTCTTTTTTATTGTTTAGTACCACTTTTTAGGACCACCCTGTAGATTAGAAAATATTTTTGGATTATGTTTCCTAAAAAACCCTTTAACTTTTGTATTACACTTTTTTCCCTATCTTTGATAGTTTAGGTGCTATCTAAGACAGACACCTTACTGACACACCCTGTATATTTCTTTATGCAACCCGCTGATACTGTTATATTATTTTAAAACTAAGATTTTGGTATTTTGGATTTTCATAGTGCAGTTTAGAAAATCCACCTCCCTATTCAATACATTTTCTAAAAATCTTATACTCTGGCTTTAGTATTTTTTATGCTTCTTGTATAAAAAAATCATAACGTGAATCTTATTTATTTTACAAGCAAAAACTTTTATAAAAAATGTGTCTCACCTTTTCGTCCATTTCTAAACCTTATCCGCGGACATATTGTCTAATAATGAAATATTTAAGAAAATTATTTTGCCTGCAACTTTTCAGACCATCCTCCTTTGATCACTCTGTCGTAAATCGTAAATACAAATTGGGCGCTAATGATAAGAGGCAAAATATTATTTTCTGTTTGCCCGCTGCATATATTTCTGTGAAGTAAAATATTCGTTATATAGAATTTTAAAAAAGCAGCACAGCAACAGATAATCTGGAATTACTGGAAACATGTTTGCGAATCGTTGTTTGGCATAATTACATTATTTTTACACTTGAATGTGGTCGCCTGCATTTTACCATAAAAAATATTTTGTAAATTTTGTGAAATAGCAATAATTACATTTTTAGTAAGCAAGCTGTCTCAGTCAGCAACCCAGTCCCCCATAAAACGGGCCACAGGCGATTATTTCCCTTCTTTTTGTTTAATTGGTATGACGGGACCGTCTATCATTTTATCTATTTTTTTTATCCGGCATATGAAATGGACAAAGTCAACAATGTCCTTACCGATAAGGGACAGTAACAAGTAATACGTACTATTGTGCCGATAAAAAACTGGGACAAGAGATTTACAAAAAAAATGTAAGAAATACCTATCCCCTAGACTATAAAAGGGGTCTAGAGCTAAAAAGGAAAAACATTCAAAATTTAAAAAGTAACCTAGGTTACATAATGGAATGTTTTGTATTTTTCGATACGGGGTGGTTAAATTTGAGAGACATCATATAATATGGATAAAGTAAATTTATTAGATTTTTTTAAAGTCAAATATTTTATAAATTATTATATTTACCATTACCACAAAATAATAAATAAAGCTAATACAGGTAATAAAATACATTTAATAAAAAGAAAAAAATTGCAAACACAAAGTTTGTCAAAACAACACAAAATTAATATTTGGTCATAGAACCATTTCTGTTTATTACTTTTTGGAGCCTTTGTGGCATACTTAAAACTAAGTTTCTACATAATTTGACAGTTATTTCATCCCAAGCTTGATTTATCCTATGACGTAATTCATCCCTGTTTCTAGGTTGAAAATCATGTTTATACATAGATTTGACCATGGCACCCCAAATGTTTTCTATCGGGTTCAAATCGGGACTCTTCGAAGCCCAGGGAAGAACTGCTATGTTATTTTCTTGGAGAAAATTTTGTACAATGCGCGCTGTGTGTATTGGAGCATTATCATGCTGAAATGTGTAATTTTGACCGTATACAGCGTTTACCGATGGTATCATCACTTCGTTTAGTATATTAACGTATACTGCTGCAGTTAGTCTTCCTTCGACGATTTGGCAAAGTCCTGGTCCTCTAGCGCTAATCCAGCCCCAAACATTTATGGAGAAACGCCCACTTTGGTTGGTTTTGTGGGTGTATCTCTCATCATACCGCATGCCGGAAGGCCTATACACCCGAATTCTCCCATTATTGCATGACTGAAAAGTTTTCTCGTCAGAAAATATAACTGTTTCCCATAAATTTATTTGATTAATATATTCATGTGCAAATTCTAACCTGCCCTGTTTATTTATTTCCGTTAAAAATTTTTTATTGGCAGCACAACGGCTTCGTATATCGGAATTTCGAACCCTGTCTCTAGCGGTATTTGCAGAACCTGGAAAATTCGTCTCTTCTTTTGCCTTGATTGCAGTTTCGAAGGGATGATCCCTTAGATAATTAACCAGTCTTCTATCATGATCATCAGTAGAAATTTTAGGGGGACCAGAACCTGCATTCCTAATAATAGTCCCATGTCTTGCTATTTTTTGTTTTGCCAATAGCACGGTATTCTTGCTTATTCCCAGTTCATCTGCAATATCCCTAATAGCAACACTATCTCGCAACCGACTATAAATAATTGCCTTTTGCTGGGGGGTTAATTGTGGCATATTTACAAATAATATATGATTGTATGTTTGACGAGTCAATCATAAAGTGACAATCTTTATTGACATGCAAATTTTCATGACATTTTACTGGAACCAGGCTTGATGTAAAATTATTCTTAATAGTCTAGGAGAAAATAGAAAAATTTCCTGTCCCAGTTTTTTATCGGCGCGATGGTACAGAGTGGATAAATTACAGCCGTGTTCACAATTGAAGTGTCCTGGGAACACTCGCGTCTATAGGGTAATTCCTAAGTTGATACTTTTTTTTTAGCTGTGTATAGAAGTCATTAAAATAAACAACATTTCAAATACTTTTTTTTTTAAAAAACTGAAAAATAAGGTACTTACATTTATTTATTACACTAAGGATCAAATACGGTCCTGCCTAACTTGCCCATTGAATAACATTACGCAAACGCCGCACTTTGAAGACACTCACTCTAAATTACGAGTAGCACTATATTTGCCATATTTCACGTGTCACCAATTAAAAACTAACTAGCTTCAAAAAAACACACAGCAGTGAATCGCCAAAATAAAGAACTGACGACCGACTCGTAAAATGCATGACTAACATACTAACATTACAAAAAAAAGACAAAAACAATCTAAAGTAAAGGGCTACGGTTTGATTACCAGGCCCGCACTTAGATTTCTTACTTCTGTAACTTGGCTATTTTTAAGTTTTTTGAAAAAATGTATTTGAAAATGTTGTTTACTTTAATGCCTTCTATACACAGCTCAAAAAGAAAGGAACCACACTGTATATCCCCACCTATTGCAGGCATACTGCGCATATCAAGTGTGATGGCGGGATATTTGAATTTTACATAAGTTGAAATGAGTTCAATTATTACATCAACAAAATGTAAATCCAGTTCAGTCAACTATGAAAACAAAGTTAAACATAAAGGGCATGTAATGGTCTTTAAAGGTGATCGTTTGAAGACTTTGCGTTTTCTGTTCATGTGAACATTAATATTATTTGTTTTTGTACTACATTTCATCCCACAGTCTAAGCACACATAAACTGTTCTACAATTTAAAAAATTACGGTTAGGTTTTTACTTTACAGGTGCTTGAATGCCGCCACCAAATATTTTATATTTTGTGACAGCCGCAGCCATAACAAAACTTACTGATTAATAACCTGCCCCTCCATTTTAATTATGCTCCACAAGGCCACAAATTAACAAACTGGCAAACTGTTCTTGTAAGAAAACTTAATACCTCGACTATGACTCAACACCGTGACGTAAAAAAATATTTTTTTTTTTTGACTACTGAGGCCATCTTGAACCGGTCATCTACCACAGATGTGGTCTACCGACTGGGGAGTGTGAAACGGCATCTTCATCCTACGAGATATCCGATCTCATCCGGCCTGTCCGGCGTGAATATGATGGCTAGGTGTCGATTCATTTTACACTCTTCCTTGAGGCAAGAGCACGCAGTGTTCCCAAGCGGTCACCCGCCCAAGTACTAACCGCGCTCGACACAGCTTAACTTCGGTGATCTGCGGGAACCGGTGCTTAATATGTCGATAGGCCCTGGCCCTAAAAAAATATAATTAAATCCATTTCTACCTATATTTTGAATGTCCCGCCATTACGCCTGACATGTGCAGTGTGCCGGCATTAGGTTGGGATATAAACGCGAGTGAAAAAGGCCGTACAGTATGAAGTTAATATTGTTAAGACGTCGTGAATCGATAATTAATTTTGTTACAATCTATCTGCAATGGTTGATATCTATAATTGAATTATTGCAGGTCGGTAAACACAATTGTCTAGAATAAAACCTTAAATATAGGAAGTGTATGTTAACGTTTTTTAGCGACAAACCTGTTAAAAATGTATTGTTGATAATGGTATATCTTCTGTTTTGTTACGTGGTGGCGCGTGTCCTCAAATTAAAAGTTTCCTATTTTTTAAAATCTTTTATTTTTGAAATCTTAAAAAAAAAGAAGGGATATGTTTCCCAATCTTCCCTATATCTCAACAAAATTTTAAACCATTTTAAAGTGTAATAGTAATAATTTTTTATAGAATAAATTTATAGGTCTTGTGATATAATATATGATTATATATGGCAGGGATGGCGAACGTGCCATTTTCCCCAAAGAAATGTTTAATATGATCATGACGTGCCAACAAACTCTTTGTTACGCGAGCATCAAAATCTAAATATACGCTCACTACCCCAGAGTTGATGATATTTTTAGGAAGTAAATATTTCGGGGCGAAGGTTACAAATCTGAAAACCATTTTCCTTAGAAACGCGTAGTTTTTCAAATCATTTTTCTTGAAGTGCCGTTTTGTAGACGTTAGATTTCGGACGCATACCTTTGTATAATATATTTACTTGTTTGTGACACAATTTTAAAGGAAGAACAAGTAAAGACAGCGATTATTTATAGAGATTGGTGTGCTAAAACCATTCCGTCATTTTGCTAAGACTGCTAAAAAAAACATCACTGGCGTGTTGATACCTCTTCGCCTTCCAATGTGACTTATAAAAGAGAGAAAAAAGTCCCTTGTATTCTCTCCACCATGACTTCTAAATAAAAAACAACCAACTGTCTTTGAGATCTCCATATTATAACACCAACAGTTATTATATACCAGGCTGGGAGGGGGCAAGTATCAATGAACAATAACTTTCAGTAGATAAAGGGGCTCGTATGTAAAAAAAACAAACAATTATTCTTCGACTAGGGTGCCTCATCCCCCTTCCCCCCCACCGATAGAGGCCCTGGGCGGTGACAGTTCAAAAGCAGATGATAACTATCCTCTTTTAATACTAGAATATTGATTATTTTAAGTAAATTTTAATTAAAAAACAAAAAATTACTTGTTTTCTGCTTTTTTAATAAAGAAGGGTAAATGTCCCTATTTACAATAAAATAAGTAATGATCAAGAAGAAATAAATTGATGCCATTATTCATCCGATATATAACCTCTAAAAAATGGCACTTTAGAAAGAATTATTTTAAAAAATGAGCGTTTTCGAGAAACGGGGTTTAGATTCGTAATCTACGCCCCGAAATATTTCTTTTCAACAGTAATATACGATAGAGGAGGCGTCTTATCGGTAATACCGCTGTTTTTTACAAGAAATCGATTTTCTGATAATTTTCACGAAATGTAATTTTTACTTATAATCTGATAAGATTCCGAGAGCTTTAGCTCGAGGGTCTTATCTTTAATTATAAGTAAAAATTATATTGAGTAAAAATTTTCTTAGAAAATCTAGTTTCGAGTAAAAAACAACGGTATGAAGATAAGACGCCCCTTCTAGAGGTGTATTTTATTGGATAATTTACTGAACCCGAAATAAAAGCCGTTTGTGATAAAGGAAAATATGCAAACACATAATTATAATTTACTTTTAAGTTTATAAAGGTGACACAACTAACAATTAATTAAAAATCCAAAACTAAATCAGACGCGTGGAACTTCAAAAATCAAATTCGTTCATCAATAATTGTCATCACGCTTGCCATGAAAACGCCAAGATTTCTTAAACTCACGTCAAAGCAAAGCACACTGGGTTTAATATTGCAGACATTTTGTCAAAACATTTCTTTGAAAATGTCAATAATTAAGTTAAGTTTATGCCCTTAAATACTGTTGTTGTCACTTTTATTTTGTAGGTGTTATAATATTTATTTATTAAACTTGATTTCGTGAAATAAATTACTGTTTGTTTGACAAAAAGCTACTGTGGTCTTACCGAGCTAGTCGTAGGTCTTATCGAAAAAGACCACGTTACCAAGGTGGTTGCTATGAAAATTTGCGTTCTGATTGGTTCTATATATGAGGTAAATTATCCAAAAAAGTAATCAATTTTGTTGTGATAAGCGTATAATAGATATGTATTATCACATAAATTCCTTAATTAATGCCGAAATTATTTTATCGTGCCAGCAATGGCACGCGTTGGTGTCAATAGTAAACATGATGTTGACATTTGAGTCATAAAATATTATCTTTAAACATTTTTTAAATGCAACGCCAATATAAGGTATACATATTTCCACTTATTGTTTGCTGTTTAATTTAGGAAAAATGTGAATTTACGAGTTCTTTACAGCATGCTTAATTTCTAATTAAAAAAAATATATATTTCCAATTCTTGGACACTTTTTTTAACTATCATGCAACATGACATGAAGGTATATTTGATTATGTAAGTTTTAGTAATTAGACGTTCAATAAATGAACTCAGGTGATTTATTATAAGTAATAGTCAAAACAAAAATAAACCTTTTGTTACGAGAATAAGTTTTAACAATAAAAATAATTATTTTGTTTTACGATAATTTTAAACCTATTCCTCATTCTGTTCGCAGGATTTTTATAATTATTATAAACATTTTATCGTTTGCGCGTATTTTCAAATTTTTTTTCGTAAATAAATTGAGATACGTTCAGAGAACTAACTTAAACCACTTTTTTGCAAATAAAGCTTTGGGTAGTGAGTGAGCAGAGCTGAGCAGTAATTGCCTCGAAAGTGCTTCGAGCATAGTGCTCGCAAGCACTTTTAAAATACATAATAAGCCCTTTATAAAAAGTCCTTGGTAATTGGTGGGTTAATTTCGTATTGCAAGGCATTTAATTTAAATTAGTAACATTTTCAATTTCCGAAGTGCTTGGTTCTGGCCATTACTTTTTTAAAGGGCTTGGTGCTCGAAGCATTTTTTTCGAGGGCTTTGCCCAGCTCTGTGAGTAAGTCAGACATTTTCACGACATTTAAGCAAGATTCTTTTGAAATCTTTAAATAAAGTGATGTCTGGCTACCTAACGTTGGTTTACCTAAGCTCCCTACAAAGGGTTTGTTCCCACAGCAGTCACGGACAGTACCTGACAATCAGGATTCGCTGACAATTTCTGGGTGTTTGGATTGGTTAGAGAACTGTCACTAGTAACTTGTCCGTGATTGCTTGTGGGAACAGACCTTATGAGGCAGACAACTACGGGTTTGTTCCGACAACAGTTACGGACGCGGTTTCTGAGTGTTTGGAGTGGTTAAGCCCACTGTCGGTAACATGCGTGATTTTTTGTGGGAACAAACCTTGTGCCGTTTCAACTATAGTCGTGAGTATTTTGATACTATGTTATGCAAAATAATCATTTATACAAGGTGTTATGGAATTGACGTATTTGATTTAAACATGTAAATTCTGATATTAAAACACGTTTCAGGAAAATATTTTTAAATGTAAAAATTTACCATTTTTTTTTGTATTCGGGCTCGACGGCGACGCCACTGGACGAGTGACAAAGAACGACCCGTGCTTTTGCTTTTAATTGGAATGTCAAGTAATAGAGGTCAGTGACCCGTGATTTATGGCGATGTTACCTATCATCTTCTAAGTTAACAAACTACCTCAAAAGTCCAAGACTGGAGCAAAATTTACATCCATTCATAATAAAACCAAAAAAAACGTTATAAATCCAATCTACGATTCAATTATTTCACGCATTTCACAACATCACAACAAACAACAAATTTTTCCGTCCTAAACACAACTGCCAAAAAAACTTTATGTTATATCATTAAACAACTCGACATTGAAGATTCTTTGTTTAACCACAAATATTTAAATATTGTATTAAGTAAATAAGCTAAAACATTAAAACAGACCAAACGCGACAGGCTCGGAAGACGCCACTATTAAAGTCTTTAGGGCTCGCGTCGTTTGAATTCGGTTCCGGTAACGCGGCCTGACAGTGGCATAATCTAACAAGTAAAGGATGCAACCCAAAAACAATACGGTGGATTCTTTTATATTGAGGATGTTATGGTTTTCCCACGGATATTCGGCAAATTTAATCTGATATTAGGGGTCCTTACCCAACGTTTTAAACTGCCGATTAAAAAAAAAAGGTATGGAGTGTGTTCTCTAGCACACCCAAGGAGATGCGTCAATTTCATAGCACCCTGTATTTGCCAGAGATTTTTAGCGATCTTACCGATGTACCAAACTGTTATAAAGATCCCAAGCTTTAGTTAATTTAAAAAAATTTAGAAATCTTATCATGACAAAAGTTTGCAGTAATTTTTTTTACGGCGTCGTCAAAACACACTTCATTGTTACGATTTTTAAAAAAAAATCTCTATTTTTTTTTCTACAGCTTCACCACCTACACCACTCTTGTGGTACAAACAACTAATATTAAATTTAGCAACCGATGCAGTTGTAGAAGAAGTGTAATGTACAACACGTTTGAAAGTAACTTTTCAAAACTTGTTTTACAATATACTATTGCCACTGGCAAACTTAAATGCCATTTTTTTGTAGATAATGTCAAATTTATGAATCGCATTATCGCTTACTTAAAGTCTTTTAGTGGCAAAAACTATTTTTCATTATGTTTTTTTGGAATGATGCCCCATGCCCAATTTTAACTTAAATCTTTATTTTTACCTAATAAGATAAACCTTATTGTGATTTTATTTTAATGTTAGATTTATATTTATTGTTTTATATTTAGTTGTATAAATTAAATCAATTAGTGATAGTTAAATAATAATAAGTTGCAATTTTAGATTTTGTTGTCTGGTGCTTAGTTATATTTAAAGTTATATTTTAATTTTTTTGTTGTCCTTTTTGGTAGTAACGAGAATTTTGATGAAATAGATAAGTGAAAATTTTATATATAATCTATTTATTGAGTAGCTTTTTTGCATTGGCGTAGATTCTTTCATATAATTTCATTTAGTACCTTTAAGCAGCAAGTTTAAACACAAGCAAATTTCAGGTCATTTTAAAGTCATCCCATTAACTACGATTCTTCAATTTAGTTATTTTAAATAGGATATGATTATTTTTAACAGATCAACCGTCTAAACTGTATAGCTTTTGATTTTTCAAGATGATATAGCTTGCCAAAGTCCCATTAGTGTCATTCTTCAAATGCCAATATCTCGAGAACTATTCAGTGTAGACGTTATGGCCTGTTATACAAGATTTATTCAGAATCTTAGCAAAATCCCAAAAAAAAAAAAATAATCATATATATTTAAAATAACAAAGTCAACAGCTACTTACGGTGTAATCAAAAGTGACAGGAAAACGCCAATATTTAAATAGGGAACTCTACCAGATTTGTTTTATTGCTCAAGAATTTTCAGTCACAAGATAAAATAACACGCAAAATATTACGTCTTAAATATCGCTCCTTAATTTGTTATAAATTATTAGAGCTCTCCGTGTAATGTCACTTAGTATGAGTTCTAACACGGACGCTCTTCGTAAATCATCCTGTATACACAATTATCTGAAGTGTAAGCGCAAAAGACAGTTCTTTGACATAAGTATAATTTGATTTCACAAAATTTATAGTTTTTTAATATGCAACATTATTACACAGATTCCTGATGAATATGGGAACTCAAAACTCGTTTTTACCAAAAAGTGGTTAGTCTGTTTTAATTTGCCGATTTATTGCAATCTTATATGACTAAAATAAATCCTAAAAAATGACTAGGTTATAGACTTTATGAAAATATTTGGATATCCCACGTATATTACTTTTGAATAAGTGTTAATACCGGATTTCTGTAGGATCTAATTTTTAAATAATTTTATATCGAAATTAACTCTTAACTTGCAGCTATGAAATAGTGTCAATTCTAGTAATTAAAGTACCTACGTCCAATTACTGGATGGATGCACATCACAGCTTCTGACGTAATTTTTGATTCGAGTCTTGTCGTTGATTAAATCGCGTATTTTTTTCATTTTGTCAGGACTGAAATAACTTCAAAATAAGTATTCTTCTTTTGTTGAATAACGAGATATATTTTCAGAATATGTACCAACCAACTATTTTTCGTTTTCAAATCACTTAACCCGTAAAATTTAAGTTTTTCGAAATGACAAACCTTGGCAAAACGAATTTATTAATTTACAATGTCAATTGACAGGACCCTTTATTTAATAACATACCTTACATACTTTTTGTTTCTGTTATGATTATGTATTTGCGAGTTGTGACGTGCATCCAGCCAGTAATTATACGGACTATCTACTAAGCCATAGTTTAAAACGCTATAAAATCGGCAATAGAATGCCCTGTTTGTTCTTGTCATTTTAAGAGAAAATTATGACAGGGTTTTGATTTTCCCAAAGCTGCTACATTTTATTTAAAAAAAAGTAGTTTCCAGACTACACAATCAGTATCACTGACGTCATTACTAAAGTGCTACGTTACTTTATACATTATTATGTTATACTGATCCAGTTATAAATACATACGAGTATATTTGCCGAGGAAAACAAAAACCTCGTGGTCATTTTTTAGGGTTTCCTTTTGTTTTTTAAACTTTTATTTTGTAAATTGAATATACATAGATACTTTGTCATAATTATTACCATGTAAAAATACCTAGTAATAAAGAATTTTCTTATACACCAGATATGATTTTTTTTTCGTATTTTACAATTTTAATAATCCTTTGGGTTTGCTAGAAGCCCAGTCGTCCAATAAGTAGTGTTTTTTACCAACTGAGACCATTGGTGCCGATTATTTGTCAAATTCATTGTTTTGGTGCTTATTTCATTTTCTTACTGTATGGTTGACTACAACTCAGATCATAATAGTTAAAAAGAATATAATAAAACAAATTCAAATGAAAGAAATAAGACACCTAAGTCTTTCTCTAACAATATATTAAAGAAGGGAGAAGGAGGGGGGGGGGGGCATGTAGTAACGATTTTCGAGTGAGATGGGAAAAGTTTTTTGACAATATTAAATATTATTGTACTAATACAGCTACCATTTTAGCCCTTAAAAAATAATTATGTTCGAAATAATAATATTAATTTAATCCGAATGTAGCTATGCATAATAGGGCCACGGTTAACTCCGATGGACAATAATTATAAACACTCGTGCATTTTGGTGAGCCCCAGCCTGCCGTGTCCGTTAGCTCAAAGCAAGTGAAGACCCAACGCCCAACATGGCTTTGATATTCACCGTTGCTATGGTTACGTGACTTCAGTCATGTAACAATTTGCATAATTAAGGGCAATTTAAAAATAGATGAGTCGTATGCACCCTTGCCTTGCCTAACTTTAAGGTATTTATTTTGAGGCTTCGCGAAACTTACGGTTATAGATATCGTTTTTACGTGATTTACTGTGTGATCAAAAAGTTTTGTTTTTATTTCTCAGTAAATTCAGTAGTATACGTACCTATTTAGTTGTGTTTTAAAATTGAACCCAATTAATGACACAGTTTGTAAATTGTTGGAAGCTCCATTCAGTCGTTGGACAGATGAGGATAAGAGAGACGTTTTGTTACACAGGTTTTTAGTCAATGTTTGTTTAAGTACCCGCACTATACCTAGCTCTTCACCATTTTTTAAGACCAGCAGCCGCCACTGCCGCAGGAGAAATATTGTAACAAAATTTACAGAAAATAAGAGAGAATTGATAAAAAAATCTAATCCTAACCATAAAAACAGGAATAGCACAACAGACGTAAATCGGACACAAAAAATTGATATTGTATTGTTAGTAAAGGGCACAAGAAATAAAGGGATAAAAAAATAGGACAAATTTTTTAAATGCAATTAGAAAAGATTAAGTAGATTTTAGGCACCTACCCCCCCCCCCCCCCCCTCTCGTCATCAGTCATCAATAATTTTTCTAGTGGATAATTATTCTTACGGGGGAATAATTCAAAAATAGACAATCCATTTTTAAAAATATTTATTAGATAAAAAATAAAACTACTTATACAAATTGTAAATAGTTTCACCGGGGTGAAAAGTCTTCACCCCTCTGTCAAAAGCCCTAAAATGGTAACTATTAACATTGTCGCGTCTCTGAACTTTCATCACACCAGTTATATCCGTACTTTTACCGGTGCTCAGGGCCGACACTTCGATGAAAACGTCACAAACATACTGTATAGCGTGTGCAACAATAAGGTCACTTGGACATGAACTCACATGTGTGTTTATAACGACGCAAACGTCATCACTAGCTAAATTTATACAAGAGTTTGTGAAACTCACTAATTCGGAGATGTCAATACCTAAGTCTAGAAAATGACTGATATCATCTATGATTAGGTATACCGGGTGGTCTTGAGAAGGCATTAAATTGTCGATGGATTTTTTGATGGAGTTTATTAGGCACTTGAGTATATGGGTTCTTGGATCTTCATGGTTTTCCTACAAAATAATTTTTCGATATAAAAAATACTTTAAAAATACAGGGTGCTACAAATTCGTGTGAGTACAAGGGGATCTCGAAAACGGTAAGAGATACGAAGATGGTTAAATTGAGGCAAAGTTGCGTATTTTGGGGCTTAATAAATGCTTTTGGAGATATCCGAAAAAAAAAACGAAATTTTTAGTTTGTTTTTAATTTTTTTTGCCTTCATTTTTGACTCAGGAATTTTAACGTTTTGTCGTCAAATAACACATTACTAACATTTCAAATTATCCTGTCTTTACTATTACGGCTCTGGCAATTATTTTTATGATTACTTAAATATTAAAATTACATAACAGGAAGTTATGGTTTTAGGCTGTTTATTTTTTCAATAAGATTAACCGTCACAATACTGTAAGCTAGGAAGTAAGCAAGTTTTTAAGGCATGAGAAGTAATTCTATTTTTTATTAGTATTTTATTAATATAACGTATATCTTAAGTCCTATGGTTTTTGCCTTAGACCTAGACCGAAATACTGTAAAACAGAAAAAAAATAATGCTCCCGAGTGAAGAAAAGGTAACTGGAGTGTTAGTCTAGTTATGTTACTGTGATGCGCTTATGTATGTTTTAAAAACAATTTAAAATTTTGTTTACTGTTTAGAAGATCTGGTGATGTTAGTTTCAGATATATATAGATTTTGTACGGTAATAAGTGATACTCTATCTTTTTGGTGATTGTACTTTTATTCCTTTTATTGTTTTATATGTTTTCTACTAGTTTTAGATGACAAGTTCTATACTGTTTTGTATTTTTAACAGAACTAATAAAGAAATTATTATTATTATTATTATTATTATATAAAACAGTAACTAAAATAAACAGACCTAGATATTTAAGGCCGTAACTTTGGGTCTTTTCTCTTACAAAATATCAAATATGCCAATACGCACACGAATTTGTAGCACCCTGTATACTATGAAAACAAAGTAGGTGCAATAACAAACAAAACTAAATACAAACATTTTTCGGATTTTGGATACAAAATGTACAAGATCTGCCAGAAACAAGTGAGTACCACAAAATGAAAAAAGGAGCATCAAAGATAACTGAAACATTTTAAATAAAACAAACGGTAAATATACCTTTGACCGGCACTTTTATATACCGGGTGGTGCATCGTGGTTGGAAACATAGGAAATCCCATGCCAGTTTTAGACTGTACAAATACTTGCTCCCCTGTCGACTTTAGAGCGGGGTTGTAGGGAGACTTTTTTAGGGTCTCTGTGTGGTGAGTGCACATACGGAGTTTGAACAATTTTGGACAACCCGATCTTAACTTATTTAAATAGGATTGCGGTCACTATAGTGGAAAAAAAGAAAAAAATTGTAGCAATTACTAACCTCCAATTCCCGTCCAATATTATCAATGACCTCCTCCAAAGGATCCACTAAAATAACATCTCCTTTCTCCACAGCCTGCTTTAAGTCATATCCCAATTTCTTGCCGACATTTTGATAGTGGCTAAAAGTGTTGTGCAATGTCAAAAAAAACGCCTTGTTCTTGTCGTAAAGGACTTGTTTTAGTAAATGAGTTATGATGAAATTTGAGTCTGCAAAGGAGTTTTCGCGAATAAAAATGATTTTGTCGTCTTCTTTGATCTTTAGGGATGACAGCACTGGATTGGATAGTCGTGGGTCTGCTAGCGATACCATTTTAGTTCTTCAGTTGTTTTTTGTATCCCTTCACCTGTAAAACAATGGGAGATTTACTACTTATTAAATAAGACTTTATTGTGAAAAAGCAAATACATTCTTGTTGACAAAGTGTTAAAAATTAAAAATAATCATAAATATAGGCTTGTGATAGCTTAAAATATTAGGAACTCGCTATACTCAAACATAACCATAGAAAACCGTACAATTAGGTTAACAACCGCGCTTAGCAGGATAACCGCGGCAGTGGCTCAGAGGTGAGTTACTGGCATTCGACCGTGGCGACCCGGGTTCGATTCCCGGAGTGGGCATACGTACAATAAAAAAAGTATATCCGAAATTCAGTGGATTTAAGAATGCAGGGAAGAGTGTTAAATATATCATGTCCCAACTTACCCCATTCACGCCGGTAACCAGGCCGGATGAGATCGGACATCTCGTGGGGTGCGGAAGAAGATACACACTCCCTAATCGGTAGGTCATGCAATGGCAAGAAACCAAGGGTTGATAGCCCTTTTCGAAGGCGTCGCATGACCGATGATCGTGGTCCGGAACCCACGTTAAGCTGTAGGTCCCCTCGGGAATTGCCCTGGCAGCGAACGAAGAGGAAAAAAGCCGAAAAAACAAGCAAGCAAGCAAGCTGCTTAGCAGTCTCATAAACAATGTGACCTTTAATAAAAATAACAATTAAAGAATAAAAAGTTGTTAAAACAAACCATTTTTCAGAAGTTCGGAAGTTACTGTTACTCATAGAATTTCTAGGCTTAGATAGCAGTAGTGGCGCCAGGAAGAGGGGACAGGGTGGGCACTAGCCCATCCTGAAACTAAGGGTACCCACCTAATTGTGTTTAGGGGTTTAATTTATGTATAATGGCTCGGGTACTTCTTTTGATCGAGAGATACGTTTTTGAGCGGAGAAGTATACAGGGTGATTCCTAAGTTGATACTTCTTTTTTAGCTGTGTAAAGAAGGCATTAAAATAAACATTTTTAAATATCTTTTTTCAAAAAACTTAAAAATATGCAAGATACAGAAGTAAAAAATCTAAATGCGGGCCTGGTCATCAAAACGTAGCCTGGTATACTTTATGTTGTTTATATTATTAATTTACGGGTCGGTAGTCAGTTATTTGGCAATACGCTGCGGTGTGTTTTTCTGAAGCAAGTTAATTTTAAATTGGTGACACGTGAAAATGGTAAAATTTTAAAACAATGAACTATTAGATATAGTGCTAATTTACACTGAGTGTCGTCAAAGTGCGGTTGCTCCTTCGAGATCATACGCAGAACGCCTTCCCTTGCGGGCTCATCCTACACCCAGAAGTTTTCTTAATGTTATTCAATGGGCAAGTTAGGCAAAACAGTATTTGATCCATAGTTTAATAAATGAATGTAAATTTTAATTAACTGAATATCCTCTCGGGTTTCTAATTACACAAAAGGTATGAATTTAAATGCAGTTCCCAACAAAACCAAATATACCAGAGCTGCAATATTTATTAAACATACTAGAGTTACAATACTTCGACTCACATCTACCATGTAATATGTATTCCCAAAAAGTCCCAATAAAAATAGATTAAAATGTATTTCAACTTGTCAGGAATTGCTTAAAATTGAAAATATTGGTAAGTGTCTACAAAAGTCAGTGTTCATAATTAAAGATATATCTTTAGGATGCAAGTAAAGAATTAAGAGTAACACTTTAATCTAATTGAATCAATCTCGAACTGACATATTAGGAATTTCTGTCACATGATCAGTCATTCATCCCATAACTGTAGAAGAGCATGGCAATAACAGCGAAATCGCGGCATCGAGTCATGCGGTCACGTGACAAAAATATGGATTTCTATAGGCTACATAGTACTTGGCGGGAATACACTTGGCGATGTTTTGAAATATTTTAAGTAAGGATAGGATTAGTGGGAATTAAAAACGAAACGTCAAGTTGAAATATTAAGTTATTTGTTGCCTTTATTCCCTCTATACTTATCCTATGATATTATTAAGAGAAATTTTGAAAGATTTACTAAGAAACATTTTTTATTTAAGGGAATGTCTTATTTGAAGTCCATCTTTATTGTAAGAAAGTAGGGATAGGCACAGCTAAAAGACCAGGATTTTTCGAGGGATTTTTCTTAAGCTACCAATAAAATAATCAATTGTAATACCTCTCATGTCATAAGTTAACATCAGCTCAAAGCATAAAAAGTATAAGTTCAATTCCGAACATATAGAAAACATTGTCAGATAGATAACCCCTACTTATTTCCACCCCAATGCAGTTAATTAGGTTTCTCGCAGGGAGGAAAACCATTCTTTGTCTACGTAACCACCAAAGAAGGCCTTGTACTATCTTTTGATACCCACTGAGTAAACTTTTTGGTGTCCGAACACAACAGACCTAAAGTTCAATTATTATGAATTTAAGCCTTATGGGAAGACCTTGGTGTAATGTATTAATTTATATCACAAGAACAAATCTATATTCATATTTATTTAAAAACCAATATTATATTATAATTAATTTTATTCTAAAGTTCCACCCCAAATATTCCAGAATAAAGCTTTCACAATCAAGTATCCCATCATAAAAGAATAAGTGTGGCGTGAACAAAATCGTATCGCGAATGTCGTAACGACAACTCGGTCAATGTCACGGTAAATTTTGACAAAGTTATTGACGTCTTTAAAATGTTTTGAGAGTTGATTTCTAATTAATATACCAGAATGTTCATTTTTACAGTTACTTTAATCAGAAAATTCATCATTGGTTCAGTTGAAAACTAGGAAAATCAATAAATTGCATGTAAAACAGCGCCGCCCAAGGTAATCTCGTTTAACGTTATATAAAGTATTTTTCGAACTTTACAACCAAAATACAATTACATTTTATATAACCTTGACGAATATCATTAAAATTGTTTGCTAGTTATCAAGAAATATCAAATTTAAGCAATTTAGCCCAATCATCATGACTTCTAGTACTGAACTTCCCTGCTGGTAACAGCGATTTAGTAAATTATTTATAGTTCCTACCTGCCAACAATTAGTGCCAAACGAAGGGATTTTTCCTATTTTTGGTAAGTCATGTGAAAAAATCACATATTTGCATCAAAAAACACGTTTTTTGAGCTTTTAACAACTTTCTAACCTCAAACTTTGACATTGAACTTTTTGATGACATCCAGGCATGCTATGTTGCCATGTTGTGTTACTGATATTTACTGCTAGATTAAAAATAAATTCAAATACGACACGACACGTATTATTTATGTTGGTTGTGTGATTTTAAAAGAATATCGAATTTTTAACTTGGCGGTCTGTAATTCGAAATTGTATTTTATCCAACGTGACCAACGTCGCATTTAAGTTTTAGCTATCGGGCCATTTTGCCTATTTTAAAAAACGAATTGGTCAACTAGAAATCGTTTTATCTTCAGCGCGTTCCGCTAGGTGGTCCAATTTGAATATCTTCAATTAGTTTACGCGGGCGGTTTAACAACTACCGGTTTTTCCTTTTAACCGACCTAATGGACATCAAGGCCATCTTTGATACGAGGAAATAGAGCGAAAATCGTTTCTGTTTATTCACCATTACATAAAATCGATTTTTTGCTATTTTGACTATAATATGGTATGTACATTTTTATCAACAATGTTCGATATTTTTGAAAATTATTGGAAGAATTCGTCCATTTTCACTTAAAGAGACCTGGGGGTGCAACTATGTTCATTATGATCGAATGAGAAGGCTTAATCAGCCTTAACTAGAACTCAGGAGCAGCCAAGCTGCCTCTACCTCTCATGTGTCGAATAAATCACCGACAACAATGAGCTAAGGAGTCTAGAGGATCAATATGATAACTGGACATCGAACGTGTCACATTGCCAAGCCAGATCACTGATAAGCACCCAGAATCAGAAACAAGGATGACCTCACATTTCATTTTAAGTGAGGCAAGGAATGTTAACATCAAATTAAATGACAGGCTAGCCATGGTACCATCACAAACCCGATGGACGTACCTATCGGTAAACGATTCGTTTATTGGTAGCTATCCACGGCATCGAGCGTCCGGGGTTTGCACGCTGTGCACCCCTTCGTCTATTACCCGCTGTCCCCTCACCTTGTCAGTGGGGAATGGCAGTTTACGGAGGTTTTAGACTCACTGCTAACAACGGTATGCCCTGTCTTCTTCCGTTCACATCTCAATCCTTTCGTTGTTTCGTCCTACTGGGACTCATCAGAGACGCGCGACCATCCTGAGGCCGCGGCCCGCAAAGGGTCTGCGCCTATGGATGGTCAATCGTCTGACAACTGGCGTTATTCATCATCGTCATGGAAGGTATCAGTCTCCACACTCACGGACCTCCCTTCAAGGATCCGGACTGGGTCGGCTTTTGGTGAGCTTAGTTAAAGCCAATAGTTGGTCTCGAAAGAGAACTCAGTTTGTTCGTTCAGCGGCAGCCTAGCTCGACTGTCGCAAGGACAGAAAACGGTGAGCCAGGTAAAGGACTACAAAGATTGTAGTGTTGCACGATCGAGAGTGCAGGGGTGATTCCCCTCTCGGCACCAGACAACCGCCGGTTGCTCCTTGGCAACAGACGACTTTGTGACATGAGTTCCACACCCCCAGCCATAAACGAACATCCGGGTTCCCAAGTCCCGGACCCCCCGGGGGATGCGTGATCACTTAAAATGAAATGTGAGGTCATCCTTGTTTCTGATTCTGGGTGCTTATCAGTGATCTGGCTTGGCAATGTGACACGTTCGATGTCCAGTTATTATGTTCATTATGTCTCGAGTCTGATGGCATCCTGTTTCTAATCTGTTCTTTTCTGTTTTTAAAACAAAGGTTCGGTCGCACGACTGTAAAATAAAAAAAAATTTGCACGGTTAATAGGATGACGTAGGTACATCTCTTCTCATCTGATGCTTTAAAACTTTCTGCTTTCGCGGCGTGTTTTATATTGTTTCTAGAAAAAGTTCGTGACACTCTAGAAAGATTTTTATTATTGAAATATATTTTCAATAGGTTATAATTTTAATTGTTAATGCTGAATATTATAAATTTGATTAGAGTGAAAATACCTAAGCAGAATACTGACGTCTAAATCACGAAATTTTTTGAAATATTTATGTCTTCAACGTCATGTTACCAAAACATGATGTGATTTAGAGGTCATTATTTTATGTTATTTTGACGACATGAGTTAAACGTCCATATAACGTCCTTTTTTTGTTTTTTAAAAAGTAATAGACCATTATTATAAGTGTACAACACATAGATGTCGTTCTAGGTTACGTCATCTCGCTATACGCCGTTTCAGCCTCACTGAAGAACTATAATATGATCACATGCTACTGGGGATGGGTATTGCCAAATGAAATTTTCTCCAGCCATCTTGGTTGATTAACAATACAGCTTAAACCGCATAATAAAATAATAAAATAATAAATAAATAAATAATAAGTTATTTTATAACGTTATAATGTAGGCACTAATAATAACGTCAATATAATATAGACGTCATTAGTTGACGATCTAGTTACGTCATCGGTCTGTGACATAAAGAAGTCATCATACCGTCATTATGACGTCATTTTTAAATTATAGTTGACATTTGAGATATGACAAAAGACTGATGTCATATTAACGTCAGTCTGCTGCCTGCGTAAGGTCCAGAAGGTTGAAGGAGGTAACTAAAACAGGACCGAAAGCAAACTTTTTATAACAAAATTACTACCTACATTAAAATTCAATAAAAGTACCTAAAGGTGTGCATTTTTTAAAAAGTTGTAAGAAAAATTGCACAAAATTAGGTTGTGTGGAGGCTGCAGCTCGATAGTCCCCCTCCCTGCATGCGCCAATGTCTAATCGTCATGTTTTTTTTTGTTGTGTAATTTTTTTCTCTTCGTTATAACTGCCAGGGCCGTTCCCGAGGGGACCTACTGCTTAACGTGGATTCCGAACCGCGATCCTCAGTCATGCGACACCCCCAAGGACTATCAACCCTTGGTTTCCTGCCATTGCATGACCTACCGATTGGGGAGTGTGTACCTTCTTCCGCACCCCACGAAATGTCCGATGTCATCCGGCCTGGTTACCGGCGTGAATGGGGTGGGTTGGGAGTTGATACATTTTTGCATACATTTTTCTTAAACCTACTAAATTTCGGACATACTTTTTTATTATGCGTATGCCCACTCCGGGGATCGAACCCGGACCGCCAGTACCTCACCTCTGAGCCACTGCCGCGGTTTAATCGTCATCTTAGTTTTCTGTTTTAGAAATTTAGCTAATTTTTTTTTATTTTAGCAGCTATCTCTGTTGTGACATCACCGGTTTATATTAGCGTTTGCTAAAACCATAACAAATATCCTGAAGCTATTTTTACGCTCATCGGCGTACATTTTTGTTGCATTAATTTCTATGTTAATAAGTATAGAGTTTTTGAAAGATATAATACATTCCAAATACTAGACAATGTTGATTTTAAAAATTTCGTTATCAATTTCGTGTAGAAAATCGTTATCTAACATCACAAGTAATATAAAGATTATATTATTTTACCAAAATCCTAATTTAAAAATATATTTGTTTTATGAAGGCCGGGTATTACCTATAGTCGTGTATGAGATATCCTGATTTTTGGCAACTTGCTTACTTTTTATTACAGTGCATTGCAGCGTTCCAAAAATAGTTGTCGGTTTTTATTTATTTATTTTCAATAAGTGTGAAAAACGACGTTATATTTTCATAATTACCTATTTATGTTATTTAAAATTTTTCGTAAGTAATAAATTTAAGTAATGTAGAAAAAAACATAAAACTCACACGAGTAGGTATTGTTAGTTTTAATTTAAAATAGGTTCATTCAGTGTTCAGTGTGAAGGTGAAAAGTTCACTTACGTATGAAGGATTTATAAACAGATAAAATATACAGTGACACGCAAAAATTAGTTCTTAAGGCATTAACATTTAAAAAAATTTATTGTATAAATGTGTGTAATTATAGGTTTTATGGATCTGGTTAAGACCAAATGGCTCTTTGTTTTTTTTTTTTATTATTATTTAAGTTAAATTTACTGAGATAATGCTTTTTACAATTTTCTTTATCCTTTCGGCATATTTAATAATCGTTGGTTTAAAAAACTAAATTAAAGTTGGAATCTTTTGTAAGATTTTTTATAATTTATTAAAAATTTTCTATTAATAAAATTTGTTTTCTAATTTTGACATATAAAGTGACACTTTTTAAAACTGATTGACATTATGAAACGGCTTACTTTTTGTAACTAGTTGCATAAAGTAAAATTTTATGCAATTGGTGACAAAAAATTTATTTTAAAATTAGTGACAAAAAGAATTATTCTATTTATTAAACTGTTATAATACAAGTTAAAAACATAAATTATAAATTAATTAATTATTATAAATTTAATATTGATAACACAATTATTGCAATTATTCAAATTAATTCCCGACGACATATTTTTTTCATTGCTCGAACTTGCTGTTATTTGGGAAGCGACGCACATTGCATTAGATGTTTTACCAAATATTTCTTGCGCTATATATTTTTTATTATTCATGGAATTTTCAACATATCCCTCCGCAACAGAGCTACATTTCCAACCTCCGTGCCTCTTTAATTTTAAAAGATCAGCGCCACTGTCTGCTAGGAAAGTGGCAGAGCTTCTTCTAAAGCAGTGGCCAGTATATAGAACAGGATTTGAAAGACCAAGAAATTGTGCAATAACTTTTAGAAAAACTAAATTTATGTTTTCCAAATTTTTATCAATTATATTAAATTTTATTTTTTTATTACTTTCTTCAAAATTAGAAAACATCTTGTATGCAATACGTTACGAAATGAAATTTTGTGTAACTTGTGAGTTTTTGTAAAACTCACTTCGTTCGTTCCGCAAAAATCTCACGCGTTACACAAAATTAGGCATTTCGTAACTGATGGCATAAATAGCTATTTTATAAATTTTTCATTTAATATTATGGGAAATGAACTTTTTTTGTAGCAATGTTTTAACAATAAATAAAGTTCAATAGCGTATCATACTTTTACATTTTCTGTAGAAATTAAAGTATTCAGGTTACAAGGGTATTTAACTCAATTATTAAGTTCCTTAAATACATGGTGGCCCGCTCCCAACTCAGGCTAAACTACTCGACTTTTTTATGTTTTTAAGTTTTTGAGTTATAAGAAAAATCATCATACAAACTTTTAAATGCATTTAAAGACGAAGCAAACACATCAACGTTTACACTGTTTGTATTTGCCAACATCCTATTGATTGTAGAATATTTACCATATAAAGTTCGATGTTTCTTGACAGAAAATGTAAACTTGTCTTAGAGTCGCCAAAGAAATAAACAGTGGTTCTCAGTGCGCATGTCCTTTATTCCCGCTACACCCACACGCTTATTTTTAATATTTTTTTGCTCAGTAATGCTTATTTCATAAAGTTTTAAATTATTTATATAAGTGTATTAGAACTCCCTACAAGTTTCTATAAAAATATTATATATTACACTGCACCGCAAAATTAACCGGATGGAAAAAAAATCGCTCCAATTCAATCTTAAATAACTTTTAAGTGTTTTCATTAAATTCGATAATTTTTTGACACGTTGCAGATGCAGTCGTCTTTATCATGTTCTGATATCGCTTTTACGAACAGTAAAAATGGATATGTTCACATACAGGGTAGCCAAAAAAGTTGCATTTTACGCTTAATTTCTAAACACCCTGTGGAAAAATTAAAGAACTGATTGATGTTTTTTTGTACGGCATTTTTAAGTCTCATCTTTTCTGAACAACTTGTTTTTTGATTCATACCGATATCTAAATTATTAAAGGAAAAACACAGGTTTTAAGTAAATAATGCAATAATCCTTTATTAGCAACAAAAAATTATAAAATTTGTAGTTGGCTTTGTCTTTTTTTGTCTTTCTGAATCTCGTTTCCATGGTAGATACCATGACTTGTTAAGAAGATTTTTGTCAACAAATGTACAGATTTATTAATTGCTGGACTTCAAGCGTTGTGTTGCTCATGGTACCTTGGTGTCATCTGACACTGTACTTAGAAGGTTAAGACAACAGAATCTAACATCTCATGTACCTGCCACAGGACCTCTATTAGACGCAGGTCATCGAAGGCAGCGCCTTGAATTTGCTCGAGCTCATGCAGATTGGAACATGAACAACTGGCAAAACGTTCTATTTACAGACGAGTCTCGTTTTACGCGATATTCACCTGACGGACGTCAAAGAGTGTGGAGGAGGCCTGGAGAACGATACTTTCAATGTTGTTTCTCTCCTAGAGTGCAATTTAGTGGCGGAGGAGTGATGGTATGAGGCGGCATATCTTTGGAGGCACTTAGAGGGGTATTAACGCTGATAATACATCAGACATCAGACGCTGATAAATACATCAGACAGTGCTTAGAAGAACATGTGATACCATATTCGCATTTTATAGGAGAACATTTTAAATTAATGCAAGATAATGCTCCACCACACAGAGCACGAATAACGAGGCAGTATTTGAACGATGTTGGCATTCAGGTATTGGACTGGCCCTCAAGAAGTCCGGATCTGAACCCTATTGAGCACATGTGGGATACACTGGGAAGGAGAGTTAGGCAAAACTACGGCGAGTTTCAAACTTTGGATGCGCTAGCACAGGCACTGACAAACAAGTGGCAGCAGATACCCCAAGACGCAGTTGCTATTTTAATTCAATCTATGCCTGAAAGGATGAGAGCTGTTATTCAGGCTCGTGGAGGAAATACTCGATTTTAATCTTACCACTATTGGTACTGACTGCATCTGCAACGTGTCAAAAAATTATCGAATTTAATCAAAACACTTAAAAGTAATTTAAGATTAAATTGAAGCGAATTTTTTTCCATCCGGTTAATTCTGCGGTGCAGTGTATTATAATTTTGTTATTATATATTTTCCTATTAAAATTTTTTCTTATGGTCCAAAAAAGGGTTTTCTGGGCGTGGCACCCGAACCCCCCCCAAATGAATTTCTAGCTACGCCACTGTTGGAAGCGGTAAAATTAATCTCGCACCCGGGCGGCAGATACTCTAGGAACGGTTCTGTTTATGTTCATAAATTAAGCTGTATTTCGCTTAACAAAACCCAATAATTTTAGTGCTCTGTTACAGCAATAATCTATGTGATAATTAAATGTTAACTTACAATCAAAATAAATACCTAAATCACGTATAACATTAAATTTACTTTATCTATTTGTGTCCCACCTATGAAATACTTATCAAAATGTTGTTCCTTTTTTCTACTAAACCGAATATATTTACTTTTTTTTTACCGATTTAACCTTTTAAAATTATTTTAACTTATACAGGTTGTCCCAAATAGTCAGGGCATATCCAACTAGTTTTTTTTTAATGAAACACCCTATATATTATATTATGGTCACATGTGTATACAGTAAAATGTACTTATAACAAAACAAGACCAATGTAAAACAATGTTGTGGTTAAGATTTGCAAGTAAAATGTATATTTTTTTTTAGTCTAAAATACTTAAACTGATATGACTGTTAGTCTTCCCAAAGAAAAGCGCTTAGCAAGATGGTACTTTGGAGGCTTGGCGTCTGCAGGAGCGGCCTGCTGCACTCATCCATTGGATTTAATCAAAGTACTGCTACAGACTCAGCAGCATGGAAAGTTGTCCATCGTTGGGTTGACTGCTAGTATTATTAAAAAACAAGGTGAGTTACAATATCTTCTTGTTGAATGCTATTGTTGCAATGATTGATGCTTGACATCATCAAAAACTAGCCAGCGAATATTATTTAGACGTTACTTACATACAGGGTGTTACAAATTCGACATACCAGCATTGGAATCTCGGAAACCATAGGAGTTAGAGAAACGGTTAAATGGGGGTAAAGTTGTGCAATTCGGTGCTGATTATAATGCCGCTTTAAAAGTTTTCAAATTTCGAATACTTTCGATTTTATTCGAAAAAAACTCTGCAAAATCGTTATTATTTTTTCCTGAGCTCATTTGACAAGCTATTTAAAAATTAATGACACTTTGTCATTGCCACTTTTTCTCCTCTGAAAAATGACTTTACTAAACCAAAGATCCGCCGTTTCGTCTCCGAGCGGCCATCACCAACTTTACTTTTTTAAATACGGACCTGGATTTTTTAAACCGATTTTTAAACCCTCCTACCCTCAAAATGTAATGGCGATATTACTTTATCTACGTCCTTTTTATAAATATCATTTTTTAAAGCCCCCCGTAAAAAGAAATCCAGCGGTGAAATATCTTGCCAGGACCGGACTGATAAGAGGTGTAAAAAATATGAATTTAAAAAAATAAGCAAGAACAATTCATCATTATGAGAAAGTAATATCGCCATTACATTTTGAGGATAGGAGGGTTTAAAAATCGGTTAAAAAAAATCCAGGTCCGTATTTAAAAAAGTAAAGTTGGTGATGGCCGCTCGAAGACGAAACAGCGGATCTTTAGTTTAGTAACTTCATTTTGTAGAGGAAAAAAAGTGGCAATGACAAAGTGTCATTTATTTTTAAAGAGCTAGTCAAATGAGCTCAGGAAAAAATAAAAACGATTTTAAAAAATTTAGGTTTTTGTCGAATAAAATCGGAAGTATTCGGAATTTAAATTTTTTTAAAGCGGCATTATAATCAGCACCGAATTGCACAACTTTGCCCCCATTTAACCGTTTCTCTAACTCGTATGGTTTCCGAGATTCCAATGCTGGTATGTCGAATTTGTAACACCCTGTATAAAATATTAATTATTTTAAGTTATGTAGCAGCTTTTAAAAAAAATGTCTCCACAGTCGCCCATGTCATTGGACTAACTATAATCGATTTTGATTCAACCCAAATATTTTGACGTTCGTTTAAAAAAAAAATGGAATGTTTCTCTAGGATACCCAAGCAGTCACAGCTTTAAATATAATGCATCAATTCCATAACGCTCTGTATTTAGTTTTGTGGTATTTTTTAAAGTAATTAAAATCTATTAATTCTTTTAAAGTCAAAGGTATAATAAAAAATTTTGTTTTATTATTATAACAACCCGAAAAAAAACAACTACTAATTTTTTGTATTTTTAAATTTCAGGTATCCTAGCTCTCTACAATGGTCTCTCAGCGTCTCTCTTACGGCAACTAACATACTCAACAACACGATTCGCTATCTATGAAGCTATTAAGCAAGAATATAATCCGAACACGTTTATAGCTAAAGTTGGCATAGCTGCTGCAGCTGGTATGTATAGCTGTGTTTAATTTTTAACAGACCATTTTTTACTTTTGACTGCCTTTACACAAAACTGAAAAACTTGTTAAAAAGAAATCCGGAATTTTTAAATTTTGAATTAGTTTGTATACTTTATAGTTATAACAGAATTATACCTTGCAAAATAGTTTTATTGCCACACCAAGGCAGTGGGGGCTCGCGGTCTTAAAAAATGGTGAAGAGCTAGGTACTTATAGTGCGGGTACTTAAACAAACATTGACTAATTTATATTTTAAGCAATACACAATAAAAATTAAACTAAGTAGGTACGTACACTACTGAATTAACTGAAAAATAAAAATAAAATTTTTTAATCACACAGTAAATCACGTAAAAACGATATCTATAACCGTAAGTTTCGCGAAGCCTCAAAATAAATACCTTAAGGTTAGGCGAACCAATGCTAAAACAATGGTGCATACGACTGATATATTTTTAAATTGCTCTTCTTCACAATGCAAATTGTTACATGCTATCGCGTGACTGACGTCACGTAACCATAGCAACTGTGAAAATCAAAGCTTCTTGACTATATGTTGGTCTTCACTCGCTGGGGCGCGCCAAAATGCACGAGTGTTTATAATTATTGTTCATCGGAGTTAACCGTGGCCCTATTATGCATAGCTACATTCGGATTAAATTAATATTAATAATTCGAACATTAATAGGTATTTAAAATTATCGAAAAACTTTCCTTCTGGTTTTATTTTTTTTTTGGTGAAGTGCTCCTTCACCTACTTCACCTGACGAGCCGCTACTGCACCAAGGTCTGTTCAGTAAAGTGCATTCTTATGATAGAGTAAAGTGCTTGTCTGTCCTCTATTTAACAAAACACTTTGGATATGGTTGCTTAAATTTTCGCAAGAGATAAAAAGAGATTTTCTCAGTGCACCACAGGAAACTTTATACTTGAAAAATCATATTTTATTCTGTATAGTATTTTTCATATTATGTACTATAAATAAAATAAATATTTCATAAGTTAGCGTTTCGGTTTTTATTTAAAACCTTTAACTTTTTGAGTTGTGCCTTTTTTTGTTTTTTTTTCCTGTGAATAGCTTTCCATTATTTATCTTTATTGTTATTAATTTCAAAAAATATTAACTTCATATCAATGAGGCTATTAGTACATGCAAGTCGTCTATCTTTGGAGAAAGACAAAACTTTTTTTACTAAACCCGTAGAAAAATGATGATAATTTTTAAAAAATTTTATGGACTCAAAAATATTCCAAAATTCAAAGGTTAGAAAAATTAAGCGATACAAATATTATTCAGGAAAGAGAGAATTTTAAAACACGAATAAAAAAGCGCACTTTTTAACGTCACATTTATACACTTTTCACCAACAACACAGTGGGCCTTGGCGAAATAGACAACGTCACAGAATATAATTACTGTGTTGCAACGTTTTTCAATCTTTATTGTTAGGGCACTTTTTTTAATTCCAATTTAAAAAAATTGGTTCTTATGGAGCGGCTTTTTTAAATGCAGAGTAAATGCGTTGACCACAATATTTTTGCTTATCTAAATTTAAATATTTTTCTTACATTTAGGTGCTGCTGGTGGATTTGTAGGCACGCCAGGCGATATGGTTAACGTTCGAATGCAGAATGATATTAAATTACCCGTAGAAAAACGTAGGAAGTAAGTAATAGTTTTTCTATATAACATTGAAACCAGGAGATCGATATTTATTGATAATATTAAAAAAGATCTTTGTACAGGGTAAGCAAAAAAACGCGTGCTCCAACTACTCGCGTCTATTTCCCAATACTAGTGCAGACTGCGCATGTCGGGCGAATAACGTAATGGCGGGATATTTAAAATATATGTAGAAATGAGTTTAATTAATTTTTAATGTTTTATTACGTCACGGTGTGAGTTATAGTTCAAGTTCTGGTCTCTATTACATTTTTTTGCAATAATATTGTTATTCGTAGCTTGCCATTTTGTTAATTAAAATGTTGTTATTGTTGAGGCCGTAAAGCACTTGTAAAGTAAAAACCTCTCACAGACTGTGAGATGAATTGTATGTAGTATAACAATATATTTGCTTTAAAGAAAATAATGTAGGAATATCGAACAGCATAATAACCTCTATATTTTTTTCTTCAATGGAGTAAATATATTTTTGTACTACATACAATTTATCCCACAGTCTGTGCACAAATAAATTGTTCTACAATTTAAAAAAGTGGAGGTAGGGTTTTTACTTTGCAGATGATTTACAGACCACATATATACAAACACTATATTGCTAATACCATAATTCAATGATGACACCACTGTAAGCAGATGATCAGGGGCCGTTGAGTTTGTGCAGATCGGAAATTTGCTTCTTGATGTCAACATTTGACAGGGCCGACTGTCAATAGTAATTTACGTTACAAGACCGGAAAGAAGTGTCGAGACAAGCATTTCCAGGGCGAGCCGTAGGCGAGTCCTGAAATCTTGGGGAGACCTGAAAAACACAAATTTCCGGTTGCGTGACGTACAATATTTTTTTTAAGACCGACACATTTATATAATACATTTTTTAATTCTTTATATTTTATTTCATTTTATATAAAAAATTGATTAACATTACTAAAACCAGATAAAAGAATAAAAATACTGGAAACAACTGCATAAACTGGAAAATACGTTATTTTTGAATATTTATGTTAAATGTAGAATTGTGAACGTTAACAACAAATTCATCAAACGAACTGTCACTCAACAATACATTCGAAATTTTGTTACCTTAGTAACGAAATCAAAGTAGATTCCATTATCAAAGAGCGATTGGAAAATTGACGTAAGGGACTTGCAAAGGATTTTTCCGGTCCCTTACGTCAATTTTCCGGTCCCGAGACCGGCAAAACGTTATTTACTGGACGAAAAATTGTCCAGAAAGTGTATATTTTCTGGTTGGTCTTAAAAAAAATATTTTTACAAGCTTTTATTTAAATTCACCCATTTAGTTCGGGTGTGTACAGTTTATGGTCAAAAAAAACTAAGTAACCTATATTTTACATACCTGAAATACCTTATTCCTGGCATTGAAACGCGATTCGTGCAAAAAAGGATCATGCACTTTTTTCTACCCATCTTGAGACACAAGCTAACAATAACAAAATGTCTGGTAAAGTTTTATACCTAAATTCGCACCCAAAACTTAAAAATAATATCCACAATCACACACGAAACATCCGAACGAATACAACGTAAAAAAAGCTGGAAACGATTACAACTTACAACCTAACAAAAAAAAATGTCTAAAGTAAAGTTTTATAAATATTAACACCCAAAACTTGGAAATTATAACCACACACGAATAAACGATATTAAAGATGGCGACAAATAAGAATACAACGGTAAGCCGGTTCTGTTCAAGAGACCTTGGGTTCTGTTTACGTTCTGTTAGAAATCGTGTGAGCTGCCTAATTTTTTCCCTACTGCGCAAGCACCACGGAACCCAACTCAGGTTATTTTGAATCGCACGATGGGTGTATTCTTGCTTCGTGCGGCTGCTTGTATTGGCAATATAGTGTATATGTATATATGTGTTACAGACTCGACGACAAAACTTATTAGTAATAGCCTGCCCCTCTATTTTATAATTATGGCCCATAAATTAATAAACTGGCAAACTGCGAATAACAAAAATTTCCTTGTAAAAAAACTTAATTGGGACTTTACAACCTCAACCATGACCCGCGCCGTGATTTTTAAGTCAAAAAAATTAAACCCATTTCTACCTATATTTTAAATGTCCCGGCATTAAGTTATCCGCCTGGCATGTGCAGTGTGCCAGTAATAGTGTTGGGAAATAGACGCGAGTCTCCAACTTGGCTTTGAACCATCGTAGGCATGTCGTAAAGAGTCACTTTTTTTAGTCGCCCTTCCTCAGCAAAATTCTGAATCCGCCATTGCTGAGCTGTTCTACAATAATAACTGTCACTAAACAAGGAGTAATCGTCTATTCACTCATAACAGAAAGCTTTTCCTCATCTCCAGTCACGCTTCATGATTTAATTTTTCAGTTCACCACTACTTCGTCCATTAAGCATCTTTCAAACTTCCTGCATGTAAGCAATAATTTAAACCTGTAGCAATCTTTAGTGTTTGGTAGCTTTGCAAAGTAATAGTAGTTCAACAGTTGCTTGGTTCATAGAAACCATTCTCGCAGAAATACTTATCCCCTTATCCAGTAGAATTTCTTAAAATGACCGATTCTGAGTGTTTGATAACAAAACTTTTTACCGAATAATTTTTCCCTAATAGTTACAGCAACCCGCAAAACCTGGTCCAACCAGGGACAACGGCACTTGGCTGAATAGCTCTAGCAGCTCAGGCCACCCAGTAACGCAAACAGATAAACAAGGAGTAATTCACGATACGCGGAGCTATTTTCAATGCTTACTTTGAACACAATTTTTTTAAATCATAAATTATTTTGGAAAAGTTTTAAATATCTTCAACAGTAATATACCGATAGAGGAGGCGTCTTATCGGTAATACCGCTGTTTTTTTACAAGAAATCGATTTTCTGATAATTTTCACGAAATATAATTTTTACTTATAATCTGATAAGATCCCGAGAGCTTTAGCTCGAGGGTCTTATCTTTGATTATAAGTAAAAATTATATTGAGTGAAAATTTTCTTAGAAAATCTAGTTTCGAGTGAAAAACAAAGGTATGAAGATAAGACGCCGCTTCTAGAGGTGTATTTTACTGGATAATTTACTGAACCTGAAATAAAAGCCGTTTGTGATAAAGGAAAATATACAAACACATTATGATTTACTTTTTAGTTTATAAACGCGCCACAATTAACAATTAATTAAAAATCCAAGATTAAATCAGACGCGTGGAACGTCAAAAATTAAATTCACTTGTTGTCATGGTTGCCATGAAAACGCCAAGATTTCTTAAGCTCACGTCAAAGCAAGGCATACTGGGTTTTATTTTGCATACCTTTTGTCATAAAACATTTCTTTAAAAATGTCAAAATTAAGTTAAGTTTATGCCCTACAATCACCTCAAATACTCTGTTGTATGTCACTTTTATTTTGTAGGGGTTATAATATTTATTTATTAAACTTGATTTCTTGAAATAAATTACTGTTTGTTTGACAGAAGCTACAGTGGTCTTACCGAGCTAGCGGTAGGTGTTATCGGGTAAGACCACGTTACCAAGGTAGTTGCTATGAAAATTTGTGTTCTGATTGGTTCTATATATATGAGGTAAATTATCAAATTAATGTTGCACGTGGATTGGGTGCGGCCGCCAAGGCTGTCCGTACCCTGCTACTCCTCTGTTACTATAATACCAGGTATTTATGGACATTATTATGTCCATTATACTATTAGTATCATGCATAATGTCTATACCACCACTTCATATTTTTTTATTTACAAATTTCATTTAGCTACAAACACGCATTAGACGGCCTGCTGCGAGTGTACAAGGAGGAAGGCCTGAAAAGATTATTCAGCGGAGCTACAACGGCGTCATCGAGGGCCGTACTTATGACTGTCGGACAACTGTCATTTTATGATCAAATCAAAATGACGTTGCTACATTCGGGGTACTTCGATGACAACTTGAAGACGCACTTCGTGTCTAGCTTGAGCGCGGTAAGTATATCCTTGTTTTTTTTATTTAGTATACGGGGTGTAACAAATTCGATATACGAGCATTGGGATCTCGGACCTATTATAGAGAGATGGTTAAATTATGACAAAGCTTCGTAATTTGGTGTTTATTAAAATACCGTTGAAAAATTCCGTTTGGTTCCGGGGATATTTGCAAAAAACTGAAAGAAATCGAAATTTTGAATATTCGTTTTTAATTTTTTACGCTTTTAATTTCCAATTTATAGAAAAGTTGGTTGGACACCTTAAGGGAAGTTTTCAAGCTCTACAAAATCATATTATACAGTTTGTCAGTCCGAGGTTAGTGTTTTATACAGTGACCGGCAAAAGTTGTACACATATGGAAAACTTTTTATGATTGAAATTGAAAATGTTAATAGCCTCTGCATGATTGGTAACCTAAAAACTTCTTTTGACATTAGTCACGTGACACTCGTTTGTCTGGAAAATTGAAAAGTATATATTTTGTCGTGAAAATCTGGTATTAGAATACAAGGTATTAAAACAAGTTATTTGAAAAAAGGGTTTATATTTTAATTTTATGTACAGCTCGTGCAATATAGCTTGAGCTCTGACTTTTGGGTGCGCAGTAAACAGGTGGGAGGAGCTAGCCGAGAGCTCATTATTCTGAAGATCTTTGAAACGCACACTTCTGTACAGTCTGTCAGAAAAGTAGGACGTTCATTGGAAAAAAAGTTATTACTATATTTATTTGTAATAATGCCTTTTAAAAGTAAAGTTTTAAACCGAGTATTGAGCGGTTAAAGCCGTGAAATAGTTTATAATTTAATAAAATTTATGCAACAAGAGGCAGATACAGGAAGACCAGAAATTGATATCAGGAAGGTTCACGAACGTGTTTCAGCCGCTACAAAGATTAGTCTAAGCGCAATTAAACGAATTAAGCAAGAAGCCAAAAATATCGAATCCGGAGCAGTTAAATCTTTTTCCACGCCAAACAAAAAGCGTGAAAACAGAAAAAGCAAAATAGTCTTGGACGTTGCCTTTCAAGGTGTTTTACGTAGAACAATTCACAATTTTCATAAAACAGAAAAGCAAGTGCCAACTCTAGCGAGAATTCATAAAAAATTTCAAAATGATATCAATTACCAGGGATGTTTGAACAGTTTAAGAAAAGAAATAAGAAAAATTGGATTTCATTGGAGAAAAATCAAAACCAATAGAAAAATTTTAATGGAGAAACCTGACGTAAGGCATCTCCGCATCCAATTTTTAAAGAAAATTGTTTATATGGATGAAACGTATATACATTCATCACATACACACCAAAAAGCTTGGAGCGATGAAACAGACGAAGGCGTAAAACAACCTGTATCAAAGGGCACACGCCTAATAATCGTAAACGCTGGAAGAGAAGATGGTTTTGTGCCAAATTCATACATTAAAATGAGGAAACCAAGGGAGAAAAGTTATAAGATTGATGCAATATTTTCCAGTGCGGGGCACACCGTGGTTCGACTACCTCCGTACCACCCTATCTTAACCCTATTGAACTAGTGTGGGCACAGATGAAAGAGTTTGTGGCCACAAGAAACGTCACGGTTAATCTAACAGATGTTATGAAATTAACCGATACTTTTTTTGAACAATTTTCGGTGGAAATCACGTTGCGAGCGAGCAAAAAGATTTGAATTAGAGTATATGGAAAACGAACCCATGGTGGATATTGTTGTAGAAAACCTAATAATGAATGACACTGACAGCAGTTCAAGCGAAGACTCTGATGATTATGTAAGCGAGGGTTCTCTGTCCGGAATAGAAGAATTAGACAGATGAAACTGATAAATATTATATAATAGTCATACATGTACTTTTAAAACTTAGACTCTTAATATGTTATGTACATACATCTTTAATTATATAAAGCCGAAATTGTGTCGGCCATAATAAAATTATAAAAAAAACAGGGATGCGAAGTAATAAATGCTCATTAAATATGGAAAACCCATTACTGAGGATTACCAACAATTTAAACACATATGAATAGATGCAAATATGTATATTGTTTCGAGAAAGGGCAGCCATAAAAGCATAATAAACACATAATTAGGCCATATTATGCAAAAAGCAACTAACCCTCAATGTATCTAAGTTTGCATGGTCAAAATATATAAAATAATTTTACTGTTAGAATAATAGAATTACAATATAATTTACATATTGAATAGTTAAGTTTAGGGTTGAAAAAATTTCCGATAATTTAAATTATTATAAAAATAATTAAAAGGAATTAACTATTTTGTTGGTTGGTTGATTTTTGCATAACAGGGCCCAATTAGCAAACACGATTAGCAGTCACTACGGCTTTATCAATCAAATCCCACTTTTATTTTCTACGCGGACTGTACTTTACTAAAATTCGGTATTAGGTATCTCTGTCGTACACTGACTCTCCTTTTCTTTCTTCTGCGCATCTCAGGGCTCATGCTACATTGCATGACCTGTAGGTGTGCAAAGTTTAAAATAAAAATTCAAATATTTTCTTTATTTTATAAAATATTAAATGTTACTTTTATACCATTAATATAATGAAAATGTGTTAAATGATTAAAAGCCAATATTAAAACATTTTCGTTATCTTGAAAAAATGTTATTTGCTAAAATTAAAAATTTAGCTTTTTATCATGTTTAGGCCCTGTATCTAACAACCATATTTACCAATTTTAGGTATTTCTGGAACAATATGCTTAGGAAAGGCAGTTCTTTTTAATTTTGAATAAGTTTTAACGTATCTCCTAAAGTTTCTCCTACCAAATTAAAAATTAGAAAAAAGAATACTTGGAATAAATTTATATATTTTTAGAAATTGATTCCAAGAATTCTTTTTTCTGGTTTTTAATTTGGTAGGAGCAATTTTAGGAGATACGTTAGAACGTGCTTAAAATTAGAAAGAACTGCCTTTTGTAAGCATATTGTTCCAGAAATTTTTCTATTATAAATAACACCAAGATCCTTTATTTTACCTACTTCTTTAAGTAATATCCCATTAAAATTGTAACCATAAGAGAAAATATTTACATTTCTTGAGAATGAAATAAATGTACATTTATCTAAGTTCAAAAAGAAAAAAGAATCTAGTTCACTTTGCAGCAGCAAGCAGTCTCCGATACTCCCTATGCTGAGAAAAATTTTCATATTGTCCGCTTAAAGTAAAACTTTTTTTTACAAAATTTAAAACATTTTTTCACATCGTTTAAGTATATTATGAAAAATAAGCACTGAATATATAATATATTTTCACTACTTTTATTCGTAAACCAATGAGGTTTACATCCAGTCAACATTAATTTTTTAAATAATTTTTAATAGTCTTCTTCCTCACACTTACATCCACTTCTTCTCCATATTTTCTCTAATGACTAGCTAATAGCTTTATTTTGCTTAAATATTTATTCCCTTTCACTTCAGTTTCATCTTTCGACAGTTCTTTCACACAAAGATGTTAAACCTTTCATTCTACCTTTAAAGTTTTCACAGTGCCTTAAGCCTCAAACCCACATACTTTTCTTGCTTACAATGCAACGTGTGTATGTTTCCTCACCGTTCCACTCATTTTTACACCGAACCTACAATTATGTTGCTCAATTAGGGTGATATCTACTGGTCTTTTCTTCTTTTAATTTTTCTTCTGGAGATGAATGCTTCTGCATTCGAAACATGTAGAGAAGTTGCTTAAAATATTTCTATAATATAATAGTGGAGGAAGACTTTGCGTTCTTATTTTTTACCTTCTAAATTCCCACTCCACTTTAAGTATGGACTATTTCTTCATACTGATTATTTGTTTATCGAACTTATTAAGTTGTTATTTAATGTGTAAATAAAACTTTCAAAATATTTGAAAGAAATGATTAATTAAAAGAGTCAGGTCTAGATTAAAAATATTTAGAAATTATTTTAAAATTAGTTTTAGCTATGATACGTCACTATTATGGAAAACCAATATCGACAATACATTACTGAGACTGAAGCATTAAAAAAAGGCAACAATATCCAGGGCCTTTTTAAAAAAAAATTGATGATGGTACATAAAAAACGAAAGGTCGGACTGAAAAACTGTATATATAGTTTTTAAGAGATTGAAAAGTTGGCTTAAGAATGTCCAACCAGCTTTTCTATAAATTCGAAATTAAAAGCGTAAAAAATTATAAATAAACAAATATTCAAAATTTCGGTTTTTACGGAAATCTCCGGAAATAAACAGAATTTTCTACATTTTTCAACGGTATTTTATTAAACATGAAATAACGCAACTTTGCTTTAATTTAACCATCTCTATATCTGTTATAGTTTCCGAGATTCCACGTCAAATTTCTATCACCCTGTATGGGCTCTTAAATTCGAGTTTTATCTAGATCTCGGGAACGATACGATCCGTACAAGATTATGGATAATGGTTTTGTATTATAAGAATAATTTAATCTTTTACTTGTTTTGTTTCTTGTTTTTCTTATTTAAAAATCTCCTTGTTATCCCCTTATTCACTATAAATTAAAAGCCGTTCTAATTTGAAAACTAGGCGTTTTCTACAGGTGGAAGAATATGATTGGTAACTAATGGTAATTCCATGGTGACTAAAGATTTAGCCGTGTCAGAAATTACACAATTAAATATAACATAGTGTGGAGGGTTTGGACTGTGGGAGACATTGGACACATTCAAAAGCAAGTAGGTCGCTTCATTTATATGCACCGCGATTTTCTCATTAATCCACATGTTTGTTCTAAAATTAATTAAAATATACTTTAATAAACTGCTGCTGTGCACAATTGTGCGTAAGAATGGATTTACTTATACATAGAGTGAACTGTGTGCGTCATAATGCTTAATATAATAATCAAGTTAGCCTTGAACCACTCAAATCGTGACATTTATCTATCTTGCGTTTTGAATATTTGACAGTGATATTGGTGTTTTCGGAAGAGCCAAATTATAAATTAGCTTGTATGCTTCTTTATCCAAAGCATTTAGCAACAATGCTTTTTTCTTTGCTTCGTCCCTTATACAATTTAACGGTAATAATTATCCAAACGTATTTTGTAAATCACCCAATCACTATTTTGCGCGCTAAATTCCCGAAGTTGCCCATAGTATGATGGATTATCGCTTTCCTCCATTTTGTTTCTAAAATGTGTTTAAAACCGAAAAACTACGTGGATTTTAACACTGAAGGTGTTTCACTACTCCTCGCCAATGTTATATACCTACTCAATATGGAATATTTTTCATTCCTAGATTCGGGAATTTGGTGATTATAGAGAAACGGTGGATTTTACTTAAAACGCATTTTTTCTACTGACGTTTTATAATAACATCTTTTTGATTGTCATTATGGTTTTTTAATAACCTCCTTTTAGGCGCAGCGTGCTTAAAAAACTTTTAAGCACGTTACCAGGAGCAACGTGCTTAAACGTAACCACAGACTAGGTATAATTTAATTTTTTTTGGCAAGTGTCAATTTTTGAACGGGGCAAATGAAACATAGGTAATAAAATTTTAGTAAAATAAATTAAGTTTTTTATTATAAAACCTCAGTAGAAAAAATATTGTATACAACTCGTTACGAAACAATGTCTTTTAGTCACTTTGACGTGTTGTCCAACTCGGCTTCGCCTCGTAGGACAATTCACGTCGCGTGCCTAAAAGACACTTATTTCGTTACTTGTTGTATAAATAGCTATTATTTGCTCACGGTCAAAAATACACTGAATTAAACGTTAACTATACAGCACGGACACGGCGATATCGCTTACTCTATTTTTTATATACATCCCCAAATATCAATAAACAAGTTTCAGGTATTAACATTTGGTTATTATTTTGATGCATTGGCAAAATAATATTTCTTAATATACTACAGTCATTATTTGATTTTTGAAGTTCAAATCGATACTTTATAAATTACATACCGATCTTTAATTTATTAGTAAGACTCGTAGAAAAAGTATAGTACGTATTGCGTGTTAGCAAGCAATTACGCACTCATGTAATTACCGCACTCACCGCTACGAGGCTCGTTCGTAATATGTTTTTTACCATACTTAATATACTATTACATGTCATTATAGTGAATAAGGGGAAATTCTTTTTTCTTTTTCTAGTGACATTTCTTACTTTTCTTTTTTTTTTGTCAACAGGGCGCTATTGCTACCTCTCTAACTCAACCTCTGGACGTCCTCAAAACCAGAGCGATGAACGCCAAACCCGGCGAGTACTCCTCGGTTTGGGCGATCGTCGTTCACACCGCCAAATTAGGACCTATGGGTTTTTTTAAGGGTTACGTCCCGGCCTTTGTAAGGCTCGCGCCACAAACCATTCTTACTTTCATTTTCTTGGAACAGCTTAGGTTAAATTTCGGATTTTATCCGAATGAAGTTTTACAAGAATTGACGCAATAGGTTAAAAATTAATTTTTAAATTAAATTTTATTGAGTACAACACAGACTGTCTTCAAAACATTTTACTAAATAGAAAACTGACAGATGAGATACGTGACAGCAGAGCCAAGGTAAGAAAAACCATTTTCCTACGACCACCTATGAAAATGAAAAAAAAAGCACGGTTAACTTGGCTCGAAAGCGTCGAATTAGGGAATCTAAACCACGTGATTCAATATGGCGGTTGGATGGCAAAAAGCATTGAGCCACCCGTTAAATGTCACCAGCAATATTATTTATATAGTCACGTGCACCAATTACAACGCAGTATTTGCCAGCCAGCCGCCATTTGGACACATCGTTGGATTGCCTAATATCACACGCGTGTTGAAAAAAAAAATACTTCAACACTAGTGTTGAAATACAAGGCACACTATTTAATTTAAACATATGGTGCCAATCTGACAGACCACCCCTATTTATTAAAAATAATACATTTTAGAAAGCAGTAATTGTAAAGTGGTTAACTTATTTATCATGTATTTGTCGAGTGATTCAGAATTGTAGTGTGAAAATACGCCATCTGAAATTACAAAAAAATGGTAATAATATAATGGAAAATCTATTACCAGAAAAAACAAATTGCGCTATAGGAGTATTTGACTTTTTTTTTATAAAAACATTAAATAAGTTATAGAATTATTTTGAATTGAAATCTTCCTTGTTGGGTGGATTACTTAAATTTATGTTTAATGCATCTTTCCTTGATTAAATATAAAATTTTTCATTCTGGTTAATCTAGAAGTCAATCCAGGATTAGTTCTTCCTATGATATAGTATAAAATATGAAAAAGTTAAACTACAAATAAAGGAAAAGCCTATTGACAAACTATGAAACCAGATATTAAGTGGAACTAATCCTATGTATGCTAATTTCAACGCTAGTGTTGATATTTTTTTTCAACACTAGTGTTGAAATATTTTTTTCACAAATCAAAGGCTTTTTTAATAATTCTTTGTGGTCGTAGGAAAAATAGTATACATTACTCGTGTGAAAGTAATTATTCTAAAACTCGGAGAATTTCCGTAATCGGCTGCCGCCTCGTGCTAAATAGCTCCTCGTTTGAAAAATATCACTTTCATCACTTGTTATGTAATATACTATTAAACATGGGATGTATGTGAGATGTGAGAACAAGGCCTTCTTTGATGTTGAAGATAAAAGAGATACAATCATTCGGTATTTTTTAGCGGGGACCTCTCTCTCAGAGCTTTAACTTACTATAATTTTTCACAATATTATGTTGTCAAGCGAGAGTTGATGGTGTTCCACATTGATTTTATTTGTTTTTTGTTATCAATGATGATTTTGCATTTTTTGTCCACTCTACTTTACCATCGAAGAGGGTTTTAGGGCTTGCACGTGACAAATTAAAAGTGTAATTGACGCGCGATGCTATTGCTCTCTCTCGTCTCAATATCTGTGTTACGTGGAAGAATATCTGAACACCAATGTTGGCCATTTAGAAAAAATTTATTAGTTTTGGGAAAGCGATGTTCAATTTTTAATTTTATTTATGACAATGGACGTAATAAGTCAAATGTTCTATAATGTTTTAGAGGAATAAATCCTCTTCTAAGATAGGGAGTTATTTTGGTACCTTAGAATAGTAATACTGTTTGATTTAGAGAAGCAATTATACAATTTAACTTGAAATAATTAATTTACACAGAAGCGGTGCAGTTAGTCTTTTGATGAGCCGCAGGCGAACATTTTTAAGATCAAGAAATTTTTTACTGTAATAAAACGTCGTTAAACACATACTTCCATTTATTAGGTTTAGATAATGGATACAAAAGATATAGGTATACAAGTAATTTCTTGCAAAGATATATCTGGGACAGCATGCAATATGCAATTTATTATTTCTTAGATATTACTGCCGTAAATATATTTTAAAGTTCTAAAAAGGAAGTTCATAAATACAACTACAGAGGGAACTGGTGTTCTTGAATTAAATTAGTTGACAGAACCTTATTCCTAATTTATAATGTCTAGGTATAGGCATATAAAATTGTATCAAAAATAAGAAAATATTACAACCAAATATCCCTAAGAAACATTAATAAGCCAAAAAATGTTGCATGTTGTCAAAATAAAAAATAAATAATACAATTTTAATTTTTTAGAGGGGGGTATGAGAAACCCCAGAATAAAATTTTTTAAGAGTGTCCTTTTTAAAATGCTTATATACACGGTGTTTTTAAAATAATTATTCCTGTCAAAGTTTCATGGGTAGATTTATGAATTTGTCAAAAATATAATTATTTTTGTCAAAAATTCTACGAAGTTTGACAATAAAAATGTGAAAAATTGAGGTAATTCTCAAATAAAATTAGTTAATATTAACAAACGACAAAAGTGTTACTAACAAGTAGGGTTCCAACATGCCTGATATCACGGGTTATCTTTATTTATCTATAATATTTTACAATTAAAAATCTTGACTAATAATTAGAGTTGGTTCCTTTTTAGCGCATCCAGTAGCGTTACCAAAGTCTGCCGCATCCCCAGTCTTTTAAAAAAGTAGAGGACTGTGGTCGCATCACACAGGCAAAATAAAGTATAAATAAAATACTATCTAACCTAAGCTTTATTTTGTTTTAACCTACCTGCGCCCAAATAAACTCATGTTTTTCACGCATATGTGTAATTCATATACAGGTCTTTTAAAATACTCTCATTAACTTCGGTCATATAACTTATTTATGTTATGTTATGGAATCTCACCCGGGAGGGTGTTATAAGGGGAAAGGGAACTCATTCACTACCACTGAACATTAAGATTAGTGGTGGGTCGGTATCTGTGTAACTGCTACTTTAAAACGGTATTTTTTAATACCATCGTGTCGCGCTCCACCTCATACAATGAAGCAGTTCCCTCTGGAACTATTAAGATTTCGTCCTTCGCCGCTACACGCACACGCTGCGATGTGAACCGAGAGAAAGCGACAGCGGCCGGCTGACCAGGCCGCCGCGCCGGTTCGTTGTGGAGTGTGTAACAACAAACGCCGCAAACGGTATGAGTAACCGTCTGGAGCTTGAGGGTATTTTTTTTCTTGACGGTATTTTTACCTTAACGGTATTTTTACCTTGACGGTATTTTTTCCTTGACGGTATTTTGTCAGACTGGGGACGAAAGGTTGCCAGTGGAACGTGGAACTGTTGCGGCGCCGTTCGCGGCGGTATGAGTATAACAGTCTCGAGGTTAACGGTATTTTGCTTAAAGGTATTTTGTCACACCGGGGACGAAAGGTTGCCAGTGGAACTGTTGCGGCCGCCGTTCGCGTTTTAGTTATATGGTGCTGATGTTTTAATGTCGCGGTAGCCGCGGTGTATAGTATTTTTCATTGAACGCGGTTTCGCGAGGATCCCTTTGGCTTGTATCAATGATGAAAGAAATGACTCAAGAAGTTGAAAAGCATTGTCGTCAATTAGATTAAAATATATTATTAGTATTAAACTTTATAAATTATTATATAAAATGTTTGTGCAAGGGGATAATATATTATATTTTATAAATACAACAATACTTATATGTAAATAAACGATAAAAATAATATATAGGTATGTATATTTAACCTTATTTTGAATAATCCAGTAAAACGATTATTATTTATAAAACTAATATTAGAGGATTCTAGGAACTCATCATTTTTCTGTAGGAATTTAAAAATAATAGTTTTTTGACTTTGGTAGAACCCAATCTATTATTTCTTCTATCTGAAAGAATTTGTGCTGTTTTAGAAAACGTTCTTTCACAAGGTAGGTACAACGTATATGTTGCAACAGTAACTATGTTAGATTTTACAATTTCCGCTAGACTAGGATAATAATTATTGTAGAAGTAATGTTTCGGGAGATTGGTGGTTCTTCTAAATCTAAATACGAATTCCTACAGGTTCAAAGATTTAAATTTTTAGTCAAAATGTGCTCAGATAGAGATCGCTTCTGAAGCTTATTCGAAAGTATTCCTTATTTCCTGGTCTAAATATGGGAATTTGTTCTTATTTATTTGCGTTTTATGGGTTGTACGGGATATAACATTATTTTTGACTCTTTCGAAGAAAAACCCAAGGTCGTTTTAAATTCTTTCACAGAGGAAGGATAGGTCGCAGAGGGCGCTTATCACTTAGCGTGACACACTTCAAGTTTTGACCAATCAACAATGTTCTCGATATTTTTCCAATATAGCGGAAGTCATACCGAAAATCGTTACATGACAGGCACGTCATCAGGAGATTGACGAATAAGTTTATTGAGGGATATAAAATAAACCTCATTTTTATATTGTAACTGACTTTTGAAAATAAACTTATTGTTATCATTATTATTAGTTTGAGACTTCAAGGTCACAGACAGGAATGATGAAACATTTTTTATTTCTTCAAATTATGACATTTTTGTAAACCAAACTCGCCTTAGTTCGTTCCGGAGTAACCGTTATTTAGTCGCGGTATTTTCCTGTCGCGGTATCAAATGGAACGTTCCATATCGGTAACAGTATTTCCCACCTCTAATTAAGATATCATTTTTCTATTATCCGCACATCATCGAAATATTGTGACATCTGCCAGAAGCAGGAAGAGATCTCTGAACAGTGACATCTTGCCGTAAATAGTATAAAATGTAGGTATGCTGGTGTCTGTAAATAATTTTTAAAATGAAAAATGTTTGCCGGCGTGCAGACATGCAAGAGTAAAATTAAAACAGTTTTATGCCTCCGCTGGGAATCGAACCCAGACCCTCTCGATTAAGCGTCATAAAGGCGTAAAACTTTTCAATTTTAATCTCGCATGTCTGCACTCCAGCTAACATAAATTAAATACAGACTTCAACATACCTCCATTTTAAACTATTTACGGCTAGAGGTCGCTATTCAGAGATTTATTTCTGATTTCGGCAGATGTCGCTATATGTTAATGAAGTATGGATAACAAAAAAACTAGATCATAATGATCAGAAGTAGGGAATGAGTTCCCTTTCCCCTTATAACACCCTCCCCGGTTTGGAATCACAGGAGTTTTCGAATTGTATATAACTAACATAAAATTGAATAAGTTATATGACCGAAGATGGTAAGAGAAAATCAGGTTCTTCTGTACGCTGGCAAACATTTTTCAATTTAAAAATTATTTACAGACCAACATACCTAAATTTTAAACTATTTAAGGCTAGATGTGACATGTGATACTGGTGATATGTGTTACAATATATTTTTGAGCCAGTAGGTATACTTGATTCAGCAAACCTAGCGATACATTTTAATATTTTGTGCGAAAACTGCAAACTTCAACTCCGCATGGAAAATGGAAATTGAATACCGATTCCGAGCGACCAAATATTCCGCCGCGCCGTACTGTATTTCTGTCGGGTCGCGCCGTATTTCTGTCGGGTCGCGTGGTTACCTTTTCCATGTCTTAGCCGGCGCACTACCGATACGCCATTTAAAGCTAAAAAGAACCAACTTTACTAATATTGAGGTAACTTCTTTTCTTAGGGTTCTGTTACGCGGATTGAATTTCTGAATTATAGTGGTTAGAACGATTAAATTTGGTAGGGCTACTTTTATTTATACATTTTTGTAGCTTAAGTGGACCCGAACGAGATAATATCCCATTTAAATTGCGGGTTTCTTGAAACGAATTACAAAAAAAAACTAAACAAATCCACTAATAAACATGGACAGGATTCGTTTTTAGAGAACGCGATGTTTTTAATATATGTACCGGGTGTCCCATTATGGATGGCCACCGGCCGTATCTCGGAAACTACTGGGCATAGAAACAAGGGGAAAAAATCGTAATTAAGGTGGCTCAGCGAAAATCCTGAAAATAATTTTTAAGTTCCGCATTTAGTCCCAAGGGGGCACAATTGAAAATTAAAAATTGAAATTCTAAATTTTTCCTAAAATTCCCACAATAATGTATACCTTTGGTAACATCATTAGAAACCTTAGACAATTCTGCATCAATTTGGTTTAAGCCCCATTGGCGTACCGACCTTTATTAATTTAGACATAATTGGAATATTAATCTAGATAGCTGTAAACCAAAATTGGCAGGTTTCCATGAAGATAGCTCTTATCAAGGTCGGTACCCCAATGAGGCTTAAATTACAATGATACAGAATTGTCTAAGCTTTCTAATGATGTTACCAAAGGTTATGTGGAAATTTTCGGAGAGAGAGAATTTCAATATTTAATTTTTAATTGTGCCCTCTTGCGGCTAAATGCGGAACTTAAAAATTATTTCCAGGATTTTCTCTTAACCACTTTAATTACGATTTTTTTCCCGAGTTTCTATGCCCAGTAGTTTCCGACATACGGTCGGTAGCCATCTATAATGGGACACCCGGTACAAAGATATAATTTCTTATGGAGCTGGTAACTTTGGTGAAGAATTTAGAAATATTGTTCGGATCCACGACAATAGATGTCAGACTGGTGATACCCTCTGCGTGTTTCACTAGAAATTGTATTAGTTAACATTTTAAATAGGTAGAATGGTAGGTAATATTTTAATTTTAACAAATTGTTATTACAGATAAATATCTATTATTGTTGTTGCAAATGATTGTTTAGTTGATTTTTTATATTTTTTGAGTAATTTAAAGCCAAAAATAATTTTCGAGGATGGTTTTTTTTCATCGAGTACCGGTATTTATTGTTAATAAAAATGCAAATATAGGTAACGTGTGACAAAATAAAAGTCCTCAAAGTATACCGTGGAACTATTCCTTTTGAAAGATAACGCAGATAGAAAGTAAAGACGAATGAAAAATTCTCAAGTACTGAACTAGGTAATTTAAGATATGCGGGATCAATTCCATGGTCTATTTTGAGGACTTTTTTTTAAATCTCAAATTATATACATATACATAGAAATATTTATTAAACATGCCAATCTTTAATTCCTTATACTTCCTAGCAATCATACAAATATGCACCGAAAAGTATTGTTAATAATAAAGTAGAGAGTTTAGCGTCCGTATAAGTTTAATAGAAAGACAGTTTTAGCGGCAGGCGGACAAAATAGTGCATCTATCTTTTGCATTAAAGTACACAGGGACGCCAAAGGTAATGGGCACCCTGGGGCACAGGTAGACAATGACAAGCTGTTTCGTTCTTGTTAGAACTCATCAGAAAGCCATAACTTGTAAACAACTCTAAGTACAGCGAGAATGTTCTTTCAAGGCATTTTTAAGAAATAAATACGCGATGAAATCCCAGTAACGCCATCAGTATTCTACTATCCTAATTAGGAGTGACTTTTTTTCGTATCTTTCAATTTTTAATCCATTTGTAGTCTTGTAAACCCCATCCGTGGACATACTGTATAACCAAAAAAAGGGAATGACGAAGACCCAAGAAACACATCCCCAAATAACAAACGGTCAGGATAAAACGATTATATTTTTAAAATTAGGACAAAAGAGTTTTTTAGAAAAACATTTAAGCCAAACTCTTCAAGTTTCATATTTACCAATCAACTAATATAAAATAGAACAGAGACCTTGAACATACTAGGTACATAGTACATTTTATAGAATAATTTGTGTAGTTTTATTTAAACTGCTTTATAGTTTCCAGTTATTTATTTTATGCTAAAGTAATTATAGTTTAAAGCATTCGGAAATAAAAACAATAATTGTGGTAACAGATTGCCATCTGTAAAGCCGGCCACGATAATAAAAGTAGTAATTATACATTTCCGGTTTTCATGTTTATTGTTGCAGTGTAAAGAGATAACTATATTTTTTTATAAGTTTAACACGAAATTTTGTGTTATTTGTTAATTTTTTTTACATTTATGTAAAATCCCATAAGCATATATAGATAGATATATCTAATTTATAAGTTGTTATTTCCAGGATGGATAATGTTGTTATTTTAATAAAACGATAAAAGCAATGTTTTTCCTTTTAGTTATTTTCCACCCGTATTTTATCACTATCAGTCGGTTATAGTATATTACGTTACAAGACCGGAAAGTACTATTTTACAGGACGAAGCAGGCAATTTCCAGGACGAGCCGCTAGGCGAGTCCTGGGAGCCTGCGAGTCCCGTTAACGTACTTTTCGGTTAAGTGACGTAGGTACAATATTTTTTTTTTTACAATCGACACAAGACATTAGTGGCGTACGAGAAAATGTTAATAATTGCTTACCATAAAATTTTGTTTAATAATAACTATAATAAATACAATTTGGTACGTAGGTGCTTAATTCTATTTGATAATATCTATTTTTAAATTGTTATGTTGAAAGTACAATTTTGTGGGGTATTGAATTGTATTTATTATGGTTATAATTAAAGAGGGATCGGAAAAGTACTTTACCGATCCCTCTTTTATTACTTTCCGGTCTAGACCAACAAAGTGATATTTTCCGGTCGAAAAATTATCTAGAAAGTGCTTGTTTTCCGGTCGATTGAAAAAAAATATACTTGTCAGTCTGTTAAATTCTATTTTCGTATACACCATTGGATTTTAAGATTTATCAGTAGCTCGCGACTAATTTAAATGGGTAGGTAAGATAAATATTGAGCGGTACTAATCTAATTCGAAATTCCTAAAATCTTATTGGTTTAAACGCCGAGGGCGTGCCTTCCTCTTAGTCCGCTTTTCGACTTCCAAAAAAGATTACAACTATTTCTGAAACATATAATTATTTGTATTTTTACTATTGTTTTTCCCAAAAACATTGACTACAAGGGAAACATGTTTCAGTCTGCCTCCGCAAGGTTCCGATAAACTCCGATCCACTGAAGAGCCAGACATTATACGATAATAATGAAACGGATAAGGATGTTGTCGCTCGGTCGCTGCACAAAGGTTGAGACGTTAAAATTAATAATTTTAATGAATATTAGACATTTTTGGTGACAGTAAAAATATATTAAAGACATCTTGCAAAATGTATACAGGAACATATCATCTTCCTCTACTAATGCCTTTATTTAAAAATCCACAACATGTTCATTGACCTACACTTATCGTTGTTTTTCCATAGTTTTCCTATAAGTCCCATCCCTCTCCCGTAATCCTGCCTATCCTTTTTTTCAGGGTGTCATAGCTACAATTATGACCCAACCAATTGACGTTGTCAAAACAAGGTTGATGAATTCAGCACCCGGTGAATATAGGGGCCTCCTTGATTGTATAGGGTAAGTCAATAAAAATAAACGATAACTTTGTGTGCACACACGTTATCGTGTTTTATCTGGAAACAATATAAAAGTTGGCCCTATAAGGTGTATTGAAGTACCTACTGCATAAGGTGTTCTGGTGGCCATGTGTAGTCCATGGACGCCGACGTTCGGCGTTCGTGGCCATCCGTTAAGCATTTCTTATTATAATGGTGATGATTTTATTTAAGCGGCTCGTCCCTTGGCCGCAACGACCGTCCATCGACATAAGAGCTTGGCGTCCACCTGAAACAATCCATACATCACGTGTGACATTGCCAAATTATTGGCAAAATCGTAATTACTACGTTTTTTAGTGCTTAGATAGGAAAATATCTAAAATTATTATTTTACTTTTATTATCACAATAAAAGATAATCTTTATCATAACTCATATTTTCTATTTCGAAAGATAAATTCTTTTGCCTAAAAAAATTGAAATAAAGCATTTTTAAAACTATCGAGTTGTCCAACTTGTAATGAACGCTTTGTATAAGAGATTAAAAAAAAACATTATAATAAATCAATATATCGTACCTTAAAGTACTTACAACGTAAATTATATTTGCCTAGGGTTAATCCACAGGTTGCTATGATTATTTAACGATACCCTTAAAATTACTAAAATATCGGAAAAAAAATAATTACTTAGCGACGTTGCATTTCACTTCAAAAATTTTAATAGGGTTGCAAAGTCCTTATTCCATTGAATCATATTCTAGAAAATTATACTGGGTGTCCCATTTAATTTTCTTTTTTATTATTCAGTACCACTTTTTAGGACCACCCTGTAGATTAGAAAATATTTTTAGGTTATGTATTCTAAAAAACCCTTTAACTTTTGTATTACACTTTTTTCCCTATCTTTGATAGTTTAGGTGCTATCTTAGACAGACACCTTACTGACACACCCTGTATATTAACTTATTGTCGAGGCGAGTAAAGAAATTTGTTTAAGGCGTCCCAACCAAACAGGGTTTTTCAAATTCTGTAAAAACTGGGAGGGTGGCCGCCCTCACAAGCCGACTCTATTAAAATCTTTTTATGCAACATAACATACGTCTTTTTTAACATAACAATCACGACATATAATACTGTTTTGTAGTTTTAGTGAGTAATTATTCTGCAGGTAACAAAAAATATTTTATACGGACACAATAATTATTATTTTTAATAGAAACTATATTACACTTTATTTCCTACTACGTCATTTGTTTATAAATAAAGTTGACGGCCATAATTAACTACTTTATTGGACTGAAAAAAGAAAATGTTAAGCATTTTGGAGAAGAGCAGAAATAATTTACTCACAATCACGCCATATTGGCTGGAGCTACAATTAAATAGTCAATTTAATTAATTTATTGAAATGTTAATAATTGTTCACAACTAAATAATTATAAAAGAACGTTTATTTTAGATGAAAACATTTTTAAACACATTTAAAAATATGTGTTTAGTCGAATGACTAAAATGCAACTAATTATAATTGTCGAAAAACATCTAAAAACAAATTAAAATATATTAAAATAAATTAAAACACATTAACACAAACTAAACTTAATTAAAATAAATTATGATATAAATTAAAATTAATATTAAAAAATTACTTGAAATAATTTTAAATAATATCTACTTAAAAAACAAACAGTCGAGTCGAAATGCAAATAAAGTCCTCAATGTCATTTAAATAATATAATTTTTAATGGTGGACGACTGGGTGCTAGAAATGCAGCTGTCAGCACTTCGTATAGAAGTAAGGATCGTACCACGTAGTGCGGCGCCATCAATAAGAACCATCGATGTTGTCTCAACATCACATTATTAAATTCGTATTTTCGATAAGGTAACTCAAGCTTTTCCTCCGGAACAAACTTTGTCCAATTTGAGGCTTTCTATCCAAGAAGAAGTCTTGGCTAATCTGGATCCTCGCCCCAAAAATAAGTTTTTCGTAACCTGAGCTCCCTCGGAACAAGACTTGCCTCCTCTAGTAATGGGGACCTTGTCCAAGCTGGGACGCCCCCCGAAAAGAAAGAAAAAAATGTTATAACAAGCTTGACAATCATGTTTCTGAAGAATTGCTAATAACAAAAAAACGAAAGGCACCTAAGTATATACTATGTTGTCATCCAAGTTTATAGGTGCTTTAATCATCGAACATCGATAAAAATAGGAATGGTGTTTGAAAATTATCGATGAACATCACTAGAAAAGCTTCCAATCGACGTATCAGATTTTAATTAAGCAGCAAAGTGGTATGTTTTTGTAAAACGCAGATTTCCCTATACTGTTTTTTATTTTTTTTTAGGTACACCGCGAGAACGGATGGGATCATTGGATTTTACAAAGGGTTTTTACCGTCATCTACAAGAATCCTGCCGATGACAATCATAGTATTTATAATTTATGAACAGCTCACCAAGCATTTTGGTTATCTTCCAGTAAGGAAAGAAGACAAGGAAGAAGATTAAATGAAAAAAATATACAGAATGGTAGAAACTGTTATCTAATTACACATAATATCTTTGTAAATAAAGCAAGTGCAATATTAATTAAAGACTGTTGCATTCTGGTAGACCAAATTTCCTTTGTCTGTACTATAATACCATAACATATTTTAAAATGTGTCTATTTTTAGTTTTTAAATATAGTGAGATTAAAACAGGTTTTTTTTAAAAATTCCAGTGTTTTTTTCGAGTTGTAACTAGTTTTTTAAATACTTCACAATCCTAATTTACTTATCATTGATGCGACTAGACATGCACAAGTCCTTTGTCATCACATCATTATGATCAGCATTAAGAAATGGTTTGGTGGCACAAAAAGAATAGTAGACATTTAAATTTTTAAAGCAGCAAGGGATAGGCGTGTAGTCAAAATTTTGTCTTCGGGGGCAAAAGGGTTGGAGAATCGTCTAACTAACGCCGTAGAAAAAACGCAGAAAGTGAAATTTTTTTTGTGTTCAGTTTTCATCAAAAAAGTTGTCAAAATAAGATTTTTTTCGGTTTTCAAATCAATTTAAAAAAGCTTTATTGTCTAAGACAGTGTCTCGTTGACAAAGCAAAAAAAGTTTAACAATAAATAATACAGACCTTAACTCTTATACCCTAAAATACAAAGAAAAAATTTAAACAGAAACTATAGTAACATTTTAAGGGACGAACTTCATACAGGGTGTCCCACCGGGAACCGAATCGATCTATATATAGGAAAATTTTGAAAATTTGACAGTATGCTAATGCTGATGGGGGCGACCGGGCTAAAATATTTTCATAATGGTGACACTTCCGGTTATACCGGAAGTAAGTGTCAACTTGCTTATTTTAAATGGGACACCCTATATATTATTACATTTTTGCATTCTACGCAAGATTCTAGGCAGATTTTGTATACCATATCCTATACCTATGTCGAAACGTTTTTGACATAGGTATTTGAATTTTTATGTTAAAAATTACTTTTGCAAGCCTTAGAATAATTATCAATTTTTTCTATAAAGAAGCCTTATTTATTTAATTTAAGTGGGATTCCTTGTTATAAAGGACCTGCTTTAATAGATTTTTTATAATATTTTGATTACTATTAATACAGGGTGTTTAAAAAATAAGATTAAAAATGAAATTGAAAAAACAGCAAAAAGTCTAGAATTTTTGTTTGAAAATCCCAAGCGTGACATTTTCTAGAAACAAAAGTGACATTCTTAAAATACGCAACAAATAATTTAGTGCAACTGTTTTTCTTGTCAAAGCATTCTAGAAAACATTGCCGCTAACAATATTAATAATATATTGTATTTAAAAAATGAAAGTTGAAGCAACTTCCGGTATAACCGGAAGTGACAGAAGCATGTTAATATTTTAGTTTAAGAGAGCATATCGATAAACTTTAACCTACAGATTTTCAAAAAAATATTATTAGTAGTTTCCTCAAAAGTTCTAATACAAGCTCGTTGTGAATCACCCGGTATATTATAATTATTTAATATAAAGTAATTTTTTTTGCGTGTCTGGAGGCAGTGGCGGATCCTGGTAGAAATTTTAAGGTATTCTGCCATTTTTGAAAAAAAAAACTTAGCTATTTAAAAAAAATTAAGTCTATCCCATGTTCTTTTCTGTTTACTTTTTCATTAAAATTATCTATTTCGGAGATTAACTTTTATTAACAATTATTATGAAGATGATTTTTAGAGTTTTCGTGTTTTTTTCTAATCTTCAAACTCATCAAGTGCTCTAGATCGGTGACCCCTAATTCTGTCCAAGCTTTATCGCCACCAAAAAGTAAATATGGAGATTTTCAGATTAGTATAAAACATTTTTTTGTTACATCCACAAATCCATTCAATTTTTAAATAAATGTATCTAGCGTAGCGTGTGTAACTATTCCCTGTACTTACACCCGATTTTCCAATAATAATATCTGACTTCGACACCGATGATATCGGTGTGACACCACGCTTATTCTAGTAACAACCTATAACATTAGCCAGTTTTTGCAAACCATTAAAACCCCGCTAATTAAATTTAGAAACGCCAAAATCTTGGTATTTGCTAACTCCTGAAACATGATGTTCTGTTCACAGATATTTACCACTGAATAGAAAGCAGGTGTATATTTGTGTAGCTTCAGAGAAATTCGCGTTTTTTCGTAGGATTTTGGTAGGCATGGCAATATCTGGCTATTTATTCATATTTTTGGCGAGGTAATTAATTAAATGGTACCATCAGTGTGCGGCGAGCGCTCTGAAACTAATATCACCACTTTTTTTTTAAATCTTATAGGAAGACATCTAGAGAAGGATTCTTGGCATTTTATAAAGGAATAACTCCCGCAGGCGCAAGAATAGTGCCCGGATCAGTTTTGATGTTTTTATTCTATGAACAGTTGCGAATAAACTTTGGCAAAATGCCGATGCCAAGTAGTACAGATGAAAATTAGTAATATTTAATTTATTTTTTAAAATTTGAATTAGGTATTGCTGGCAAGAGTACATCCAGGCCTCGATTCCGTTATGGAACTTAAACCAGCCAATTAATAGTAGATTCTGTAACGGGGTTGGAATGAAAATTTGATCCGAGTGGAAGATTCCGAACGCGTGCGTAGCGAATTTTTATTCTAACCGAGTAGCAGACTATATTTTCTCCACGACCAAAAATACTATTCGCAATATTTGTAATTTCAGGTGGAGTATTATCCAGTTCCATATCTGATTCATCCGATTTTTCACTCATATTTTGACTTGCACTAAAATTTCTCTGCTGACATTGACAGTTTCGAAGTTCATGGCAACCTATGTCGTTTAGATCAATTACAGAATATTCATTTTTTATCTTGTTATGAAATGAAAATACACGCAAAACGCATTAGAAGCAAGTGTTTCAGAATAAATATTCCAACTCAAGAGCGAGAATTTTTACATTCTATTATCAAAAATAATTTTGGAATTATTACATTTAGTAATGGTCGTGGAGAAAAGTGCTTTACGTCATGCTGGTGGACGGGGTTTGCGCTTTGGTTTGGTTTTCTAACCTGTTATAAAATTGTTGGGTTAAGGTCACAATTATTTCTTTTTTAATTGGGATAATGGAAAATATTGTGTGCCGTTGAATAAAGAATTTGAAGTAAGTATAATTAGTTCTTGGTTTTGAAAAAGTGAGCCTTGTCTAAAAACTATTTTATCCATAGATTTTTAAGTATGTTTGCCACCTGGTTGGAGAACCAACATTATTACTAAAAAAATAGTAGAGGGTGAGGATAAATTTCCCACCGTACAATTACATTTTTTTATTAAATGCGCCAACTTTGGTAGATGGTTAATTAACAAATGCATCGTATACTACGTACTGACATTGAGGATAGTTCACGAGTGAAATTCAAACCACGACTAAGGGTATACGATTGTCAAATAAGGATTTGTTTATTGGCTTTTTGACTGATCCTGTATACTTACCTATTATTTTGCAGTAATATAAATTTTTGAAAACGTTTCTGCGACCAGTATAAAGTACCCGCAGTGGTGTGGTGTAGCGAGAAAGTATTCTCGGGAGGGGGGGGGGGGGCTCAGTGGGCGTAAGTAGGACATTTTGAACATGTGGAGAGAGGGACAGTCGGGGCCACATGTATTTCATGATATTGTACCTAGCGGAGAACGTGGAAAAGCACCGCAGGCGAAAAAATTTCGGGGCCACACCCAAAGTTCGTTTAAAAGGCTACCTAACTACTATCAAATTTCGAAAATAAAATTATTACTTCTCCCCCTCTGCAAGGTTGGATTAAATTTGTTTTTGTAAATGATTTTTTTTTATATTCCTAGCTGGCTCTTTAAAAAAAAAATTATATTTGTGAAAAATATGAATATTGTGTCAATCCAAAATGTTAACATAAGACGTATGTATGACTCTAACCAGCGTTTTTCGGGGGGCTCGGTTTTTCATGATTAAAAATAAAGTAAATATCGCTCACCACGCCAAAGTTTATGATATTTTCAGAAATCATGTATTTTAGGAGCTTAGATCTAAGAACAGTTTTTGGTGCAAATGCTTAGGTTTTGAAATACTCCTTAAGTGCCGTTTTGTATATTCATAATAAAGCATTCTCGTTTCTCCCCGCACAATTTTTTTTATTACACTTATTCCATAAAAAATGTTTAAATTAAAATTTTTACTTTAATTTTTCTCTTTAAAAATAAATACCCAATTGGTTTTTGTTTTTGTTGTAAAAATATTTTATTGCATTGGGTTATATTTTTGTTGATTTAAAATAGATCTAAAAAAGAGAGAACGGAACAGACAAGTATATAATAGAAAAATATTATAAAATATTATTATTTTTACTCGTAAGGAAAAGTTTAAAAACTAAACGTTTCTTACAAGACCTATGTAATCTAAGCCAACAATACATTATTTAAAGATTTAAATTAAATATAAAAGTGTAAGACGAAAAATTAGGTTGCAATTAGACTGCAGCCCGGCAGACCCCCCCCCCCCTCTCTTAAAACACCCACTGGTAGGCCGCATCCTTAAATAACATTTACATAACGCGTCAAACAAATAAACTCCTTCTTCAGGCATGACATAACGCAATCGCGGCCTAGATGTATTTTTGCGTATTTTAAAGGTGTGATGTCGTTGCGACGTCTCGTCAAGTGGTCGCGGCCAGCCGTTAACCATTCTATTGTAATATAGTATATTCTTGAGTACCCTCGCAAGATGGAGTCAAAGACACGTTAACTTTGGTTATGTTCGGGTGAGGGTTTTATTTAAGGGGCTCGTCTATTGGCTGTATCAACCTCCATCGACTGCTGACTTTATGTTATAGGCTTTCTGCGATGAATAGAAACGGTCAAAACGGAAAATTTTTTTTGGGTGCCACGCCCAAAATACCTTTTTTTGGCATATCAAAAAAAGTTTTTAAAGAAAAAAAAATGTTTTTAAATATTTTATTTGTAGTGACTTATACTGTACACAAACAACGCTGGCTAAACGAGTAAACAGCATATTCTCATGGATTTAAAAAAAATAGAACGTGTCATTCGGCTGGTTCTAAAATTTTGCACATTTTTAAAAATCACAAGCCTCAAATGGCGCCACTGGTCACAACGAAATCACACCTTATATATAAACTTAATAGAAATAATACTATAATTAGGATCAAGTTATTAGTTGTAGAAATATGTTAGAAAGCCAGCTAATGGAGAAATTGTGATTTTATCTGAAGTGTGCTTTAAAATAAAATTTAAGAAATAACTAGTTTCGACTGTTTTCTTGAGTTAGGTATCCTTGTAAAATGTAAGAGGGTCGATTTTTCAAATTCTAATTATTAAAAATTGTATTTTTGACGTCACATACGTGGATGTTCAATCCACTATCAAAAAAATATTGTTCAGCTACCTCAGGTTGTGTTGACAAATTTTAATTGATAAGATGATATATAAAAAATACAATTTTTTTATTAAAATTGACAGAAATTAAGGAAATTGATAAATAGTTCTAGTAGGAAAAGTTATACATTTCTAGACGATCTTAAAAACAGACCCGAACAAACTTGTTAAAATTTTGAAATAAACATTATTAAATTTGTTCACAAAAAAAGAATGCCATACAATATTTGTATTGTAACTATGAAAATAAAGTAATATTGAATTGTCAACGCATTTTAGTTTAGAAGTAGCTGTATAAAAATAATATTTCCTTATAGTACAAAAATGAATATTTCCTAACAGTTAACGGTTTCTTATAAAATACCAACAGGTCGCCCATTAGCTATTCGTTGCTCTTTAGTTGGCAGCCGCCCTTTAGTTTTCCGCCGCCCATTAGCTATCCTGCTTCCTGATTCCTCGTCCCTGCTATATATGCTATATGCTCTAGCTAGAGGCTGCCGTGCTTTATTATAATTGAAAAAAAAAATTAATATTATGGAAATCCCAAATATATTTTATCAATTCTAGCGTAGACTATGAAAGTACATTACTTTCTACTAATAAAATATCTTTTAAAATGGAAGTTCGATATTTGACCTTGAAGAATTACTCAATTTAGTTCCACTATCATTCTACATTTATTGGCCACTTTTATAAATGAGAATTAACGGCACAAAAGACTTCATAAACAACTCAATATAAATGATGTTGATAATGGAAACATTATTATATTTCTATGTCCGATAGACATTTTTAATTTAAATAGACTAGTGGGTCCGGACCGAGTTTTCAGCACTGCTGTAATGTTTCATATTTGACTATAGTATGTTTAAAATATGTTTTCGTTGTGACATCTTAACTATACATACTTGAGGTTCACAACAGTGAGAATTTTAGCACTGAATACGACGCGTCGACGAATAGACACCGCGCCGTGCTTTGCTCGTGTGTACGCGGATCTATACGCACTTGGTTTTGATTGAATTTTAAATTATATTCAGACTAGTAAATCATGGGCGGAGCACCTTTTACTCTTCATATTTAGCATATGCTCCAGCAGCTGAAATATAATAATTCGCTACAATTTATTAAATTGTGATTGCCGTTTACTGCCGAAAACAAGGGTTGAACGACTGTACAAACTATGACATACATTTTCTTTTTAGAGAATAAATAAAAGTATGTGAGTAATCAATGATAATCAAGTGATAGTATTCTTTCAATATACAGGGTGGGGATTGTAAATAATATGCTGCTTATAGCGCCTCTGGGAATAAGATTTCTTTAAAATCCAAAAATACGTCCTCAAAGATTTTTTATTGGCCTCGCTTTTGTCATGTAAAAAAAATTGGGACAGGGGGGACAGGGCTGCGTCCCAATTTTTTTTTTAATTAGACGATACCACTTGAGGCACTTTTTTGGAAAGCCTATTGAAAAACGAATTTGTTTATATTTTTTTTACATCTGAAATTTAATGAAAACTCATTTTTAACGAATATTTATATTAAAAATAACTTTACACACTGTAATGCCACATTCTTAGCGTAACAATTGTTGAAAATGTGTCCATTCGTACGCAAATTAATTTGTTTCTTTGTTAATAAAGCCAGTTTTGTTACATTGGACAAGTTGTTTAACTTTTTTAACGATTTGATTGAAAGAAAACGAAGTCAAGAAGAAGTTGCTGCTTTGTTTCATAAAAGTCATTCCGATTTGTCACCTCTATCGCGAAGTACAGGGACATTATTTTAAGTGTCTCACCCGATTGGCGACTTTGCTATCTACCATAATAAAAAAACAATTATGTATTCCCTAACAGCTTTTAGTGAAGAAGCCAAATTTGACGTCAAAAAAATCTATGTTTACAAATTTGACAGATACGACGCCATATTGGATTTTCTTAAATGGCAACCCTACCTTATAGTAAGCCAGCTGCATTCGCCTATTTATTCCAACAATAAAAATGTATAATTGTCAATATTTATTTTCAGTCGTTCCGGAGACACGAGGCTTCGAAGTTGGTGATTTTGTTATCATCGAATTAACAGAAGCTTTGAAATTAGAAACTCAATTTTTTCTGGAGATACGTAATTTCTTATGACGGAGCCACCCATGCTATTGTCATATATGCCAGATGTCAAAAAATGACAGTTACGCCGCCATTTTGAATATTTTTATTTTGTATGCAATGGGTAATAAATAAATTAATTAGTGAAGAATTTAAAATTAAAATTACGTATCTCCAAAAAAAATTGATTTTTTAATCACAAAGCTTCTATTTTTTAATGAAGTAAGATACTTAAAACACATAATCATACGATGCAGTTTTTGATACGGTCGTATTTCGGTAAGGGTTGGAAATAAATATCGACAACTATATATTTTTGAAATCGGATTGCAAACTGCAATACATTGGTGTAGTTATAAATGTGGGTTGCCATTTATAAAAATTCAAAATGGCGTCGTAACTGTCATTTTCTGACATCTGACATATTTGACAATAGCATGGGTGGCTCCGTTATAGAAAATTACGTATCTCCAGAAAAAATTGAGTTTCTAATCTCAAAGCTTCTGTTAATTCGATGATAACAAAATCACCAACTTCGAAGCCTCGTATCTCCGGAACGGCTGAAAATAAATATTGACAAGTATACATTTTTAATGTTGGAACAAATAGGTGAATGCAGCTGGCTTACTATAAGGTAGGGTTGCCATTTAAGAAAATCCAATATGGCGTCGTATCTGTCAAATTTGTAAACATAGATTTTTTTTGACATCAAATTTGGCTTCTTCACTAAAAGCTGTTAGGGAATACATAATTGTTTTTTTTATTGTGGTCGATAGCAATGTCGCCAATCGGGTGAGACACTTAAAATAATGTCCCTGTACAGTCAACAAATTTAAAAAGCAATATTTTTTAGTCATAAATAGGAAGACAAATTTCGAATTTTTTAGTCAGTCAGAATCTACAATCACCGACCCGCTGTTAAAATGAGCAACTCTGGCGAGGAGCTTCCAGATTCCGTCCTAGAGGCCGCAAACTCTGCAAGTTTAAATTTATTAAGAAAATATTTTAATACATTTTATTAACGTTTATCTTTCTCACACTTACGTTAATTTTTCAACAGTTCCCTTAATGACTGGACTTAATTTACTTCAATTTTATCAACAGTTATTCTTACACACAGATGGTAAACCCTTCTTTCTACATTTAAACTCTTATAAAGCCATAAACCTACATATTTTTCTTTTTCACAATGCAACGTACATGGACATTATTTTAAGTGTCTCACCCGATTGGCGACTTTGCTATCGACCACAATAAAAAAACAATTATGTATTCCCTAACAGCTTTTAGTGAAGAAGCCAAATTTGATGTCAAAAAAAATCTATGTTTACAAATTTGACAGATACGACGTCATATTGGATTTTCTTAAATGGCAACCCTACCTTATAGTAAGCCAGCTACATTCGCCTATTTGTTCCAACATTAAAAATGTATAATTGTCAATATTTATTTTCAGCCGTTCCGGAGATACGAGGGTTCGAATTTGGTGACTTTGTTATCATCGAATTAACCACCCGTGCTATTGTCAAATATGTCAGATGTCAGAAAATGACAGTTACGACGCCATTTTGAATTTTTTTAAATGGCAACCCATATTCATAACTACACCAATGTATTGAATTTCGCAATCCGATTTCAAAAATATATAGTTGTCGATATTTATTTCCAACCCTTACCGAAATACGACCGTATCAAAAACTGCATCGTTCGATTATGTGTTTTAAATATCTCACCAAATTAAAAAATAGAAGCTTTGTGATTAAAAAATCAATTTTTTCTGAAGATACGTAATTTCTTATGGCGGAGCCACCCATGCTATTGTCATATATGTCAGATGTCAAAAAAAAATTTAAAATGGCGTCGTAACTGTCATTTTTTGACATCTGACATATATGACAATAGCATGGGTGGCTCCGCCATTAGAAATTACGTATCTTCAGAAAAAATTGATTATTTAATCACAAAGCTTCTTTTTTTTAATTTGGTGAGATATTTAAAACACATAATCATACGATGCAGTTTTTGATACAGTCGTATTTTGGTAAGGGTTGGAAATAAATATCGACAACTATATATTTTTGAAATCGGATTGCGAAATGCAATACTTTATTTATTAGTTATAAATGTGGGTTGCCATTTAAAAAAATTCAAAATGGCGTCGTGACTGTCATTTTCTGACATCTGACATATTTGACAATAGCATGGGTGTCTCCGTTATAGAAAATTACGTATCTCCAGAAAAAATTGAGTTTCTAATCACAAAGCTTCTGTTAATTCGATGATAACAAAGTCACCAACTTCGAAGCCTCGTATCTCCGGAACGGCTGAAAATAAATAGTGACAATTATACATTTTTAATGTTGGAACAAATAGTCGAATGCAGCTGGCTTACTATAAGGTAGGGTTGACATTTAAGAAAATCCAATATGGCGTCGTATCTGTCAAATTTGTAAACATAGATTTTTTTTGATACCAAATTTGGCTTCTTCACTAAAAGCTGTTAGGGAATACATAATTGTTTTTTTTATTGTGGTCGATAGCAAAGTCGCCAATCGGGTGAGACACTTAAAATAATAATGATTTTCTCATCGTTCCACTCATTGAACCGTTTTTCTTTGAACCTACAAATTGTGATGCTCCGTTAAGATGATATATCTACTAATTTCTTTTTTTCATTTATTCTCCTGAGATGAATGCTTCTACGTTCGAAACATGTAGAGAATCTTTTAATTCATTAATATTTCTTTAATATAACAGTCGAGGAAGACTTTGTGTTCTTATTTCTTTCCTTCTGAATTTCCACTCCACTTTAAGTATGAACTATTTCTTCAAGTTTTCCCCTTAAGTTTTAATCACCCTGTAAACAAATAAGTCTATGCGACAATATTCCAGTTTTGAAATTGGCATTTTTTTCAACATTTTATTTTTTGATTCATGCCGATGTCATGTCATTTTTTGTTGTATAGTTCTTTATTTTGAAATTAATTAAAAATAATTGAATAAATTATCATTTCTGTTGTTATCTGATATAAAGCTCGTAGGAAAAATTTTGTTTCTAACACGTGCGCCAAGTACCTTTTCCGCACGCAAAAACTTATCCGAACGCCGCTTCGCGTCGTTTTTTATAAAATAAATTGATTTACAATGCGTCAAAGTTAGCAAAAAGTTAATTCTTTGTTTTATTATAAATATATATTCAATTGCATCACTAAATATACTCGTCAACACTATTTGCCCTATCCCTTAACAATAGTTCACCTTTACTCAACAGCACGCACTCCTATTTTATGTATATTTCTGTTTACTTCACTTATCAGTTTATTTACGACCTTAGCTGCCATTGTGGTTAATAACTTCTCTTATTTAATTTTGATTAGGTTTAACCTTGGAATTTTAATTTCTTTGTAATGTTTCCATAATAAGAGTTTGAATTTATTATTCAGTAATCAAAAGGGCCAAAAACGAATATTAATTACACAGATGAAAATATTCTCTTAATTTTAAGAAAATTACTTAAATCCAAGAGACTCATAACTTAATTTTTAAGATTAGGTTGAAATAAAGATATAGTTTCTGGTTCTAGTTTTAAGAAAATCGTTGTTCAATATAAGAAAATGGAAATATTGCCTTAGTTAACGGTAATTTAGATACAAGATCCAAAGATTATGATATGAAAGTTTTTTATGCTCTACTGATAGAAAGAGTTTAGTACATTTAAAAGAAAAATTTGTGCGAACTGCCTTCGCCCCCCGCCTGTCCTGGATCCGCGCCCGCATAAGAGTATATTTAGTTAACGTTATAACGTTTTGTGTCGGTTTTATAGGAAAAATTACTGCCCTTTGGCAGTTTTAAAGAAAGGAATATATTGTGTACACAATGAAGTAGGTAAAGGGACTCTTCACCTAAAACCAGGAGGATAGTTTTCGACAATACTTAATATTAATGTACCAATACAGCTACCATTTTAGCCCTTAAAAAATAATTATGTTCGAATTAATAATATGATTTTATTCCAAATGTAGCTATGAATACTAGGGCCACGGTTAAGTTCAATGGACAATAATTATAAGCACTCGTGCATTTTGGCGCGCCCCAGCCGACCGTGTCCGTTAGCTCAAAGGAAGTGAAGACCCAACGCCCAACGTGATATTCACCCTTGCTATGGTTACGCGACGAAAGTCACGCAAACAGCATGTAACAATTAGCATTATGAAGAAGGGCAATTTAAAAATAGATCGGTCCTATGCACCATTGTTTTAGCATTGGTTCGTCTAACCTTAAGGTATTTATTTTGAGGCTTCGCGAAACTTACAATTATAGATATCGTTTTTACGTGATTTACTGTGGGATTAAAAACTTTTATTTTTATTTTTCAGTTAGTTTAGTAGTGTACGTACCTACTTAGTTGTGTGTTTTAAAAATGAACCCAATTAATGACATCATTTGTAATTTGTTGGAAACTGCATTCAGTCGTTGGACAGATGAAGATAAGAGAGACGTTTTGTTACACGGGTTTTTAGTCAATGTATGTTTAAGTACCCGCACTATACCTAGCTCCTCACCATTTTGTAAGACCGCGAGCCGCCACTGTTATCAGGTTTGTTGCTAAATAACTTTTCTGATAATAGAGCGTTTTTAATGAAATTTCAGGTAGATTGTAGACGCATGTATAACAATTATCACACCAGTTTTTCGATTTAGGAAAATTTTTGAATTACTGATGTGATATTATACAGAAATGGTACTTTTCCCCTTAAGTTCTAAACAACCTGTAAACAAAGAAGTCCATGCGACAACATTCCAGTTTTGCAAATGGCATTTTTTTCAACATTTTATTTTTTGATTTGATTTGTACTTTAATGTAAAATCAATTTCAATAATCATTTATTTGAATTTATTTTTTTAAACTGCTTGTTTTCCGGTTTTTTATTAAATTTTCTAAATTATTAATAATGGTCCGTCTACACAATGTGGTCCATGCTCAATTTGTATATCATAATATCTCCGCGTGTATGGTCGCCTTTACGGGTTCCTGTGAACCGCCTGCTCTCGGCAGCGGATCAGAAAGCAAGAGTCGAGTCTAAAGTGACCAACCGAGACGTTCAACTCGCGTTAGTCGCAAAATTATAGCTTTTCCACTGTAGGTATTCCAATAAGCTAGAAAACCAGAAAACCCCAACCCAAGTAGGCCTACTGGAAATCATCTACAAAGTCACCAGGTAAGAACTTTTAAAGACCCGTTTTTCTTAATTTTGGATTTTACATTTTTCTTTCTAAATTGAGCATCAAAGGCTCCCTCAATTTTTGGGAAAACCGACTGTAGTCACCCCAAATAGTGTGAAATGAAGCATATTTTGTAAATAAATAATACCCTATATGCAGTTTTCGAAAATATTCAAATAAGCAGCTTCACAACCATAAATCTGATACATATAGAAAAATTGCACCTTAAAATCTATTTTATTGTCATAAAGTATAAAAGTTGTCCAAACCAATTTTTTTTCCTGCTTGCTTTGGAAAAGTGAAAGAAAACCAAGTCGCTAATAATCGAAGTAGGCATTTAGAACATTAATTTCTCCGGTTTAACATTGATTGATAGCATTCCAGGGTTAATGACGTAACAGTCATAGCTTATATAGGAAATATTTCATGTTGTTACTTTAAAATGATATCATTTAGTTATTATTATACAGGGTGTGGATGATCACAAAATCGATAAGAGATCCAGCGAAGATTAAATTGTGTCAAAGTTGTACAATTTCGTGGGCAAATTATTTTATTATTGGTATTATATATTATTGATCACATCGCTTGTTAGTGGCTAGATATATATACAACTATCGAACCGAAGGTTATTTTTCAACGGTATCTCGGGTGCCACTTCTTGGATTAATGTCATAAGGGGCCCAGGTGCACTGGGAGTTTGTTACAGTGGAGTAAAACAAACTAGGCTTTTAATTACACAATAAGCGACTACCTATTGTTTTTTTGAGCGCCCTGAAAGAGACCGTCTCGGGATGGAAACATTTTCTATTGCCAAGCGAAATAGTGCTTTGTTTGGTGTAACAATAGATTCATAGTTTTATACTCCGGTATTGTGCCAGAGTGAGGCACACTTAACAAGCAGTGATGGTACCAAAAAGGGGAGGGAAGTATGCGTGTATTTTCGCCTTAAGGTGGTCTATTATTAAAATATGTCACTTGGGGGGGGTCTGAGGAGGTCTAAAACTTGAAATTTTGAGGCCGAGACTTTGTGTCTTTTTACTTACTTACAATCTAAGCTGCCTTAAAATGGAGATAACCAGGCCGCTTTGATTGTGAGAAAATTATCTCTGCCAATGTCATGCGCGTCACCGTCAAAGTTGCTGGTTAGTTAATTATTGGTAAAAATCTTTATGCAATCCGTTATAAGACTATTAATTTTAGTACGCGGAAGAGGCTCAGACGTTAAGTTACTGGCATTCGACCGTGGCGAACCGGGTTCGATTCCCGGAGTGGGCATATGTACATTAAAAAAAGTATGTCCGAAATTCAGTGGATTTAAGAATGCAGTATATCACTAGTGATTCCTAATAACGGAACCGAGAAGAGAACTGGACTTCTGTGGCGGGTGGGGGGGGGGGGGGGGATAACTGGTGCATACACTTGGTTCGGATTCCACGTTAAGCTGTAGATCCTGTCTGGCTGACATTACCCAGACAATGGGCCCCATATAGGCCTAAGTATACTGGCTCTTACGCCAACCCCAGCAAAAAAAAATAATATTAGTATTGCTGTCTTTGTAAATGAGAAATAATCAATATTCTTATAATAATAAAGATGTATTTGAAATTAAAATAAAAAAATCCTTTTTTCTTGTCACCGATCAAGTGGGGTAGTTCAAGTTTGTTTAAATTAAAGAGTTCGAGAAATACTATAACTGTACAAATTAGAAGCTCACTGCAGTCCGAAACATAATGGATACGAGTACAGAATATTCAAATGAATATTTAAAATGTTCAATTAATTATGGATTATACATACGTTACGATTATCATGCAACTAAAAAAGTTTTGTTAATGTTTGAAAACATTATATTATGCAAACCATACTGCTATCAAATCGTGCATGTATAGTTTGATTCACGGACGTTGTGTAAATTTGCTTTATTAAAATCTTTTAAATAGGTAATCTAAAATACCTTAACTGACCCCATAAACACACTAACTATTTTTATGCTAAAATTATGTTCAAAGCATTAAAATTCTCGAGCTTGGTAAAAGTTTTCCTGTAATATAAATACGAAAATAGTTATTTACGATATAAGTGTTGTAAAGATTCATATTACAATACGAGATGTTAAAGTTGTCAAACGAGGCGTCAGCCGAGTTTAATAAAACATCGAGTGTAGTAATATGAATTTACAACAAAAATATTGTAAAATTTTTTTATCTACTTTCATCTATGAATAAAAATATTTGGCAAAAGGCATTTTTAAAATTAAAAATGCACCTGCTATTAAAATTACTAATCAAGTTTTTTATGTTACCTTTCGCATAGTTACTGTTTCGTATGGTTACTGTCAAATTACTTTGACAAAATACTTTGTCAAACAAATTCAAAAATATAAAAAGCGTTTTTCAAAATGAGCGATTCTGATGGAAGTTTACCCTCTGATATAGGAGCAGCGGCAAACGAAGCGATCTCAAGTTTAGTTCCGACCAAATCCAAGGCGCGGTATGAGTTGGAGTATCAGAAGTTTGAAGATTGGTGCAAAGCTAACAAAATAAAGGAGGTGTCTGAGAAAATCCTTTTGGGTTATTTTTCCGTAAAGCAACGCTTCCAGAAACCATCTACACTATGGACTTACTACTTAATGTTGAGAACTATGATTTCAGCCAAGAAAAATTTAGATATAATTTAATTGATAATTGGTAATTAATTTTATAATTGTTAATAATAATTCTTCTAAAAAGTGTGGTTTTATTTAACAGCAAAATTTTAATAAAACCGTTTTTTCCATTACAGCACTAGTACTGTAAGGGCATCTATTACAACACTAGTGCTGTAAAACGATTTACAGAACTGTAAAATTCATATTACTAAATGAAAGTAGATAAGAAATTATTAATACTTTCTCTTTCCAAATTATTCATTGTTTCCTTATTAAGTGAGCTTTTGAAGTCACTGAATTACTGCGCTACTGACAGGGAAGTGCGGTAAAATTTAATGGAAGGGATACAATTTGCGCAAGTTTTATATAAACTTAGGTACCTACACACTTACTTATTTTTCCGAGTTAAAATATGTAGTTAAATTGAAATATCTGTTGTTAGGTTTTTATAAATGATTTGACCCTATTTTTATCTACTGTTTTTAATCTTTTTACAAAACTCCACTTCAGAAAATCCATCTTTTAATATTTCACATAACACTCTTCTCGGTCTTTCCCGTACCACCCATATTACTTGAACATCGAGCCATTTCGGATCTAAAAGCGGCGCGGCTGACTCAAATCTCTTGGTAGTTTCTCGGTTAAAAAGAAATTAAAATTCGCCCGATACGCTCATGCTTCGCAATACAAAATATCTTGGACTTTTCCCCGTTTCACCCGTTGATTAGAGGAACAACAAGAATGCTAGACTAGACTGCAGAGCTCAAGGCCTTTTTTTTGCTAGTAGTAAACGGAACGCAAACTCTTATGCGAGAGTATATGGTTTGAGTTAGAAATGAGATCAAATATATGGCAACACCTTATCATTAAAAATATTTTAGATAAATAGAGCATGTTCGTTTATGTAAAGGACCAAATTTTCACCCTTCTTTAACTGGTCCATCATATACTTCTAACACACCATCCATCGTGAATCGCCCTATATATTCACCCTAAGTATCGTCATGTCATACTATTTGATATCTCAATGGATAACTGGAATGTGTGGAATAAGAATACTAGTATGGGGAAGTAATAATAAAGATGGCTAAAAAACCAAAGAAGGTACCGAAACGGTAATACACGAAATGAGATCGGAGGAAGACTCTAACGAACTAGTTTCTTTAGCTGTCTTCTACAGTATTTCAAGCAGAAATCTACGCCATTTTACTCTTATAAGTATATTTATATATACTCTGATAGTCAAGTAGTCCTAAAGAGCGCTAATGAGTAACAACGTAGCTTCAAAATAATGTCAAAAAGAAAACATAATAAAATTTCTCGGGTACTCACCCGGTCATGAACGAAGATATAAAAAAAAATAAAAAAAAATACTGAACTTGCAAGGAAGAGATTGAAAAATACATTCATATATCCAGGAGAGGCACTTAGCGTTCCAGAGCATACAGTATAAAATGCCCTTTGTATGTTTTTTTAATAAAAGTTTAGCAGGCTACAGACCTGAGTTCCAAAAGAAGCTTCCGCGGTTTACATTAATATTGGATTTTCTGACTAATCCTAAATAAAGAATGCCAAAGATACAATTCAGACAAAAGTCAGTTAATTACATTAGTGAATACATGTGCTAAAAACGCTTGTTTTAATTTCGACTTGAATGTGGTAGAAAATGTCGTTACAATATTTATTAGAAATAATCTGTATTCTACTTAAAGGGGTGTTGCGTCCCAAATTTGTTCTTCTGAACGGTATATTAAACAATTCCTGATTTCTAAGTTCCCTTGCAGGGACATTAAAATTTGAGAAGGATAACAGAGGTAGCGAATCAATTTTATGGTTAATAAGTGTGTGTATAAAACATAAGTCTGAAATGCTTTACCTTGCGATAAGAAGTAAAATTTCAAATTTATGAGCAGCAGCCTCGGTAGTACACTCAGTTTTAATTGCCAAAACCTTCAGAACTTTATTTTGAATTGCTTCAATTCTGTTAGTGTGTACTTTGTTATTTGGGTTCCATAAAACTGAAGCAAGCGAAACCTTGCTGCAAACAAAAGCAAAATAGAGCCCTAGGCAATGTTTTAGGGTTTAGAAAAACTTGACAACTTGTAATAATAAATTCTAACATTCTGTTCGCATCGGCTATAATCTTATCAAAGTAACAGCGAAATCTAGTAAATTTATATTTTTTGCGAACGTTATTGAAAAACATTTCTTCAAATTTAAAAACTGTTGAGGCTGTCCTCCGGGGCCTCTATTATACGATACATCTTAAGTTCATCGGTATACACTACGAAGTACTGTATCGAAAACCACCACTTATGTTATTTATGTAGATTATGAAAAATAGAGGCTCCAAATGACTCTCCTGTGGGACACCCGAGGTTACATCAAATGGCTCTGAGTGGTACCCGTTACCAACAACAATTTGCCTTCGACCACAAATGTAGGACTAAACCCAGGATAGAAGTCCCTTGGACAACCCGACCTCACCAAGTCTCGCAATCAGTCGTATTTTACTAATTTTGTCAAAGGCCTTGCTGAGGTCGGTGTAGACATCGACTTCCATCATGACCGAACAAATATTTCGGGCGTAACCAAAAAGATTCGTCTCCAAAGGTCTTCCAGAAAAAAGCCATATTGCTGTTCTATAATAATTGTGTTTTTTACTGTGGCATAAATATTTTCGTAATCATTTTTTTCAAGTATTTAGTATATCTAAACAATGGGACTCTAAAGTTTGAAGACAAATTCTGGCCAAGTTATCAAAATTATTTTTTTTTAGATAGACCTTATTCGTTTTCTTATTGATAACGGTACCGGATTCGTTAATCGTATCATTTTGAAACGTTAGAGTCACTTTTTTTAGATATATTAGATTTCTGCAAAAACCAATAAAACTACACTAGGAAAAGATTAGGTCGAGGGCAAAATAAAAATCACTGACAATGTCTTATAAAGGATTCTTGTGGAATTTTGTTTATTTCAACTGAGTGACTTTTCTTAATTAAAAATATTATTTTCTAATGCGTGGTCGCAATACTTTTCTAATAGGATATTCTTTTTAAAGGGTCAGAAAGAGAAAAAAAACGTTTTCTTTTCAACCACCCTATTCTTTATAAACATCCTTCCGACAAATACCAGTTTTGCCCTGCAAATTACTTATACTTTCCTATTCTAATTATCACCTTTTCTTTCTTAATTAAAATAAAGGCTTCGGGTCCTTAATACACAACAAAATAGCGAAAAAAATTACTTATTCTTTTGAGGCGCTCATTTGAATTTTATCGAACGAGTTGTTATGGAAACTCAAGGCTTATAAAGTTTCACAGCCATATACCTGATGTCTACTAACTTTTAATAATAAAAAAAGTTAAGCTAGTCACTGAAAATTAAAACTTTAGTAAAGGCTTTTATATGATTAAATTTTATTATCGCAATTAATTAAATCATTTCTTAATATTTCTGATTGGTTACACCGCAAGTATCGTTACATTATCGACACTATATGGATACTGTAACTGAGTTTTATAAGTAGAATTTTACGTAAAATCCATTATTTTAGATATATAGGGCAGGTATTTTGTTTAAAATGAAAAGTTGAGTTTCTCTTTGAAGGTTGGAGACAATGACGTTTCTTGAACGGCAGTAGAGTTTTGGAATTGCATTGTCTTTATTTGTTTTGAATTACAACATTTTAACTGGTATAAGTCGTCTTCAGGTGAATACTCACTCAGGTGAGTTATCATTGACCAGTATCGAACAAACTCTACAAAGATAAACTTATACCGGGTGTTGCATCGTCGAGCGGGACATAGGAAATCCCATGTAATTTTAAATGGGGTCAATTATTGGCTTCCCTAATTATTTTAGAGAAAAATTCTATTTAGGTTTATTAAAGAGCACTAAAACCCACATTGAAAAGAATAACTTTAGATATTTTGGATGAGCCCGTTTACGGGTTATCGCCGATTTCTTTTTAACTATTTCTCCTTTTTATGGCCCCGTATTTGCGGGCACCAGTCAAGGTAAAAGATGACTGTCAAATAAAGTTGTCATTTTGAAATGTGTGCTTTATTGTTATAAAAACTCGTACATCAAAAATATTAAAGGTGTATTTATGAGTACAAATTAATCTGAATAAAACTAAAATAAAGTATCCAATTACAAGGTTAATTATGACATTTTACATGTTTCAATATTTTACTAATTAATAGGTAGGTACTATTAAATTGTTAGAACTTTAGGATTTAAGAAAATGTTCAAATATTCCTCCATTGACTGCTAGACAATAACCGAGGCGATCATAAAATTGTCTTCTTACATTCGCTAGTTGGTAAACTGAAATTCTATTGCATTTAGCAGAAATAGCATTTTTTATTCATGGCTAATATTTTCGATGTACGAGTTTTTATAACAATAAAGCACACATTTCAAAATGACAACTTTATTTGACAATCATCTTTTACTTTGACTGGGGCCCGCAAATACGGGGCCATAAAAAGGAGAAATAGTTAAAAAGAAATCGGCGATAACCCGTAAACGGGCTCATCAAAAATATTTAAAGTTATTCTTTTGAATGTGGGTTGTAGTACTCTTTAATAAACCTAAATAGAATTTTTCTCTAAAATAATTAGGGAAGCCAATAATTGACCCCATTTAAAATTACATGGGATTTCCTATGTCCCGCTCGACGATGCAACACCCTAGTTTCCAGTTGTGTTTTCACTTTGGCATTATTGTGATATGTCATATGCCGCTTTTCTGTTAATTTGATTTTTTTTTGCAATCAAATCGTTTTACCGATGAATGATCGGGATGTTGTTTCAAATTCAGTTTTAGTTCTATTAGGGGCCATTTGTATAGGTTCAGTTTAAACTACAAGTGACAGTTAAATTTTAGTTTATTCAGTAATAAACTTAAGTGTAACTGTCAGTTATAGTTCAAACTAAACCTATACAAGTGGACCTAAAGAGCAAGGTACGTACTAAAATATTTTTTTCTTTGTAATTTTAAAGAAAATCGAAAAAAAAATTACAATACCAAACTTAGTTGACTTAGGGCCATTGTATAGATTTAGTGTAAACTACAAGTAACAGTTAAACTTTTATGCAGCAAAGTAACTACCTAAATTTGAGTATAACTGCCACTTGTAGTTTAAACTGTACATTTACCAGTGGTCATTTTATTCCCAGAACTGTCAGTTTAGGACGGGTTTGAATTTAAAACTCTTTTGTGAATACGGCTAAAAATGTTTTGAACATACATTGATTTTCATATCACCTCGGAGTAGCCCTGAAACTTTTGCTTAGCGATATGCCCACCACAAATAACAGGCGCAAGCCTAAACGTTTATCGGCTTCAAATTAACCCTCTAATATAACCAAAACCATTCGCAACCCCATACTTAGTTTACTTCCACCATTCAAACTTGAACGATCAGAAACAATACGTTTGTTTACGTTTGTTACGATACAAACCGTGAAAAACTATAATCGAAAAGTTATTCCAGGACAAAATATTAACTGTTTAAAATAGTTTTAAAAATAATTACTCGCTTTACAAAATAAAATATGTTTTGACTGTAGAAATGTTTTGTTTAAAAATTTTAATTACAAACTGTGATGTATCCACGCACAAAAGGATAAGTTTGGAAATAGATAAAGTTAATACATTGTTATAAATAAGACTTGAGAACTTTTGGGTAAACTATTGTTTGATCTATACCATTGCAGAAAATTCATATGCCCTTTTAATTTAAAATTTCCTAGGATTAAAATTTTATTGTCATATTGCTTGGAATTGATTTAACTGGCGAATTTATGGGATATTCTTTTTTTGCTAGAAAGAGAATATAATTAAATTTAATAACGTCATTTACAAGGTATATACAGGGTGTCCCAAATTCGATGCTCACCTTTGGGATCTCGAAAATTATTAAACATACAGCACATATAATGTGTAGCATAAGTTAATGCTGGCGAGAAATTAATAAAAATCCGATACTTCCAGAGATACGTGAAAAAAACCGAAAACTTAATTTTCCGAATTCTTTTTTTTTGTGCGTTATAAACATATGTAAAAACGAAAATCACTTTCTACAGGCACTTTTTAACTCTGCATTTAAAGATTTCAGATATCATCATCAAATCAAAATTTTTAAATACGGATCTGAAATTTAAATATTATTTTTTTAAGTATTTTGTTCCCCAAAAACATAAATCAATAATAGTTTGCTAAAAATCTTTAAATACATCGTTAAAAAGTGCCTGTAGAAAGAAAAAGAAAAAAGTAAGTAACTTGTTAAATGTTGTCATCGGCACTAACTTAAGCTCCAAATTATATAACTTTACCCCAATTTTACCTTTGCTGTACCTACTATAGTTTCCTAGATCCGAACTCTGAGCATAGAATTTGAGACACCCTATACAGTTGTTGTCCTAGTGGCTCTGTAACAGTACGTCATTAAATTCCATGAATTAAGTCAAGGAAAAATGTTCAAACAACGTCTAATTTCATAAATATTAAAATATATGTGCTTAGCATCTCGATGTATGGATTCCTAAAAGTTGTTAAAAGTTTTGAATCAAAAATTTAAGTTTAGTACCGGGTGTCCCACTAAGAATGACTCTCGGCCGTATCTCGGAAACTACTGGGCATAGAAACTCAGGAAAAAAAAATTATAACTAAAGTGGTCATGAGAAAATCCTGGAAATAATTTTTAAGTTCCGCATTTTGCCGCAAGAGGGCGTAATTGAAAAGTAAATTTTAAAAGTTTACATATCTCCGAAAATTCCACATTAAGGTATATCTTTGATAACACCATTGAAAAGCTTGGACAATTATGCATAATTTTGGTCTTATGCTCATTGGCGTACCGACTTTAATTAAAGGGGGGGAAGCGGTTGAAGGTGTAATCAGTTAAATCGCTGTAACTTATAAAAAAAATGCTAGAGGGCGCAATTTGTAATAATAACACATATTTTAATTTTACTCCGAAAAAATAAATCATACGGTATAATTATGATACCATAATCGAAAAGTAAATTAAATTTGCTAAAACAAATATTAAAACCGCAGCTCGATATCTCCGTTCGTTTCAGCGTTATCGCCAATAGAATAATTTTTAAAAGTAAGCGATTATATATTTTTTAGAAAAAAAGTTGTACGCCACTGATATTTTTCCATGTAGATATTATTTCTGATTAGCCTGGTCAATTCTGCATAAAAATGGTCTCTTGCGTTTTTCTCCTCAGGCACCCCGTTCTTCATTAAAATAAATTAGCTCTACTATTTATTATTATCATTATTAACATTGATAATGAAAAATTTAGTTTTATAAAAATTGTTGGAAATGACCACCTTCACTTCCGCCTGTCTAATTTAAATTAATTATTTGCGCCATCTAGCATTTTTTTTGAGAACTATTATGGACAACTAAATACGATTGGTGAAAGTGCATACATTTCTCTTCCAAACAGTCTTTACTTTGCTAAAATCGGATAAGTCGTTTATAAGTTACAGCGATTTAACTGATTACACATTTAACCGCTTCCCCCCCTTTTATTAAAGTCGGTACGCCAATGAGCATAAGACCAAAATGATGCATAATTGTCTAAGCTTTTCAATGGTGTTATCAAAGATATACCTTAATGTGGCATTTTCGGAGATATGTAAACTTTTAACATTTACTTTTCAATTAAGCTCTCTTGCGGCAAAATGCGGAACTTAAAAATTATTTCCAGGATTTTCTTATGACCACTTTAGTTATAATTTTTTTTTTCCTGAGTTTCTATGCCCAGAAGTTTCCGAGATACAGCCGAGAGCCATTCTTAGTGGGACACCCGGTACAAAGCCAATGTTATATTAAGCACTTTGCCCATTCTTTTTATTAAGAAAGTATATACATAAATATTCGATTTTTAACATAACTTAATTTAGGTTACTTTAGCCACTGCCGTAATTTTTTTCTAAGCTTATTATTTGAAATTGGAACTTTTTATATACACTAACTACTTACCGACCGCATGACAAAAAGACTTGAACACATAATCTGTTCGTGTTATGTCACATTATTAATTGTAAATTTTTTTACTTTCTGTGTGTACTGTGATCGTAGTTTTTGTAAATGTACTGTTAAACACGACATTAATTGACAATATTAACTTTGACTTTCGTCCATTTATGGAATTTTTGGTGAGACTGATGATGACCGTATAAAAAAACGGCCTAAACCGGTATCCAACTAATATTTGTGGAAAAAAGACGTATATTGACTATTCTATATAAGTCAACCTATGCTAAAATATCTTAGTGAAGGTTGACCTAGAGTAATATTTCTCCCATTTAACTTGCCACTTCACTTCAAGTATGGACTACTTTTTTAAATTATTCTATAAAAGTTTATATTTACTCAAAAAAGATTTCCAGTTATATATCTAAAGTCCAACGAACACTTAGTAAAACAACCTGGGTACTGGTGTATGGAAGCAGCTTCCTTGAACTTCATTCTTCCTGTGGTTCTTTATGCAGGATTCAGGCTTCTATCCACATAGTATGATGGCCGTGCGCCCATGCATGGTTAGCTATACCTGATTTAAATAAGTTTGAACCATACATCCCAGAAAAGACACGACCTCGTCTGACACCACACCAGAGCACTCTATGTCCTCTAAAATATACACAAATACAACATGCCTCTAAGACCAATTAGAAGATTTTATAACTTTTCTAAATTCGAACTAGCTAGATTTTTACTCCTCTTACTCCAACCATTCCAAGAAATAGCACATCATTTGTAAAGAATTCACAACACTTCGTAAAAATAACAGGAGGCAAGGAAGTATAACTAGGAAATCAATTTGTCAGCTTTGACATTAACAGCCACCCAACTACCAACGTCCCTATAAAAGGGTATCCGAAGCAGACTTAAGGAAGACCAAACTCTACAAGAAAGAACACCGCTAACTATTAATGCCATAAGGCAATTAATGTTGAAATATTGCCTAAAAAATTTTTATTTCCAAGAAAAAGATATGTTTTTTTAGCCAAGTGGATGGACTACCGATGGGCTTATCTCTCTCGCCAATAATCACCAATATTTATATGGGATAGTTGGGATCCAAGGCAATAAAATAGGCAAAGAAGAAACAAAAAATGTTACTGAGATATGAAAAAAGAGGCACAACCACATTCTGTATCTGAGAAAATAAGAACACTAGGTCAACAATACAACCATCAATTTAGTATTAAGTTCTAGAGACACTTTAAGAAGCTACTTGAGTAAGATGAAACTAACAACCCAAAAAGAGAGGACAAACTGTATCTACCGAATCCCCTGTGAATGCGACCAATCTTATGTTGGTCAGACAACTCGAAATAAGGATGAAAGAACACAGAAACAATACTCTAAAATCAGGTGCATCTGACCTAACAGTAGATTCCTGAACGCACGGTCTTGATGTGGACACAAGCTGATATTCTGCATCAAAAACCACACCGGAGGAAGTTCAAGGAAGCTGCTACCATACACCAGAATTCTGGTTGTTTTAGTAAAATCCCTTATTGGATAGAAGAAATATTTAGAAACCTTTGTTAAACAAATATAATCTTAGAATAACACCTTGCTTATTTAATATTTACCTGAAGACTACTAGAGATACTTGTCAGTTAATACGTTATAAAAAATAAATAAGGACTTGTCTTCAACCTCTAAACAGATACTAAAAAATGTGTCCTCCATTTTTTCATATTTTTATGTCCATAAAAAATCTTTAAAATCGTTTCTGTCAGTTGGCTTTTTAATAGTAATGGTTTTTTAGTTCAAACAAGTAAATAGTAACAGATTAAGACACTTAGAAACATTTTAATTCTTTAGACAATCCCTTATTTTATTAAACAAAGAGTCAAGAGTGAATAATTAAACTTTGTGAAAGTGAATCTTAGCAACAGTAGCGCAAAATGACTCCAGAGACGCCAAGTTCTTCAGGCAGTGATACTACTAAGCCGCAAAATAAAACAGGCGAAGAAGGACTTATGGTAGCTATCAGAATCAGGCCTTTGAAGAATGACGAAGCGCAAAGGGTCCTCTATGCCGTCGATAAAAAAGTAAGTCTCATCTGAGTTACATTTATCAGTTACTATATTATTATACAGGGTGATATTTTTAACTGTAATAAATTCAGTATAAAGAAGCCTTTTTATTTGCTGAAAGAATACAGAACTACGGTTGCTTTAGGTTTTATAGGCATACTTTTTTCGTGTCTTTATGAAATTTACCCCTCTTTTGTATATTATACATTTGGTTTTAGTAGGTAGTCCAAAGTATCTCCATTGACAATTTCTCAATAATCTAAAGTGATAATAAATGTTCGGTCTTATCATGAAATGACTCTCTCTCCTTTAAATATTCTCAAACAAAATAATCGAGGGGGTTAAGATCTGATTATTTAGGCGGCCACTCGATGGCCCCACTTCATCCAATTCCTAAAAATTTGTCCTCGCTTTCTGTTACCATTGTCAGCAAGTATTAATTATTTCGATACGTTCTTTCTCGGTTAAATATCTCATAATTTTATAGAATGGGAATTGATTGACTAACTATACAAAAGATTAGGTTATTACCAAATTGTGAATGGAGGAAATGTATTTTCAAACGTCAATAGTTTAAAAGCATTTCAAAACAGAGCCACGGTAACTATAATAAAAAAAAACTTAGAATCATTTGTGGAATCAAAAAATGTAATAATATATGAAGTGTTTCGTTTAAAAAAATTAAGTCGACATTTGTGTCTCTCTTTCGAATCACCCTGTGTACTTCTAAGTAATATTGAAACATACGCAAAAAAACAAAACCGACGTATCAGAGACGATAAGACTCGTAATATTGATATATTTGCGGTGTTTGAAAGATCCTGTATATACAAGCAGATAAATAATAGTATATTATTAACCAAGGTTTAGACAGCTATTGAAGCATACTTCACTTTTATTATTCATTCGCATATTGTCACTTTATTAGTTTTAACACAAGAAAGGCTTGGTATACAATGAATTTAATATTTTACATTACTCGTCGTGATCTTTCTTATACTATACAGCTATCAATAAATCTCGAGGACCTAAGTGTAAACCTGGGTTAAAACGAGGAATAATTCTAAAATCGTAGAAATGTCAGAAATGGTCGATCTATAATGTGGGATTGACAGAAGAGTTCAACTTAAGAGTAATCAATCTGGTCATAACTTGTTATGTTATCTTACACTAAGTTATCACTTTTCACTCGAACTTGTCTGTCAATTTCACATTATAAAATTTCTATCTTTGATTTCTTCGATTTAAACTGGATCTAGGTTTAAATCGACTTTATAAAATTGGGCAAAAGAACATTCATGATTTAAACCAAGGTCCAGTTTAAATCGAAAAAATGTCCAAAATGGTCAATTTATAATGTGTTATGTAAACTTGAGTTATTGAAACAGGTTAACACTGTGCTGTGACAAAATAAAAATACGCTATTGGGAATGATTTTAATAACGATTTATATTTTAACCCCGTCACTGATTTTGGAGGGTTTTCTTGATATACGTCGTATTCTACAATCGCCAAGATCAATTACATGCAAGCGACTACTTAATTTTTTAAATTTCATGCTGGTCTTGATACGCCGTAATTTTAAAGATAAGTATGCCTGGTGGTTATGTAAGCAACCATTTTGAAATAATTTAAATATTTTACTCATTATTTTTGTTGGATTAGTTAAAAGTTAATCAGTTCTTTATTACTGTTTCTTTAAGCATGAATATATTCCGCATGACGTAAATAATTACTCTTGAAAGGTAATTTAAGTAAAAGGTGAATAAAAAATAGAACTGTCAAGTTATGAAGTTTCTATTTCTAAGAAAATTACATTATTATCATTATCATTGCATAAAGGATCTCTCAGACCGACACGACAGTTTGGCTGTCGCGACGGATACATAATTATACACAGCGGCATACGAACCCAATCAGCAATATAACGACGGCCCGACGTTGGTCTATGCGACCTGACTTCCACTTGCAACAATATGATCAATCATTTTTGGGTCGGAACAGACTTGTCCTTGTGTTTGAATACCAGCGGATACCAATATTTTAAAAATGACAGAGAAAGTCAGACGAATGAACGAATTAGTTATATTGTCTGTACTTATATAAATATGACAGAAGAATAATATGAACTTGTAACATAAATCATGTCGGTATATTTTACTTCTAAAGGATAATATATTATAATATTTATGTTTTACCTATCTATTATTGATCTATAATACCTTAGAAACGGAATATGTTATGATAGCAATAATACCTGCTATCACACCTAGGGCATTATAAGCGGGCATTATGATAATGCCCGCTTATATTACCCTAATGCGCTAATATGGAAATTTTATTGCTTATCCAATTTTATTTCTCTCACAATAAAGATCAAGTTTATACAAAAAATAATTTTTTCTTTAAACAATACTAAAAATTAAACTTTATTTCCAAAATAAAAATTACAATTTTGAAATGTCCCGGAAAATGTAGCTGATCCCACTATAGAATGGTCGGTGTTTTTTGTGATGGTAGCAGCGGTGGTAGCACTAACGCTATTTTGTATAGAAGAACAGTCTATTAAAGAATTTTCAATAGTCGCTACGGAATTAACCTCGGAATTAACTGAATTGGCAATCATTTTGGCTATTTTGTTTTTGGATGAAATACTTTCTTCTATATATCCTTCAGCTACTGAAGAGCTTTTCCATTTCCCATGTTGTTTTAGCGTTTCAAACGAAGCACCTGCCTCAACAAGTAAAGTTGACGATGTGCGACGCAAACAGTGGCCGGTGTAAGCTTCTGCATTATCCAGTTTTAAAAATTTTGCGATCAATGTTGGGACGCTTCCTATGGTATTTTTTCCAATGGGTTGTACTGTACATCGACCCTTTCTATAGGTAATAAAGAATCTTCGCTCCTTTATTCCAGCTGGTCTTAATGTTGTATACTTTTTTATTAAATTTAAAGCGCCTAAATCTTCTTCGATGATAGTAAAACTTTTTGAAGTTGAAGTTTTAGTTTCTGGTACCTTTATAACCAAGACTGTTCCTCTATCTTCAATGTCATCAATGGTCATTTTGACCAACTCATCTCGTCTTAAACCTCCAAAAACACCCATTACCAATATGACTTTGTGTACCAAGTAGATATCATCAGGAGCCTTCTTAATAAATTTTAATATTTGTTCTCCTTCCAAAACTTTAGACTTCTTCGGGACGTATCCTTTCGACTTAACTTTTAAAAAAGATATGAGACGATGGTATTGCGAAATGTCTATATTTTCATAGACCATCAACGTAGACCTTAGGGTAGAATACTTGGTCCAGAGAGAGTTCGGACTGTATTTTTCCGACTAAAAATAATAAAGTTTGTTAAACATATGTATTAAAATAAAATCAATAACTTACCAGTTCCTGGAAATATGCCATTAAAACATTTTCGGTTATTTGAAGAATTGTGTTCGTATCTTTCCAAATACCAAATATGCCATACTCCCGATCATACTGTTGCCTTGATTTAACTGGCAAAAGATTTTCGGTCGCTTTTATGACCTTTTCTCTTATATTTTGTGGAATTTCTTCCATTTTGAGCAAATCGTTAAATAAAAAATGCCAACTGACTAACTGACAGAAACATCAAAGTCAAACTTAACACCAGTCATTATCTACTTACGTATACAGGTACAGGTGCAACTTATTTTTTATATTGCGAATAAATAATGTAATTAGTCATTGAAAAACTCTTTTTTAGGTAAAACATAAAGCATTGTATGCACCACGGGCTTTACTGGACTATAATGCCCATCAGGCAGAAACCTATCCCTCGGGCCAGAGGCCCTCGGGCTATTTCTACCTTCAGGGCATTATAGTCCCCGTAACGCCCTTGATACATAAATAGCTATTAAATACCTACTTTTATTTGATTCGTGAATATGGTTAAAATTAAAACGCATATCAGTGTCCTGATAAAAATTGGTAAAATATATGAGAAAAAACAAATGCGCCTGAAAGCAGAGCTGTGAAAGTTACTTCAGAAAAGTAACTAGTTATTTTTTCGATACTTTTGCACAAATGTATCTAGATACTTATAAGGAATAGTTACTTTTACCTAAAAGTAACTTAGTTCTTAGTTACTTGGTTAAAGTAACTAGTTATAGTAACTAAGATACTTTTACAGTAACTAGTTACTTTGATTGTAACTAGTTACTAAAAGTAACTAAGATACTATTGAGTAACTAGTTATTTTAATTGTAACTACGAAACTCTAAAAGTAACTAAGATGCTTTTGAACTAAATACCATAAATTTAGCAGGTAGTGATAACTCCTTTTCCTGTACACACTACCACTATTACCATCAGAAAACTAAGCTAAGAACAACGAACAAGTAGAATAAAATGCTTTCCAAGAAATTTCGCGTTCCAACCAGTTTGCTGTTTGACGCTCGCGACTCGCCGCTCGTCCCTTCGTAAAAATCTGATTAACGGCCGCCGATCGTCCCTTGGTCATCATCTGATGGACGGCACGTGTGCATAATTGGTATCCTAGAGGAACTTACTTAACCTAACTTAGTTACTTTAAAAGTAGCTTAGTTACTTTAAAAGGAACTTAGTTACTTTAAAAGTATCTAGTTACTTTTTAAGTGTACCTATAATTACTCCTAAAAAATAACTAGATACAAGTTACTTTTCAAAAGTAACGAAGTTACAGTTACTTTTGGCATGATTCAAAAAAGAACTAAGTTACTAAGTATCTAGTTACTTTAAGTAACTAGATGCTAAAAAGTATCTAGTTACTTAAGTTACTCACAGCTCTGCCTGAAAGTTTCGTAATTTTTCTTTTAATAATGTTTTTTTGGCATATTTTTTTTAGAAAAAGTTAATAATTTGGTTTTAGACTATAACAGAATAATCCCCTTGCTTTATTACAAAGTTTTAACAAGATTTAAAGTGTTATTTGGCATTAATAATAATATTAAATAGAAAAAATGAATGTTTATCAACGATGGCTGCCAAAAATGCAAGAAGAAAGTGGACGAAAATGGCGTCGTCTTTACAACCAAATATTAACTAATAGCTACTTTTCCAGTGTATTTTTTTTAAAACGCAATTCATTTTAAAAACAACATTTTAATCACTTTGTCATGTAATCGCAAGTAAAATAGCAGCATTTTTCCTCACATTACCTACATCACTGGCACCTTAAAAGTTAAAAAAAATTAAAATATTCTTAAATCCAAGCTTTAACTTTAAAAATCAGCTGTTCTTATTCGTAATTAATTTCTTTGCCTTTTTGTGTTTATATCTAAATTTACAGCGTGATTATTGTTAAACTTTAAAGTTTGTTTCATATAAGTGATATATTTAAAAATTAGGCCGTTAGTTAGTAGTTTAGGAAGGTTAATTGTTTATTAAGTAGTTCGAGTCTTGGAAATGTCGTTACATTAAAAAGTTTATTACACTATACGGCTGCATTATTTTAAACAAGATACAATAAGACAAGACATCTTTAAATACAACCCTGTTCAGGGCCAGTAACCATGTGCATTTTTTTAAATTTCATTTCCTACCAGTTGGAAATAAATAGACTAAAAGCATAATTGACAAAATTACTAGTGAAAAGTTATTTCCTTTTCTTTTATGTTCTTGGTCCGGAAATGACCGCGTGCTACACAATTTACCATTTTCACAGCCGCTTTCACCAAATTTACACTTGAAATTAAGTTTTATTACGTTTTATTCTTAAGTTTTTACAATCCACATCATATTTATGAAACAAATACAAAAAACACACTTACTAAGATTCCAAGATGAATGTCAACTTCTGACTTAACTTTTAAACACTCACATTTGATTATGATGGCTACTATGCCGTCATTATCAAAAAAACATTTTTGTATTACAATAAAGTAGTAGAGTTTAGTGTCCGTATAATTAAATAGAAAAGAAGGTTCTTTAGCGGCAGGCGGACAAAGTAGTGTTACTATCTCTTGCATGGAGTACACAGGGACGCCAAAGGTAATGGGTTCCCTGGGGCACAGGTAGACAATGACAGGCTGTTTCGTTCTTATTAGAACTCATCAGAAAGCCATAACCTGTAAGCGACCCCCAGTACAGTGAGACTATGCTTTCAAGGCATTTTTTAAAAATAAAAACGCGATGAAAACCGAGTAACGCCATCTATAGGAACCAACCCAATCCAAAAGATAGTCGTGACGAAGCAACAATAAACCAAATACGTTGGGCCAACACACCAGTATGGGCAACATTAATCGCATCCCCCAATTTTTTTACGGATTTGTAGATTCAAATAAGTTCGCGCTGCAGTTATATACCCACTGTGCGCTGCCAACCCGTAATACAATGCCGTGTTTTTAAATAGGTAGTAGAATTTAGTGTCCGTTTAATTAAATAGAAAAGAAGGGCCCGAGGGAGACAAAACGGAGCATCGGTAGACCCCAGAGACGATGGCGAGATGACATCCGGTGTTTTGCAGGAAGAGACTGGATCCAGACTGCAGGGGACAGAAGAGCATGGAAGGTTATGGAAGAGGCCTACATCCAGGAGTGGATAAATACAGGCTGAGAAGAAGAAGAAGAATAGTAGTTTGTACTACAAAGTGGATATGACGTTAATATCTTACGAGAAAGTAAATTGAGCACGACGCATTTTTTTAAAGATAAAACTGGGCCCAGAATTTCAAGACTTTGCCCCCATTTGACCGATGCTGTATCTCTTATAGTTTCTGAGATGAGCATCGAATTTGGGACACCCTGTACTTTAACGTAAATAAAACTTTAAATATATTTGAAGAAAGAGATTTTTTTTTTTAATTTGTATATTTTTCTGAAAATTAAAATAGCTTTTTAAACTTCATTACTATCTTCTAGTTTGTCATAACATTATTAAAATGATCTCTCACTCATAACTTTTAAAATTTCATTGTAATTCTACAGCTTTTTCATTATATTTTTAATGTTAATTTCGGTGTGTCATTCAAGCAGAAACAATCTAAGTACATCACTTGGTTGGCTTATTTCTGCAATAAATAGGAACTCATTGAGTGTATTGATATGTAACTATCATTCGCCAAAAGACGGAAACGGCAAAAAGAACAATACAAAATTAAATAAAATAAAATTTCTGTGACTTTAGTTACGAATTTAAACATTTTTGTTTATTTCAGAAAAAAATAATGTGCAAATAAATTAAACGTTTTCTTTATTTTCTCAAAAGTGTGCAAAAAGTCACTCAGCTTGTTTTAACAATAAACGATTCTATTATAAGAGGAAGTTATTGACAATATCATTAATAATAGGAACAGTACAACAGGCGCAAATCGGACATATAAAAAATTGTATCCCTATAGTAACAGCAACACGGAACAAAGTGGCAATAAAAATAACGCCGCAGGTGAAATTATTTTATGCAATTAGGAAAGATTAATTAGTTATTTATACTACAAGGGATGTAAGTAACATTTTCTAGTCCAAAACGATTTTGCGCCCGAGCGATAGCGAGGGCTGGCAATAAAGTTCGAGACTAGTAAATATACTTACATCCCGTGAATTATATAAAAATTTTTTTCCTCCCCGCAGAATTTATTCTTGTATTTTTACTAATTTAGTTCGATACTTTTCGCATGAAATTATGGACAGCTTTGCCCGGATTCTATAGCATCATAAACATTGTTATTTTATCAACAACGTTAAGCTGACAGTTTATTATCGAAAATTGAAATTATTGATTTATATAAAAGCCGAATGGATATAGAAGAATTAGCAAATATCGCTTGTCTGTCGCTGCTGCCAGAAAAATCGAGGACGAGGTATGAAGCAACGTATCAATACTTCAAGAAATGGTGCCAAACAAAGAGTGCTACTGCAGTTTCAGAAACCGTGCTTTTGGCGTACTTTCACGAAAAATCTGCTGTATTAAAGTCTTCATCAAGCTTATGGTGTGAATATTCAATGCTGAAGTCCACCCTTTTCATAGAGGAACACATAGATATTTCCAAGTATTCTAAACTTCAAGCATTTTTAAAAATAAAAAATGACGGATATAAACCCAAAAAATCTAATGTGTTTGACAGGGAAGATGTGAATTCTTGTTTAAAGCCCTCGATGATATTTATTTAATGATGAAGATTGTAATGATAATGGGAATTGCTGGAGCGTGCCGTTCTAGTGAACTCTGTTCAATGAAAATAAGTCATATTTGTTACTATTCCTGATTCCAAAAATGGAATGGCACGTAAATTTATAGTGACTAAAAGTGACAATGAAAAGGTTTGTTATTTCAAAATAGTTCGAAATTACATTGATATTAGATTCCACATGACGAATTTTAATCGTCGCTTCTTCATGCGATATCAAAATGAAAAGTGCTTAAACCAGCCTCTCGGGAAAAACTCTATTTCTTCAATTCCAAGTAAAATTGCTAAATTTCTGAACTTTCAAAACGTTAAGGAGTAAACTGAACACTCCCTTAGAAGAACGTCGGCCACTTTATTAGAAAATATTGGAGTTTATGACTTATGCCTTAGCTCTCAAGCGACATGGCGGATAGAAATCTGGAACTTATTGCGGAAAGTTATGTAGCGGAGAATGTCAACAATAAAAAAAAGTTGCAAATAAAATTTTATACAATATAAGTAACGAAGCCAGAAGTCTCCTGCAGTACTTTAAGAATAACAGAAACGTTTGAAGAAATTATGGAGTCAGAATATTTCATATAAATTGGGAAATAACGAGAAAACATTTATCCAAATTTTGTAAATAATGTTTATAATTGTACTAATAATATTGATATCGCTTAAGATTATTTATTTTTTATAAATCATTGTTTTTATATGGCATAAATTATTACCACCCAAGGGTGGTAAGTTGACTTACAACCCGTCGTCAAGGGCAATCAATACCTTTTTGGTAATTGTTACTTACGTCCTTCAAAACAGTATCAAAATGCGTTGTTTACAATATAGGGGGAAGAAAAATATTTTGGGCACCTACTCATTACCTCCTCATCATCGTAAATTCTCCCTTTCAATATAAAATAGTATTTAAACTCCTTTTTTTTCAGGTCTTTATTAAATCTATAATTCTTATGCGTCATGCGTCCCACTATAAATGCAACTGCTGTTGCTTTATTCAACTTACGTTATCATCGAAATCCCATATCGCTATAAATCTTTATTATTAGCAGTAATTTCAAGTAGGTTTTGCATATTTATAGCGCTGCAGCAAAGTTATTTTATCTCGGGGACGGTGAATGAAAAATCATACTCAGGAAAGGCTCAAATCGGTGGTAAAATCTTACACGGAGAGCCTTTTATATGCAAATGGGCAAAAAAGCGCGTTGGTTTACAAGTTATAAATAGAAAATTAGATGGTTATTGCTTACTTAGGGGGGCTTTTACGTTAATGGGTTAAGCTAGGACGCAAAAGATTTTAAGGTTGATATTTTGGGTTATTGTCATTTGGCTTGGGGTGACAGTAACCAAGTCGAATTTAATGCTAAGAAAACACAGGCAGCAGTCTTCTCCAAAAAGATTAACATTGCAGAACCGGATATAGTCATGGCAGGACACGCAATTCCCCTGGCACCGTCTATTAATTTGCTGGGGGTCAATCTGGAAGGTAATATGTCTTGGCATGATCACGTTGCCGCAATTGCCAGGGCAGCTGCACAGAAACTTGGTGTACTTTTCCGCACCAAAAGGTTGTACACACCTCATCAACTTTTGACACTCTACAAAGCCCAGATTCGACCATCATTAGAATATTGCTCTCATGTCTGGAGCTCTGCACCCAAGCACACCCTTCGGCTACTGGATTCCATTCAAAGGAGAGCCGTTCGTCTGATCGGCGACCCCGAGCTGACCAAGACCCTCGATAGCCTGGAGCATCGAAGACAGGTTGGTGATTTGGCTCTCTTTTACAGATATTTCCATGGAAGGTGTTCGACTGACATTGCCGACTTGATTCCACCTAGAGCAATGCAAAACAGAAATACACGGCGAACCGCTTCCGCTCATCCATATGTTGTTCAGCTTAGTACTCCTCGAACTTCATTGTTCAAGAACTCTTTCATCTGGAGAACGTCATCATTGTGGAATGAACTTCCTGAGGTCGTGTTTTCCAATGAATACAATCTTCAACGTTTCAAGACCAACGTTAATCGCTTTCTTCGCACACGCACCGCTCCCAGAGCGCCTTAAAGGATTTTTCCTACAATGCAGGTGTTTTATCATAAAAAAAAAAAAAAAAAAAAAAAACTAACAATAGCATGAGTATTTGGCTTGGTTTCATATTATCATTAAGTAAAAAAATGTTTGTAAGCGCTAGGTGTAAAAGGAGTATAATATATTTTTCTACTTACACCAGTGGCGCACTGAGGGGAGTTGGCCCCCCTGCCACTGGAGTTCTGTATCTATCTTTTTCACGTTCGGCAACAATGTTTTTCTAGACCACAACCAATTTGATGTACAGGTGGTTGTTTGCTTTCGCATGGCGGATGATATACAGGGTGATTCCTAAGTTGATACTTCTTTTTTAGCTGTGTATAGAAGGAATTAAAATAAACAACATCAAATACTTTTTTTCAAAAAACTCAAAAATAAGGTACTTACATTTATTTATTTATGGATGAAATACGGTTCTGCCTGACTTGCCCGTTAAATAACATTAAGAAAACTTTTGGGTGTAGGATGAGCCCGCAAGGGAAAGCGTTCTGCGTATAATCTCGAAGCAGCAGCCGCACTTTGACGGACGATACTTACCGTAAATTAGCCCCACATCTACTAGGTCATTGTTTTAAAATTTTACCATTTTCACGTGTAACTTGTTTCAGAAAAACACACTGTAGCGGATTGCCAAATAACAAACTGATCACCTAACTGTAAATTGCATGACTAATAAGAGATAAGACAAACAACATAAAGTATAGCAGGTTACGTTGTGATGACCAGGCCCGCACTTAGATTTTTTACTTCTGTATCTCGCATACTTTTAAGTTTTTTGAAAAAGGGTATTTGAAAATGTTGTTTATTTTAAGGCCTTATACACAACTAAAAAGTATCAACTTAGGAATCACCCTGTATATTGAGCCTATACAGGGTGTTTTTTAATTGAGTGCCGATACTTAATGTTGTGAATCCTTGGGTGAATTTAAGGAGAAAAGTTAATATTAACATATGCCCTAAAGCTCTTCATTTTTGAGCTACAGGGTGTTAACATTTTTTTAACAATATAACTTTTTTATTATAATTATTCACTGATGTCTAGTATCTCCAGTTACTCTACGGCCCATAAGTTACCGGACACCCTGTATAAGAGTTATATACTTTTAAAAATATAATAAAAGTTACATTTAAACATATAACATATGTTTGGTGGGTATCAATTCCCAAAATATGATATAGATGAGTCTACTTAAAGGATCCCCCAGACCGCCTCGCTGTGGTACGGCGGTAACGGTAATAACGCCGTGGACACCGAGTGGTACACGTTCAATCTTTTTATCACACCGGTGCGGTGCAGTGCGGTTTCTATTGTTCTGTGAATGACAGTTGAACAACCTGAAAAATATGTCATCTGAGAAGAAAAAAAGCTTTTCTATTATTACCCTTAGATGAAGATGCAACTCAAGAAAGGTGAAATATTAGAGAGGAAAAAAGTTTTATCAAAATTAAAATATTTAAAGAACAAATTACATTGATTCATACATAGTATATTCTTTTACTTATTTAATTACCTTTTTAGTGAGAGACTTTTTGGTTTTGACAAAATAACAGTCCCAGTCAGCACAACAATCAAACAAGTAACACAAAACAAGCGGTTGATGTGCCTGTGAGCGGCAAAACACAGTGCAGACGGCACAGCGTTGTCAAAAAACCGTCGCTGTAGTCTCATTTATAGCTGTGTTCTGTGGCACCGCGACTAAACCGTCACCGCAGCACCGCGTTCGTCGGGATCCTTTAAAAGATATTACAGTCTTGCTAGTAATCTTTTTGACACCCGGTATACTGTTATTATATTTATTATCGCGGTAGAAAGGAATTTAGAAAATGAGAACATTTGGGTTAAATATTCAATAATTTGAACTAAGTATATTGGTTTACTATCAAACAAGTAATCTGTTTTTCGTTGGTATTTTTTGATCAAATAATAATGGCGTGTCATAGTTGATGAAATTGTGGTGATAAACATGTGTACAGAGTGTTATCAAATTCGATGCTCACCATTGCGACTTCGGAAAGGGTTAAATTATGGCAAAGTTGCATAATTTGGAGCTGAAGTTAATGCCGCTACTTCCGCTTTATCTGAAAAGAACCAAAAGTTTAATTTTCTGTTTTTGTTTTTTGTGACGTTACTTATAAACATCGAAAAACAAAAAGCACTTTCTATTGGCATTCTTTTACTGTGCATTTGAAGATAGTCTCTAATTTAAAAAATAACGTTTCGGTTTTTAGATTAGGTTTTTGTTTTTTTTAAACATACCTATGCCAATAATATTTTGTCCAAATTTCACCGTTTTGAACCGAAAATCCATCGTAATTAGCCTTTTTTTTTTTTGAAATGCGGTCTTGTTATATTAGGTTTGAAAAACAACCTCAAAAACCTATTTAGTAAAAAATACGCACCTTGAATACTTAATATATATTTATTTGTTACCAATATATTGTTTATTAAATTCTTTTTTGTTAGAGAAGCACATTTTTACATAATAGTTATCATGACCGGACTTTGCAAAAAAATTTAAGTTACCGGTGATGGGTTTTCGGTTCATAACGTTGAAACTTTGTCAAAACGTTATGGGTTTATATTTTTGGGAAACAAAATACTTTAAAAAATAATATTTAAATTTCAAGTAGGTATGTATTTAAAAAAGTTAATTTGATGATGATAACCCCAGACTTCATTTTCTACATTAGAAACTATTTTTAAATGTATTGTAAAAAGTACCTCTAAAAAGTGCTTTTCATTTTTATAACTTCACAAAAAAAACAAAAACGGAAAATTAAATTTTCGGGTTTGTTCGGGTATCTTTTTTAAATTTCTCATCGGCATTAACATAAGATCCAAATAAAGCAACTTTATCGCAATTTAACCTTTGCCGTATCTTTTATAGTTTTTTATATCCTAGTGGTGAGCATCGAATTTGGGACACCCTGTACAGTTGTACAAGTATAATATAGTTTGGGGTTATAATCTATAAGAATTGTCAAAAAAACAGATAAAATCAGAAAAAAACTAGCTACAGCTAATTTGCTTTGTTGTTTTATGTGAACAGCAGAACTAATATTTACAATATTTGGAGGAAAACAATAATTTGGGTAATGCGATGTCAAAAAAAACATTAGGTTGTAATAACGCACCAAAATATTTATTATTTAGTATTCGATATAATAAATAACCATGTTTATTCTTTAAATTTATAAACGATTTACCAAATTACCACTATATTTGCAAGTTTTTATTCAGTTAGAATTTCTTACTACATGTTTACCAATGATTCAAAATTCACATACAGAAAAATTTTCGACCATCTGTCGATATAAAGATGTATATTTTCTTTCCTTTAAGTATTTTGATATTATTATTAGTATGCTCAAGAGTGTCTAACAACGACACATATGTCGCTGCGTGCAACATCTCTTACCGGTGTGTCCTACCAACTACTGCTTAAGCAGTTTTGAGTTGTTTCTTTCTTTCATCGGATCCTAGTTCTACTGATGAGCCATGCTATGGTGATACGCATCTAAAGATGAATCTGACAAATAAAAGGAAAATCTTAATTTGTTTTATTATTATTTTTGTTAGGTTTATTCCTAAAAATATAATTTATTATCAGAAAGCGTTGATGGACACAATTATAAATAACTAATTCATAAGAAAAAACGTCCACAAGGCAATGGCGTAGCCAGGGGGGGAAGGCATTCCGGAATCCAAAAAACCAGAAGACGTAAAAATTGGGAAACGAAATTACGGCAACGCTATCAATAATGCACTAAATGAAATAACACATCATCTTATAGCGCGACGTCAAGCGCAAAAGGTTTGCAAGACAAACTGACATCCAAGCAAATCTAAATAAGTACTGTTAAATACACCCACGGCGCATTAATTTAAAGTTTTATCGGTGTTATACCTTATTTTTAATATTTTTTGCCCAGATATGCTTATTTCATGTAGTTTTTGTTTAACTTGTTTTTTCATAAGTTTTAAACTTATATTAGTGTATTAGTATAGCTCCCTACAAATTGATTTAAAAATATTATATATTTTTTTATTTTATTTTTTTTTGAGGGTCCAAAAAAGGGTTCTTTGGGCGTGGCACCAAAAAAAAATTTTCGCCGTCGACAGTTTGCCTGCGGCGCTAGTTATTCGTTTTTCCGATCTTTTTGCCCTTCCTTCCCCCTACAAAATAAATTTCTGGCTACGCCACTGCCTCGAGGTAACCGATATTTTTTTTTTTATGATAAAACACCTGCACTGTAGAAAAAATCCTTTAAGGCGCTCTGGGAGCGGTGCGAGTGCGAAAAAAGCGATTAACGTTGGTCTTGAAACGTTGAAGATTGTATTCATTGGGTAACACGACCTCAGGAAGATCATTCCACAAAGATGACGTTCTCCAGATGAAAGAATTATTGAACAATGAAGTTCGAGGAGTACTAAGCTGAACAACATATGGATGAGCGGCAGCGGTTCGCCGTGTATTTCTGTTTTGCATTGCTCTAGGTGGAATCAAGTGGGCAATGTCAGTCGAACACCTGCCATGGAAATATCTGTAAAAGAGAGCCAAATCACCAACCTGTCTTCGATGCTCCAGGCTATCGAGGGTCTTGGTCAGCTCGGGGTCGCCGATCAGATGAACGGCTCTCCCTTGAATGGAATCCAGTAGCCGAAGGGTGTGCTTGGGTGCAGAGCTCCAGACATGAGAGCAATATTCTAATGATGGTCGAATCTGGGCTTTGTAGAGTGTCAAAAGTTGATATAACAGTTAAAGGAGATAAAAAAATGGAATACAAAGAAAGAATTTTGATTTTATTTTTATAGCGGCTTGAATTTGTCTATTTTTAAGAATAACACCAATCAAAACTAATCTTTCCTTTTTTAGTTGCGTTCTAAATATTTAGGGCCGTAATGATAAAAATATAATTTTAAATATGTTATTTGACGACCAAACGTTAAAATAAAAATTCCTTTTAATTGTTTTGACCTTTGTTTAAACCTTTAAATTGTATTAAATTTCTAAAGCTTAGATGTCCATAAAACTGTATTTAAAATTAAAGGTTCGCATTTAAAAAAAATTAAAAACCGAATACAACAAAAAAAATTTGATGTTGTATTCTTTGAGGATTGCACAAGTTCGCAAACCTAAGGTAAGTCCACCACTGCTCACAATCAAAGTTGTCTGATTAATAAATCAAGAATTTAGTTAACCGGACAACTTCGATTGTGAGAAAATAGATTCTAAATTGCATCATATCATAGCCATGGTTAGTTAAATTTGATTTAAAATCTTTGTTCAATTTAAATTGGCGTTTTTATTAAAATTCACTATTGATTTAACAATTTAAAAAAAAAACAAACAGACAGAAGAATAGTTAATAGTAAAAACCGCGCAGTGTCAGTGATCGCGTGTCTGCGTGTTCCTGCTGATGATGACTAACCAGAATTTACTACGACATGACATAAAGATCTGACCTAAATGATAGACAAATAGTAGAGTTAAATAGAATCAGAAATGGGGGTTGTTTCTTAAATGCAATAATTATTCAACAGGCCGTTTTATTTTGCTGATAAATCAAAAATTATTTTAAAAAAAATTAATAAAAAAAGAGCAAAAAATAATTAAGAAAAAAAGAATATAAAAAAAATGTAGTAGACATGTGTAAGTTAGATTGTTATTAGTATATAAATGCTTATACTTAAAATGTCAAATTTCGAAAAATTGAAAAAAAAAGAGATGCTGGCCATTTGGTTTAAAGCAGTGCCATAAAACAAACAAACAAACACACACACATACACCGAACCGGAAGTTTTGATTGTGTATAATGTAACAATGGTCCAAAGGCCCTGAACCCGCCCTTAGCATATCAAAACAGGCAACCAAAGCAACATCAGATAGGTGGGCGCAACAACAACACCTATTCCGATGGAACAGGATACCTGGTCATACCCAAGCGAGGGCCATAATTGGGAAACCCTCCAAAAGGCTATCAACTGGAATGTTGCCTCTAACGCGCACCCAGGTAAAATAAGTGGTCGGCCTACTAACAGGCCACTGCTTAAGAAAACACCTACGACGAATAGGAATTTACAATGGTCCCATTGAATGCAGGCTTTGCGGCGAAGAGGACTAAACCGCCTATATCATATATAACTGCGAAGCACTGACCCGAAGAAGACTAAAAATCTTCGGAGATATCCAATGTGGGGATAACCTCCCGCATGACAAACTTGGTAGGAATTTGCTGGACCTTATGAAAGGAACAAATCTTTTCTAGCAAGACAGGGGAGCACAATAAGCTACTAGGCTGCAGTGCAGGAAGCTCGGGCCGAACGCCCGACCCCCGCCTTAAATCAACCAACCAACCAACAATGGTCACCGAAACAATTTTTCTGTAATTTTCGAAGCAATAATGAAATCTTTAAAAATACTTTCGGTTGAATCGAAAGTGAGTGAGATCCACTTTTAAACTAAATAAAAACGCGGCAATTTTTTTAACGCTTATAAATATTATAGGAATCTCTCCGTTTCATGACATTGCATACATTATTATATTATTATTTTATTTTTAAAATGGCCGTCTAGATTAATTACCTTTCATATCCTAAAATATCCGTAAATTTGTTGTAACCAAGGTCTTCTAGATATTTACAGAGTACGAAGAGACTGGTTTTCCTTATCTTCGCGTATATGTATGAGTGAGAAAACAACAAGCTTAAGAAAATTGTATCCGTTAAGGCTATTTTATTTTCAATCTGCTTTAAAAAATATAAAGAGAAATTTTTCGATTGATATGCCATAAAACACGATACATTAACACCAGTATGCTATTCCGCATACATTCTCTATCTCTAATCTTCAGTATGATGGTACTTGCGGACGCTTAAGGCCGGTTTACATTAGGTGCAAGAAAATGATCGTTTTAATATTGATATTTGCCCACTTTTTATGTCATGTTAGAATCGTCAGTCAGGTTATACAACCGTGCTCGCACTTTCGCAGTGATGACATGCGCAGCCATGTTCAAAGTTCAATTTGTTTAGTTTGTTTAATCGGCATACCGTTGTAGGTGTATCGTGGCCCTTTGTTCGTACATAATAACAAGGTAAATCCGGAGGGGGGGGGGGGGGGGCGAATTAAAAAAATTGGCGCGTTTTTATTTAGTTTAAAAGTTGATCTCACTCACTTCCGATTCAACCAAAAAAGCTTTGATTATTGCTTCGAAAATTAGAGAAAAATTGTTTGGGCACAGCATATATTTCCGGTTTGGTGTATGTGTGTGTATTTGTTTGTTGCCAGCATCTCTTTTTTTTTTCAATTTTTCGAAATTTACATCTTATTTTTTTTTTATTATACGGACCCTAAACTACTGACTACTTATTTTTAAACACGGCATAGAAATCTTAATTTTTTTTTTGCAGACTGCAATATTGGAGGACAGTGAAAAAAATGACGTTATAAGACAGAAAAAAGGTATCGAAAGACATTATACATTCGACGTAGTATTTGCAGAAGATTCAACTCAAGAAGATGTCTATGAGGTGACTACCAGCGGTCTGGTTAAAGATGTCTTAAATGGGTAAATATACTTAAAAATTTTAATTTTTAAATGTTAATATCTCAGAAACGGCAGGTTTTAATTATTAGCAAAACCACGGCCACTGAACAGGGTTTGATTTCTAAAATTCAAACATAATATTAAGTATTCTAGTAGAGGGAGATGGTATGTTCACCGTCAATTTCCTCCCTAGTTTCTGCGCATGCGCGTAGCATCTGTCATACTTCATTTGTCATAAGTCACGTTCTCGGGCGCTGGCTACGTGGGCATTAGCTACTTTGGCGTTAGGACATCATATTATATTTAGGAAAAGAAGGCGCCTGTTGAATGAACCGAAGAAAAAAATAGTTTTTTTGGTTTTTATTTTTTTGTGCAAAAAGGGTGCATCATACGAAAGTAAGTCTTAGAACTAAATTTGCTCAAAAATAAATGAGGATTTTAAATATAAGTTTGTTTTTTTTCTTTAAAAATATTCAGTTTAAACCCCGTACGGACGTCAAAAAAAATTAAAAAATTAAAAAAAATCTTTTTAGTCAAAAAATGCTCCTTAATGATTAAGAGGTGTCTACAAAATTTGATAAAAATATCTAAGTGATATAATAATTATGATAAAAAAGTTATATTTTTTAAAAAATTTTACCACCCTGTAGCTCAAAAATGAAGAGCTTTAGGACATATGTTAATATTAACTTTTCTTCTTAAAATCATGCAAGGATTCACAACCTTAAGTATCGGCACTCAATTAAAAAACACCCTGTATATTGCTTTGAAAGAATCCCTGTTGGGAAATTTATTTCTGAGGAACTTCATGTCAATATTTTCTTCATTCAATTCTAAATTTCTAGAAATTTTTAAATTCTTGTTAACTTTTATTTATACAGGGTGATTCCTAACTTGATACTTCAATTTTAGCTGTATATAGAAGGCATTAAAATAAACAACATTTTTAAATATCTTTTTTCAAAAACTGAAAAATAAGGTACTTATATTTATTTATTACACTATAAATCAAATAGGGTTCTGCCTAACTTGCCCGTTGAATACCATTTGAAAATTTCTGGGTGTAGAATGAACCCGCAATGGAAAGCGTTCTGCCTATAATTTCGAAGCAGCAGCCTTACTTCGACGACACTCACCGTAAGTTAGCACCTTATTTACTAGTTTATTGTTTTAAAATTTTACCATTTTCACGTGTCACCAATTTAAAATTAACTTACTTCAAAAAAACTCACCGCAGCAGATTGCCAAATAAATAACTGACCACCGACCCGTAAATTGCATGACTAATAAGACAAAAGCGACATAAGGTAAAGCAGGCTACGTTTTGATGACCAGGCCTGCACTTAGATTTTTACTTCTGTACCTGTCTCGCCTATTTCTAAGTTTTTTGAAAAAAGCTATTTAAAAATGTTGTTTATTTTATTAACTTTTATACACATCTAAAAAATAAGTATTAACTTAGGATTCACCCTATATATAATGCAACGTAAAGTTGAATTAAATAAAATTGACACAACGATGACATAAACATCTTTAAAATGAAACAAACATAGGCAAAATCTGATTTAAAAGAGCAATAAAAAGAAAGAGCCGTGAAGTTATTTCTATTTCTATTGGGGCGAGTCGTTTTTCGGCTATCGCGAATTTAGCCGAACGATCTTAAATAGTACCAAATAAGAATAGAAAAAAAATAGACAGGACATTTCTTTTTTATTCTTTACATGGTCCCACAGCGGTTAAATTATTGTGACAACTTTCGAGGAGATGTAAAATGATTTGCACATTAAAAAAATACCAGCAAAGCAAAGTATAAAATACTTGAGTTCCACTAGGAGTTGTTTTAATTTTTAAAATTTATATTTATTTTAGGTACAACGGCACAGTTTTTGCCTACGGGGCAACGGGAGCAGGCAAAACACATACGATGGTCGGGAATCCAAATCACCCGGGAATCATGATTAGAGCCCTTAATGACCTTTTCGAAGTGGTTAAAGACAAAGAAGATGAATATTCGGTGAGTACCAAAAATATTCTAATATGCAAAGACCGGCAGAGATATGGCTCCATACGGGAATAATTAAGAGTTAGAGAAAATGTTAAATATGGTAGAAAACTTCTGCATAATCTAAAACCAGAACAGTAATTAAGATATTTTGAAAATCTGCTTCCCTGAACAGGAACAGGGTAGGTGCAAAAATCTTAATTTTGTGTAAGAGTAAGGTATGTACCGGGTGATTCATTAAGGGTGACGAGCGGCCATATTTCGAAAACTACTGGGCATAAAAATTCAGGAAAAAAAAATTGTAACTAAAGTGGCTATGAGAAAATCCTGGAAATAATTCTTAAGTTCCGTATTTTGCTGCAAGAGGGTGTAACTGAAAAGTAAATAATAAAAGTTTACATATCTCGGAAAATTCCACATTAAGGTATATTTGATAACACCTTTATAAAGCTTGGACAATTATGCATCATTTTGGTCCTATGCTCATTGGCGTACCGACTTTAATAAGAGGGTTGAAAGTGTAACCAGTTAAATCGCTGTAACTTATAAACGACTTATCCGATTTTTGCAAACTAAAGACTGTTCGGAAGATAAATGTATGTACTTTCACCAATCGTATTTAGTTGTCCATAATAGTTCTAAAAAAATGCTAGAGGGCGCAATTTGTAATAATAACACATTTTTTGATTTTACTCCAAAAAATAAATCATACGGTATAATTATGATACCATAATCGAAAAATAGATGAAACTTGCTAGAAAAAATATTAAAACCGCAGCTCGATATCTCCGTTCGGTTCAGCGTTATCGCGAATAGAATAATTTAAAAAAATTTGAATAAAGAATATTTTTTAGAAAAAAAGTGGGACGCCACTGATATTTTGTTATGTGAATATTTTCTCGAATTAGCCTGGTCAATTCTGCATAAAAATGGTCTCTTGCGTTTTTCTCCTCAGGCACATCGTTCTTTATTAAAATAATTAAATTAAATTAGCTCTACTATTTATTATTTTTATTAACATTGATAATGAAAAATTTTGTTTTATAAAAATTGTTGGAAATGACCTGCCTGTCTAATTTAATTTAATTATTTTAATTAAGAACTTTCTTTTTCAATTCTAATTTCCAATTCCTTGATTTATTAAATCAATTTTGCTTATTCTGAAACTACAATTTCGAATATCATATTTGCGTTAACTATACAGGGTTGGACAGAAAAAAACATTTTTAATTTTTTATAATTTGTGATTGAATAAATTAAAGAAATATATGTATTAATAAAAATACTTCAAAAGTAGATAAAGAAAAATAGGTTTCTTATAATAAAATCGTTATTCGGCCAGATATAAAATCATATTCTTAGTAAGAAGGCAACAATAGCTGTTTGTTTTTACTTAAATTTATTTTAAACGAATTCAAAAAAAAATTCGGACGAACCCTGTATAGTAAATCTGATATTCGAAATAGTAGTTTCAGCACAAGCAGACGTTTTTATAAAGAATGACTTTTTCTTCTATACCTATTAATAAAAAAGTATTTCCTCTTCCAAACTCAATATTATATAAGTATTACACAAAAGGGTGAAAAAACCCTTTACGAGTGATTAGATATAATTATTCTACACCCCATTATCATACCTTAATTCACATACTTAAATTCACAATAAATTTTAAAAACGACCAATAAATTTTTATCTCCGGTATATTCGTGTCGAAAATTGCGTGTACCTACTAATTATTTTTAATTACTTATCACATTTTATGAGTTTAGATATTTAGCTCGTTAAAATTCCCATTTTTAAAAAAATATGTATGGAGGACTAGGAACAGGACCGGTAGTTTTTTTTTTACCAAGCTTAATCTGTATAACCCAGTCTCAAGATAATGACGCAGCCGGAAAAAGAGCAGCGGCTCGATACATGAAATCCTTCCAATTGAAAAGTGTAACTTGATAGGCCGTGGCCGAAAATACGAGATTTTGAAAAACGAAGACTTTTGGGTCACATTGACAACCTTCATTAGATGATATTAATCACGTGGGAAATTTGAGCAAAAATTGACAAAATCGACGAGAAAAAGTAGTTCAAAAAATGTAATCGGGTATTAAAAAAAATAGTCAAGTCGAGAGCTACATTGATGATGATATGACAAACCAAAAAAAGGATATGTCGAATAAACTATTGCCCACGAACTCCCCTTCTACAAGTCAACCTTCATTAAACCATATAACCAGCTGCCCTTCTGAGTTTAGTCAACGTAACTGTCCTAAGTTAAATCAACATGTATCAAGCCATAATGTTAACTGCCCTTCCGCGCTAACTGAACTGACCGGATCTGCGTTGAATATGCAAAATGTTAGTAATTGTTCTTTTGTGAAGTATTAAGTATAAACAAATAATTTAATTTTTTATTATTATTTTGTATTATTCTGTAATTTTTGTATAGTTCTTTCTTTCAAGATTAATTAAAAATTATTGAATACATTTTCATTTTTGTTGTTATCTGATATGAAACACATAGGAAATTTTTTTTTCTACTCCTACATGGAAATTTGTTGTTTCCTTTATATTTAAGTGGCGAGTAAAGTAGACTATTCCAGTTAACTGTACGGGAAAATCTCATATCCATCCTAGATAGGTAATGAAACTGACCAATCACAGTAGTCAATTACAGAGAAGCTATTGTTGTTATTAAAAGTACTGACCAATCCCAGTATATTATTTTTACTGAGGCTCCGCCTTCTTTTTCAAGACCTTAAATTATATAATTTAAATGCATATTATGGTACAATTTATTATTAATTTGTTCAATATAATAAAATCTAATAATAAATTTATCAATAATGCAACCTGCTGAATGTCCATAGAAAATTAATTTCATGTAGCATCATTTATCAGTTGATTTTCCGATAATTAACTAAACGCTTTGATAGTCCAGACGTTAGACCGTTGGACTATGAAACCTATGGTCGTGAGTTCGAGCCCGGCAAACTACAAACTTTTTTTTTACATTTTTTAGCATAAAGTCGTAGAAAAAATATACTGTTCAACTCGAGTGGATTGTCCATATTGCCTTCGGAAATTTAAGCACTCCGCCTACGGCGGCGTCGTAATAATTAAAGTTACCACGACGGAGTTGAAATAGCAAAGTATCACAGCGGGGCAAGCAAGGACAAACAGCATAAGAATTCTCCAAATTGTTGCGCACGGCATGATATTTTTGCGACCTCTCTACCATTACGGTCTTGGTTTGGTTTTATTAAATTGGAATGCAACTCACCTCAGGAACAGTGTCACGTGACAAACAATGTTGAATATGGCACGTTCCTTTTCAAAATAGTGATTTACATGGTATTATAAGGTGTTTTTACAAGGAATTTAGGCAATATTACATGTAAATAAGTACAACTTTTTGTTTTGCATCTTTAATTTATATTTATATGGTTAGATTACAAATATTTCATCTGTAGTAATAATATCCGGGACAAATCTAATAATGTTAATTTTATTTTGTACTGTGGATTTTTGTTACCTTGATTTTTACCTAAACCTGAATAGAAAAAAAAAAGAAATAAAATAAAAAAAAATAACATTATTCGCGGCATTCTTCATTACTTTTTAGTTGCTGTCCTATCTAAGGGAACCGGAAAAAATATTTTCCGACCTTATCTGCTAACCCGCGAGACACTACTGTATTTCTACTAGTATCCAAATATTGTCAGAGCACCGTGTATACACAGGATTCGCCATTGAGCTTATATATAGCTAATAATAAGAAGAAATATATTTCTTTAATCACGAACCTCCTTATCCTTTAATTAGAGTAGTAAATTTCATGATAAACTCAGTAATTAATGGTTACCTAACTAAGGTAAAATTTACAGTTTTAAATGTAAATAGCTATTTTAAATTTTAACCCTTAACCTTAGAGGTGCTATTAACGAGGCAACATATAAACGTAATATCTTTATTTTATCAAAACGTCAAAGTCCACTGGCTGGCGCCTAATGTATTTTAAGGGTAATTGGTGGTTGAGAAGTACCACAATACGCTAAGATCGGCATACCAATGCGCATGTATGACGTTACTTTCGAGAGTCCAGGTCGTGAGGGAACAGAGTAATGGCCAGCTAGATCCCCAGACCCAAACATGTTCGATTTTTTTGGGGGGATATCTTAAGACCTTCGTTTACAGTAAAATTAAAATCGAGGAATAATTTCGAAACGGTATTTTAGTTTCTTGTGAGGTTATAAGAAAGGCTTCAGGAAATTTCCAAAAAATACGCGAGGCGACAAGAAGTAGGGCTGAAGCTACCGTTCTGCATTCTTGCAGGAGGTGGACATTTTCAATTTAATGTATAGTTCTCCGCTTGCCGCTAATTTTTCTCTAGTTAATTTAATATTGTTTTTGTTTTTGTTCAAAATAATTATACGTATTAAAAAAATGTATTTTTATGCGTATTTATTACTTTATTTTATTTTTAAAATCGAAACCCATCCGCCGGATGCAAAAAAGGCAAGAGACAAGTTTTATGAATAGACGGAGGAAAAATAAAATGCTGTTGCTTTGTCAACAATCGAAATGAATCTATTCTCCACTTTTACAGCCAAAAAATAACTTCTCACCAAGAAAAGGCGTGACACATCGTTTGTAACTTAATCGCATACGTTTTTAAACAACGGAATCATAACGTAGCAATAATATTTAGATGATGACCAAGCACCACAATCGATACCCATCCTATATTTAACAAAACATGGCATTTATCAATCATATGGGAAATTATACGAATTCGGTAACAATTTATTTAAAAAAATCAGTGGCGAAGTTGTATTGTGAAATCCGTCATTTCATGAAAAGCTTAGCCATTTCATGAAACGCTGGATTATAGTATAGAGAAATATTGTTACGCTATCTGCCTCGTCTTTTCCTGAAAAACCTAACATTTTTAGTCAGATCATGAACTAATTATGCTCTATACAATCCGCCGAATTTAAAACTTGGCATTTCGTGAAAAGACGGTCAGATATAGTGTTTAGAGTAACTCTTCTTGTTTATCTATATGTTTTGTTAATGAATAAAATAACGATAGAAGAAACAGATTAAGAATTGCTTGCCGATCATTATAATTTTTTTATTAAGATATAAAAAATTTTTTTTGTATAATAAACAATAATTAAATGAGGTAAGAAGTAAAACTTTATATAACATAATAATGTTTAAGGTTAGGTTTTATTAGGACAGCATACGCTGTAGCTACATAAAGCCAAAAGTGACTACTAATTGTGGTTTTATTGTTCTTACTATAGTCTCAGCAATATTTTATCAGTATTGTAAGGTATTAAATAAGGTCGGTAAAGGGATCTATCCCTGGATATTTGCCCCGTAAATGCTTATTTAATTGTTGTTTATTGTATGGACGCTTTCTTATTTTATCTTATTAAAAGAGACTATAATGTTGCACAAACAATTTTTCCTCTGTTTTTTTCACCATTTTTTTATTCAAACATTCACAAAAATACGAATAAACAAGAGATGTCACTAAGCACTATCTGACTGATATATCGTCTTTTCAACAGTAATATACCGATAGAGGAGGCGTCTTATCGGTAATACCGCTGTTTTTTACAAGAAATCGATTTTCTGAAAAACAATGGTATGAAGATAAGACGCCGCTTCTAGGGGTATATTTTATTAGATAATTTACTGAACCCGAAATAAAAGCCGTTTGTGATAAACTAAAATATGCAAACACATCATTATGATTTACTTTTAAGTTTATAAACGTGCCACAACTAACAATTAATTAAAAATCCAAGACTAAATCAGACGCGTGGAACGTCAAAAATCAAATTCGCTTATTTTCATCACGGTTGCCATAAAAACGCCAAGATTTCTTAAGCTCGCGTCAAAGCAAAGCACACTGGGTTTAATCTTGCATCCATTTTGTCATAAAACATTTCTTTTAAAATGTCAAAATTAAGTTAAGTTTATGCCCTAAAATTACCTCAAATAGTGTTGTGTGTCACTTTTATTTTGTAGGGGTTATAATATTTATTTATTAAACTTGATTTCTTAAAATAAATTACTGTTTGTTTGACAAAAATCGACTGTGGTCTTACCGAGCTAGTCGTAGGTCTTATCGGGCAAGACCACGTTACCAAGGTGGTTGCTATGAAAATTTGCGTTCTGATTGGTTCTATATATGTGAGGTAAATTATCACTATAAAACTAAAAATGTTGGGCTTTTCACGAAAAGTCGAGGAATATAGCGCCATAATATTTCTTTACACTATATCACTACCATATATACATGGATGACGTTGACAAGCGGAAAAAAACTTTAATATCGATTTTACGAAAAAGTATCCCATTCTTTATAAAAACTTCTTATGGTCGAAAATTAAAAAAAAATCATTTATACAGAGTGGTAATAAATAAGGAAAACATGAAAATGCTATAGATAAATTAATACGAAACAAAATTATTTATAATAATGCCTGAATACAAAATTTGAAACATAAATTTCAAGATATAACTTGTGTAAAATGTTTTTATAATTTATTAACACTCTCTACATATTTAATTTAATATATTTGTATATGGTAAAGCTATTTTTTCAATAAGGATTTTATAAAGAATATATTTTCTTCGTAAAATCGATTAGAGAGTTTTTCCCTGTTCAAAACAGCAATGGACACGCTGTATTATTAAAAAGCAATAAAACGTAATTAAAATAGACTGACTTTAATTAATGGAGCACACCAACTGTCACTCTATAGCTGACACTAGATTATTTTTTAGTATGGTGAACTTGAACTCTAACATAACATACAATATAACGTATTATATCGAAATAAGTAAAAAACATACAAAAAAAAACAAATAATAACTCTATATTATTGGAAAAAAAAATCACTATAATTAAATTTTCCAAAAGTTTGAAGTGGTTTTTCTTTGTCATTACTAAAAATAAATTATGGATTATCAAAGAGTTGTGGTTTTCTTTCAATCAAAATAATGCGGAATCATTAATTTTCATGTCAACGTTTAGTGGAACCGTAGCTGTTCTTTTGTCAAGCTTAAGTGAAAGCATTTCTTGGTAAAATAATACTATACTTAACTTTGTCTACCGAAGAATGTTATATGGATTTATGGCCTTATTTAACGCAAATATAAATTTAATAATGCGTTAAAAAAGGCAGGATGTTCACAAATTGAAACATTTCCTTAAAATAAATTTAAATCAACTCAAAACAACTTTATTAAGACATTTTAAATGGATAAAAGTAAATTGTATACGGATAAGCTGAACATTTCCGGACGACCGTAAAGATTGTATGTCGAGGCGCACACCGCGGCAGAGGCTCAGAGGTGAGGTACTGGCATTCGACCGTGGCGGTCCGGGTTCGATCCCAGTAGTGGGCATACGCATAATAAAAAAAGTATGTCCGAAATTTAGTGGATAAAATAATGCAGTATGCTATTAGTGATTCCTAATATCGGGACTGAGAAGGGCGTCATGGACCTCTGGGGACGTAAAAAGGATAACTACAGACGTGGTTCAGATTCCACGTTAAGCTGTAGGTCCCGTCTGGCTGACATTACCCAGACGATAGAGGATACAATGGGCCCTATAGGCCCCCCAGCAAAAAAAATGTCGAGACCCAAGCCGAGACTGGCAATATGGAGTCCGGGAAAGTGGCCACATAAGTAATCGTAAAGTTCTGATAGGTTACTGCATAGCAAATGATAGCATACAATACTGGAGAGCAAAATATAAATTAGTCATTATAAAACTCTTAACCTTAATCCATCTGTATATTTTGCTTATTTTTTAAAAAGTCCAAGATTAGATAATATTTTCATACTACCGCTATACAGGGTGATTCACGTTAAGTGTCCTATTAGAAGATCTCGGAAACGAGTAAACTTATTTTTCTAAAAATTTGATAGAAGGCATATAATTGGCTTTGAACTTTTTAAACATTATCTTTGGAGGTTTTTGTTACTTCCGGTTATACCGGAAGTTATTGCCAACTTTGCTATTTCAAATGGACCACCCTGTATATTTTAGCATTTTTGATTACCTTATATAAATCTAAATAACTTTTGTTAATATTAATCTATTCCTATCTCTAACCGTTTTTGAGTTATGATTTATAAAAGTATTTTTTTGTGTAAAAACGCTCCGAGAAGAAAGTTTAGTAACTTTGAAACTAATAAAGGTAAACATTTAAAATTTTGTAAGCTTTCAAGTAATACATAGATATTTAGTTTAAATTACTTAAGTTTCACGTTTTTTATACAGGGAGTTCTTAAAATTGTGCCAAAGTTTCCATTTAAATAAATGTGCATAAATCAATTTTTGCAAATGGAACACCCTATTTTTTAGCTTACCAACGTGTAGAGAATTAAATTTCCTATCTAAATGCTTAATATGTTACAATCCACATTTCCAGTCGTTTTGGAATTATGAGCAATTTAAATAAAAAATCTTAAAATTTCTGTTTGTGTTAATGCGACATTATTTTTGAAAAGAAGACTTCGACTGGGATTTTCGTTTAACTTTGAAAATTAGAAATAGCTAAGCAACGATAATAGGCGCTTAATAGCAAATGGCAACAAAGCTCAAAGTCAAACGAAAATCCCAGTCGAAGCCTTCTTTTCAAAAATTAATGTCGCATTTAACACAAACAGAAATTTTAAGATTTTTTATTTAAATTGCTCATAATTTCAAAACGACTGGAAATGTGGATTATAACATATTAGGCATTTAGATAGGAAATTTAATTCTCTACACGTTGGTAAGCTAAAAAATAGGGTGTTCCATTTGCAAAAATTGACTTATGAACATTTATTTAAATGGAAACATTGGCACAATTTTAAGAACTCCCTGTATAAAAAACGTGAAACCTAAGTAATTTAAACTAAAGATCTATGTATTAATTGAAAGCTTACAAAATTTTAAATGTTTACCTTTATTATTTTCAGAGTTACTAAACGTTCTTCTCGGAGCGTTTTTACACAAAAAAATCCTTTTATAATTCATATCTCAAAAACGGTTAGAGATAGGAATAGATTAATATTAACAAAAGTTATTTAGATTTATATAAGGTTATCAAAAATGCAAAAATATACAGGGTGTTCTATTTGAAATAGCAAAGTTAGCATTACCTTCCGGTATAACCGGAAGTAACAAAAACCTCAAAAGATAATGCTTTAAAAGCTCAAAGCCAATTATGCTTGCTATCAAATTTTTAGAAAGATAAGTTCACTCGTTTCCGAGATCTTTTAATAGGCCACTCAACGTGAATCACCCTGTATAATAAAATTTTCTTAAAGAAGGGCGTAGTTTTAGTGAAATTTTTATTTAATAAGATTAAGTATTTGTCAAATTTCTTAGTTAGTAAGTGGAAATTTAACAATTACTTTAAGTGGAAAGGACCCCTCCTAAAGCTTATGGGAAATGGCTTTCGGCTAATTTTACTGAATTTTTGTAGATCGATACTATTTTTCCGAAAATCGAAAATTATTAAAAGAATATAAATTATTAAAACTTGTTCAAATTTTGAAATAAAAGTTAATAATTTTGTTCACAAAAAAAAGGATCAATATTTGTTTTGTAACTATAACTTTGTAAATAAAGAAGTAGAAGTTTAGTGTCTATAATAATAAAATAGAAGGAAAAGTCATCGGCTAGTGGACAAAGTGGTACCTCTATCTTGTGCATTGAGGCACATCAGGTAGACAATGACGGCTGTTTCGTCTTTATTAGGACTCATAGAAAGCCAATATCCGTAAGCAACCCCAGAAACAGCCAAAATACGCTTTCAAGATTTATTTAAGTACTTATTTATGAAAACACTAGTAGTAGGAATCAACTCCAAGGCAGAAGACAAGACCGTCACGTCCGGTGGTATTGGAGTTAATTCCTGCAGATGGCGATTCTGGTGTAATTTAAAATATCATTGTAAGTGTAATGGAGTTTTAAAATTTTGTATTCTTACTCAGTTTTTTTTTCTGAACATCTTCCTTAAAAAATAAGTTTTTAGTAAATTTCCAAGGCATACTTGATGTTTCGAAACATAAAGACACAATCTAGTTTCCAGCTAAGCAGATCTGAACTTCAGAAGATGAAGTTTCAACTCAAAAAATGTCAGTCTTTTTTACCTATTCATTCATCGATCCAAGGACACACTGTATATGGTTGAGAATAAAATATTTTATCTACTTTTATTACTAGACAAGGTTTTAATATATTTATTAACCTTTTTCCTTCTTCAAGTCTTGTAGATAAACTTATATTTTATACGATTCTAATTAATTTTTTAAATTATCTTCCAGTTTTTATATTTAAAAAATGATAAGTCTTAAATTATTTAACGACTATTAAAAACTTATTATTGGAAAAAGCTTATTCCACAATAAATGAGTTTTATTTTAGATCAAAGGAAAATGAACATTTTATTGATAAATTCTGTCATAAATATTAGCATTTTTTAAATCTTTTTTTTTAAATTTTCACTATATTATACCGGGTGACAACGAAATTACTACCCAGCTTGTCACATCCTTACAAAATAATACATTATTCTGAAATTTTGATAGGTTGCACTGTGCGCACCTATTCAGTATTTAAACGTATGTCTGTCACTTCCTGTTGAACCGGAAGTTCACACAACCTTGTTATTTTAAATAGAACACCACAAATCTTTATAGATGTGTATTCTACGAAGAATTCCCAGCATAAAACATGTATCAAATCCTATACCTATCTAAGACAGTTGGCGTTGGAAATTGTGAAATTACCAACAGATTTTATTGTTTTTACAAAAAACAAATTACTAAGAAAATAATTTAATATTATTTCTTTACTTTTTTTTTATAATCCGTATGAAGAAGTTAAAACTAGTTTACTTGCAGTTTAACCAGAAGTGCTATAAAATTTCTCCATTTTAATGCCACTCCCCCTTTTAAATCTAATTTCCAAAATTATCTTACTTTCCTAAATATTTTTTATTTATGATTTTTTAAAATTTATTTATTAGTTTCTAAAATCTAAGCAATTAAAAGTTTAGTTACAACAAGCAACAACTGATGTTAATTTATTCATAGTTTCATCTAAGGTACCTATCGATCCCCGCAAATATGTTTACCAATTTCAACTGTTTTACGATGTTAATATTATAATTATCCATAGCTACCTTAGATGAAACTAGGAATAAACATGGCACTGGAGGAATAATAAAGATCGAGTGATAAGCCAAGAGTGTTTGCTTAAAACGACAATTAGTTGAGGTCAGTGACCCGTAATTACCTGTTCTAAGTTAAGAAAAAAAAATTAAACCCACCTCAAAAAATCAAAAATTATCCAAAAAAAAACAATAGCTATAAATCCAATCCACGATTTTGTCGCTATTGAGACTGAAGTTGTTAAACAGCGAGAGGTCGGACGACGAACTCGCTAAACACCAGTCATCATTCAAAGTTGGTTACGCTGAGATGCTCATTGGCGTCCGTGCAACATGGTTTTAGGATTATTTACCAAACTTTTTAAACCATCGATTAAAAAAAAATAGAAGTCTTCCTCTAGGATACCCAAGGAATCATCCATTTAAATATAATTCGTCAATTCTATAACACCCTGTATTAAATGATATACCTGATTTTTAATCGTTTTGTAATTTATAGGTAACAATGTCATATTTAGAAATATACAATGAGAATATTCGAGATCTGCTTAATCCATCTTCAGGATATTTGGAACTAAGAGAAGATTCTCGAGGAAGAAGCATTCAAGTAACCGGATTAAGTGAAATATCAACTACAAGTACGGATGAGGTAAGTTATTAAAATTTGATAGTTGAAACAAAGAGTGAGCGTTATTAAATAAGCATTAATTTTTAAATGTTGGTATATTTTACTTAATATACGCATTATAGAAGCATTTCATAATAAAGAATATATGTCAGTAACTTTTTGCGACCTAAGTAAAGCATTTGATTGCGTAGACCACAACATTAAACTTAAATTTTATAACTTTGATGCCAGTAGTATTGAACTAATAGGTTCCTATATTGCAGACAGATGCCAGAGCGTGAGGTGTGATGATGTGACGTCGGCGGAAAGAGTAGTAAATATAGGTGTTCCACAGGGTTCGATTCTTGGACCAATCTTGTTCTTAATCTACATCAATGACCTGCCGGCAACTGATCCTAGGGCAGGACACACTATTTTTGCGGACGACACAACTCTCTCTTCTGCTGGCGACTCATTGGAAGAGGCTTTAATAGGGTCCAGGGAATCTCTGGAATTGTCGAGTGAATGGTTCCGAGCAAATAGGCTTCTTCTCAACGAGGATAAAACCAAGCGGATGGTATTCACTATGAGAGACTCAAGTGATATTTCGGGTGATAATGTTTCGGAGGCAAAATTTCTGGGGGTCACTCTTGACGCAAAACTACAATGGGGTAGTCATATTAGTCAGGTGGCTAAAAAGCTAACAAAAGCTGTATTTGTACTGCGAGGACTCTCGAGTTGTGTTTCTCCAGCTATATTGAGAACAGCATATTTTGCATTATTTCAGTCCCATGTCTCATACGCTATTTTGGCTTGGGGGCACTCTGCGGAGGTTTATAGACTGTTTGCCATTCAAAGGAGAGTAGTAAGAGTAATATCTAATCTCGGCTACAGAGACGATTGTAGAGGGGCGTTTGTTGCTCTTCAAATTTTAACATTGCCAGCCCTCTATATTTTACAGAATTTACTTTTTATAAAAAAGGCAGATAATTTTAAATCACACACAGACATACATGACTATAATACACGCAAAAAAAATAATTTAGTACCCTTATGGTGGCGCTTAGGAAGGTGTCAGGATGGCCCGGGCTATTGGGCCATTAAATTTTATAATGTTTTGCCAGAAAGCATTAGGAACCTGCCTTATAAGCAGTTCTACAGCATAATGAAGGAGATCTTGACTGATAATGCTTTTTATTCATATACAGAATTTTTAAATTTTAATGTGTTTTAACCTGTGTTTCTTTTTTTGGTACTAGATTTAACTATGTATATTGTTTGACGTGTGTAAACATTATGTATTAACATGAATTAAGGAATTTTGAATTTTTAATTTTAAATCTCGTGTCGGGAATACTTGCGTATCTACTACGAAATTATAAAAATTAAGTATCTAAAGTTTAATGCAATAAAGATGACTTATAAACTGTGTTTGCCCACTTCCAAACAAAAATGTTAAACAAGCCTATCTTCCCACCTTTTATACTTTACGTACACCTATTTAAAAGCAATTTCTTCCAGAACATTTTTTTTTCTACAGTACATGTTTTATATTAAAGTTACATTTTCTTAGGCCTGGTTGTACAATTACGACTTAAGCTTAGTTTAGCGTTGAACCAAGCTCAACCTTTATATTGTTGTTGGTCAGGATAAAACCGTCAGTCGTGTCAAGAGATTATGCAACACGCGCAGCGATGTTCAATGTTCAACTTGCTTAATCGGCGTAACGTTGTTGTAAGTATATCGTGATAAAAACCATCGTGGGAAGCTATCACGTGTAACCAAGGGTATTTAAGGTAATTAATTTCAGTGAAGCTCGAAAATACATTCAAGTGTCAAAATTCTATTTGTTCCATTGCTATATTTGTATTGCCATTAGTATCTGTAAACTATTTTTCTACGTGCGGTGCGTGAGGAAAATTAACAAATAAAAACTGTTGTGTGAATAATAATTTTATTTTGTAATATACATTTTTTGTATTAATAGGTTGCCCAATGGTAATTGTAAAGCTGGTGGTTGTATGAGAAGAAGAATTTTAGCGGACTACAGTTCATTTTCGTACTTTTGCTCAGAGTTTTTGTCATGAGCACTTATTCTTGGTTATGTGTCGGGGGAGACGATTGAGCTAATGTTGGTGAGTGATGACGATTTCAATATCCCGATTGGTATATATCTTTAATTCTTCATAGATTCGTCCAAATATCCGTTTTTTGACATTACATTGGTAATGCGCACTCCAGGATCTGAAAATGCGGTCGCAGAAGAACGCCCTTATAAGCAGTGTCGATATATTATTCTGGATTCGAAAGTTTGTTGGAAGTTGTCCGATGATGACATTCTTCCAAATTTATTGATACCAACGCAATGGATATTGCATTCTCCCTTGCTATACTAGACAAAACAATCTTTTGGGGTAAGGTCGTAACGAAACATATTAAATTAAGCTTCTTTCCTTTTTTCTCTCTTTCTTTCTTCTTAAACGTTTAAAATTAACAAACTAGTTCATTCTTCTCGCCTACACGCTCCTGCTAGCCCAATAATTGTGGTTACTTTAATAAGAATGTAGAGAGGAACATTGATTATAAACTTCTCTATATCATTTGGGCTAGCATTGACATCGACAGAGGTTCCATGTTGCAAACCCCCAAAAAATCTAGGGAATTCAATGTTGCCGTTTTCTAATTTTTTATATTTGTAACTATAGGTAGTATAGATACCTTAAAGAGCCATTAGCAGCCGGCCCTTTAATTTGTAAATAAGCCCCTGTCGTGTACTGTAAAGGTCAGACACTGGTAGCGCCTCAATTTTTTTTTCTGGCTCCGGCCTTGTTTATACTACAGTTCATTTTCGTACTTTTGCTCAGAGTTTTTGTCATGAGCACTTATTCTTGGTTATATGTCAGGGGAGACGATTGAGCTAATGCTGGTGAGTGATGACGATTTCAAAATCCCGATTGGTATATATCTTTAATTCTTCATAGATTCGTCCAAATATCCTTTTTTTTTGTCATTACATTGGTAATGCGCACTCCAGGATCTGAAAATGCGGTCGCAGAAGAACGCCCTTATAAGCAGTGTCGATATATTATTCTGGATTCGAAAGTTTGTTGGAAGTTGTCCGATGATGACATTCTTCCAAATTTATTGATACCAACGCAATGGATATTGCATTCTCCCTTGCTATACTAGACAAAACAATCTTTTGGGGTAAGGTCGTAACGAAACATATTAAATTAAGCTTCTTTCCTTTTTTCTCTCTTTCTTTCTTCTTAAACGTTTAAAATTAACAAACTAGTTCATTCTTCTCGCCTACACGCTCCTGCTAGCCCAATAATTGTGGTTACTTTAATAAGAATGTAGAGAGGAACATTGATTATAAACTTCTCTATATCATTTGGGCTAGCATTGACATCGACAGAGGTTCCATGTTGCAAACCCCCAAAAAATCTAGGGAATTCAATGTTGCCGTTTTCTAATTTTTTATATTTGTAACTATAGGTAGTATAGATACCTTAAAGAGCCATTAGCAGCCGGCCTTTTAATTTGTAAATAAGCCCCTGTCGTGTACTGTAAAGGTCAGACACTGGTAGCGCCTCAATTTTTTTTTCTGGCTCCGGCCTTGTTTATACTACAGTTCATTTTCGTACTTTTGCTCAGAGTTTTTGTCATGAGCACTTATTCTTGGTTATATGTCAGGGGAGACGATTGAGCTAATGCTGGTGAGTGATGACGATTTCAAAATCCCGATTGGTATATATCTTTAATTCTTCATAGATTCGTCCAAATATCCTTTTTTTTTGTCATTACATTGGTAATGCGCACTCCAGGATCTGAAAATGCGGTCGCAGAAGAACGCCCTTATAAGCAGTGTCGATATATTATTCTGGATTCGAAAGTTTGTTGGAAGTTGTCCGATGATGACATTCTTCCAAATTTATTGATACCAACGCAATGGATATTGCATTCTCCCTTGCTATACTAGACAAAACAATCTTTTGGGGTAAGGTCGTAACGAAACATATTAAATTAAGCTTCTTTCCTTTTTTCTCTCTTTCTTTCTTCTTAAACGTTTAAAATTAACAAACTAGTTCATTCTTCTCGCCTACACGCTCCTGCTAGCCCAATAATTGTGGTTACTTTAATAAGAATGTAGAGAGGAACATTGATTATAAACTTCTCTATATCATTTGGGCTAGCATTGACATCGACAGAGGTTCCATGTTGCAAACCCCCAAAAAATCTAGGGAATTCAATGTTGCCGTTTTCTAATTTTTTATATTTGTAACTATAGGTAGTATAGATACCTTAAAGAGCCATTAGCAGCCGGCCCTTTAATTTGTAAATAAGCCCCTGTCGTGTACTGTAAAGGTCAGACACTGGCAGCGCCTCAATTTTTTTTTCTGGCTCCGGCCTTGTTTATACTACAGTTCATTTTCGTACTTTTGCTCAGAGTTTTTGTCATGAGCACTTATTCTTGGTTATATGTCAGGGGAGACGATTGAGCTAATGCTGGTGAGTGATGACGATTTCAAAATCCCGATTGGTATATATCTTTAATTCTTCATAGATTCGTCCAAATATCCTTTTTTTTTGTCATTACATTGGTAATGCGCACTCCAGGATCTGAAAATGCGGTCGCAGAAGAACGCCCTTATAAGCAGTGTCGATATATTATTCTGGATTCGAAAGTTTGTTGGAAGTTGTCCGATGATGACATTCTTCCAAATTTATTGATACCAACGCAATGGATATTGCATTCTCCCTTGCTATACTAGACAAAACAATCTTTTGGGGTAAGGTCGTAACGAAACATATTAAATTAAGCTTCTTTCCTTTTTTCTCTCTTTCTTTCTTCTTAAACGTTTAAAATTAACAAACTAGTTCATTCTTCTCGCCTACACGCTCCTGCTAGCCCAATAATTGTGGTTACTTTAATAAGAATGTAGAGAGGAACATTGATTATAAACTTCTCTATATCATTTGGGCTAGCATTGACATCGACAGAGGTTCCATGTTGCAAACCCCCAAAAAATCTAGGGAATTCAATGTTGCCGTTTTCTAATTTTTTATATTTGTAACTATAGGTAGTATAGATACCTTAAAGAGCCATTAGCAGCCGGCCCTTTAATTTGTAAATAAGCCCCTGTCGTGTACTGTAAAGGTCAGACACTGGCAGCGCCTCAATTTTTTTTTCTGGCTCCGGCCTTGTTTATAAACTTTATGCTTTTCATAACTATTATGGCTTTTAAAGTAGTTAATACGTATACTACCATTTGTCTATATTTTTCTTCACAAAGCGCGATAGTAAAGAAAACAATCTTTTTAACAGCCAAAACTTTTTAATAATAACTGAAAAAGTTGGAAAACAATAAAACCTAAATTGACTAATGATTAATGCTCCTACTTTACCTTAAAAGTTAAAAAACCAATAAATAATATTATTTGTTAGTCAATTCATTAGGTTTATTTTCATTATTTTTCCCTTTGAATTATTTTTTTGGATAATTAAGGCACCATGGGAACATGGCGTAGATGGGTTAAAAAAGGTAATAAATTTCGACGTCGCGTCTACTCTTTAATATAGTAACTATGCTAAACTTAATAAAAATATTATTTTTTAAAGAAGCTTACGTTGTTCTGCAAAAAGTAATTTAAAGCTTTACGATACAGCCTTGTAGTTAGTCCAGGTACAAATTACTCCCCGGTACTGGTTGAATATAAACTATAAAAAATTTAAATAATGTGACTTCTTAAACAACTTTATATAAGCGGAGCCTCAGTAAATATAATAAACTGTGATTGGTCAGTACCTTTAAGAATGCCACAGAGAAATATACTTAATTTTTATAACAATGTTGTTAACTAATGGGAAATTTCCGGATTCGTGAGAACAAAGCACAGAGGAATGATAGGTCGGCGTTGTTTCTAAAGAGAAAAGGAAAATTTTTACGCACAGTGTCATATTCGTGGGATATTTTTTAGGATCACTTGTAGTTGTGATCTGCTAAAAAATACTTTTTCCGTATTGTGTACATTCGTGGAATATTTCTATAAAAATAGGACATTTTATTTTTAAAGGTTGCAACACTGTTCAGCACTGTTATGAAATTTTGCCCTACAGTTAACTAGAATAGCCTTCTTTTCTCGTCACTTAAGTGTAAAGGAAATAGCAAATTTCCATGTGAGAGTAGAAAAAGTAATTAAAAGTTTAGTTACAATTGATGTTAGTTTATTCAAAGTTTAATCTTAGGTCATGGATAATAATAATAGCTTCGTAAAACAGTTGAAATTAGTAAACAGATCTGCGGGGATCCATAGCTACCTTAGATGAAACTATGAATAGATAAACATTAATTGTTGCATTGTTGCTTGTTGGAAAATGTAACTAAACTTGTAATTGTTTATATCTTAAAAACCAATAAGTTTAGGGAATGGCATTAAAATTATGTGAGAAATTTGTGTTTAAATGTCAAATTTAACCGCACTTTCGGCTAAACTGAAAGTGCAATAGTTGTAACTCATTCATACGGAATACCTAAAAAAAAAGTAAAAAAAAAACAATAAATAAATAAATGTTTATTAATTATTCATTTGTTATAATCGATGGTTACTCTATTAACCATCTACAGACTATCCTGTATATATTTTGTTTATAAAAAAATTATTAATTTATTTTGTTGAAACTGAGTTTATAATGGCCTTGGAGTTATGGGGCAGTCCTCAAGATACTCATACCCTCTTAGGTAACTCTTTAGGCTTTTGAAATAAAATATTAAGATTTTTATCTCGTCTTATTATATATTGAACGGCAGTAGAGTTTTGGACTTGCATTGTCTTTATTTGTTTAGAATCACTACGTTTCAACTGGTAAGCATCTCCAGTCGTCTTCAGGTGAATACTGAATAAGTTCGGTAACTACAGCTCTATTTATACTAGGCAGGTGCTGTAACGCATGACTAGTGGGTGGAGTCATGCGTGTTGCTAGGTGATGACGCATAACTGGATGAGTCATGCTCGAAGACGTCATGCTCGATGAATCATGCGTTTAACTCTTGGGTGGTCTTATTCTTAGATTACATTTACTTAACAAGGGCTTCCAGACGTTTCTTATATCTAATGAAGGCTTACTAAAGCAACCTGGATTTTGGTGTATGGTCGCAGCTTCCTTAAACTTCCTCTTCCTCCAGTGCGGTTCTTTTTGCAGGATTTTCGCTTTTGTCCACATGATATGATGGTCGTGCGTCCAGGCGTGGTCAGCTGCACCTGATTTTTCAGTCTCTCCTTTTTGGGTGTTATTCCTATGTTCTTTAATGCTTACTTCTAGTGGTCTTAGTGTCTCACCAATGTAAGATTGGCCGCATGCGCAGGGGATCTGGTAGACACAATTTTTCTTGTCTTTCTGGCTTGCTGGTTTCGTCTTCGTTAGGAGGCTTCTTAAAGTGTCTCTAGAGCTGAATACTGTGTTGATGTTGTATTGTTGTCCTAGTCTTTTTATTTTCTCGGATACTCCTGTGACATACGGAATATTAAGTACTGGTTGTATTTCTTTCTCTGCTTTACGTGTGTTTAGTAAAAAGAACCGCACTAGAGGAAGAGGAAGTTTAAGGAAGCTGCGACCATACACCAAAATCCAGGTTGCTTTAGTAAGCCTTTATTAGATATGAGAAACGTCTGGAAACCCTTGTTTAAAATAAGACCACCCAAGAGTTAAACGCATGATTCATCGAGCATGACGTCTTCGAGCATGACTCATCCAGTTATGCGTCATCACCTAGCAACACGCATGACTCCACCCACTAGTCATGCGTCACAGCACCTGCCTAGTATAAATAGAGCTGTAGTTACCGTACTTATTCAGTATTCACCTGAAGACGAACCTTTAAACATACATTATTATATATTGTTTTACTCTTTCAAAAAAAAATCGTACATCCTATTTTGTAAATTTTTTTTTACGAAAAAATGTTTTTTAAATTACATTCATTTCATAGCAGCTATTTTTAGTTAAAAAAGACACGAGGTATATAGCCTAATGGAAAATATAGGGACCATTATGTACGATACCAGATTAAAGACAATAAATCCCGATTTTTTTCCATTATGGTGACAATTTAGGTAAATATAAGGTTGAACCAAACCTTGAAAAGCAAAGGTTAGAGAAAAAAAACTGTTGTTTTTCATTTTTTCTTTAACACATTAATTATAGTTATGTAACCATTTCACAATTAATGTCATATACAAATAGTAAACAAATACAAAAATTAGTTAATTGAGTTTCATTATTTTAATAGGCGGTAGAGTAATGATGCTTCAAATGTGTTTTTCATTTAATCATGTGTAATAATTGATAAATGGTTTTGTTTGCTGGAATAATCGATAAAAAAAATTGTGCTCCATTCTTCAAATACAATTGCAGAAATTCACTTGCAACATATTATACAGGGTGCTACAAATTCGTGTGCGTACAATTGGATCTCGAAAACGGTAAGAGATACGAAGATGGTTAAATTGAGGCAAAGTTGCGTATTTTGAGGCTTAATAATTTGGTAAAAAAAAATTATTAATATTCCGAATGCTTTCGGAGAATTCCGAAAAACACCGAAATTTTTAGTATTGGTTTTAAATTTTTTACGCCTTTATTTTTGACTTGAAAAGAAAACTAGAATTAAAATCCCCTCCTCCTTTATAATTCAACGACGTATTACACCTACTATTAATAACATGGTTCGGACTTAAAATCTCATCATTAATAAGAATAAGACCAAATTCATCTTGTATCTATAAACCTTCTTTTGTTTTCAAAGCCAACTAGAAATAATTTGACTCCGGACGTCGACAACAAATCATATCCAAATTTTCTTCAGTGGGCGTAAAAAGGACATTTTTTTTTGGAGAAAGGGATAGTCGGGACTACATGTATTTCATAATATTGTACCTAGTGAAGAAGGCGGAAAAGCGGCGCAGGCGAAAAATTTTCGGGGCCACGCCCAAAGTTCGTTTAAAATTCACCTAACTACTATCAAATTATTACCTCTCCCCCTCTGCATGGTTGGATTAATTATGTTTTTTTAATTTTTTTTTATATTCCTAGCTGGCTCTTTATTAAAAAAAAGCATTTTTTAGATTTGTGACAAATATGAATATTGGTGTCAATTCAAAATGTTAACATAAGACGTATGACCAGCGTTTTTCGGGTTCGGTTTTTCATGATTTTCATAAAGTAAATATCGCTCACCACGCAATAAATTGATGACTTTTTCAAAAATCATGTATTTTAGGAGCGTAGATCTAAGAGCAGTTTTTGGTGCAAATGCTTAGGTTTTGAAATACTCCTTCTTAAGTGCCATTTTGTATATTCATAATAAAGCATTCTCGTTTCTTCACGCACTATTTTTTTATTATAAATTATCACACTTCTTCCATAAAAAATGTTTCAATTAATTATTTTTTGGTTTGTTGTGCAAATATTTTATTGCATTGGGTTATATTTTTGTTGATTGAAAATAGCGCTAAAAAAGGCAGAACGGAAGAGACAAGTATATATTGGAAAAATGCTATAAAATATTATTCTTTTTAGTCGGTTTCCTTCAAAATTGCATCAAAAATCAATAACTAAAACGATATGCGTCTGAAAACCCTAATCTCTATATAAAATAGGACTTTTAGAAGGAAAAGTTTAACAACTAAACGTTTCCTACAAAACCTTTGTAATCTAGGCTAAGAATACATTATTTAAAGATTTAAATTAAGTGTCCAAGCGTTCAAAAATTAGGTTGCAATTAGATTTTTAGAGCCGAGCTCCGGCGTTTGGGGGGAGCTGCAGCCCGGCAGCCCCCCCCCCCCCCCTTAAATACGCCACTGGGTCGGACTGACTACAAAACAGGACTGACTAAATGCACTTGTCGGAAATGGAAGTTGTCCAACGGACGGACAAATAAAATTGTTAGTAACTCTTAAGGTGATGAATAAGGTAAAGCGAACGTGGAAGGACACACCTTGATTCATTTAGGTAATATTGTTTTTAATATCTAATATATTTTAGTAATAATTTTTTTAGAAAAGAATCTTTTCTATCTTCTCTAGTAAGGCTAGGGAGACGATTTTTGAGTTGGGTAGTTCAGTCAAGTAATATATCATGGAGGGGGGGGGGGGGGTTGAACCCCCCCCCCCTTACGTACGGCCCTGAGTATGATATTTATATTAACTACACGTTGACTCTGTCTGTCTCAGATAATTAGCATGTGCAGTTAAAGAAGCTAATAAACGACTTTAAAGGTATCCGATAAAATCCTTAAATTTTTTTCTATTTCACTTTAAATTGAATACACTTTATTTACTTGAATATAAAATTCTTTAAAATTAATTTTCAACCCCATCTTATTTAATCCGAATAATGAAACTTCCGTAATATCTGATCTTATAAATAAATTCATGTCTTAAATAGAAATGTAAATTGGGTATTGATAAAATTTTAATCATATCCTTGTATGTGACGAAAAAACAAATATTATAATATTTAGCTTAATGGAAAAATATGACCGTCCATTACCTACTATGTAAATTATCGAAAAAATGACAGGAGTACATTTTTATAAAGGTCTATTTTTAGAAAATTCAAGGTTAAGCTACACACGTAGAAAAAGAACTAAATTGAATTTTTATTTTGAAAAGATAAAGAGTGTTATATTTTTAATTAAATTACTGAACAAAATAATGGTTTGGGGTCATAGGTTTTTTTCACGAAAGTTTAATTTTAACTCTATCGCATAACTATTATCTATTTCAGAAAGGTGTAAAGTAATAAAACGGAAAATTTCGTCTAGTTCGGCTCAATTTCGGTATCGGCCATAGGCGCAGGTAAATTTTGTGCATTAAATTATTTATGATAACAAACCAAAAAAAAAGAAGATAATTTGATAAAGAAGGAACTATTAGCAATAGGAAATTTACACAAACATCGTTCTATGAAATATGCTGTGGAAGATATAGCTGAAAAACATAGTGTAACTGTGCTGCGCACACCGCCATATCATTGCGAACTAAATCCTATAGAACTTATATGGGCGCAAGTGAAAGGATTTGTAGCAAGACACAACACGACATTCAAAATGAAAGACGTAAAGCTATTGTTTGATCAAGCTATTAAGTAAGTGACATCAGAGAACTGGCGAAAAGCAGTCCATCATGTCATTAAAGAAGAGGAGAAAATGTCGGATTTTGATCGGACCGTCGACCCGTTACGTTACGAAGATGGTTAAATTAAGGCAAAGTTGCGTATTTTGGGGCTTAATAATTTGGTGAAAGAGAATTGTAAATATTCCGAATGCTTTCGGAGATATCAAAAAAAAACGGAATTTTCTATTTTTGGTTTTTAATTTTTTGCGCCTTTTATTTTGGCTTGGCAAAAAACAAAAAACACTCTTTCATAGTGGCATTATTAGTTTTCAAATTTAAAGTTTCGTTTTTTAAATACCAACCTTAAGTAAATTTTTTTAAATACGGACCTGGAATTTTAAATACAGTCTTAGGGACTTCTATGCTTTACAAATTTGAAGGTATTCAGAATATTTGGAATTTTCATTCGCCAAATTATTAAGCCCAAAAATACGCAACTTTGTCTCAATTTAACCATCATCGCATCTCTTACCGTTTTCGAGATCCCCTTGTACGCACACAAATTTATAGCACCCTGTATAATGAAGAGCTGTGAACAAAAGCATCTGGTTCTGGAAATCCATTAAAGACAATGTGGCGTAAATTTTAGGCAATATTACATAAAAATAAACATTAAACAAACATTCATCCATTAAAAGTAATTACTACCGCTACCTAATATAATTTATTGATACCTAAATAAAAAATCTCACAAAAAATAATAGTTTGTCAAAGACAAAATAGGCATCCCCACGTCACTCCACGATGTTTTTAAATTAATATTACCACAATATAACAAAAATTAAATTGCATGGATGTTGCTGCAATATTGCAGTAATATAGCGAGACTTTGAATATCACTTTGTTATTACAACCTGAGACATAATGTATTGTATACCTACATATATTGCAATGCCATTACTACCACATACCTCCGAATGTCATATTATTACAATATTATATGCAATATTGCGGTAACAAAACGTTGTTTGGAAGCACTGTTTAACTTTTATGTTTTATTTTTAAAGAAGATACCAAAATCCTTACTACTAAATTAAATCTATAATAGCGTTTTCGGTTTAGCACTATGAGAGTTCCCCGGAAGCGATCTGTGACGTCATACACTCTTAAAAATAACATGGTATGGATTACTAAAATTTGGTTCTGACAACTATTTATTTTCGTGAAATCGGACTCAACCCAAAAATTAGTTTGTACAACCAAAAAAAATTGTCGTTATTGAACTGTTGAACTAATTAATAACATTAACCAACCCAACCTACAAATTTTGGTTGTCACAACGAAATTTTATTTATGTATATGGTACTCCCGCTTTTAAAATTAGTTGTCACAACTAATGTGTAAATATGGAAAATTGAAAAAAAAATTTCAAGGAAATATTGTTTTTGTTAATGATGCAATCTACAAATGTTGCCAAAGCAATCATTTATTTGGGCCAAACTTGAAATTTTCATAGAGTAACAATTACGTTTGTAGTCACAACATTGTGTTTATTATCTTTTTTCTCTACTTTCTAATTGTAAGAAAGAAGTTGAATCATAAATAAGTAAAAATTTTATATTTTTGTCGTCATTGCAGTTGCACATTAGAAAGTTTGAATGAAATGCTTGTAACGCATGGCAAAATTAGCAAGTTGATTTGATAGGAATAACTTTAAAAAAAGTCTGTTTCATTTCTAAAAAAGATGTCATATTTAATTTATACTTAGTAATGAAAAATATTCTGTCCTAGGTCCCCATTTAAATAAAAAAATGCCTTGGTATTACTACTCTATTAGGTATGCGTAAACTAATTGGAATAAATTGTTAGGGATATTATGGTTTCTTTAAAAAAAATTATTTCCAATGTCCTTGTACTCTCATGTTCTTTATAATACATACTTATGCTATATAAAACAAAAACACTAGATTTTTAACTTATTTTACTCAACCTTTTGGGTTATTCAATTGCTTATAGAACTGAATTGTCCTTATTTAAATTTTCTTATCTGCAACTGCGATTATTAAAAAACAAAAAATATCCCATAGACTTTCTATATGCTATATGAAATTCGTTGTACTTGGTCAGATTAAAAAGTCATCAATATGACGTTCTTTTATAGAAATGGAACATAGAACAAAGACAAAACAAAACAAATATTTTTAAGTTATTTCTCATCGGGTCACCTTGCCATGCTTTATAAAAATCTCATTTAAACGTTCTAATGTACAACTGCAATAATAAAAAATAAAATGTTTACTTACTTATGATATAACTTCCTTTTGCCAATAAGAACGTACACAAGAAAGACAATAAACACAAATAAATTACACCAAATATTGTCACATGCATTGTCCACAGGCCAATTATTGCCTTAAAAACACGAAAAAATGGACACGGAACCGCAAAAGCACATAAACATAACCTCCTGACAGTCCTGGCTAGAATGATATCACATGTCACCCAGCGGGCAAGGGCGTCAAGTCTCTGTTGATGCCGTTAGTTATAAATATGAAGAATAATATTACTTGAAAAGAAAAGTTAGTTCTGGTAACTAAGAATGTATCTTAATCAAAATTAACAAAATGATAGGGATTAGAAATTTATAATGTGCTATTACAAATAGCTTAATTGATAATTACAAGTTTGTAGGAACCTTGATGTAACATTTAAATAAGATATATACAGAGTAAGATTCAGCTAAACAAAATATTTTATTTCTGCCAACTAATATGAAAACAAGATATTTTCTTTGTTCTGATGGCATCATTTTTTGGTAAATATAACCAAGAAAATAATCTTTCTTGTTTTCCTAACTAAAAATAGATATTTTTGGTAACGTAAACACGAGAATAAATAAAAATTAGTACCAAATACCAAGTCATTTTTAAGAGTGTAGGTCTACTATCACTCCAAATGTTTGTAAATTGAACGTATTACTACCAGTCAGATCACTTGATTTTGACAAACGAACACGTCAATCTTGGGGAGAGAACTATCAGAGTGCCTGAGAGCAATAAACCGAAAACGCTATTAATTTCAATATACCATACTATTTATGTTCTAATAAAATTTCTATTACTGTAGCATTCTAACCTTATTATAGGGTTATATATACATATACATTTCTGAATAATTTACCGAGTTACATCTACAAGACCTTTCGTAATTACTTGTCATACCTTCACTAATATTTTACATATGTCGATCTTTGGAAGGTCAAGGTAGTTATTTTTGGTATCTAATTTACGTGCATAAGATTTATCTATAGCACGAAACATACCTGTTTATTCCATGTCTACAACATTTCCTTGTAAAAGGTCTATTTTTAATTATTGTATCGCCTAGTTTAGGCTTCTAATAAATTGTTAACCTTACTATAAATAAACGTCTTCGTTTTTTCTGCCCTCCCACGCTATGATCAAAACGGTTAAGTAGAATACAATTAAGGTTTCCATTAATGGGTTTTTGTTTTTCTGCTGTAAAATAACTTTAAACGAAAAAATACATTTTTTAAATATTATTATTATCTAGTAGGGAATAAAAGTCGGTCTAAACCACAATATCTTTAATGAAAATTTCTTTTTATGTAAAATTAATTTTTAAATAAAGTTAAGAACAACTAAAAATACAAACGACAATTTTCGGTTTCTAGTCTTCTCCAAATTGCGTTACTTTGCCAAACTCTAATCTTCGGCATATCTTTTGCCACTTAACGAGAACTCAATTGTAAGCGTCCAATTTGTAACACCCTGTATACCACCTTGTTTCCAATAAATACTGACACTATTACTCAAAGACCTTGTACCTAATTTATGATTTTTGTCCCAGTATAGTTTGAATGTTTTTCATTTTTACAAGTTAATTAATTTTTTCTCCAAAACAAAACCTTACTAATGACATGGAAATTGACACAATCCATAATGGATTCTTGAATAATTGAAAAATTACCATCACGACCTAAGTAATTACTCGTAACTACTTCACAAATATTTAAAACATGTCGATATTTCTGGAAGGTCAGGATAATGCATAGTATTTTATAATACATGTACGGGGTCATCCAGCCAGGACTGAATAGGGTCTATTTTTTAAGTTTTCCTTTATTTTTATTATAACCAATATAGCCATCTTGTTTATGTTTGACCGTAGAATCTAAAACTGCTATTTCAAAAATGACTTGGCACGATGACACAAAGGAATTGTGGCGTAAAGTTGCTGTTTTTGCAATGGAACACCCTACATTATTTTTCATTTTCATGAAAGGTATTTCCTTCCTAATTCTAAAAATATTTAATTTGGTTATATTAGCTCAACCCGATTTTTAGATATGAGTGATCAAATTTTTAAAAAGCGTTCTGATTTAATACGTCTAGAATGCCTTGGAAATTAAAATAGTCAATATGGCCCCCATAACGCTCTCCTATTACTATTTAGATGGTTTTGTTTTCCAAGGCACCCTAGAAATATCGAAACTTTATTTTTAAATCTGTCCTATTAGATGGTATTTTTCCTACGACCATCTATGAAATTGAGAAAAAAAGCACGGTTAATTTGGCTAGAAAGCGCCGTATATCACACGCGTGTTAAACATTTTTTAAGAAAGCAGTAATTGTAAATTGTTTTACTTATTTATCATGTATTTGTCGGGTGATTCAGAATTAGAGTGTAAAAATACGCAATCTGAAAATTATAAGAATGTTAATAATATACAGAAAAATCTATTACCAGAAAAAACAAATCACTCTGAAGAGAGTGTTATGTATTAAACAACAAATATTTATCGGTAGCTATAGCGTAGAGAATAGAGCTCTAGCCTACAGATCGCAAGATCACAGGTTCAAATCCCTTCAGGAGTATTTGACTTTTTTTTTATTTAAACATTAAATAATTTATAGAATTATTTTGAATTGAAATCTTGCTCGTTGGGTGGATTTTTAAATTTATGTTTAATGCATCTTTCCTTGATTGAATTTAAAATTTTTTATTCTGGTTAATCTAGAAGTCAATCTAGGATTAGGTCTTTGCTGCCTAGTTAGGATGACCAATCATAGTGGTCAGTAACAAGAAACCAAATTGACACGTTCTAAATTTTACGAGTTGTCTTCTGACACTTAACAGAAGTGAGGTTGAAAATCATATACTTCAAAATTATGCACATTCGTTATTTTTAAATTTAAATCAAAACATTAACGTCAGAGTCTATGCATACACAATTTTTCCCGAGTTCACGAAATAATGCGAAAATTGAAGGTATAATAAAAAAAATATATTTCTACCGAACTAATGTTATTTTCTGAGCGAACTAAGGATTTGTCTACAGATGCACTTTGTTATTTTAAAAATCTTCAATTTTTCACTTACAAAATGTATAATATAAAAATTAACTTTTCTTGTTGGTTAATTGCCATGACGGGGCTCGAATTCCAATAGACCCTAAAACTTTTAATATACCCAACGCAAAAATGCAGTTATATTACAATACTCTGACCGTAAAATTATGTTTTAAAAATTTATTATTAGGGTATCTTAAATCTTATTCCATTTTTAATCAAGGAGGGATATTGATTGGTTAAATTAAAATAATAAATTTGAGAGGTCTTAGATCTTATCATATGTTTTTTCAGGTAATGCTACTTCTTCAAAAAGGCAACAAAGCAAGGACCATAGAACCCACCGCTATGAACCAAACTTCTTCTAGAAGCCATGCGTTATTAAGTGTAACTGTGAGGTAACGATATACATTTTGCCTAGAATATCATTGCTACTGCAGATAGAATAAATAAGTCATACAACCGAAGATGTCCTCCGTCGGCTAACGCTATTATAGTCAACGATAAATTCGCCTAAGATTTGCCCCTGTAAAGATAAATCATAAAGTAAAATTGAATGTGAAATTTATTGTAATGTATTTTAAAACCTTTACAGGGTGTGAAAAAGTTTTTAATATTGCAATTATCTCAAAAACTATTGAATATAATTTTTTTTTAATAGACACGTCCACGTCCATGGATAGATTTTGGAACAGAAAAACTTCTTTATTAGTAGGTATAGAAAAAAAAGTCATTCTTTATAAAAACGTCTGCTTGTGCTGAAACTACAATTTCGAATATCAGATTTGCGATTACTATACAGGGTTTGTTCATTTTTCAATTCTAATTTTTAATTCCTTGATTTATTAAATCAATTTTGTTTGTTCTGAAACTACAATTTCGAATATCAGATTTGCTATACTATACAGGGTTGGGCAGAAAAACATTTTTCATTTTTTATAATTTATGATTGAATAAATTAAAGAAACATGATATTATACTGTGTCGTCACGCCGCGAAAACTACCCGTCTTCGTATTGTGACGGTTCTAAAAGAATAAAAACGAAAATGAAACTATTTTTCGCTATATATTAGGCTTTTGCTCTAATTATTCCAGGATACGCGCTACCAAAATGATTATTGTTTCACGTACAACATTTTTTCGAGCGGCAAGTTCAAAACCGCCATTGCACTATTTATTTATTTTTATATCCCCAGACCCCTTGACTATATTGTTATTTTTACTCTGTGGCCTGGATACACAGCGTTGCCAAATTTACAAAAAAAGACCCAACTTAATAATATCAAATCATTCTGACATAATATGCATTAATAAAAATATTTCAAAAGTAGACAAAGAAAAATAGTTTTCTCATACACACAACAAAATCGTTATTCGGCCAGATATAAAATCATATTCTAAGTAAGAAGGCAACAATAGCTGTTTGTTTTTACGTAAATTTATTTTAAACGAAATCCAAAAAACTAAAAATGTTTTTTCGGACGAACCAACCCTCTATAGTAAATCTGATATTTGTTCTAGTTTTAGCACAAGCAGACATTTTTATAAAGAATGATTTTTTCTTCTATACCTAAATAAAAAAGTTTCCTCTTCCAAACTCTATCCGTGGACACACTGTATATAGGAAATAATGGTACACCTAGAAAGACAGAAACCATTTCTGTAATTATACAAAGTTAGTCAGAAGACATACTAACTTTCTTATTTTAAATAGAACGTCATATATATTCTCGAAGAATCAGAAGTCTCTTAAAAGAGAAGTGCAACAATATTTGGTCTGATTCATTTAATCTTCAAAACGATACAGGGAAACAAATTTTAAATAAATAACAAGAAGACAATGTAAATAGAAAAACTTGAACAAAAGCTACTTTGGGAAAGCAAATGTCAAATTACAGTTTTAAAGTTATTGTTAAAGCAGTTTTTGTTAAATTTCTGACACATTGTTTAACAGATAAGTAAAAAAATATATGAACCCTTTTTCGATAAGCTTTACAAAAAGGTGTTACAAGTGGTATACTCTAATTTTAAAAAAATGGTTAGAGCCTCGCTCCTCATTTGTGGGTATCTACAATTTTTTTTACAAGACAAAAGCGAGGCCCATAAAAATTCTTTGAGGACGTATTTTTGGATTTTTGAGAAATCTTATTCCCAGAGCCGAATTAGCAGCGTTTGATTTAAAATCCCCACTCTGTATGTATTTTAATAATTGTAGACTATTTTATAAAACATTAGAAACGCAAGTTTTTTACACTCCAGGTTCAAATATACTGTCAGTAACGCTTTCATATCGAGAGCAGCGGGTTGTACGAAGTTAGAGAAAAAATGCATGAAAATCCTGCTCTATTAAAAATTTAAAAATACACAGGAATTGTTTCCTCACTGAGAGTAAATTTTGGACTAGGGTATAGTTTATCCTCTTTTACCTATATTTGTTTGTAATTCCCGATATTTCAGCTGTACCAAAAAAAACATATTTTTTAAGTAGTATAGTGATAGTATAATGATAAATGAGCTAATCATAGATGCACTTGTTTATTGTAACACATAATTTCATTTTTTTTCCTTCGTTCCCATTTAAAATTTGACTTCACTTTCGGTGAAACCGAAAGTGGGTTTACTATAGGCTTTGCTGTGGGTTTGAATTGGCCGACAAAGAGTAATTTATATACTTATTAACTCCAAAAAATTTAAATCTTTACTTCTATATGTATAGAAAAAATTGTAGGGGGAGTATGGGGAGGAGGGGGAGAAGGGAAAGAGGTTAACAGTTTCTTGCGTCACCCGGTATAGCAAATTTTCTTGAAAATATCTGGTACACATAGACATTGAGCCACTGTAAAATGAGGTAAAAATAAAGTCTTATTGTTTGAATTTTCAATTAAAGCTCACTGGACGCTTACACTAACGTCATAAAGTAAGAGAGAGATAATTTATGCGCAATAACATACCGGTATTCGTGTATCATGGTAGTAGTATTAAAAACTAATTTTGCCGAATTTGCATTGTCTTCATATTATTATAAAAAACAATTTGTTAATTGGTATCTGTAACCATTAGTCTAATATAATTAAAAATGCTTAGGACTATCAACTCAACGAAGCATTTTGTTTACCCATTGACAAAGTAAATAAAAATTCTAATGCATTTTTTAATTTTAGGCATACAGTTCCAGTAAACAAAAAAGATCATCTGAGAATGAGGATCAAACAAGGCAGACTGTTTATGATAGATCTAGCAGGATCGGAGAGAGCAAACAAAACAAAAAATAGAGGAAAAAGGTTACAAGAGGGTGCTCATATAAATAGGTAAGTAAACTATTCGATTTAAATTTAATATAGAATATTGGCGATATGTATGTATCTGCATATATGATTTTTTATTTTTCTTATTAAGATCATAATATCCAATCCACTGAATATAATAGTTTTACGTAGTATACTATAGTAGTACGGTATGAGCTTCCTTCCAGGAACGAGTGGGAAATATTGTAACCACACGAGTGCTGTAATAAACCTTACCGTACGTGTAATATACAACATTTTTTTTAAGACACGGAGCAGGTGCTGTCATCAGCATCAGGTATTAATTTCATTCCTAATAACTAGACATTTTTTGAATAAATTAATTGTAAAAAATGCTTTTAAAAATAAATAAAAACGAGTTACGTAATGAGTTTATTACATCACTAGTACGATAATACAACTTATTGCGTAACTGAAATAGGCTAAAATGTGTCGGTTTAAAGGTGAGAAACAATGACGTTTCTTTAACGGCAGTGCGTTTTTGGACGAACTTGATGTGAATTATAACGTTTCAACTGGTAAGTATCTCCAGTCGTCTTCAGGTAAATACTGCATTTACGACGAGACCTTGCCGTCCACTCTATAAAACCACGAGTTCCAATCCATCTGCTTGGAAATTTAGCATGTAAAAAGACTGTAACATCTCTCGTGCCATAAGCGGGTGCCTCATCTTACTGAAACCAAATTTATTTGTTGCAGCTGTGCAAGCGGGACTTTAGATAAAAAATTTTTAAATCGTATTATTTAAAATACTAGATAATCATCCCCTGTTAGCCTTTGTGGTAAAAAAAAACAGGACCAAAAATGATCTTCCATGCCTAATCAAAAAGTTTTTTAAATAAAATGTTGCTGAAAATGTTTTTATGGGGTAGAAACGTTGATATTTAATAAACGTTATTTGTATTAAGATTACATCGGATATCAAGTTTACATAAATGCAATAAAAAAAACAGGTCTGTATTTAAAAAAACAAATCTGGCGATGGCATCTGAAAGACAAAATGTCGGACACGAAATCTAAGTACTGCTTTATAGAAGATAAAAAGTGGCAATGAAAGTATGAAATTTATTTTACATTATCTCTTTAAATAAAGCCAGAAAAATCTAAAGTCGCCATTTTGATTTAAAAATCAAAATGGCAACTTTCGATTTTATACGAATATCTTCAAAAGTTCTCGGAATTTTCCTAATTTCTCTATGGTATATTAGTCACTCATGGATTGCGCAACTTTGCCCCAATTTAACTTTTGCTGTATCTCTAACCGTTTCTGAGATTCCAATGGTGAACATTGAATACACCCAGTATATAATAATAATAATAATAATAAGTTTATTTTTAATATTTATAATATAATAAATTTGTTTATTTATCTTCCTTAATAAACTTCGTCTTTGATCCCCCAAAGACGTGCTTGTTAGGAACTTATTGAAGTAAGTCCTCCTGTTGTTTTCATACTTCTATTGTAGGTGGCGTAAATTTACGCTTGGAACACCGTGGAAAACTTATGCAGAGATAAGTAGACTTTTTCACCGGTCTTTCTCCGTGTATCCCTACTGCGGTACCTACCCTCTTTGGTTACACACGTCTCATTCATCAATGACGATCGTAGCGAAACCTATGACTTATGTGGTCTGATGTTATTTATCACTCAGGTCTCTCTATAGAAATCCTAAGCGAGAGCTTAGGATTTCATGTCCAGTTCTCTGCCTGCCATAGTACAGCATTGAACTTTGTATTGGAGTCTCATTCTTGCCACTCTTTTTATCACCAAGGTAAGTGGGAGATTGTCTAGGATTAAGGGTGTTGAGGTCGTTTTCGTGGTCCCTGTGATGTTCCTTGTAGGCTTCCTACTCCCTAGCTTAGATATTGTAGTTTTCTGCTCTATCCTTGGCCACCATATCAGGGCTGCATATGTGATTGCGAACTTTATATCTTAATATAAAACTAGTTTGATTCCATCGAAATGGAACCTATATTTGTTATATATAGACTGTCAAACTAGTTTATAATACCCCACGTCAAACTGTGCCTTAGTCGCAAAGTCATAAGCCAAAATATCAATATTAGCTAAAAATTAATTTAATTTTTTGTTTATACCTTATTAAAACAAAAAAAATTAGTGATAGCTAATTATTACAAGATTGGTTATTTCTTTTAAAAAAGAATCATCAAGCTACGTTTTGTAGAAGTTCCTAAATTGTAGCTTTGAGTTTAAATATAAAGATTGGTTTATCACAATTCCCAATCATTCACCTGACACATTTTTTAAAAAGTTTTGGAATAATTTTTTAAACTTTATTGTAATTTTTCGCATTATCTAGGGTGTAATATAAAATACATTTTAAATACAAATACCTACCCAATACCTATTTTTTGAAAATATTTGAAATAACAGAACATTAATCCTAAATCTGATACCCCTAAAAAAGTAATCTCTGCTAAAAGGTGTTTCAGAAAACAATGTCCCTACTATAAATAATTATTTCTTTTAAATTATGTCGTCAAGTTTAGTTAAATCGTTTTTTACCTGTCCTGCATCTCCATTTTTTCCAAAATTACATTTTTTTTTGTATCTTCCTGCAGCATAAATTAGAAATCATAATAATATGAAATTTAAACTACCAATTTTTTAAATCTCCATTAGTTTTTAAATATTTAAAGATTGTTATCATTGAGGTATCCCTTTGCCGCTGCCGCTACCATATCATATTGAACTTAACTAAATAATTCAGTTTAAAAATCGAAATGTGTCATTGATTTCTCTAAGAAAGCAAACTCGCATTTTTAAACTGAGAGCTACAGTGTTTTCTTTTAGGGTTAAGTAGATAATATCTATGACACCAATTGGTTAGTAGTTATTTTAAACTAGCGTATCTTGTGTTCTAATTAAAGGTGAGTTATATAATTGTATATTGTTTACGAATTAAGCAATGTGTGTCATATTTTATAGAATTGAAAATTAACCGTTAATCGAAGTGTGTCATACTTTTTAGAATTGTTGATACTTGTTCGAGAGCAAGACAATTAAAAAAGATATTACATGGTGTATGCTACTCGAATTCCATTATACGCACACCAGGCCGATTTTGATAATTTTTTTCAGGAAATACGTAATTTGACGAGTAGATTACGAAGCTTAGTTATCAAACTATTTCCTTATAAGTTATAATTTTTTACGGGTTTATTTACATCGTGTTGACCATTTTAAAGTCAACTCTTATTACTTTTTATGTAACACAGTACATTACATTAGAACTTAAAGTGTTTAGATATAGACGAAAAAGAGCACATTTCACAGAGAAAAAGCGCATTTTTCTTCTTGAAACCAGGATTCTCAACTATTTTCACATCCAAACTACTTTTTGGTACGGTAATTGGTCAACGAGGTTAGGGTAAGTTTCAGATTTCTTGTTGGCATTATTTGGTGCAAAATTATATAAATTTGAATAAATCCTAGTGAATGCGTTTAATTTTTCATTCTTTTATATTTAAATTCCGCTAAAAACTGGCGTGCTTTCCTTTTTAAATGTAGGTGCTTTCTTTCTTTAATTTAAGTTTAATTGGATCTTGACGGCAAGTTCGCATTTGCCAATATAATAAATTGGGTAAAATTTTAGAAGAGAATAAACGCGACACTTTTAAAAATCCAAATTTGAAGAAATAGGAGAGCGTTATTTTAAAACAAAAGAAGGAAAATTACGAATTGTTCAAATTTAAAAAATATCGCATCAAATAATACCAACAAAATTTTTAAAACTTACCCTAGCAAGAATAATCAGTATCGCTCGTTGTCAAAAAGTAGTTTTAATGTGAAAATAGTGAAAAATCCTAGTTCTAAGAAAGAAAATGCGCGTTTCTCTGTGAAATGTGTTTGTTGTGAGAGTTGACTGAAAAGTAAAAATCCTTAGCCGACGCGATGTAAACAAATCCGTAAAAATCGTAACTTAAAAAGGAAATATCTCGAGAACTAAGCTTTTCCGACAAATTTTGTTTTCGGATTCGTAATCTACACATCAAAATAGACGTATTTTGATGTGTTTACGTTTCCTGAACAATCATCAAAATCGTAGTGGTGTGCGTATAATAGATATTTATCCAATTCTGTATCCCTATGTTTATCAAAAGTCCTTTAAAAGCGCCATTTTGAGACTTAAAAATTAATAAAGAATAGTGACTTATGCCATTTGACATATGACTTTATTATTAGGTAGCTAGGCTAAGTTAATTGTCTTATAAATAGTATTTGAATGTACTGCTAAACAATCAAAGCTATTTTATTTATTTACGAATTAAGGAACCAAAATGTTTAGATATATTATTTGACGAGCTCCGTCATATAACAACTTTATTTTCTGGATAGGTTAATGTTTTTTCTTCCCTCGCAAAGGAAATTATTATAGGTAATCGTAAAAAAAATTGAGATATTATCAGATGTCGACTTTTGATCAAATTAAAATATGGAGTAAAGCATGATATTGCAAAAATATTTTTATTTAGTTTTATACCAACATTGGAAATGTCAGTAATTTTCAAACAGGTTCGCCACACCTTGACTACCGCAATATATCTTTTTCTACTTTCGCATAGAAATTTTCTGTTTCCTTTACACTTAAGTGACGAGAAAAGATATGCTATTCCAGTTAACTGTACGGCAAAATTTCATATTCTTACTGTCAAAACTACACTGTATTTCGTCCTTTAAAAATAAAATGTCCCATTTGTTAAGAAAAATTCTCCGAATGCACACAATACGGAAAAAGTCTTTATTTAGCAGATCACAACCACAAGTGATCCTAAAGAATATCCTACGAATATAACACTGTTTCATTTCATGTAGCATGTTTATTGAGTTTTACCATAATTTCTAATAATTATCCCATGGCCAAGATGGTAAAGCGTCGAACTTTGGATCCAATGATCCAATAGTAGTGAGTTTAAGGCTTCAAACTTTTTTAAAACATTTTTTAGCATAAAGTTCATAAATTTGGTCGTAGGGACATCATATCCACTCTTGTTGTACAAGCTACTATTGTCATCGCGCCGAAGCCGGTATCTACCTGAATCATTGTGCTCTATAACGTTGTTATAAGAGCACAAAATGTAACTGGCCTTTAATATGTACGGAATAGGGTATCTTTCACATTTACATCTTTAATTTTGAGCCTTTTTGATCGCTTAGACACCAAACGTATAACTTAACTGCACCCTATAATGTGTATTGTACAGGGACATTATTTTAAGTGTCTCACCCGATTGGCGACTTTGCTATCGACCACAATAAAAAAACAATTATGTATTCCCTAACAGCTTTTAGTGAAGAAGCCAAATTTGATGTAAAAAAATCTATGTTTACAAATTTGACAGATACGACGCCATATTGGATTTTCTTAAATGGCAACCCTACCTTATAGTAAGCCAGCTGCATTCGCCTATTTGATGCAACATTAAAAATATATAATTGTCAATATTTATTTTCAGCCGTTCCGGAGATACGAGGCTTCGAAGTTGATGATTTTGTTATCATCGAATTGACAGAAGCTTTGAGATTAGAAACTCAATTTTTTCTGGAGATACGTAATTTTTTATAACGGAGCCACCCATTATTGTCAAATATGTCAGATGTCAGAAAATGACAGTTACGACGTTATTTTGAATTTTTTTAAATGGCAACCCACATTTAAAACTACACCAATGTATTGCATTTCGCGATCCGATTTCAAAAATATATAGTTGTCGATATTCATTTCCAACCCTTACCGAAATACGACCGTATCAAAAACTGCATCGTTCGATTATGTGTTTTAAGTATCTCACCAAATTAAAAAATAGAAGCTTTGTGATTAAAAAATCATATTTTTCTGAAGATACGTAATTTTTTATTGCGGAGCCACCTATGCTATTGTCATTTATGTCAGATGTCAGAATATTTATAGACATCTTAGACATTTTAAAAAAGTGACAATTAAGCTTCTATTTTTTAATGGGGTGAAATACACATAATCGTACGATGCAGTTTTTGATACGGTCGTATTTCCTTAAGGGTTGAAAATAAATATCGACAACTATATATTTTTGAAATCAGATCGCGAAATGTAATACATTGGTGTAGTTTTAAATGTGGGTTGCCATTTAAAAAAATTCAAAATAACGTCGTAACTGTCATTTTCTGACATCTGACATATTTGACAATAATGGGTGGCTCCGTTATAAAAAATTACGTATCTCCAGAAAAAATTGAGTTTCTAATCTCAAAGCTTCTGTCAATTCGATGATAACAAAATCATCAACTTCGAAGCCTCGTATCTCCGGAACGGCTGAAAATAAATATTGACAATTATATATTTTTAATGTTGCATCAAATAGGCGAATGCAGCTGGCTTACTATAAGGTAGGGTTGCCATTTAAGAAAATCCAACATGGCGTCGTATCTGTCAAATTTGTAAACATAGATTTTTTTTGACATCAAATTTGGCTTCTTCACTAAAAGCTGTTAGGGAATACATAATTGTTTTTTTATTGTGGTCGATAGCAAAGTCGCCAATCGGGTGAGACACTTAAAATAATTTCCCTGTACAGATAAATTTACTGAACATAAAAACTTTGATCAAGTCGGAAATGACCCTGGTGTTTTAACGGTTGGCTTTATCATTTTGGTAAAGGCCATTATTTTAACTTCCGAATGGATTAAAAACGTATTGTTTTACTTTTAGGTCACTCTTGGCACTTGGCAACTGTATTAATGCCCTAGCCGGAGGCGCTAGATACGTTAACTATAGGGATTCGAAACTAACCAGGCTACTAAAAGACGCTTTAAGTGGTAATTGTAGAACAGTCATGATTGCGCATGTGAGTCCATCCGCAAGTCAGAAGGACGAGTCAAGAAATACATTGATATATGCAGATAGGTAAGTCAAAGACCACTTTAATATGTTTATGGTATCATTGAAGATTAAGTCATTTTTATATGATATCTTTATTAATAATTATTAACATCATAAACGTACTAAAACCTTCATAACACCTTAGTTACTCATAATACATTAGTAACCATAATTTAATACGTTAGTTACGAAAGCATAATACGTTAGATACCAAATAATATTAAAACTATTTTTCATGAACATGTAAAACAATATTTTGACAGTTTTCAAATTTGATGGATTCACTTTGTCTTTAACGACCACGATCTTAGGTATGCCCTCTGAAGACTGATTAATGACCGAGCAAGCACTCCTTTCGATTTCGTGCGGTTCCCCAGTGCTTAATCCACTGCTGGAAACATCGCCGATTTGAATTTTGCGAGCAATGGAAACTTTCTTGGTCACACTTTCTTCTAAATACCCTCTAGCAACCTTCGCCGATTCCCATCCACCAAGTTCTTGTAGGTCTAATATATCTCCTCCAGCATTAACAAGAAAATTGGCCGAAGATCTTCTAACGCAGTGACCAGTATACAAATTAGGATTTTCAAGTGAGAGATACTTAGCTATTTTTTGAGGTATTTTAGAGAAGAAGTGAATGCCGCAGGGCTGTACCGTACATTTCCTTTTTCTATATGATACAAACAATCTTTGGTGAGTGACATGGTCTAGCCTTAACATTGCGTACTTTTTAAATAAAAGCACAGGATTGACTTCGCCGTTAAATATCACAACGAAAATACGTTTCTTGTGGGTTTTTGAGTCGGGAATAGTAACAATCAGCTTGTCCTCTAAAACGTCAACATCTTCCGTGGTCATCTTCGCTAATTCATTAGTTCGACAGGCTCCTCCAATTCCAATTAAAAAAGCCACTTTCATCATTAAAAACTTCTCGTCTGAGGCAGAACACACAATTTCGTTAACTTGTTCTCTTGTAAATACTTTTGATATTTTTGCTCTATATCCAACATTTTTCTTCTTGATGAAACGTATTAAGGCGCCGTATTTGTCGAGATCCACTCTTTCCTTCAGTTCTAAAGTCGCTCGTAACATGGAATATTTCGGCCATAAGGATGAAGCAGAGTATTCCTCAGAGAGTTTTGCAAAATACGCCAGCAATACCGTTTCTTCTGCACTTTGAACATGTACTTTGTTTCGCCACTCACAAAACTGCCGATATTCTTTTTCATAATGGATTTTAGATTTGTCCGGAAGCAAGTTCAAGCTTATAATGTTGGCTGCAGCTAATATATCGTCAGAAATATCAAAATCTTGCATGATTTTAATGATGACTTTTTGAAATGCCAAATTGAAATGACAAAACCTTGTTTTTATTTTCGCATCGCCGTTGTCAATGATACGATAAAGCTTTGAATACAACTCGATTATTAGCGATTTAACACCGTCTCGGACATTGCGGGTGGTTCGGCTGTTGCCTCGTCACCTAGTAATGTCCAGATTTATCTTTAGAAGCATTTCGCCACTTCAGGGATCATTAGTAGGGTTAGCATCCAATGAAAGAAAAGTGGTTCACTATTTGAATAGTAAAAGGCAAAACGTCAGAAGGACGCACGTGGCGATTATATGTTTTATGTAATAAAATAAATTCAATATTTTCTTTTAAAAATTGAATTTGTTCCAATCTATGTCTATAATAACCTTTCAATATATAATTTTATTGTAAACATATTTAAATGTTTAAGCTTAATAGAGTATTTAAACACTCTAAAAAAGAGTTGAACGAACAATAATCTTTAGTTTTACAAACTAATTTTAGCTATTGGTTTAAACAAAATTCTTTTGTTTTGGAAACTAAATTTTATTCTTAGCCGTATTTGGAGCGTATTTTCGCTGGTTCGGAAAAAAGGGAAGATTATTGAATGGACTGTAATTTAATAAGGCGGATTAAGAAATATTTATAGTAAAATTGAAAGCTAACAATTGATTAAAGGTTGATAAAAATTCGGAAACTCCACTCACCTTGATGTTGCTTAAGTGGTGCTGAAGGGGCTCCTTTTTCTTACTTGAGATGCACCTTTCAAAGCTTCACGATTGTTCTTAACACGCGGATGTTTTATATGGCGGTTAATATCATTCTCTTGTCCAGTAACAGTAGTATCAGAATAGCTTGTGGAGTTTATTGCTCATGCGCGGTTATTTCAAACTAACATATAATAAAATAATAAACTATAATAATAATAATAATAATAATAATAATAATAATAATAATAATAATAATAATAATAATAATAATAATAATAAGGTTTTTTATTTAGCACCTGGCTAGTAAATACAACTAAGTATATACAACTATACAATACTACTATTAGTCTTATCTTATTTACTCTGTAAATATTTCGAAACATTTTTACTAAAGGTGACCAGACCATTTTCACTCTTTAATGCACTCGGTAGGGCATTATAGAGACAAACACCTTCATAGAACAACGATTTTTGTAAACTTGCTGACTTTACATACTGAATATTGTAGTTATGTCTTGATCGAATGTTATATTCAAAAAAGTTGGATCTTTTTTTAAGAAAATCCTTCAAATAGGCAGGAAGTTGACCACGTTCAATTTTATATATTAAAATAATGTTTACCTTTTTAATGCCCTGTTCAACAGACAACCAATTTAAGGTGCTCAGCATTGCTTTAATTGGGGTATATTTATTACAATTAAGAATTAAATGCATTACTTTATTTTGTTGTACTTGTAACCTGTATATATTTTCTTGAGTGCATGATATTAATAATGAAGAACAGTAATTAAAGTGTGGTTGAATAATTGTATTATAAACTAGTGTTTTGGCCCATTGAGACAGACAGTCTGAGACGCGACAAAAAAATCCAATTTTCTTACCTAGTTTTTTACAAAGATAGTCTATGTGATTTGAAAACGTTAGCTGAGGATCTAAAAAAATACCTAGATATTTTATTTCTGACACAAAGTTAATTACACTGTTATTAATTTTAACTGTTAATTCTAAGTCTAAATATTTTTTACAATTCGCTTTTGAACCTATTACCATGCATTTTGTTTTTAAAGCATTTAATTTCAATTTATTTTGACAGCCAATCATATAATATTTCAAGTTCCGCATTTAAAATATTAGTTATTTCTTCAAAATTGGTACCTGCTACACATATAAGGGTGTCATCTGCAAACAAATTAACAAATGACTTTTTTTAAACTTTGGCAATATCATTAACATAAATTACAAACAAGAGAGGACCCAAAACACTTCCTTGGGGTACACCCCACCTACTTTCCCTATCATGTGAAAATTTGTTATCCATTTTTGTGCCACAATTTTTAATCTCTTGACACTACTATTTTTACAATCCAAAAAAATATACTTTTCATTTTATGAAAACAAAATAAGAAAATTCTAAACAGTATTATTGTATTGGAAATCAAGTAGGTATGTTGCAAATAACAGATAAGCTTACCTAGTTTCTACAAAAAGTTAATTATTTACCTTAACCTAACATACTAGGACTACCAAGAGATGGCGCTGAAAGTTATATACAACCCTAGAAGGTCGATAATATTGTAATTTTTAGTGCCAAGGCTATTATTTGGACGGTATAGACACCTACCCTGTACGGACGACGACGAAAGAGTTAGTCTGCAGGTGGTTGCATCCTACCAATAGTCTTCACTTCTTGGTGGTACAATCTGATTTGTATTTTAATATCTAACACAGTGTTCACAAAATATGATCTTATATTATTTTTTATGCATTTTCCAAGCAAACAGTTAGTTTGTTAATGACAATAGTGACTAGTAACCAATGCCGGGTATTTTTTTAAACATTTTATTGCATTGCAGGGCTAACAACATTTCTACCAAGGTAGAGAGAAACGTATTGGATGTGTCCTATCAGGTTACCCAGTATCAAACTGTAGTAAATGAACTTAGACAGGAAATATCAAGGTATTCACATTTCACATTAAAGGTAATCTATCACTTACTTGCCCTCTGGGCAGTATTTCGATATTTCCGTTCTAAAATAATTTTTAAATCTTTTTGTAATTTTGTAAGAGAAACTTTCTTTCTTCAACCTTCTAGAAAAATTTAAGGTTCATAGACAAATTTTGAAAATTCATAATTTAAATATTATGGGATACAGTAACCTGCCAAATCTCCACTATATTAAAACTAACATAACATGTTCAGCTAGCACTGTAGCTTCGTCAGATGAAAGCGATATATTATCAAGTTTTTCCAATGATTCATTTTGTTTCTAATCACAATATATGTTGTCCTATAATTTTAAATTTTTATTTAAGAACAGAAATGCCGTGAAAATTTTAATTATTCTGCCTTAAGAGGATTTTGTAGCTACTCGTATTTACAGTTTTCACAATGTTTTTATCCATAAAAGCTAGCGGTCAGCCGATGTGCGTCGCGTCTCCGCGAGTAGGTTTAACCACTGAAAAGGTTAGCATCAGTGGGCGACTGAGATGGATTATACAAAATTCAGCTTAGAAATAGACTAAAAAAAGAAGTCTTGGTTTAAAGAAAGCACACAAAATATTGAAAAGTCAATATACTGTTGCTAAATTAATAATTTAAATATGTATATTACATACATACCAAACCAAAAGGAGTTTCCAATATTCTTTATTTAATTTCTAAAAACTTTTATATAGAACATTTTTTCTTAATCGATTAATAAACCCGCGGGAAGAAATCTCGTTTTAAAGGTGTACGGAGTCCTCTTAAGCCATAAAAGTTATAAAAGCATATTTTTTTTACATAGTGCATACTTCTGGACAATATATTTTAAATATACCTAAAAATAATATATTTTCATGAATACGGTATGTCACAAAACAAAAAATTATGCTGATTTACATTCTTCGTGAAATTTTTGTTTTATCAAAGTAAGAACAAGAATTAGTAATAATAATTGATAATGTATATACTAAGAAACTCAAAATACTTACGAAAAGTAAATAAGAAGTAGAAGTTACAAACTTTATATTTAAGCATATTTTGGGGGTACTTTTAGAAGAGAATCCAGGATTAAACTAAAATCTTCTAATATTTTAAGAAAATAAAAAAATAAAATGAAATTTTATTTTATATTAAGAAACAGGAAACCTTTGTGATTTTTTTATTAACACAATAGTTGATTGGAAATTTTTATATTAAGTACCTACTATTGTCTATTTCAGAAAGGTGTAGAGTAATATAAGCTCATTAAGTATGTAAAGGGACTACAGAGTGACCGAATATTTAAGTCACTTTCATAATTTGGCATTGATTTCATTGCAAAATTCTTTATTTTCATCAAGTGCAGGTAGTACCACTCGGGTTTGGGTCAACTTATGAGTTTTGTCCTATTATTATCCATTTACAAACACTAAAAATGGTGTAACAAAGGCGTGCATTATATACATAGTATTAGGTAGATACAACTATTTTTTTATTAAACATTATAAAAAATGTACAAAAAATACATTATACAGAAATTAAATTATAAAAAATCATAACATTCTTCGTCATCTGAGGAACTGTCATCTCCTATTGACGTTAAAATTAACGGATCGACGGTCCGATCGATGAGGTGGTCAAGATCCCACATTTTCTCCTCTTCTTTAATGACATGATGGACTGGTTTTCGCCAGTTCTCTGGTATCACTTCCTTAATGGCTTGATCAAATAGCAGCTAACGTCTTTCATATTGAATGTTGTATTGTGTCTTGCGACAAATCCTTTCACTTGCGCCCATATAAGTTCTAAAGGATTTAGTTCGCAATGATATGACAGTTACACTGTTTTTCATCTACCTATATCTTCTACGGCATATTTCATAAAACAACGTTTGCGTAAATTTGCTGCAGCTAATAGTTTTTTCTTTATCAAAGTATCTTCTTTTTTTTTCTATGGTTAGTTATCATAAATAATTCAAAGCACAAAATTTACCTCCGCCTATGGCCGACACCGAAATTGAACCGAACTGGACGGAATTTCCCATTTTATTACTCTACACCTTTCTGAAATAGACTATAATTATACAAATGTTACAGTTTGATTAGGCGCCATTTTAAGCAAATTTAGAAATTATTTTTGTTTTTAATTAAGATTGCAAACCAAAATGAAAGAAGAAAGGCCCAGATCCGCAGACGTAACTCGAATGGACGCTGAAGAAAGAATGGCGGAGGTCAGAAGTCTCAGAGAACAAATTGTAGATACGTTTAAGACGCAGATGAAGCTGAGAAGAAAATTAATGGAAATTGACGCACATTTATTAGGTAATTCATTATATTTCCTCTCCTGAACTTATGTCACATTAAACATTGGTGACGCGTTTGTTATTTTATTTTATGATTTCATACTGTGTGTTTCATATAGCATTTTGTCCAAAAAAGTATGCAAATATGAATATTTTTATTAAGGACACACATATATAATGATCATGTTATACATTAGTCAGGGATAAAGTATATAATATATAGATATTGCTATTTCAGGACTAGGTATGGAAGCTGAAAGACAACATCTCTTAATATCCCACTGGGAATCCAAAAATAATAAATTGTATAAAAATAGTATTAATGCCAGCAGAGCACGAACTCAACAAAGTATAAGGTAAATATTCATTTTATTTTTATACAATTTTAATAACAGGGTTATCGCAATACGAGCCGTGTAGAAATTTTTTAATGAAGAAAAAAGTTACCGGTCAGTTGTATGTATCTGTATTTTACATTAAGGTACACAGGGACGCCAAAACAATCGGTTTCCTGTGGCCAGGTAGACAATAATGGAATACATTTCGTTCTTATTAGGAATGCCACAACTTGACGGAATTACACAGACCGCGATATCGCATTTTTAGTATTTATTTTGAAATGAATAAGTAGTAAAATCGCGGCATCTCCATCTAATAACAATAAAATCCACTAAAAACGTGCCCCGATCCTTCTTAGAAACTAATTTGAAGATATATAATTGATGACACAAGATTTAAATTGAAAAAGTGTTATGCCTCCGCTGGGAATCGAACCCAGAACCTCTCGATTAGACCTCAAGCGCAATGCAAATTGCGCTACGGGGGCCCTGATATTCTCTTAGGTTAGGTTAGGTAACAGTGGCAGACCCTTGGTTCTGACCAAACAGTCTCACGTAGTCCTGATTAGGTCCGTGGTGATACCACACGTGTTCCGTAGAACCCACCTTCATCAGATCTCTGATGGTTAGTGCGACGTAACCGCGGAAGGATTTTAACAACTCATTCAAACCAGCCACTACTATTCAGAAACCTGCTCAGTCGTCCAAGTTGTAAGTTGCTTAGTTCCTCCAGGCTATCGAAAAATGGTTCACCCAGAGTAGTAAACCTCCTTCTTGCGAGGCCAGGGCATTCACACAGAAAATGTTAAATACTTTCTTCCTCTTCCTCATCCCTGAAACTTCTGCAGAAGTCGTTAGTGGGTATTTGCATACGTTCGGCATGTCTACCGAAGAGGCAATGTCCGGTAACAACCGCAGTAATATTTCTCACGTCTTTTCGACTGTGTCTCAATAGATCTGCGGTTCTCTTTTTACCGAATGTGGGCCACAGTTGCCTGGATGTACTACAGGTTATCAACTCTGTCCATTTATTCTGTACAAGCTGCTTGGCCGTGTAATCAATCTCCTCTTTAACTAATCCCAGTGGTTTGTTTACCGTATTGTCTGCTAGATCAGCTGGCATGCCTGCGCCCTCTCTTGCGAGCGCATCGGCAGCCTCGTTGCCATCTATTTTGGAGTGTCCAGGAACCCAGCACAGAATAACCCGATGTTGGTTGCCAAGTGTGCATAGATTGTTGCGGCATCGCTTTACGAGCTTTGATTTAACGCTGCTGGAACAGATTGCCTTAATCGCCGCCTGACTATCACTGAAGATGGTGATTGACGAGGCTACTCCCAAGCCAAGGTGTTCTTGGAGGACATTGACCGCCTTCTCTACTGCCAGTACTTCTGCTTGAAAAATACTACAATAGTTGGGGAGTCTATACGATTTCTGTATTTGTAAACTTTCGGAAAAGACCCCGGCTCCCACACCAACGTCCATTTTTGATGGACTTGATATTCTCTTAGAACAAAAGAGTTTTCATTTAAAAATTATTTACAGACACCAACATACCTACATTTCTTAAATAATAATCATCGAAGAGATGTTTATATGCTGCCCTTATTATAGTGAGAATACAAAAAAAATTAAAATATAACCCAGTCTTAAAATTATGTTTAATTACTACTCCGCAATTTGTATTATATAAGCCAAGGATATTATACTTTGTAGCCCAAGCTATGGTACGATATTATATAATTCTATCTGCTTTATAGGAGACGGAAGCTAACAACATCCGATGGTTTTAGATCAGCAGGGAATGAAGAAGACATTGGTTCAGATATAGAAATAGATGACAATGAAGGAGATGCAGCAGGTAGTTACAATTTTTTTTGGGAAAAAACGCTAATGATATAAATATTTTGAAAGTAGTCTACCTCACAAAAGAGTAATTATGTAACAGAGAAAGAAACCATTCAATGTGCTCTACTATTTTTTAGCTATTTCATATGCAATTTAAAGAAATAGTCCATACTTGAAGTGGAGTGGGAATTTAAAGGGGTGAAAAGAGAAATTTTAAGTCTTTCTTCACTGATATATTCAGAAGTTATTCAAAAATTAGAGTCTCTACATGTTTCGAACGCATAAGCATTCATCTTCAGGAGAGTTACTTTTAAAACTTTAAGAAAGGGAAAAAGGTGGATGATGTCCTAACTAAGTTTTTGGTTCATGGTGTAGTTAAAACGCGTTCATAGATTTAACAGTGGAGAAACATACAACTACAGTTCAGGTCTATTTAAGAAAATCCTGAAAGTACACACTGGTACAAGGTTGAGAGTTTAATTCGTTGGCAAATAAAGAAATTAGATGTATAAAAGCAATTAACAGAAGGATTTGGACAGTTATGAAGTAGGCATATTAAATGAAAGATCCACGAGAGAAAGCAATGTTCTAAATTGAGAATAAGGAAGAGATTTCTTATTTATTTTAATTGAGAACTAAACAGGCAAATAAATGTTTACTACCTGAATTAGTTGGTTAAGGTAAAGTTTTATCCTCCTTATTTAGGGTAAAGGGACAAACAACAAACAAAGGGTTTCTCCCTTTACCCTAAATAAGAAGGACTACCCAACTAAGTCAGTTATCAAATATTTATTTACCTGTTTAGTTCTCAATTAAAATAAATAAAAAAATCTCTTCCTTACACTCAATTTAGAAAACTGCTTCCTCTCGCGGATCTTTCAATTAAAATGCCTACTCTATAACTGATCAAATGCTTCTGCTAATTGCATTTATACATCCAAATTTCTTTATTTCATAACGACTAAAACTCTCAACCTTGTACCAGTGTGTACTTTCAGGGCTTTCTTCACTAGACCTGAACTGTTGTGGTATGTTTCTCCACTGTTAAATTTCTGAACGCGTTTCAACTACACCATGAACCTAAAACTCAGTTAGGATATCGTACACCTTTTTTCCTTTCTTAAAATTCTGAAGATGAATGCTTATGCGTTCGAAACATATAAACACTTTAACTTTTGAATAATTTGTGAATATATCAGTGGAGGAAGACTTAAAGTTTCTTTTTCTTCCCTGTATATTCCGTATGTGTTTTAAAAGCAATGGCAATTAGCGGAAACTCCTCGTCAAATTCTACACTTTTATTTTGAGATAGTGACATGTGTGAAACTATATTATTTTTAAAGTATTAGAAAAAAAGAAGCTTGTACATCTCATCTGAAGTTAGTCTTTAATTCCCTGTTAAAAAAACCAACTCTTGGTGTGTTGTTAATTTTGCCAGTCTTTTTACTGATTTATAATTGTTTCAGTCCAACAAGCTTGGGGAGAGTTAGCTGATATAGAGCGCGAACAAGACAGGTGGGCTGAATTAAGAACCCATATCGAACAAAAATTGGAGGCCTGCAGACAAAGAGGGGTATCTTTAGAGGATGTAAGTAATTATATATTTAATTTTATTATTCGTAACATTTATATGCCATTTACACAATTGATATTTTAGAATATAATATAAAAAAAACATTTTAATATTCTTATATATTTATGATTTTAAATACTAAAAGTAATAAGATTTGCCCCTAACAAGCACGTGTACAAGGGATTGATGAATGAGTTTATTAAGAAAGATATAATAAACATATTTATTATATCCCTAGACGCGTTTCGCCACATCATGACTCATCCGTAGAGCTAGGATCCGACGAAAGAAAGGAATAACTCAAAACTGCTTATACAGTATTTGGTGGGACACACCGGTAAGATGGCACGGAGCGCCATTTGAGTCATTGTTAGACACTTTTGAGCTTACCAGCATCTTTAACAAACTTATAAGCAAATGTTAAGAGGAAATTACCTGTAAAGACACTAGTCACAATTACATGGGTCCCGCCAGGCAGTGCTAAACCGTAGGTATCGGTTTAAGTTTATGCCAATAAAAAAAATCTCTAATAATGAAGGACGAATATGGTGTTCAAAAAGGATGTCATTAAAAAATCTTTAAAGATTCTTAAAAAAATCCCAATAACACAAAATATTGACTGATAGAAGAGTTGTACACTTGCATTGTCTTTTGTTTTATATCACAACGTTTCAACTGGTAAGTATCTCCAGTCGTCTTCAGGTAAATACTAAATAAGTAAAATAACGACAGCTCTATTTATTCCTAGATGCACTGGAGCATAACTGAGATGGTATTTTAAGTTTACATCTACTTAACAGAAGAAATATCTGGAAACCTTTGTTAAGTGGATGTAAACTTAAAATACTGCACATGAACTAAATGCATGACTGCACCCATCTCAGTTATGCTCCAGTGCATCTAGCTAGTATAAATAGAGCGGTAGTTACTTTACTTATTTAGTATTCAACTGAAGACGACTGGAGATAGTTACCAGTTGAAACGTTGTTATATAAAACAAATAAAGACAATGCAAGTCCAAAACTCTTTTATCAATCAAGAAACATCATTGTCTCCAACCTTTAAACAGACAACACAAAATATTTTAAGATTAAATTATCATTTTAAATTGATTTGGAAAATTTAATAATTGCAACGAATTTACTTTCAGAAATTACCTTCTTTACTATCATCAGACGACGAAAGAGAAATATTAGCGCTCATTTGCAGAGTGCACGAATTAGAAGCAGATAAAATGGCGTTACAATCTGAAAGAATAGTGAGACAACATGAGTTGAAGAGACGAGATTTGTTAATAATTAGATACGACAGACAAAGGCAGTTAAGCGAAGAAATTATAACCAGACAACGACAACTTATAGAAGGTATACAAAAGAAATATTTTAAATTGATAATATTGTCGCGTATTAAAATGGTAGGCGACTGGACCATGTAGCTTAGATGATTTGGAATAACGTTTTAATCTATTTAATTTGTTGTGCGTTATTTATTTACTGAAACACCAAAGATTTTTGATATGTATTAAAGCAAAGCAAAGCAAAGCAAAACAATTTACGATTACATATTGATGAATAACATACAAGTCTTAAAAAAGTAAGTTATTAAATCAGTCAATTTAGAGATTTTTCCTCAAAGAAGAGTTGTCCCCTTAAAATTCACCTAGGACGCTATTTCAAGTAAGTTCAAGTAAAATAATTTCCGCTTTATAGTGAACTCAGGCCAAAAGAGAAATAAACAATTTTACACTTAAATCAACATTATATACAAAGATCACTTACTCACTAGCTGGAAACTGCTCTGATTCTGAGATTTAGTTATTACATCATTTAAAGAGACTTGAGTGACTAAACGGGCAGAGGTTACCCTTAGACTTGAATACGTTCAACAGCTCCACTGAGTAAGTGTTCCTTTGGGTTTTTATAGTGTTTTGTAAAACCACCTACCAAAATAGAGAAGGGGTTCCTTTTTGCTGTGTCAGGAATTATTAACATTAGGAGAAAAGCTTCCTAAATGTACTTTTCAAAATGGAACCCTTTCTTCAACCAATTAGAAACAGTTACGTTTATAAACATTTGACTACTGACTCATCCTACTAAACTAGAAATGTTCTTGTCCTTGTTCTATGCACTATCTTTCCACTACGCCTATTTATTACCCATTAAGAGTCTTAACTTCACAGCGAAGTATTATTATGAGTAATCCATCCTTAAGGATATCAATCTATATCCGACAATATAATAAACTTTAGATATTTATTTCATTTAATCAATTATTATAAAAATGTAACATGAGTCTGTAAAATTAAATCTGTAAAAGTAATTTATTATGTATTAACATAATATTTTCAAGAGATGCATTTAGCGCACCTAAAAGAAATTATTTATTACATTACCATTTTTTTTACAGAAGTAAAAATAAAACTACCGGCTGATTTGCAAGAACTTTATCAAATGTATCAGCAGGAAATTCATGCAGCCACATACACTGATTTCAACCCACCATCTACTGCTTCAGCTAATTCTGAGAAACTACCGGCTATAAGCAAAATGTAAGTTCGAAAATATGGAAAAACTGCTTAAAAATTATGGAAAACGTTATCAAGCCCTTGTCAATTTTTGCTTTATTCTATGAATACTTTCAGCTTTGCATCAAACTTTAAATTTTATTGACTACATTCCATACATATTTGTATAATAGTAGCAAGTCAGATTTTATCTAGAGGGTTGGATTAATTTGTGTTGTGCATCATCGTGGCCGAAATGTATACTACACATAGAACTCTCAAATTTTGAGATTTAAAATTATTTTTCGCATTAAGTATACACACAGGACAATTAGTATAATTTTGATAGAACAGGCTTGCATATTCTTATATTCTGTATTAAAAATACATATATAGGATAGTACAGGTATTTTAATAGGTAGAGAACTATCTAGATATACAGTATTTGTTAAAATATTTTTTTGGAGGAAAGGCTTGATTTGTTATTGTTTTTTTAAGCTACAGTGATCCACTGTTCCGTCGCTCATTCACCTCGGATGCCAGTAACTCACCACCATCTTCATCTGAGAGCGGAGGAGAGGATTTAGGTCCAAAAGAGTCATCAATAGATCGGGTGATGGGCCATGTTGTCACTAGACCGGGTGCTGCCATGAAATTACCCCCTTTACCACCTAGTCCTCCGATCAGATTACCAACTGGATCAAGAGACTCTACACAGTAAGCATATACATATTATAGATATATATATATATCATCTTCTTAGAATCAGTGTATTACGTGACATTTTTCCTAAATAAGTTTTTACTAAATCGTGAGCGTCAGTCAAAATTATTCGTGTTATAGGTAGCACATGACTCGTGTTCTCCAACCAGAAATACTAGTATACCAGATAATTCCACGTATAATATAAAATATATAACTTAATCCAAGATAAAAAAAAACCTCCTCAAAGTTGGCTTTGCAACATCGTAGGCATCTCGTAAATTACCTAATTTCTGCCAAATTATTAACTATTATTGAATAAGGAGTAATTCAAGACATGCAGAGCTACTTTCAAGGTTTATTTTTGGTTATACAGGGTGCTACAAATGCGATGGCGTACAAGGGGATCTTAACACGATAAAAAATGGTTAAATTGAGGCAAAGTTGCATATTTTGGGGCCCGAAAATTTGTTGAAAGAAAATTGTGCATATTTCGAATACCATCGAAGAAGAGAAATTTTTAGGTTTGGTTTTTAATTTTTTGCATCTTCATTTAAGTCAGAAAGTATTCGGAATATTTACAATTTTCTTTTACCAAATTATTAAGACTTTGCCTTATTTACCCATCTTCGTATCTCTTCCCGTTTTCGAGATCCCTTTGTACGCACAGGAATTTGTATCAGGTTAAATATGTCTACGACGAGAGAGTCGAAACGATGGGGTCGACGATTTTTAACACCATTCAACGACCAAATTACTGTAAATGTCTTTATTTTTTAAATGCGACGTTCTTTTTGACATCATCTCCCAATTTTATTATTAGTAATTTGTGATCGTTTTTGTGCTTTCCTTGATTTCAAACGTTTTTTTTTTGTGGTAATGTTATTATACTTCCTTTACGTTAAACAGAATAAGAAAAATAATAGGGATTTTCATCAGTAAGTTAATAACTCCACTATTATTTTAGTTGAAGGGGGGGTTGACATATTGTCTTTATACTGTAGTCGAACGGCTTATTGTATCCTTTATTTTGTTTAATGTCTGCATAATATCAGCAAACCACCCGTAAGCACTGGTTTATTCATCAGTCTCTCCCAAAGGCAGAATTATCCACCCAATGGATCATATTCTGGAGTTGACTAGCATCACACTGCATTCTTAGAGCTCTAACAGCTATCGTATACTTTTTCTTTTAAGGGTACACCCAGGGCCGTTCCTAGGGTATCTGCCGCCCGGGTGCAAGAATAATTTTACCGCTCTCAATAGTGGCGAAGCTAGAAATTCAGTTTGTGTGTGTGGGGGGGGGGGGGGAGCAAAAGGATCTGAAGGTTGCGCCACAGGCGAAAATTTTTTCGGATGCCACGCCCAAAAAATCCTTTTTTGGACCATACAAAAAATTTCAAATGAGGAAAATATATAATATTTTTATAGAAACTTGTAGGGAGTTCTAATACACTAATATAAATAATTTAAAACTTTATGAAATAAGCATAACTGAGCAAAAAAATATTAAAAATAAGGTTAATTTTTTTATTTATTGAAAACCAAAAAAATATAGTAGCTATAATCGATATTAATTTTTCCCTTTTTATAGGGCGGCTCGCACCGCCCCCTGGGCTTACCGCCCGGGTGCCCCGCACCCCCTGCACCCCGGATCGGAACGGCCCTGGGTATACCCGTCCGGGGATTGAATCAGGGTCGTCTGCAGCGCAATACGACCGGTAGCTCTACCACTGAACTACCATATTGTGGCCAGTTATTCTGTAGTGGACCAACAATTTTCGTGTTACCGATATTGAGGTTACCTTTCTTCGTATTAATATTTCCATCTGAGGTATCAGTCAAGATTTTTGTAATGAATAGAAAATACTAGAATCACGTTACTAGTGTACACACGTTATAATAAAACACTGGATTACCATCAGTTAGTTATGTAATATCAAACATACTAAATAGTGGATCTGACCGTATTCTACACTCTCAGCTTTATTGTCAAAACTTAGAAGACTCTGAGGGCGCCGACGGGATTTAGGAACATTGCAAGGGGATTTTATAGCCAGTAATTTAACGTTAATTATATGAATTTGAAACTCTATTGCAACGTTTATAAAAATACAGATACGCTAGCTTTAAAAAATTAATAACACTAAGTAATCATCATCCTTAACTTATGTAATTTCTTTTGCAGTATAATTAGAAGAGCAGTTAGTCAGGATAGAATAGCAGAAACGGCTGGACCGTCTAGAGAAGATTGAAACTTTAAATTTCATTCTCCTCACTAGTAATTACTGTCCATTTCTTGTTGTCGTATAATTGCCATACACAATGTGTAAAAAGTAAGTTGGTAAGCTTTAATTAGGACTTACCTTGACCTTCTAGATGATTATATTTTAAAGTCAAGACAAAATTCAGATAGCGGGGCTTACGAGCTTATGCATTTTAGACCACATAAAGTCATTCTTATCAGGCTGGAGTAACATACATTAAGAAAAATAGTTATTTTTATTGTATATTTATATAAAAATAAAACACGAAATCAAACGTGTAATTTTTTGACTGTATTATATTAGTCAGCACAATTCAGATTGGCTCTTGTGATAAAGCTGATTTTACACAGTCAGAAATCGTGAGATGGATAAAGCCAGGCCAGCTACAACATAAAAGGAAACCCTTCTTCACAGCCAGAAAAAAGAGAATTACGACATGCTAAAGAGTAAAGATGTGTTTTATCAATCATATTTTTTACAAAACTGGAATGTCTACTGAAAACAAATTCAATAAAATTGATATGTTCAAAGTGCTATTTTAATAATTTAACAGCATCCTTACTCGCAAGAGTAACAAAGTAGACATATATAATATAAATTTGTAGATGATATATTTTTGGGGTCATATAGTCATATAGAGACTGGCCGAACAGATAGTAATTGGTTGTCCAGAATCTAAGACACAAAAATGAGAAGTGATCAATAATTATAAAATTTACTAGGCTTGTACAAACAATTTAAAAAATACTTACCTTCCGGTTATTTACGGTACAAACATGGATATTGAGTACTAAAAATGTAAGAAATAGAATAAGTGCACTGAAACTTTGGATTACAACTTTGATGATCCTGTATATACAGCGTACCTAAACTAAAATCCTTGTTAACTATTCCAAATATTAATAATATCGTTTATCGGGTTTGTTCAATTTGAATGTTGTGGGCTTAAGAAGATAAGCCGCAAGTAAAAGTTTTATTTCTGAAATGGGAAATTTCTTATTTGTATATATAAGGATTGTGTGAAATAAATGAAATTTCCTGTTTTATGCAACGAATAAAGTTCACATGCACATTCTAAAATTATGGTGAACTATACGGAGGGCCCAAAAACACGTGGTGATATGCAATATTTTAAACGTCAATATCTCAAAAACTATTAAGTTTGACATGTAATATTTTATACACAATAAGTTTAGAGTTCAGTGGGGAATTAGAAAATAAAATAATATACAATCTCGAAAACGGTATGAGATACGAAGAGAGTAAAATTGAGGCAAATTTGCTTATTTTGGAACTTATTTGTGACATAAAATTGTGAATATTCCGAATATTTACGGAGATATCCGATAAAAACCGATGATTTTAGTTTTGGTTTTTAATTTTTTGCTCCTTTATTTTTCGCTTGGGAAAAAAAGCAAAAAACACTTTCTTATAGCCATTTCTCATGTTCTACAAGATGGCCATAGTTTTCAAATTGGACGTTTCGTTCTTCAGATACCAACTTCTAGTCAATTTTTTAAAATATGAACCTAGAATTTTAAATACAGTTTTAGGGACTTCTAAGCTTTAGAAATTTAATTCAATTTAAAGGTTTTTAAAGTTTTAACATTTTGTCATCAAATAATTAACACATCAATGTTATTTCAAATTATCCTTTCCTTACTATTACGGCCCTGGCAATTATTTTTAAAATTAGCTAAATATTAAAATTACATTACAGGAAGTTATGGTGTTTAGGCCGTTTATTATTTCAATATGATTTACGTAACAATACTCTATGGTTCTTACCTTAGGCCTAGACCGAAATACTGTGAAACAGAAAAAAATTAATGCTTCCGAGTGAAAAAAAGGTAACAGGAGTGTTAGTCTAGTTATGTTACGTTCAAATTATAAAAACCTTTAAATTTAATTAAATTTCTAAAGCATAGAAGTCTATAAAACCGAATTTAAAATTCCCGGTCCCTATTTAAAAAAATTACCTTGAGGTTGGTATCTAAAGAACGAAACGTCAAATTTGAAAACTAAAACGTCATTTTGTAGAACATAAAAAACGCCTATGAGAAAGTTTTTTTTTGATTTGTGAAAGTAAAACATGAAGGTGCAAAAAATTTGAGAACCAAAACTAAAAATTTCGGTGTTTTCGGATATCTCCGACGGTATTCAAAATATTTACAATTTTCTTTCACCAACTTATTAAGCCCCAAAATATGCAACTTTGCCTTTATTTAACTATGTTCCTTTCGCTTACCGTTTTCGAAATCCCTTTGTACGCACACGAATTTGTAGCACCCTGTATGGAGTGTTCCATTTAAAAAAACCCAAGTTATATTCGCCACGTTTTTTTAGGCCACCCCGTATACTCCAGCATAATTGTGAAATGTGCACCTCAATGGTCTCTACAACTTTAGTATTTAGAATTTTCATCTAATTGTTATGATAGAGTAGAAAACGAACTTTACTCTATCGTTGACTCACCCTGTACATGCTGTATTAAATTTTGACTCTGAAATAACGTTTAGGTATCTGTTTGAAATTTTATTAAAGAGAGTGACGTAGTAACGCAATTTTTATTGTATCAGATTTGAGCATGTTCTGAACTGTTATAAATATTTTAAAGAATGGCTATGGAGTAATTATTTGTACAAAAAATGTTTAATATGGATAATCCCACATTTTTAATGAAAGAACCAGAAAATTAAAAACTTATTCCAATTTTTTAGAAACGAATTTGAAATTAAATATTTCAAATAGTAATTTTTTATAATCCAGTTTTACGACCTACCAAATTTTGTCTAAAAATTATGTCATCATCGTCATGTGTGGCTTCACAACCCTGGGTGGGTTTTTGCCGACTCAATCACACGTCTCCATTCTTCTCTATCCAGCATCCGATCGGGTCCATCTTCGATGTTCATGGCTTTTAGGTCCTTTGCGACATTATCTCTCCATCTGAGGCGGGGTCGACCTAATGGACGTTTTCCCCCCGGGACCTCCTCCCACACTAGTTACACCATTCTATCCTCCGGCATTCTTTTAACGTGTCCTGCCCACTCTAGTCTCCTGGCTTTAATTTCGTTTATTATGTTGGTATCAGTGTGGAGTTCTTTGAGTTCTTGGTTGGTTTTTATTCTATATTGCCCTGTGTTTTCGTCTCTGGTTGGGCCGAATATTTTCCTCAGTACCTTCCTTTCAAAGACTTTAAGTCTTTTAGATATAAAAAAATAAATATAACAGTATTACAATTGTTGGCCTTTTGTTTAAAAAGAAATCTATTTTCATTATAATTAATATAAAGTTATAGATATAAACGATGTATACTTGTAAATATTGTTAGATTGAAAGCTTTAACATAGTACTATCTGTCTCTGTCAAACTTATCTTCGTGGTTTTCTTCACTTTAATAAAAAAATAGACATATCTTCAAAAATATTCTAAATGTATGAATTAATATTATTTTGAGGATATCACATTATATAATAAAAAACATATATGGAAAAATTAGACAGAATTTAAATGAGTTAAAAGTGATTATAATTAACAATTAGGGAATCCAAACCACGTGATTCAATATGGCGGTTGGATGGCAAAAATCATTGAGTCACCAGTTAAGTGCCACCAGCAACAATATTTTTATGGTCACGTGTACCAATTACAAAGCAGTATTTGCCATCCAGCTCCATTTTGACACATCGTTGGATTGCCTAATTTCCTAATTTCAATATTGACATTTTTCTATTTTTAGGTTAATAATATTTTAAAGCAAATTTTTATTATAAAATTCCAAAAAAAGTATTTTTAACTAAAACAACTTACAAACACGTCAACACAAATCTGCCATAAGGGTTTAGCATCTAATGTTTTATCTCATAGCCACCTGTAATTTATTATTTAAATTCTCTGTTGTTTTCATAGAGAATGTAAGCTTGATGATGAACTTTTTCCTCGAAATGTTCCATTTTTACTTAATACACATGTTTTTAGAAAGACGAAATTCTTCAAAATCCGAAGTAAAACATTCATCCCTTGTTTAAAAAAAACTAAATTGATAACTCAAAAAATGGAAACGTCGATTTCAAAAACTGATAATGCCGCTTTATAGAGAAAAAGTGGCAATGAAAAAGTGCAATTTATTTTATAATTTCTCTTTAAATAAAGTTCGGAAAAAATAGGAACAAATTTTCCAAAAATATTTTTTCCATATATCTCCAGAAGTAATTTTCTAATTTTTTAAAAGACATTTCATTAAGCATTAAATTGTGCAACTTTGCCACAGTTTAAACTTATTCGTATCTCTAAGATCCGCTAGATCAATCTCTTGGTAACTTTACCAACAAGATAATTTCCAAAGAAACCATTGTTGAGACAATTGTCTCCATATAAATTATCTGGCTGATAAAGTTACCAGGAGATTGATCTAGCGGATCTTACAGTTTCCGAGATCCCGATCATCTTCGAATTTGGGACACCCTGTACAGTGAGTTATAAGTCCTACTCTGATCAGTTGAGAAAATCTGCAAACTTTTTTCTGAATTAAATGAATTTTAAATTATAAATTGGTAAATTTATCTGAATAAAATTTATTGTTGTTATATTCCTAATATAATATTATTTTATACTAAATAAGTGGTTTTCGAAATTCAATTCAATTTCTACACGATAAACGAGTGTAGGTACTATTTTTTTATACTAAAACCTTTCAGCCATATTCACTAAAGGATCCCCCAGATCAACGCGGTAACACAGAACATAGCGGTAAATGGCGCTACCGACACCGCTACGTCAATGGTTGAACTCGCGTTTTCCGCTGTGACAGCGTTTTATCGTCATCAGCACTGTGTATTTTGTGTTACCTGTTCGATTGTTGTGCTGACTTGGACTGTTGATTTGACATACTTTTGTAGGTTAGATTCACAGAAACCGTACTGCGCCTATGTAAATAGCCAAAAAACTCGGTGTACTGCTCGGTACAGTGATGTAAATTTTCGTTACTTTTGAGGACTTGGACCGTTTCGTTACTTTGGGTATTAGGACTCGTTACTCAGGACTCGTTACTTTATGTAAATCGTTACTTTTAAAAATAAAAAATATGGCTTTGATCGATGGCCAAATACTTATATGTTTTGTAGTATAAATATATTAAATCTAGGTTATGTACTATTGTCAATTCTCAAATATGTGATTAAGAAACACATAAAAACATACAATATAAAGAAATAGGAATAGAACATGGCGTATTGATTAAAAAATAGATATACTTGTTCTCAATTTACACAAAATATAAACAAATAACACTTCGTTTCTGCTTTTGGGCATCTGATTCTAGGAATCGAAGATCTATTATTTTATAATTTTCTAAATACCAGTGTGCGAAGTGAACTTGACTAAACACAATTTGTTTACGCTATACAATCTAAGAAACAGAATACTCAATTTATATTATGTTTATAAAATAAGTGCCTGTTAAAATTAAAAAAGAAATATAAATTAAAAATACATAAGAATAAACATTGCTTTCATCTCTCAATGGTAACTTTAAGTCCTGTATTTCCTCAACCCAACAGGCAACATGGCTTCCCGACAATAAATTAACCAAATATTAATACGCCATCTCTCCAAAGTACATGCAAAACGACAAGCCATCGGCCGCCCGACGAGGTAAAAACAAAATCCAGCTCGAAAAATAATTATGATACGTTTTGCCTGTCATCCGTTTGGCTATCAAGTCCACGAACGAAACGACGAAACCGCCCGCTGTAAAACTCTGGGTAGAATAGTTAGTTAGATTTAAATTCAGAGTAACGAAATGCCAAAAGTAACGAGTCTTTTATAACATTAGGACTCGTTACTTTTAGTGATCACATAGTAACGCTTACTTTGTAACGAGTCCTTATTTATTTTACATCACTGGCTCGGTATCCACCGGCCCGTCACCGTTACCGCCGCATCGCGTTGTTCTGGGGAATTCTTAAGGAGTTCTAAATTTAAAGCCGTTTTTAATTATTGATAGTTTTCTGTTTAAAATGACAAGAGTCAGAATAAGTCAACTAAGTTTTGTTTTATAATTTTTAAAAATTTTTCTTTAAAATAAGTATTTTAACGTACTATATCCTTAATCCTTTAATAGAACTAAAACTGTATTTGCAACATCTCGATTAAATCGGTAAAACGCTTTAATTACAAAAAATTCAAATTAACACAAAAACGTTAATGGCATATCAAATTTCTGTTCTTATTTAACACTACGTAAATTCGCTCGGCTATGATGCCCGAAAGACGACTTGCCCCGATAAAAATAGGAAGAATTTCACGGCCCTTTCCAATCATCTTTCTTGCTCTTTTAAATCAAATTTTGCGTATTTCTGTTCTATTCTAAAGATGCCTTCTTTTTCTGTTGTGTCAAGTTTGTTACTTTGGATATGTCATGTCATGTCATGTATATTTGAATTTATTGTATCGGAAAGGAATTTCCTGTCTATATTTTTTTATATTTCTATGGCGTTACATTTTTGGGTAACATAAACATTTTTAAAAATAACTAACTAATCACCAACTTTGACTGTGACAAAAATGACATTGACAGGCGATATTAACTTGCGACCAAAGGTGCCTGATTGGTAAATAAAAAATTAAGGTAACAGGGCCACTTTGATTTTAGAGAAAATTATTTCTTTGTTTAAAATCCATATGCAATTTAACATATGGGATCAAGGAGGCATTATTTCGCTGTTCTAAATTTAAAACCATTTAGTGAATAATATGGCGTTAATGTTCAAGTCGCAGTTAGACTAAAATAGACAGATGGTTCTGCAGCAGATGTCGGTTTTGTAATAATGCACAATTAGTTTTAAAAAAATCTTTATTTTGTAATAATTAAGCATTAACATGGACAATTCTATACAAGTACAAGTAAGTACACTTTGTAAGTGCTAGAAGTATAAGCCAATAAAAATTATTTAACACTTGATTGAGGTTTTTATTTAAACGAAACAAATACCAGCAGATTGGCGGTGGGCGAAGGGTTTCACTACCCTAAAACATCTCCTTATCTATTATCTAAGACTTTACACCTTAAGTCTAAAATTAATGTCAATAATTAATCGCTTTGTGCAGCGGTTTGTACGAAGTTAGAAAAAGCAATTCCAGTGTATTTTTGAAATTCCAATAGAACATAATATTTATTCTCATGGAATTATTTTCATATAACCCACTGCTCTGTATATGAAAGTGATAAGTCAATGCTGGTAATTTTGAACCTGGAGTATAGAAACAGTTCCCACATCGGTGTGTAAATTTAAACTATTACTGATACCTTGACGGTATACAATTTAGTCAACATATTTCAGTGACGGCTCGCGGTCCTAAGAAATGGTGAAGAGCTAGGTATAGTGCGGGTACTTAAACAAACATTTTTGACTAATTTATATTTTTATTACGTACAAACACATAAAAAAAAATTAAACTAAGTAGGTACGTACACTACTGAAACAATTGAAAAATAAAAACAAAACTTCTTAATCACATAGGAAATCACGTAAAAACGATATCTATAACCGTAAGTTTCGCGAAGCCTCAAAATAAATCCCTTAAGGTTAGGCGAACCAATGCTAAAACAATAGTGCATACGACTGATCAAGTTTTAAATTGCCCTTCATCACCATATGCAAATGGTTACATGCTGTCGCGTGGCTGACGTCACGTGACCATAGTAACGGTGAAAAGCCACTTAGACGTTTGGTCTTCATCTTCACTTGCTGCTCTGAGCTTACGGACACGGTCGGCTGGGACGCGCCAAAATGCATAAGTGTTTATAATTATTGTCCATCGGAGTTAACCGTGGCCCTATTATACATAGCTACATTCGGATTAAATTAAACATAATTATTTTTTAACGGCTAAAATGGTGGCTGTATTGTTGTTTAATATTTTGACGCATACAGCTATTTAATTAGCTAGGCGTCTTTAATGATATATTTTGAATATATAATAGTTTTTATTTTAAATTATTTATTTTAAATTATTTTATTTTTAAATTAAATGTAAATTAAATTAAAAATTAAATGTATTTAATATTTTTGAAAAGATGTCCTCCTGGTTTTATATATTTTTCACCTACTTCACCTGACGAGCCGTCACTGACATATTTTTGATTGTTTATAATTGAATATACATAGATAAATCGACGGATTTCTTATTATTTTAGTGTAATAGCAATTATTTGTCAAGAGTATATTATGAAGATCTTATAACGCATAAACAAAACTCCAATAGAATAAATTATAAATGAGGAAAGTGACTGGAAATGCGACTCTGGCTTTTCTGTCTATCCAGATAGCGACTTCCTGCGGTGTCATTTCTGCAAACGCCTGCTGCGATGGTGTTGGCGTGGGCGGAGTGGATTCCTGGTTTGGGTTATCACCGTTCACTGGTGGGTTGATGGTTGGAATATTTAAAGAATTTGATGATCCCTAAAAATAAAATTACTATAGGAAAAACGTTGACATCGAATTATTGATAAGGGAATCCAAATAGCTGAATTCAATATGGCGACTGTGGGAGAAAAGCAATAAGTCCCCCGTTAAATGCCACTAGCAATGTTATTTCTATGGTTACTGTACCAATTACACAGCAGTAGTTGCCCACAGTCGCCATATTTGACACATCGTTGGATTGCCTAATTATTTAAATATTTTAAGAAAATAGGAAATCCAAAGCACGTGATTCAATATGGCGGTTGGATGGCAAAGAGCATTGAGTCACCCGTTAAATGCCACCAGCAATATTTTTTTATGGTCACGTGTACCAATTACAAAGCAGTATTTGCCATCCAGCCACCATTTTGACACATCGTTGGATTGCCTAATTTCGTTTATTTTGTTTGTTAAATAATGACAAGACTTCTAGAAAAGGGAAAAAATCAGCTACGGTTTTGGTTTCTGTATCGACTATAATTAGTTTGTTTTTTTACTACCAAACTATGTTGTATAAAAATTACGGTAACAAATAAATGCATTTTAAAAGTGAGTAAAGTTTTAAAAATAGGTATATATTGTCTAAAGGAAATTGAATATTATTGAAAAAATATGTTGCATAAATAACTAAAACTAAGATTGTTCTTTAATTAGAATTTTCAATGAAAGCCCCACTAAAAAATAGAGAGTGAGCCAAAACTAGCACAGCTAAAAAATATAACTACACGTTATATTTAATAATATTTCAACAAGAACTAAATAAAGAGAGTTCTTTTCTCCTAATGTGCTGTTACAATTTAAAAAAAATTCTCAGTTAAAATTGCAATTTCTACGGTATAATATATTTTAAAGAAGAAAAAACTGTATTTAAGATATACTTACATGTACAGTTAAGTAATTTTGAGCATGTTTTGAATCTAAACTTGAAAAAGATTCTGATTTTCTTAAATCTTTTCGTGCTAATCTGGGTGATAACGCTCCCTTTATAATATACTTGCTGCTGTGCTTTGCTAATTCCACTTTTTTTCTAAAAACATATTTTTACAATTAAAAATCTAATTTTTTGTTTCGTGTTTGAGTATATCTCTGCCTGTCCGTTGGCGAGCTTGTATGAATCTCTCCTTGTGGGACTCGTTAAGTATTTATTTTAAATTTAAGGTAATAAAAAACGGTGAGATTTAAATTTTACTATTAAAAACTGCTTTGTTAGTAGGTAGAGTCAAAATCAATCATGTGCATGTAAAGTACAACTTCGTAGCTCTCCATGGAAATATTGTTGCGATATTTACTATTGAAACTTGCGTTAGGTGCAACTAGTAATAAATTACTATTTACATACATGTTAGTTTCGAATAAAATATTAATTATATTAAGTTATGTAGCAGCTTTTTAATAATGCTTCTTAAATGATAGAAGAGTTTTGGACTTACATTGTCTTTATTTGTTTTATATCACAACGTTTCAACTGGTAAGTATCTCCAGTCGTCTTTAAGTGAATACTAGTATTCATAAAATACTAGTTCTAAATACTGGTTGTAGAAACTTACGTTGAGTAGTTAAAATAACTTTGAATATTAGTAACGCTGGTAAATTCTTACAATTGCAGATTTAAAAAACTTACTTTCTTCTCCAAATAACATTTACGAAAGCAAACTCTGCTAATGAACAAAATATGAAGGCAGCTCCAACAAAGAACCATACCTCACTTGCTTTAATATAGGACACTTTGGGTAAATTCCTGGATAGGTTGCCATTTAGAGTGATAAACGATAACATGGTTGCGGTTCCTAAAATGGAGAAATATGTAGGGTGATACAAATTCGTATGCATACAAGGGGATTTTGAAAACTCTAAGAGATACAAAGATGGTTAAATTAAGGCAAAGTTGCGTATTTTGGGGCTTAATAATTTGATGAAAGAAAATTGTAAATATTTCGATTACCTTCGGAAATATCCGAAAAAAACGAAATTTTTAGTTTTGATTTTAAATTTTTTGCGCCTTCATTTTTGGCTTGGGAAAAAAACAAAAAACACTCTTTTATAGCCGTTTTCTATATTCTACAAGATAACGTCTTTAGTTTTCAAATTCAACGTTTCGTTCTTTAGATACCAACCTCAAGTCAATTTTTTTAAATACGGACCTGGAATTTTCAATACAGGTTTAAGAACTTCTAAGCTTTATTTTTAATACAATTTAAAGGCGTTTGAAATTTAAACGTTTTGTCATCTAATAACAGATATAATCAAATAATATTTTTGTATCATTATGGTCCTAAACATTTAGAGCCAATCTAAATAAAAGTTCTGATTTGAAGAATTCATCCATTTTTATCCAAGGAGGAATGATATTTGATATTTTGTAAGAAGATAGACCCAAAATCTCGGTCTCAAACATTTTTCTGTCTGTTTATTTTGCCTGAAACGAGCATCATCAGATTTTATAAAGAGTAAAAAAAATGTTGAAATTGTTTTTGAAACAAACATAAGCGCATCACAGTAACATACTCAGCCTAACACTTAAGTTACCTTCTTTTTCACTTGGGAGCATTAATTTTTTTCTATTGTACAATATTTCGGTCTAAGTCTAAGGCAAAAACCATATATTATTAATAAATACCAATTAAAGATTGAATTACTTTTCATGCCTTAAAAACTTATTTCATAGATCAGTGGAATAGCCAGAGGTGTGGGGGGAGGGGGGGAAGCTACCTGCTTGCGTTCTTTGAAACAACATCAACATTTTTCACAAATGTAAAAAATGTTTTTGATGAATACGGGTGGACTCAAAATTAATAATGTAAAGCGCAAACTTTGCTGTCAAATAAATTTGTGAAGTTATTTACGAATTAGAAGTCCTATTTATCTGTCCAATTTTACATTAATTTGGTTGTACCTACCAAACTTTTTCTAAATCAGTTGGATTATGAAATATTAAAAAAAATTGATTGATTTTTGGTTTGATATAAAAATCTTTTATTTAACCATTTGTCAGTTTTATCATCAAATTTTAAGAGCAAAATTAATCAGTAATTTACAATATAAAAATTATCAGCTAAGTTTTATTTTTTTTTAAGATTCACATTTTAAACTTCAATAGGAATACAGCGGGGCGAAAGGGACGCATATCCCTTTAAATAAACAAGACAGGAGAAGTTTTCTTAGTTTTCCCATAATTATTGCAAAGTAGAGCTATTTTTTAAATTAGCGCTTTTTTTGGATCCTCCTCTGCTATTTTATGTCTTACCCAAAGTTGTCCTTGCTGGGGCAGCATCGGCTTGTATCCAAAAACTAACCCATGACATGATTACCAACAAGATCGATGGTAAAAAGTATTCCAAAATGTAATATCCGGATTCTCTTTTCAGTTTGAATTGAAATATCAAAGAGCTGTACCCTTCATCTAAAAAAAAAAACGAGCAAATAAACAAATTAGGCAAGTATTAGATGACCATAATTGATAATTTTGTATATTCCAGCCTTATTTGCTACATTTCAACCAGATGCGGCTTGTCCATAAGATCATTTCATCATGATCCACTTACGAATTTGAAGCATCTAATTATAGTATATTACATAACAAGTGATGAAAGTGATACTTTTCAAACGAGGAGATATTTAGCACGAGGCGTCGCCGAGTGCGGAAATTCTTCGAGTTTTAGAATAATCACTTTCACACGAGTAATGTACACTATTTTTCCTACGACCACAAAGAATTATTAAAAAAACCTTTAATTTGTGAAAAAAAATATTTCAACTCTAGAGTGGAAATACAAGGCACACTATTTAATTTAAACATATGATGCCAATTTGACAGATCAAAAGGCCAAAGGTTCAAATCCCATCAGGAGTATTTGACTTTTTTTTATAAAAACATTAAATAAATTATAAAATTATTTTGAATTGAGATCTTCCTTGTTGAATGATTTTTTTTATTTAATCTAGGAAAGATGCAATAAACATAAATTTAAAAAAATCACCAAACAAGAAAGTTTTCAATTCAAAATAATTCTATAAATTATTTAATGTTTTTATAAAAAAAAGTCAAATGCTCTTGATGCGATTTGAACCCGGGATCATTCGATTTGTAGGTCGTAACTCTAGTTTCTACGCTATGGCGACCCATAAACGTTTTTTGTTTAAGTTTAATATGACATTCTCTTCAGCGGGGCTTGTTTTGACTGGTAATAGATTTTCCAGTATATTCTTAACTTTTTTATAATTTCAAATGGCGTATTTTCACACTCTAATTCGAAATCACTCGACAAATACGTGATAAAAAACTAAACTGCTTTCTAAAATTTGTTCGTTTTAATAAATAGGTGTGGTCTGTCAAATTGGCATCATATTATGTTTAAATTATATAGTGTGCCTTGTATTTCCACTCTAGAGTTGAAATATTTTCTTTCAACACGCGTGTGATATTCGGCGCTTTCGAGCCAAGTTAACCGTGCTTTTCATAGGTGGTCGTAGGAAAATTTATTTTTCAATTAAAAAAACAAACAAATATATTTAAAAAATGTTCCAAAGTTTTTTTTTTTTTATGATAAAACACCTGCACTGTAGGAAAAATCCTTTAAGGCGCTCTGGGAGCGGTGCGAGTGCGAAAAAAGCGATTAACGTTGGTCTTGAAACGTTGAAGATTGTATTCATTGGGAAACACGACCTCAGGAAGATCATTCCACAAAGATGACGTTCTCCAGATGAAAGAATTCTTGAACAATGAAGTTCGAGGAGTACTAAGCTGAACAACATATGGATGAGCGGCAGTGGTTCGCCGTGTATTTCTGTTTTGCATTGCTCTAGGTGGAATCAAGTGGGCAATGTCAGTCGAACACCTGCCATGAAAATATCTGTTAAAGAGAGCCAAATCACCAACCTGTCTTCGATGCTCCAGGCTATCGAGGGTCTTGGTCAGCTCGGGGTCGCCGATCAGACGAACGGCTCTCCTTTGAATGGACAGGAAATGGACAGGAAGAACTTCCCAATATAGAGCGAAACACGCGCTTAGCCGTTTTTTAAATTTACCTTATGTGTTTTTATTAACTATTTAAATGCATTTAAAACTAAGAGCGAAACAAACATACGCGTATCTGGATTATTTTAGTTTTATGTTTCCACGTTTGATGAGTATATCTTTTGCATTTTGATTAGACGAAAAAATTCACACCCAAGCACGCCCTACTACATTTACCAGCACCAGACGATTTAGACATACAACTTAATTGGCACATAAGTTTGTTCACTTAAAAAACTATTGTGTGTAACACACTGGACATAACCATACGTACTAAAAAATTAAAAAAAAAACATTCCGTCTAGATGTTGCAATCAATACTGAACGAAGCAAACGCACGAAATAGGGAACTTAAAAAAATTATAAACACACTTACACTAGGCATTAAACAATAAACATACATGGAAATAAAAAAAAAACAGTATCTACAGATGGCCGTTTATAGTGTCACCTAACGGAACCTCACCTCACTTATTGTTACAAGACCTTGAGAAATTGAATCTGTCCTCATACATCCACTCACCTATGCAAAAAGCAACTATACTTAAGACATGTAACATTGTATGAACGTTTCTAGACTTTACTAAACCACTTGACGGACTAATTGTTGAAAAAAGGATAATAAAGGTTTGAGGACAACAATGAGGAAGCAGACAATAATATTAAATTTAATCACATTGATTATGCACATACCCCATCCTTTTGAAGGGTCGCTTAGGGGTGTCGCTGTGTAGTCAATCTCTATCTTATCTAGAGAAAACTCTGTTAAGTGAAGAGATTCAGAAATAATATAGGGATTACTTTTCACCCATTCCAACTGCATGTTACTGTCATTATATGCCCCTAAAATAAAAAAATAAAATATCAATATCTAAGCTTTAGTTTAGATCACAAACATATCAATAATGTCATGAAAGATCGCGGTGTAAAGTAATCAAATCAGGCCTCGTAAAAGTGTAATTTATTTATATTCTAAATTATTAAAATATGAAATCCTTTTTCGACCCCCTTCTCCTCTACCATATTTACTCCTTTGTTTTGTATTTACTTACAACTAGTCCAAATGATTTGACACGTTTGATGATCGAAAGGGAATTTTCTTAGATTCATGTAGCAGTAAAATGTTGTCGTCATCCTGTAGGAATATGTTACTTCACCCATGGGACTGATTTTAATAAAAACATCCTTTCTAAAAACAAGTAATTTTTTTTTTATATTGATCTCCCTTTGGGATACTAAATTGTAGCGCAAATAAATGTGCCTTTAACTATGTACATACACACAACAATAGCTTCTTCATGAATAAAATATTTTGTCTATTGGTCTACTGGTCTAAGGCTTAAACAGGTAAGTACTTTGCGCCCACAGTTATAACTCCTGTGGCTGTCTTGGGTTCATCGTACCCAGTGGCGCAACTAGACACCTATATTTAGGGGGGGGGGGAGGCTTAAGCCCCGTGTATACATATTACATAATCCTACTACACCTCCTGAAAATGTCAAATGCCTAATAATCCAGCACCCCAAAGGAAGACTTCTAAAAAAAAATCATCCTATACAGGGTGATTCCTAAGTTAATACCTTTTTTTAAGCTGTGTATAGAAGGCATTAATATAGACAACATTTTCAAATCCCTTTTTTAAAAAAACTCAAAAATAAGGTACTTACATTCATTTAATACACTATGGATCAAATACGGTCTTGCCTAAATTGCCCGTTGAATAACATTAAGAAAACTTCTGGGTGTAGGATGAGCCCGCAAGGGAAAGCGTTCTGGTATAATCTCGAAGCAGCAGATGACGTTCACCGTAAATTAGCACCATATCTACTAGTTCATTGTTTTCAAATTTTACCATTTTCACGTGTCACCAATTTCAAATTAACTTGCCTCAATAAAATACACCGTAGCGGATTACCAAATAACTTACCACCGACCCGTAAATTGCATGACTAATAAGAGATAAGACAAACAACATAAAGTATAGCAGGCTACGTTTTAATGACCAGGCTCGCACTTAGGTTGTTTACTTCTGTATCTCGCCTATTTTTAAGTTTTTTGAAAAAAGGTATTTGAAAATGTTGTTTATTTTAATGCCTTCTATACACAGCTAAAAAAGAAGTATCAACTTAGGAATCACCCTGTATAGAGAAGGATGTAAAAACACCAATGAGTCTAGGGGGGCTAATCTCGATTCAGGGGGGCTAAACTGATCACCCAGCCCCCTCTAGTTGCGCCTATGATTGCACAATTGACTACACAATCAAATATTTATTTGTCATTTCATCCTATGCGGCTGTATTTACATTTCCACCAGCAGAGACCGTACCATAAATTTTAAAAGACAAATACTGAACTTTAATATCAGGATTTGTGGGTTTCAATATTAAGGTAAGTTGTTTTTTAACATTCTGCATAATTGTATAAGCACTAAGTAATAAGTTACTTACCTATCTAGCCCCATTAAGCTGGACTGCTTTTCGTTTTTAACTACAATGTGAGGCACCCACACTTGGTCCTTCAACGTTTCTTGACCCATAATGTTACCCCTATTAGGCGATATATCATTGAAAATGAGTCTACTGTCTCTGAAGTGTGTTTGGACCAATAGGTGAGTTTTAAATTGCTAAAAGAAATATTTGGGGATAAATAACTGCAGCACAAGGTAGTTTAGAATTGCATTTAAGCACTATGTTAACCGATAACTTTAAATACTCATTAAAAATAAATACATTAAGATTCAAGATCATCAAAACGAGTTTTTATGCTTTTCTTAATTTTTTAAAGAAAAGAAAGATTTCCTGATTTGGTAATCTCGATACATACACGAATATATGAATACAATTAGGAATATTAACAATTATCCTATGGAAGAACTGTATATAAAAATAATGTGTGTATTTTCAGAATTATTAAAGATATTTCTTTTACGAGCAAAATCATATTTTTATTACACCTTGTTCACTAGATTTGGATCCATCAGACTTTCACTCCCCCAAAAAAAAAATGCTTAGGTACTTTAACAGTTAAAAAAACCGTGAAGTGATCCAGGAGTTGTTAACTTTGGCGTGATTTTGTAGAGAAATAAAATACATCGTAAGTTAGATTTAATTTGTTTTCATTTTCACTTCGAAGTCTTTTCGCCCTGTACTTGTATTTTTCACTGTGATAATGATTCAAAGAGGTGAGGATATTCTTCCCTTTACCCGTCTTAGATATGCCACTATGAACCCTTAGTTAGTAATATTTAATATATTGTCTATTCCCATATGCATAGTGTCTGCTTTCTTAAAAATCTACTGAATAAGTAATTGGGCTAACTATACCAGTTAGTCTCTCCCCAGAAGCCTATATCGTCGTCCAAATCAATGTTTTTGATAATATTTGTTGGGATTTTTTATAATTTATTCATTTTCAAGTGGTCATTATAGCTTTGTTCGTCCAGCAATCACGGACCAGTCAGAGTGCTTCCGATTGGTTTAAAACAGTTTGCAGACTGTTTCCAACTATAATTGAGCTATATGATTGGCGCTGATCAGTTTGTAATTATAGTGCGAACAGAGCGAATATCTCCGCTTGTGTGGTCACCTTCAAAAGTTCGTGGATACCGCTTAGTGTGCGGCGAATCGGGAAGTACAACTCGACTGAACAGTATCAACTGGCGATATCGCAGTTTTTCAACCGTATTCCTCAAAAAAGGAAATGAATCTCTAGAAAAGTTGAAAGATCCATCCAAAGCAGGCCCGTTGAAGATCATTTACTAGCTGCTGGGTAAAACCTTTTAAAAGCTCGATTTTCTCTAGTTATGTACTTTCAATTTTTCCCTCTGAGTTGAGTATTGAAATGTCCCTTATTTTGAAAAAATGACTCCAATCACCTTATCAGTTAACTAATCAGATGCCTGCAAAGCACTACTCGTACCCAGGTCTAACACCAACCGGAGCTGGACTAGTTTTTGGTAGCCGCAAAAAATGGCAGAAACCAAGCCTCCTTAAATAATTATTATAGTAGTAAATTAAATGCAAGGAATAAAAAGTTTTAAAAAAGAAGAGGGTAAACTGTTGGCGTTGGATTTACCCATGACATTGCGCATAAATTTTAACAAATTTTGTTAAGGATTAATTTTTAATTAGGATAAGTTAGGTCATTAAGATCCGGTTGTACAATACAATAAGAGCTTAAGTACGAGTTTTATAAAGCTCTACTTAAAGTTGAACTTGGTTCAAAAAGGATTTTCTGTTGTATAACCAATTCCTAACCACAGGTCTACACAGGTGGGATAAATAATTAAATTACCTGTCAAAAACCAGCAAACAACTTTATTTGTTGTCAGTTTCCATGTATTCTAACACAAAACTATATGCAAATTTTACTTTCAAAGAAGAATGTATGCTATTAACTTTGGTTAAGGAGTTTAAAGGTACTTTGGACAATAAAAAACAGATATTACTAATAAAGAAAAAATAGAATTGAGAAAATAGTGAGACTAAATTTAATTAGGAAAATTTGAATATGATCAGGACCCGGTCTGTAGTTTTGGAACCGTCTTCGAACATTTTTTATAGCTCCTAGTACATCCATAAAATCTTCATCATTAGATTCGTCTGATAAATCCAGACAGTGTTCAAGTTCATCATTTGCATTCATAACTTTTAAATATTATTACCACAGCTTTTAAAGTCAAAAATAATATTTTATAAGGTTTATTGGGTTATATGTCATCAGTCATTAATAACTTGATTTGAGCCTAGAAAATTGACAACTTACCTAAAAAATGAAAGCTCAGCAGAACCGAGTTCAACTTTAAGTAACAACAAAATAACAAAACCGGATCTAAAAGAATATATTGTACAAGCATAAATCGAGTGGATTGTCTATTTCGCGCTCGGAAGTCACTTCCTCGAGCGATGTAGATCATATCCAATCTCGTTGGATAAACTATTATTTTCATCTTACCGTATTATCCACACTTTCAATATGTCTTACATCTATTTGAAAATCCACCCTTAAGGGCGAATCGGTGGGCGGTCTTGCAAGGTGGTCATATCTGCAACTGTCCGTTAACAACAACATAAACGCCTCTTGGGTAAGACTGTCCAAAGAAGGTTGTAATGCCGGACAGTCCTCATCTGTCGCTCTGCGTACACGACCATTTTGAGGGGGAGTTATTGATCTAAAAAAAAAATGTCGGAATAGTTTTTAGTGCTGATCTTATTTAGACGTTAAATTTATATTAAGCGGTTTTTTATGGTAATATCCCTTAGACTGTGAGTAAGCGCATTGAAAGGTTATGTAAAATTTGTTTAAGCATTTAATGTATAAAAACAAATATATTATTTTTTATAACTAGATTAAATATGTAACTGATGTTTTGAACGGTACTAGAGTCTTGGACTTGCATAGTTTTTATTTGTTTTGAATCACCGTGTGATGAAATAAAGCCAATGCAAGTCCAAAACTCTACTGCCATTCAAGAAACGCCATTGTCTCTAACCTTTGAACAGACACTGATCATGGGTATCAAGGAAACTATAAGAGATACAGCATATGTCAAAAGGTTGCAAAGTTGCGAAATTTGGTCCTCATTAATTTTGTAAAGTAATTGAGCTTTATTTTTTATTTTTTGAAATATTTGAAAAAACTAAAATTTTGATTTATGGTTTTTTTATTTATCTGAATTATTTTAACCGCTACAAAAAATAAACAAATACAATAATGTTAAAACAACTTTTTTAGCTTTATACTACCGTGTTTTTAGAGTTCCGGTACAACGTGTCGTTCTTGTGGAACTGTTATCAATTTTAATTTTTAAAATACGGATCTGCATTTGTTATTTCTTTTTTCGATTTTTTTTAAGCCCTTATTTCAACTATGTATCACACTTAATTTTTAGACGTTTCGAAGTCATCTTTACATCATCAGGAATTTGATAATTACTTTTAAATAAATACGCTTCTGGTGTCAGTTATTTAACAATTCTTACCACACAAGCAATACTTTAAAAAAAACTCAAATTTATGATTTACTATAAATTGTATCGAAGCATAAAATAAAAGTAAACAAACAAAAGGTAGCTAGGACGGAAACTTTAGACTTACTAGTTTGGCTTAATTATGTCAACAGAAGTAGTGAGCTTAAGTTGTGGTTATGTTCAACGGGCGATATTTAAATTGCGGAGGCTTACTCAAAAATGCATTCGAGAAGGACACTTGTTTTAACACCTAATATGAAGAACATTTCGCTTTTGTTGCTGCCCTATTTTTTTAAAATTTGTTTCATAAATAATTTATTACTCATATCTGGCTGTATGCAAATATACTCTTAATAAATGCCAGGGCCGTATTTATTTAAAAGTAATAATCAGATTCCCGATGATGCAAAGATAACATCAAAACGTCTAAAAATTATTAAGTGTATACATGGTTGAAATTAAGGTCTTAAAGAGATTTCAAAAAATAAAATAAAAAATGCCCGTGTTTAAAAAATTAAAGTTGATAACAGTTTCACAAAAACGAAACGTTGTACCGCAATTCTAAAAACACGGTAGTTTAAAGCTAAAAAGGTTGCTTTAATAATGTTGTATTTGTTTCTCTGTAGCGGTTAAAATAAGTAAGATAAATTAAAAAACAAAAACTTAAAGTTTTAGTTTTTTTCGAATATTTCGAAAAGTAAAAAGAAAGCTTAAATTTATTTCTACGATATTACTGGGCACAAAATTGTGCAACTTTGAGCCCATTTGACCGATGCTATATATCTCGTAGTTTCCGAGATACCCATCGAATTTGGGACAGCCTGTACATTTGTTAACAAGTTTTTAACAGTAATTTAATTTTGCGGTATTTTTATAGTCGAGGAGGCCTCAAATGGGCCACACGCAAGTCATTACAAGAACTACGCTTCGCAACATTCGGGAAAATTAGAAAAATATTTTGGTTGCCCAAACGGGGGGGGGGGGGAGTACCACCTTTAGCCCCTTTGTTATTCCGCCCTTGAATCAGATTAGAAATATGACTTGTAGAACGTTTTAATTAAGCTCTAGGTAAGTATGTAAATAAGTACCTAATTAATATTTAATTAATTTTTTAATTCTGGGTAAAATTTCGTAATTCAATACGATTAGATATGATTGTTTTGTTTAATGGTGGAATTTTTTAAAAATCCAATCGATATGCTTGGAATATCCTAAACTAAGTATCGGATAATAAATAATCTTCTAACCTAAATAATTACAAAGTAAAATTATTATACACAGACTTTAAAAATGAAATATCCCCTAATATGGCATGTATTATGTTACGCTCAAAATCGTGAATCTATAAAAGTACGTCAATGGCTAGCTAAAGACCTCAATTCGGGTGATATTGGGAATTATATTAAACAACCAATGAAAGGATGACTCAAAGCGGCTTAAACAATACACTCACACACATATTTAACTCAAAAAACTCTTAAACATTACGTAGGAGAAGTCATATCCACTAATATCCATATAAAGTCAAAATTAAGTTCGTGAAAAAATATAAAAGCATATTTGTGTGGCCCGAAAAAGAAGACGTTGACGATGTGTCTATATCGGACATTAAAAAGATTTTAAATTCATCTCAGATAGGCAGAAGGGGCGAACTTTCTTTTACAAATGATTTGTCTCCATTCAATATAATATAGCCTAGCATTTTTATTCGATATTTACAGTCTTTAATGAAGTTTTTGATTTATTATTTTCAGATGTTCAATAGTTATGTTAATTTGCTTCATTATTTACTTTTTAAGAAAGCATGAAAATTAAATTTCAAACCACCTGAAAGTGCTTTATACTATAAGGTTGTATTTCTTCTAACACAGTTAGATATTAAAATACAAATCAGATTGCATAGTTTTACCAAGAAATAAAAACTTTACATTGATAGGATGTCACCACCTGCAGACCGGTTTCGAACTCTTTTGTTCTCGTCAGTACAGGGTAGGTGTTTATCCCATACTATGACTATAGCTAGATGGCGCTAACGTATGTATACGACCGAAGAAAATTGATATTATATGCATTAGTATTAAAAACTTTCAATTGTTATGGCATGAACACCTACCCTGTACTGACAAGAACAAAAGAGTTCGAAACCGGTCTGCAGGTGGTGACATCCTATCAATGTAAAGTTTTTATTTCTTGGTAGAACTATGCAATCTGATTTGTATTTTATTATCTAACTGTGTTAGAAGAAATACAACCTTATAGTACAAGACACTTTCAGGTGGTTTGAAAATTAATTTTCATGCTTTCTTAAAATGTTTGCTACCATCTGACAAGTAAAAATAATTCTGTGTTTTTGCCATTATTTACTTGTTTGTATCTAGTTTTTGTTACCTAGTTAAAAAAGAAAAATGCAAATATTTAACAGTACATTTTCACGACTACTGCGGTGGTCAACTACGCTCCTCACTGTAATGCGAGCTATTTATCATGCAAATTCAATAGTCGGTCAAGTTCACCCCTGTGTGGGGCAAAGTTGACCATATAGATTTTTTTTAAAAATTTTACCTCAAAACCTGAAACACTATGGTTAATTAATGTAAGTATTAATAATATACTTCAAGGCCTATAATATCGTCCACATCAATACCCTTTTTCTAATTTTACACAAAGATAATTCATCTAAAGTTGCAAATCGGTCAACTTCCCCCCGTTTCACTCTACTTTTGGTTTTAGTTTTTTATTACTTTTCATAGCCATGGAAGAAGAAAACTTGATTTTAATATAGACGCAATAATCACTAAACATTTAAACGTGACTTACCTTGTATAACATCTCACACTATTAATAGAAAAAATAAATAAATATACGCCAAAAATACCCGCATACACCAATAATTGCATATTCGAAAACCGATTTGTTTAGGTTTTTCTATTGATCGAAATCAAACTCAAGATAAAGAGAATCACTTAAAAACAAAATTTCGTTCAGCTTAACTGTAGCTACCAAAGCAAGTTTAATCACATTATTAAATCTGATTCGCCAAGGTGTTAAGAGATAGATAAAATAAAGACTCGGCTTAATTGGTACAAATAAAAACATAGAAGGTGATGTAGGAATGGAGTAAGTATAGGATTATTTTATAGGTCGTAATAATCCTGCTGTTTGTTTTAGATTTTTTCAGTGTTTAATTTTGGTTACAAATACATTTTTTATTATGTCTGTAAATATTTTAAAATATTAGTAAAATATTTTTTATTGGGCCAATTTAAATAATTATATTTTAATATTACAATAAACTAGTATACTCAAAGTACTATAAAATATTCCACCCTATAAAATTAACTCAATACCGCGACAACAAAATATTAAAATTTGCACCTTTTCGTATTTTTTAAAAAACATAATTTTTATTTCAGAAATAATCGTTAAATAGAATTCAACAGAAAGAAATATTAATTGATTCTAAAATATTGACATAATTTTGATGATTTTTTAAAAATTATCTCGAGGCTTTACAACATTCACACAATATTATTTCTAATGTTAAACTAACTAAGCTTATCCAGTGTGTTTCCTAACCTCTCTGAAAAAATAAAGGAGGTGAATCCTCACCTTATTTAAAGACGAAAATGTGGTATAAAAGTTTTTCGCATGTCGCTTCGTTTTCGAAGTAAAGGGTGTTAAAAGAAAAATTTTGTGTTTTTTAAAATTTTATTAATTAATGCCAAACGATATTCTATAGTTTATTGCAGTGGTGCGCAAACTATTTTCATTTGCGACCCCTTATTTTGTGTAAAATTTTGTCACGACCCCCTGGATAGACAGTAGGCGTTTTTTTCATCGTCAACGTAGTTACATTGAAATTTTTCTGGGATTTGCTCTTACAGGGTCTTCTTAAAAGAGTGTCTTGACGTCATCGATTGAAATAACGCCATTTTAAAAAAGCGCACCAAACTTATAAACCATCATCGCTTTTTTCGCACTCGCACCGCTCCCAGAGCGCCTTAAAGGATTTTTCCTACGGTGCAGGTGTTTTATCATAACAAAAAAAAATCATAAAAATGTTATAAAAGTTGTAACATCATACAAATCAGTTAATGAATCGACACATAATTTTATGAAACAATGCTTTATTTATGCATAACTATATACATATTTTTTAATGAAAATACTTTTAAAAAACTTTACATCATAAGAAGTGAATGTGAGGTATGTGCTTGCAAAGAGCTCATGATTGCTTCTATATTCGGATCTGTATTGGAAATCGCAAGCCGCAAGTCATCCTCTGGATCCAATCGAGATAGATATTTTGTTTTAATGGCAACTAATTTTGAAAAGCCGGATTCACATGAGTAGGTCGATGCAAACTGAATCAAAATATTGATTGCCTTTCTTTTCAAATCGGAATATTCGTTTCCAATCGATAACCAAAATTTTTGGCAAGTTATAGAGAGTTAAATTAAATGCGCAATGTTTCGTCGCTTGAAACATCAATTACCTGTTCTTTTTTATTTAAAGGGATATTAGAATTAATAATATCAAACAAAAATGGATCACGGATCCAACCTAATTCATTTTCTGGAAATTTTTCGAACCTTTTTGTAAAGTTTTCTCCTAATTTTATCAAATGACGGGAAATCACGTTTTTAAATAACAAAAAATCTATATTATTTTCTTTAGTAAATTCTGAAAAGAATGGGAACATGTCTGTGTTGTTTTTGTTCAATTCCCCTTGCCAAAGTATCAGCTTATTCTTAAAAGCTTTAATTTTACTGCTCAATTAATTCCGTTCTTAAAAATGAATAATAGATTTTTCATAAATTTGAATTTCTTTGAATTTGGCGACCCCCAAAAATTTTCTCGCGACCCCTCCGGAGGAAATTTTCGGAAAATGATATTTGTTAAAAATAAAGGATTAGAACACTTTACTTTGGGTTAATTTAAAATTTTACAATAAGTTCATTGGCGGGGATAAGGGTAAGAACTTTAATTTTTTAGTTATTTTTCGTATTTTTATCATTATGTTGCGTCAAATAATACAAGTAGGCTTTGCTTCGTTGCCAAAAACATTTGCTTTCTCTGTACTACATTACGTAGGTACTTTTCATAATGGCTGAGTTAATCAATGAAGAAATGGCTCAAATTCATTTTATGTACGGTTTGGCAGGTGGAAATGCGCTAGAGGAGAGATGTTTATATGCAAAACGTTTTCCTAATAGACGAGTACCGTATTCAGAAACATTTACAAGATTGCACCTCAGGTTAGAGAAAACAGGTAGCTTTGCAAAAAGCAAAATAGGCGACTAACCACTTACAGTTAGAACCGTACAACTTGAGGAAAAGGTCTTAAATATGGTGGAAGAATGTCCAGGCACTAGTACGAGGAAAATCGGGAACGAGTTGAATGGGAGTTACCAAACAGTATTGAGTACCTTTTAGGACTATTTACTTTATCCTTATCAACTCATTTGACTTTTGTTCATGTGAGTTCATTATTAAAAGTTTTTAAATCAATTATTAAAATAATAATAATTATTGCTTTACTAATTTTTTTAACATATTTTGAAAACGAAGCGACATGCGAAAAACTTTTTTACCACATTTTCGTCTTAAAATAAGATGAGGATTCACCTCTTTTATTTTTTCAGAAAGGTTAGGAAAGACCCTGTATAATAAACAAACTGACTAAAGCTATACAATTATAATGATTTCTGAAATATATGTAAACGGTGCAAAAGTAATCAACCGAGAGGTCATTGTAAAATCACTACGTCAATTAGAAAAAGCAATCATTTTATTTTTGATTATTAATTAACTTATGTTGACCTGAATCACATATTTATTGTAACGTTAAAATATTACAAAGTTAAATTGGCACAAAAAATACGGGGTGATTCCTAAGTTGATACTTCTTTTTTAGCTGTGTATAGAAGGCATTAAAATAAACAACATTTTCAAATACCTTTTTTCAAAAAACTCAAAAATAAGGTATTTACATTCATTTTTCACGATTGATCAAATACTGTTCTGCCTAACTTGCCCGTTGAATAACATTAAGAAAACTTCTGGGTGTAGGGTGAACCCGCAAGGGAAAGCGTTCTACGTATAATCTCGATCGGCACTTTGACACTCACCCTAAATTAGCACCATATCTAGAAGTTCATTGTTTTCAAATCTTACCAATTTCACGTGTCACCAATTTATAATTAACTTTCTTCAGAAAAACACACTGCAGCGGATTGCTCAACACTGCCCGTAAATTGCATAACTAATAAGAGATAAGAAAAATAATATAAAGTATAGCGGGCTACGTTTTGATGACCAGGCTCGCACTTAGATTTTTTACTTCTGTATCTCGCCTATTTTTAAGTTTTTTGAAAAAAGGTATTTGTAAATGTTGATAATTTTAATACCTTCTTTACACAGCTAAAAAAGAAGTATAAACTTAGGAATCACCCTATATTATACGAAATTCAATAAAATATAAAAAAAGGAATGAACCACAAATATAGATCTAAAGTCAGTGAACTAACTGTATCAGTGGTAATTTAAAATATACCCATGTAAATTTACTTAAATATCTTCAATACAAGCTTACAGTGGCGTATATAGAAATTTGTTTCGGGGGGGGGGCCTAATTAAAAAAAATGTTTTGACTACAATTACTACATTTATTATTAACTGTTAAAACTATTTGTTTATTATTAGCTGACAAAAATATAGAACATTTAAGCAACAACGAACAAAACAATTATTTACTTAATACTAAAATCAAGATTTTTATTTTTTCTAGCAAATTCATTTATAACATCACCAATATCGATGCGAATATTTCGATGAATTGTCAGTAAAGTAAGTCCCACCAAACGATCTTCCCCTGTTCTGTTTCGCAAGTATGTTTTCAACCTTTTGAGAGTCGAAAGCTTCTTTCAGAGGACGCAGTACCTACTTACAGGAAGTACTGATAATATTATGAGTAGTGTATGTACATTTGGAAACATATATTTTTGACATTCTTGAAGGGCATCTACAGCCGTTTTCATTGGCTTTTGAAAATTAATGCATTTCATTTTCCACAATTCGAATTTAGCACGTAGTATTGACTAATTGTTCGTTTCCAAATCGTTCGAGTATTTTTGAATTGCAGGCAAAAGTTGTTTAAAATCTCTATCTTTTACGTTTGCAGAAATTAAAGTATCTAGCGATGTTATTGTTTCTCTCTGGTTTAAAAAAAGTTCGTCAAGAGAAAGTATTAATTCCTCAATAATTGGGTCAAAGAGAGAAATTCTGTAGTAGGTACTGTTCCGCATTTTCGGCTGGATAATATTCCCTGTATCTTTGAGTACCTACACGTCTAAGTAAAGAAATTTTAATGTTAAGCTGTTTAGCTATATCTTCTGCTTCTTTAAAAATGTCACGAAACTCTTTTTCAGCATTATTTCTTATGTTTTTTAAAAAGCAAGCAGCAGCCAAATCTATATTTACTGACTGTAAATATTCTGACAGTTTGTAGGTAAATGCCAAAGTCTTTTCTAGTATTTTTAATGAAATCAAAAAGGAAAAATTTAAAACTACATTGTGCAAAGATGGTGCCTTTCCAGAATCATCTGCGCGAGTGGTAATGATTTCTTCTAGCGCAGAGGAAATCTCAATAAGTGATTTCGAAAATATAGGGTATATATAGGGGGTATAGGGAAAATATAGCTTCATGCCTTTCCACCCACCTAGTTTCACAGTATCTTGGTAGTGATAAATGTTTTTTTCTGAATTACTTAATTCGCGTTTTAAAATCCCGCTTCATTTTGCAGATAATCAAAAGTATGTACAAACATCTCCCAGGGTCCCAATAACATTTTTCACTTGGGGAATTTTTGATCCGTCACTAAGGCACAAATTTAAGCAATGCTGACCGACAAGATACCAGAGCAGAGAGTCCAGTCTACAGACAGAGACAATAAATCAATCGGGGTGGGATCAACGGTGAACTTAGGCTTTGTCTTAAGGCGGCCGATAACAAAATTCGGTTTGAGTATTTTTGAATATATGCTTAAACCTTTATATTTCGGGAGGGGGAGGGGCGGACCCCCTGGGCCCCCCTTATATACGCCACTGCAAGCTTAAATGAATGTTAACTTACAATTATCATTTTATAACCTACTCAAAGCTATTGTTAGTACCGACAAAATGTACTTAAGTATTAGATATTAAGAAGGAAAGAAATTAGAACTCAAAGCCTTACTCCACTGTTATATTAATGAAATATTTTGATTAAAATAGAAATTTTCTACATGTTTCGAACGCAGAAGTATTCATTTTATGTCATTATCTTGACGTTTAAACATTGAATAAAACTAACAGTTTTTTATTTAGAATTTAAAAGTTGACTTCACTTCGGGTTAAACCGGAAGTGATTTTGAAGGTTTAAATTGGTCGAAAAATGACAATTAACTTAATAACTCCTTAAATTTTGTTAAGGGATGTATTTTGTAAAAGAACACTTGCTTATAGTCCGGCATATTGAATGCAACGTCTTTCTGTAATGCATTGGTGAAAATATATTTTTGAGAGTAAAATTCCGTGTTTTCTTACATACATAATAATATCATCACCTGACAACCAAGCTTATTAACTGAATATATTTATTTTTATCGCTATATAATACGAGACATTATAAGGGCTTATAAATTTCAAAGAAACCCATCTAATTATTAATAATCAGTAGGATTAAGGTGCTAATAAAAATGTCATCATATATCATTATTAAACATTTGATTAAATTTCTTGGTGGACACATGCGAACTTAAAAATCCTACAAATAATACGATGCGTGATATGTTTTGATTAATTGTTAAACTTATTGTGTCATTTTGTTTAAGTATTTAGTAAACTTAATTAAGTCAAAATAAAATATTGCAATTAAATTTATGAACACTTAAGAGTTAAAATATTATTTTGATAAATAGTTAATACAATATTATTTTATTAAAAACAGCAACTGATACTATAAAATAAATCAAAACTATTCTGCGTTAATTGGTGGGTTGCACAAAGAAATATATTTCTCGTTGAGCTTAACCACTAATATTGCTAGATAATAAAATACAAATCTGATTGCATGGTTCTACCAAGAAATGAAAACTTTACATTGGTAGGATGTCACAGTCACCACCTGTAGACCGGTTTCGAACTCTTTTGTTCTCGTCAGTACAGGGTAGGTGTTCATAAGAATTGAAAGTTTTAAAACCTAATGAATATAATATCAACCTTCTTCGGTCGTATATATACGTTAGCGCCATCTTTTGGTAGTCCCATGCAATCTATCTAAGTATACCCGTCAAGGGATTTACAAGAATTGTAAACCGGTCTGCAGGTGGTGACATCCTACCAATGTAAAGTTTTCATTTCTTGGTAGAACCATGCAATCAGATTTGTATTTTATTATCTAACAGTGTTAGACAAAATACAACCTTATAAGGCACTCTCAGGTGGTTTGAAAATTTATTTTTCACGCTTTCTTAAACTAATATTGACTCAGATTTGTCAAATGTTGGCAGCTGTGAGTATTGTCACGCTGTCAGATCCCAGTTCTTACAAATTATAAGGTAGTTGCGCAGAAATACAAAGTTGGCTTTGCAGCCTCTGATTAAATTTTGTCTTTTTATGAAGCAGTTAAGGCCCAATTTTATAAAGTCCTTTTAAACCTAAGTTTAAACCGAAGAATAATTTTAAAATCGTAAAAATATCCGATATGGTCGATTCATAATGTAGGATTGACTGCAAAGTTCAATTTAAGAGTAATCAAACAACATTATTTTAAGTTTTGACCAAGTAAATCCCTTTTAACTCGAACTTTGCTCTCAATTCGACATTATAAAGTGACCATTTTTGACATTTCTTCGATTTAAACTGAACCTTGGTTTAAATTATAGATGTTCATGTGCCCAATTTTGTAACGTCGATTTAAACCGTGGTCCAGTTTAAATCGAAGAAATGTCAAAAATGGTCATTTTGTAACGTGGGATTGACAGCAAAGTTCGGGTTAAAATTGATTTATCTGGTCCTAATTTAATATAATGTAACACATAACATAACAAGTTATGACCGGGTTGATTACTCTTAAATTGAACTTTGCTGTCAATCTCTCTTTTTTACTATTTTAGAATTATTTCTCGGTTTAAACTTAGGTTGAAGAGGACTTTATAAAATTGGGCCTCGGAGTAATGATGAGATGTTATAAAGCGATGGATCAGGAATAAACCCAAAATCCACTTTAGACATGGTTTAGACCACAGCAAAAGCTTTATAGGGATCCAGACCCAAGACTTACGAAACAGTTGCTTCAAATGAACTGGAACAAGTTGAGAATCATTACAGGAATTCTGACACGACACATGGCTGTCAAGAACCATCTGCACAGAATGCAATTGTACAATGGAGACCTTGACTGCAGATTATGCGGAAAAGACAGGGAGACTATACAGCACATAGTTTGCCATTGCGAGTCACTAGATCGGAAAAGGTAACAAATACTCGGGCAACCAAAACTGGAACCAGAGGACATCCTTACCCTCTCCCCAGTTGACCCACACAAACTAGTGCAAGAAACTGGGATTACGGAGTGGGTGTAACAACCAAAGAGGGTAGCTCCTTATTTTAAAAGTGCATGCATTAAAAACTTCTGTCTCTGGTTCCGTTCTAAACAGAATTTTTGAGTCAATATTATCTGTAATTATTATACTAATATTTCACTGATATACACAGTTATAAACAAACATATGTTGGTGCTTTTGCGCTACCTACCAGACCTCATAAACCTTTAAACAAATTTGCAATAAAAATTGTATTTGGGTTGCGCGGGTTGATAACAGAAAATTGTTGTTGACATTTATTTATTTTTTAAGTGTAAAAAACAATATCAAATATTAACAGTGAATATAATTATAAAATACTTACGCACTACTTACGAAACATCTCTCAGTGGCGTACATTATTACTAAGATCGTTTAAGTCGGATGCACAACTCACAAGTAGGATTTGGAACAAAAATCGCATTTAAAAAAAATTTAAAGATGCTTCCTATTATACAGGCTGGCCGTTTAGTGTTGCAAAATACAATAGCTCCGTTGCTATTTCAAATAATTACATCAAAAATGTTAATATAAAAGTTGAGAGTCAGTAAGTGAGTTATTATGCAAAATTATTTTTGACTCTATAGGGTCGTGGTTCAAAAAGCACAACAAGAAAATAATTATTTTTTTAAATAGAACACCCTTTACCTACATTATTTTGCATTTTTAAATTATACTAGAATTCTATATCTATTTTGTATAGCACACTATACAGGGTGCTACAAATTCGTGTGCGTACAAGGGGATCTCGAAAACGGTAAGAGATACGAAGATGGTTAAATTGAGGCAAAGTTTTTTTAAAAATGGACTTGAATTTTTAAATACAGTTTTAGTGACTTCTAAGCCTTGGAAATTTAATACAAATTAAAAGTTATTACAATTTTAAAGTTTTGTCATCACTAGTATTTCAAATTATCCTTTCTTTACTATTACGGCTCTGGCAATTATATTTTGGATTACTTAAATATTAAAATTACATTACAGAAAGTTATGGCCGTTTATTTTTTCAAAAATATTTACCGTCACAATACGCTAGGAAGTAAGCCAGTTTTTAAATCATGAAAAGTAATTTTATTTTTATTAATATTTTATTTATTTTATTAATGTAACGTATATTTTAAGTCCTATGGTTTTTGCCTTAAACCTAGACCGAAATACTGTAAAACAGAAAAAAATATGCTCCCGAGTGAAGAAAAGGTAACTGGAGTATTAGTCTAGTTATGTTACTGTGATGCGCTTACGTTTGTTTCAAAAACAATTTTTTTTACTGTTTATAAGATCTGATGATGCTAGTTTCAGGTGAAACATGAAACAAAAACAAGGAGACAGAAAAATATTTGAGGCCGAGACTTTGGGTTTTTTTCTTACAAAATATTAAATAGGTATCAGGCCTCTTTGAGTAAAGATGGACGGATTTTTCAAATCAGAAATCTTTTGTCTTTTTTAGTTTGACTTTAAATGTTCAGGACCGTAATGAATTTATTAGATGACAAAACGTTAACATTTTAAAAACATTATATTAAATTTCTAAAGCTTAGAAATCCCTAAAACTGTATTTAAAATTCCAAGTCCGTATTTAAAGAAATTGGCTTGAGGTTGGTAACTAAAGGATCAAACGTCGAATTTGAAAACTAATAATGTCAGCTTATAGAACATAAAAAACGGCTATAAAAAAGTGTTTTTTTTTTTATTTTTTTTCTCAAGTCAAAAATGAAAGCGCAAAAAATAAAAAACCAAAAATGGAAATGTCGGTTTTTTTCGAATATCTCGCATTCGGAATAATTGGAATTTTCTTTCACCAAATTATTAACCCCTATAATATGCAGCTTTGCCTCAATTTAACCATCTTCGTATCTCTTACCGTTTTCGAGATTCCCTTGTACGCACACGAGTTTGTAGCATCCTGTATGTCTAAATTTAATTGTTTTAAAGATATTGAAATTTAAATAATGACATTTATACCACTTTGACAGGCTGCTGCGTCCAAATGGTGCATCTTAGAAAAAAAAACTATTTTCAAGGTCCTATCTTGGTTTCTTAAATATACCAACTTTCGGTTTAACCTGTAAACCAGTTTTTTAGGTATAACCGTTAAGCGCATAATCCTAGGGCGCACTTCTCTATTGCTTTAAATTTTAGTTAACTCTATGGCGTACGGATTTATAGGGGTTTTAAAATAATAATTTAAAGAGTAAAGTACCTCTAGCAAATAGTTTATTTTGAATCTAATATTAACTCTCAAAACGACCAAATATAAAAGTTCAATAAACTGGCATAACCAGTGGCGTGCGTATGATCAATTTTATTTTTATTTATTTTTAAAAATATTTACATCTTAAATACGCGTGATACGGAACAAGGTAATTACCAAAAATATTGACTATTTAACTGTTTCATCTAAAAAATACTATACGTTAAAAGCAGTGGCGTGCTATATTTTCTGCAATAAAATTAAATTTGTAATGTGACAAATTAGAAAATTTTCGAATTTCCCTAATTATTTTACATTAAACGCCAGTGACAAAAAACCTATAAATATTAAATATTATTTTGCTTATATGGCCAACTGATTTAAATTTTCGTATTTATGTCTGTTTGGATCTTTTCTAATTTTTCACATGGCAAGAATAAATTAGTAGATGTCACATGTACAAAACTTAAATTTATTTCAAAAAATACAGTACGCCACTGCTATGGCCGTATGGTATTTTTTAGATGAAGCAGTTAAAGAGGCAACATTTTAGGTACTGTATTCTTCAAATTATTATTTAAAAACCCCTATAAATCCATTTGTACGTTAATAAGTGAACTAAAGTTGTAAACAATAGAAAAGTGCGCCATAGGATAGTGGCCGATCCAGCATTTTGCTGGGGGGGGGGGGGGGGGCAAACAAAAACCCATTTTGTAAGGCTCCAGTGGGGGAGGGGGGAGGGCGAAAGTGTCTTCACTTTAGGAAGGGCCCCACAATGCCTCCCCCCCTGGCTACGCCTATGCCGATACGGATAATAAATATGCATATTTAGGATCTGTTTTAAGTGTTTAATAAAACAATGTATAATACTATGAAAAATATTCTATAATTTTTTAAGTAAATATAAAATCATAAATATAACAGTATTTCTTCCTTTTATAAAGTAAATATTACTAATTAAGTAACAAGCATAATAAGCATATACATTAATAATATTGTAGGTAAATCATAATTTATTAATTATACAAACTTTGTTATTATGATGAAGTTGTAAATCTTTACTGCTCGACGTATAATGAACAAACACCTTTATGTTCTACTACGTTACAATGACATTGTTTAAAAATGTGTTTGACGGCTATAATCCACTACTTTATTGGACTGAGGAGTAACTTTAATTGACTAAGAGCGGAAGAATATGCAATGTTAAAAGTTCATAATATTATCTTCTTGCTTAAAACTATCAGTTTTTATGTGCTGTTGAAAAATTTTATAGAAATATCATAGGAGCACACTAGGATATTTAAAAAAAATGCAATTTAGGTCTTAAATTTTAGTAGGTACCTAAAATGCAGTAGAACATAAAACTTTATATGGTCATCCCCATGGTAACTTAACCAGGGCAAAAAGGTAAGGAAACAAAAAATTAAGTTAAAAATTTGAAGTTTAACCGGTCTTAATGTATTTTTGCCTACATTATTTAAATTTAAATAAAAGTACATTGTATATCTAGTAGGTAAAGCTGAACATTCATGATTGTATGTGGAGGCGCAAGCCGAGACTGACAATACGGAGTCCGGGAATGTGTCTTTTTCTACGAGGTATACATACTATTTTTCCGTAAATCGAAAATTATTAAAAGGACATATAATGTATTAGAATGAACTTGTTAAAATTTTGAAATAAATATTATTAACTTTGTTTACAAATAAAGGATGCCATTAAATATTTGTGTTGTAACTATGGAAACACAGTAATATTGAATTGTCAAGCTTAACACATTTTAGTTTACAAGTAGCCGTACAGAAATAATATTTCCTTACAGTACAATAATAAATATTTCCTAACAGTTATTTTCCGTTGCCTAGCAATGACTAAGTGTAAGAAAATATTAACTTTTTTTTCAGAAATGTTATCAAAAATGTCAATATATCCAATCGATTTTCGGAAAAATATATTTTTGTGGATTTTCTTTTAACTGTATTTAGTAGTGAAATAGCCGACAATATCGCAAACTTTTTCTGTATTTCTTAGGTGGTTTCAAAATCGTGTGTTAGACTCGTATACAGGGTGTCCTGTAAGTATGGGTCAAACTCTCGGGAGTGTTTCATATACATGTTTTTATAGTGCTTCCTGACCGATATATCGAACTCCTTAATAACCCTTTTTCGTATTAACATTTAAACCACCTTGTATATTTTTATAAAATTTGATATTTATTTAATGATGACAGTTTTTTATGTTGGGTTGCTTAAAGAGTTTTAACAATAATTAACTAACCATCAACTTTGACTGTTATATAAATAACATTGGCAGACTTTATTTACTCACAATTAAACTTGCTTCATTAGGAAATTAAAAATTAAGGTAACCGGATCAATATGATTGTGAGGAAATTATATCTGCCAATATCATGTATGTATGTCACCATCAAAGTTGCTGATGGTGAGCTAATTATTGTTAAAACTCTTTACGCTACCCGACATTAATGTCCTAAGCCGGCTACAGACAGAAAGATGTACGCGTACACCAACGCGCCGGCCAAAACGCTCGTTCATCAATGTCTGTGTGTGGATCATGGCCTTCTAGATTTTAAGAAGAGTAAGGAAGAAACTATATAGGCCAGTTCATTGAATAGTGGGGAAATTTTGACGTTTGCCACGTATATGACGTAGGTCGTGGCCAGCTGCTACATATTCTAAGTAAACAAACCGATGTCTACGTTTTACAACGTGACAAGCAAAACTAACCTTAAAATACATTCTACAAACAAACAAAACTAACCTCAAATTATTTAGTTCTGGCCGCTGACATGGAGGTCTCCACTCAAAGTTAGGCCCCCCTCAAAGACTACCCCGCACCGAGATCACTCAAAGTCAATGAATCGGATTGAGATTCTGTCTCACTCACTCTTTTTACAATAAACTGCAATATTAGAATTTAAAAAGTTACCTCTTTAAAACGTGTTAAAAACCCATTATTGAAACTTTCTGCCGAGCGTTTATTTACGAATATCACATTAGAAGTTATATTGATTAATCCTTTTTTTTCCTACACAAATCAACTTTTACGAGATTCAAAATTACATTATGTGAGTAACTAAGTAAATATTTTGTGGATTGCTAATAGCACTAAATTTATGTTGAAGTAAATTTGTTGTCGTTTGCGTTATTATACAGGATGTTAAATAAATTATTTATTATATTTAAACCGGTCCTAGAGAAATATGCCTAACCTTTTTTTATATCAGTCTATTAATTTAAATGGTGTCAGTCCGTATGCGCCACACGATCAATGTATAAACCATTCACCATAAATCTGGCAGCGCTGTATATATGCCAACTAACAGTGATGTATTTGCAATTTGAATTTGCAAGTTTTTAAAGCGTATTGCATAAAATTTGAACATTAATTAATAATTCTGAAGGTGATACATAACTTCAGTGGCGTATTTGGGCTGCCGGGCTGCAGCTCCCCTGAGCCTAGGAGCTCGGGTCTAAAAGTCTAGAAATGCAACCTAATTTTTCTTCTCACGCTTGGACACTTAATTTAAATCTTTAAATAATGTATTCTTGGCTTACATTACAAAAGGTCGTGTAGGAAACGTTTAGTTTTTAAAATGTTTCTTCTAAAAGTCCTGTTTTATATAGAGATTAAGGTTTCAGACGCATATCGTTTAAGTTTTAGTTTAGATTTATGATGCAATTTTAAAGGAAAACGAATAATATTTTATAGTATTTTTATATTATATACTTGTCTGTTCCGTTTTCCCTTTTTAGAGCTATTTTAAATCACCAAAAGTATACCTAACCCAATGCAATAAAATATTTTTATAGCAAAAACAAAAAACAATTAGATTGGTTTTATTTTTAAAGAGAAAAATTAAAGTAAAATTTTAATTGAAACATTTTTTATGGAAGAAGTGTAATAATTTAAAATTAAAAAAAATAGTGCGGGAAGAAACGAGAATGAGCGATATTTATATTATTTTTATTCATGAAAAACCGAGGCCGAAAAACGCTGGTTAGAGTCATACATACGTCTTATGTTAAAATTATGGATTGAAACCAATATTCATATTTTTCACAAATATAAAAAATGTTTTTTTTTTAAATAAAGAGCCAGCTATGAATATCAAATAAAATTAAAAAAAAAACATTTACAAAAACAAATTTAATCCAACCGTGCAGAGGGGGGAGAGGTAATAATTTAATTTTTAAACTTTGATAGTTGTTAGGTGAACTTTAAACGAACTTTGGGCGAGGCCCCAAGAATTATTCCCCAACTGTCCCTCTCTTCAGAAAATTAAATGTCCTACTTAATCACTGAGCCCCCCCCCCCCCCCCGAGTATATTTTCTGGCTACGCCACTGCACACCTTATATCTAAAGCTTCCAACTTAACTTATTAATTCGGTTAAAATTTAAAAAAATTAAAATAATACTATACATTGGTGTAAACAGCCTTTCAATTATTTTAAATACTTATCGTGTTATCTTAAGTACCTACATAATATCTAAAGTAAATTAACTAAAATGGTTACAAAATATATACGCTCGTTACATTTTAAATAAAGCAATGACCTACAGTCCTTAAGTGAGGTGAGAAATGAGTTTCCAGTTTTACCCTTAGGTTTTAAAACCCCCTTTTTATATTTAAATTTTTATATACAGGGTGTCTTAGATAAGATCCAGAGATGGGTAAATTAGAAAAAAGTTGCGCCCTACTAAATTCTGTAACATTGTGTTTTAAAATTTAAAAAACTCCTAATCTAATAATTGCGAGGATATTTAGGCAAGACCCAATTTTCGCGATTTCGTTTAAATTTTTTTCTGACTCTGTATGAAAAGATATATTAAAATAAAGTTAACATTCTCATTATCAATGAAATGAAGCTTAGCTGCAAGCGGACAGAGTAGTGCGTCTATCTTTTGCATTAAAGTACACAGGGACGCCAAAGGTAATGGGTTCCCTGGGCAGGGCCCGCTCTAGGGGACGGCAACCTGGGCCCCTGCCCAGGGCGGCAAGCTGGAAGAGCGGCATGAAAAATCCAAAAAAACACCATAAACTACTATATATATGAAGTTTGAACCATTCCAATTCCCAGTTAACAAATTTAATTTCCTTTGTTTTGCCGTGCCGTCTTAATTTTAAAACAGTGACAATTTCGACGGATCCCTTTTCTTTTTAATATTATAATAATATCAAGCAATTCCGCGACAAAGCAAGCCGAACAACGCCGGCACCGGCACCGGTACTTTTTTCCGAACAACGCCGGCACCGGCACCAGTACTTTTTTTGGTCATGGCGGCGTCGCAGCAAAGGACAAGCCGGCGAGCGGCGAGGAATAGACAGACAATTTGCTGTTGTGGTAGGTATAAAACGAAGAAGGGATAAAAAAGGCGGCAATTTCTTGTTTTGCCCAGGGCGGCGTTATTGCTAGAGCGGGCCCTGTCCCTGGGGCCCACGTAGACAATAACAGGCTGTTTCGTTTTTGTTAGAATTCATCAGAAAGCCATAACCCGTAAGCGACCTCAAATACAGCGAGACTGTTCTTTTAAGGCGTTTTTAAGAAATAAAAACGCGATGAAAACCCAGTAACGCCATCAGTAGGAATCAACTCAATGCAAAAGATATAGCCATCTAACGTGAAAACGTAGATGACTATCTAGCGTAACGTAGCCCTTCAAATGTAGTGAGAAAAAAATAAAAACGAAATCGCGACAATTCGGTTGTTGTTGTTGCAGAATTTGGTAGGGCCAACTAATTTAACCATCTCTGTATCTTCCATGTTTTACGAGATCCCTGTAGAGTCCATCCTTATCTGGGACACCCTGTATATAGATAAAATATCCCATTTATTTAAACATAAAATTTAAATAAATTGTGGCCAAACTCATAAAAATACAGAGCGTTAAGAAGTCTGGAATGTTGGGAATCTTCTAAATCTTTAATGCACCACCAGAAACTTTTTGCCTGTTATTATACGAAAAAGTCTTAAGGTAGGTAGAGTGGTAAGAGCCACAAATATGACATTCTTATTTACATTTCCGACTTCCGTAAAAAAATTAGGCGACAATAACACCTGTTGATACTACACAGAGATGTATTCAGTAAATTAATACAATCATTAATATTATATATATTTTAAATTAATTAATATTATATATCCTACCTTGTATGATAGAATAGATTACTTTAACACTCCTCCATTTCTTCCTCTCCTACAGAAATAAACAAATTACCACTTTAATCAATTCAATAAAACTAATCCTGTAAAACGTATAATGTTCCAGTATAAATTTTAAAAATACGTATCTATAAATAATAACAGTCAACGTGGACTATAAGAAAGCCCCATCTAATTTATTCTAATAAATATTCTATTGACCTTCAAAGCGGACTCTCCATGAACAATGAACTTTATTATTTTTTTTAGGGTTTTCATTGGCCTATATTTTTTTCCTAGATTTTTTTCTGCATGAAAATAATTTTCTCACAGCCACATAGATACCACCTTTTTATTGATGAAACAAAAATTCAATCAATTGTTTAGTTTTTTTTGTTGTTCACTTCAAGAAATCCGGCAATTTAATATGGGAAATTTTTGCGAGGTCAGATCCACTTAGATCCGGTTGTACAATAAGAGCTTAAGTACGAGTTTTGTAAAGTTCTACCTTAAGTTGAACTTGGTTCAAAAAAGTATTTCTGTCGTATAATCAATTCCTAACCACAGGACTGCACAGGTGGGATCAATAATTAAATTACCATGCTGGCAATGGTTAAGTTGTCAAAAAACCATCAAACTTTATTTGTTGTCAAAGTTTGGGGTATTTACCATTTGTAGCTACTTTTTCCATGTATTCTAACATAAAATTATATGCAAATTTTACTTCCAAAAAATAATGTCTGCTAATAACTTTTGTTAAGGAGTTTGAAGGTACTTTGGAAAATAAAAAAAAAACAGATAATATTACTATTAAAGAAAAAATAGAAAGTTAGAGAAATATTGACACTAAATTTAATTACGAAAATTGGAATATGATCAGTTCCCGGTCTGTAGTTTTGGGGCCGTCCTCGAACGTTTTTTATAGCTCCAACTACATCCAAAAAATCTTCACCATCCGATTCGTCTGATAAGTTCAGAAAGTGTTCAACCTCATCATTCGCATTCATAACTTTAAAATATTATTACCACAAATTTTAAAAAATATTTTTTTATAAGGTTTATTGGGTTATATGTCATCGGTCATTAACTTGGTTTAAGCCTAGAAAATTGACAACTTAACTGAAAAATGAAAGCGCAGCAGAACCTCGGTTAACTTTAACTAGAACTTAAGTTCTTATTGTACAACCGGATCTTAATGGAAAATAATGTTCTCGGATAGAATTTAAAGATGTTTTTATTAATTTGGTTGATGGAAATAAGTCATTGAGTAAAATACAAAAATTCTATAAGTCAAGAGCGTCCTTCGATAAAAACGTTCAATTTTTACATTTCCATTGTATTTTGGTTAATTTATTTAAAATGTGTTTTCCCATGTCATTTTGACACATAAATCTATTAAATCCAACATCGTTGAATTTGTCATTTAAGGGACTATTGAATTTTTTTTTAGATATACATAACAATCTATTTAAAATAAAAAAGTTAGTCGTTTTTCTGACTAACCCTGTATAACTACAGAAATGGATGTATCCTTCCTAGATGTGCCATTTTTAACTTTATGAATGTACCAATTTCAAAAAATTATATTTATTTATTTTTGAAATATTTGAATATTCCAAACTTTTTTGACAGCATCTATCTGTATCTAACCAGTATCAAACTTTTCTTATCCGATTCTCTTTCCAACTTTTATAATTTTTTTCTAAATTTAAAGCGCATAAACAAAGGACCAATAAAAGAGATTAAAAATAAAAAACGCCACTGGAAAGACAATTCTCGATTTCTTGTCAATCCAATTTGCCACTTCTTGAGGGGTCATTGTCGTCCATGCGGGAATTGGAACGTGTAAGTTGTTTCCGGGCTTATCGGGAACGGGAATTGTCGTCACGCTATCCTCTACGTTAATCAGTTCGTCCTGACTGTTGGGTATTCGGATTGTGGGGATGGATTGTACTGATGATGGGATACCCTGAAAATAAAACAAAAATGGGTTCATTTAAGAAAGCATAAAAAATTAATTTCAAACCACCTAAAAGTATATTATAGGTAATCCTTTAAAAAAAAGCTTTAATTTGAGGTTACCAGTAAAAAATAACTTTTTTTAAAATATATTACATTTTTTTTCCTAGAAACAAAATTAATACAAATGGTGTTTATACTCCACTTACTTTACTTTTACCTAAATATAATTTGTTGTTTCTGTTTTTGTATGAAACTCTCCCAAACGTCATACTCCGTTATCATAAACAACCGTATTTGTGGAAGAAAAAATAAATCTACCTGTAAATTCCTAAAGTTTACTACTTTCTAATTATTGCATATAGGTTAAATTGTTTATTTCCGATCAATTAATATATCAATTTAAGTTCTAGAAACTGAAAAAATATAAATCTTTTTACGCGTAATTAATTACTGGCATCATTACCGTTATCAGATTATAATTCCTCGTATCAAACACTGGAGGCGCTGCAAGTCGGCACATGCATGCATGTTGATTCTCCGTAACGATGGGTCAGTACAAAGCTAACAACGTAAGGGTAGGGTTGCTGCGTGTTTCATGATAAATACGATGTAAACAAAATGCACCCACTGAAAATTCAGTTTTTTCAATAACGACCCTATATAAGGTTGTCATATATTTAAAAAAAAATTACTGAAAAAGACAAAACGGATAAGTTTGGATCCAATGGTCGTGAGTTTAAGCCCGGCGGAACAGAATATATATTCTGTGCCGGCAGCCTGCAAACTTTTAACATGAGGTTCGTAAGTTTGGTCGTATAAAAAATATACTGTTTAATTCTAGTGGATTGTCCATATGTCACTCAGAAGTTTAAGTAGAAGTTGAGCCGTAGAAAAAATATTTTGTATAACTCAAGTGGATTGTTCATTTTTCGCTAGAAAATTTACTTCTCGAAGATATACTTAGACTATTTGAGCATATCACTAGGTACTTACGTGTACAGTCAGGTAATTATTCTGGATTATAGGATTATCACGGTCTGGCTTTTCATTTAAGCTCGTACAAGATCTACTTTTATAAAGACTGTTGTAGGATTCCGCTCTTCTGAGTTGTCGTCTTGCAAGACTTGGTGTCACCGCTCCTTTCAGGATGTATTTACTGCTTGGTTTCTTTACCTCAACTTGTTTCCTGAAATAATTACAGTAACTTTGCATGAATAATATAAAAAAAATGTAACCACCCTGTATTTTAATGATAAAAGATGAAATGTCAAGCAACTTGGTGCATTTATTGATTTTAGGGTTAATTATGACATTGACATTAAAAGTGACAACAATTATTAGTTACGCAATCCAAGGACGTATTGAAAATGGCCGCTGATGGCAAATACTGCTTTGTAATTGGTACACGTGACCATAAAAATGACATTGCTGGTCGTATTTAACGGGTAAATGAACACTTTTTGCCATCAGCCGCCATACATGTAATTTAGAGTCCCTAATTAGGGCTGCCTATGCTGTGATAGTTATATCTACCTGAGGCCTAATTCTCTAAATCGAGGAACAGCCTTCTCATGAGATAATTCGCTTTTCCATTAGTGTCACCTAGGATTTTGAAGGTTTCAAACCGACTCCGCCCAATTATCTCATGATAAGACTTGTTCCTCGATTTCGAGAATGCTAATAAGAGAGATGAAAGGCATGGCAGATTATTGAGGTAATTTTTTTCACTTAATAATTAAATAGATAAAGTTGTTGGACCTTTAGTTTACACAACTTGAAAATGACCAAAAATTTATTTATATTTCCTGAATAACAAAAATAATAGTAAATATTAAATATTACTACCATACAACTTTATAGGGAAAAGTGTGTAATGATCAGGTAATGCTAATTCTATAGGTTCAATTTAAGGTTTATTCAATAATACCGTATTCTCTTACCTTCGTCTCCAAATAACATTTACAAATGCAAATTCGGCCATTGAACAAAATATAAAAAAGGAACATCCCAAAAACCATATTTCACTGGCTTTAATGTAGCTTACTTTTGGTAAGTTTTTAGTAAGTCCCCCATTTAGGGTAATGAATGAAAGCATTGTTGAGGTACCTGGAAATTAAAACCAAAAATGGAGAGCCTGTATACCTAGCTACAGTAACACAACCATATTAAAAAAAAATTAGAATGGTCAAATGTAAAATATTTGCACTGGTTATGTCCCTACAAAAAACTACTACTACACTAAATTACTCTTACCTAGAACAGCTCTTGGTGCACTAGCATCAGCTTGTAACCAAAATGTTACCCAGGAAGTAACTACCAAAAACATTGATGGTAAAAAGTAATCCATAATGTAGTAACCGACTTCTCGGCGTAGCTTAAATTTGAAAATAAGTGCACTATAATTGCCAACTGTAACAAGGAAAAGTTAAAAATAATATTTTGGTCCATTAAAAATTGTCTTATATTGCTCTTTTATTTAAATTAGTCCGAAATAATAGAGGTCTGCGGACAAAAATTGGCTAAAGGCAGGGTTCTGATTGTCGCGACTATCGGAAGTGTACCTTAATAGGCAATTGAATATAAATAAAATATGTATGGATACTTTAAAAAAAAAATAGAGAAAAATAAAAAATAGATAATTAATTAGTATTAAGACAATATTAATAACAATAACTAACAAACACTTTTAATTTGTTATTTTAAAAATAAATATAGTAATTTTTTATACTTAAAAGTAACGTAACTTATCTCAATGAAAGTAAAATACACCTAAAATTATTCTAGTCTTTCCTAAATCTTTCATATACGATTTTCGAAATTTTTTACAAACGATCTTATCTAGAATACTTGAATTGTCTAGTTTTTCAATAATAATTCGTATTTTTTCTTCTGAGATTATTGATCTTCTATTATTTTTAATCAAACTCAAAAAACCGCAGTGGCGGTGCGTCAGATGAAGTAGGTCACCAGAAAAAAATAAAACCAGGAGGACAATATTAAATATTAATGTAACAATACAGCCATCATTTTAGCCCTTAAAAAATAATTATTTTCGAATTAATAATATTAATTTAATCCAAATGTAGCTATGCATAATAGGGTCACGATGGACAATAATTATAAAAACTCGTGCATTTTGGCCCGCCCTGGCCGACCGTGTCCACAAGTGAAGATAAAGACCCAACGTCCAAGTGGCTTTTCACCGTTGCTATGGTTACGTAACGTCAGTCACGCGAGAGCATGTACAATTTGCACATGGTGATGAAGGGCAATTTAAAAATGCACCATTAGATTAGCATTGGTTCGCCTAACCTTAAAGTATTTATTTTGAGGCTTCGCGAAACTTATGATTATAGATATTGTTTTTACATGATTTACTGTGTGATTCAAAATTGTTGTATTTATTTTTCAGTTAATTCAGTAGCGTACGTACCTACTTAGTTTAATTTTTATTGTGTGGTTGTACTTAATAAAAATATAAATTAGTCAATGTTTGTTTATGTACCCGCACTATACCTAGCTCTTCAACATTTTTTAAGACCGCGAGCAGCCACTGATGTACCGTCTTGCCCTCCACTAGAACCAGCCCTACTAGTAGACTCAAGGTAAATTATGTTCTGCTTAAAATATTTATAATATTAATTTATTTATTTATTCTATGTTGAAAGCGACAGAAAAATGCTGCGACGGAGAAATATCGTCGAGAGACTGCATCCCTACAATTCCTGGATTATTGTGGTTCGGAATTCTTTGAAGTAAGTAGAAAGGTGGTGATTGTTTACCAAACTACTTAGCTTCGAACCTTAGTTCCGAACCAACGCAAAGTCAAACAATAAGGAGTAACCTGTTTACCGGATAAAAACACGAGGTGGCCTATTTTACCTATAATATGTAGGTACTAAACGGGTCTCAGTTAAGGTTTATGTTTTCATGGATACTTTCATCTGACAATTTGACATATGTGACAAAACGATACGTAAAAATTGATAAACTTGTTATTTAGTATGGTAACATAACAAAAAAGTAAAGGTGTTTAACTTAAGTGTAAATTTTTATTTAAACTAAAAATTATTAATGCAGTCTTCTTTTAAAAATAGTTTTTCGAAAGGTTAGTTTGTGTAGGTAGTTAAGAAAGTTCATGGCGAGACCAAATGTAAAATTAGAAGATCAAGTTGATGCTGCATGGAAGGAATATTCCCTTGATGGTAAGGTTTTATAGTTTTATGCGATCACGTGTCTACAATACAAATAGAGGAAAGAACACTTGTATAGATTAGAAAAATAGGTCCTGAAATTGGACAATAATTTTATTTATATTAAAAATGTCTTATTTAATTAAATATTTTGGTTTTAGCTCCTCCAATACCCAACCCAATTCCCGAACATACGCAAGGTAAATATAGATGCAGAAACGTGTATTTTAAAGAATATAATTCGGGCATATTAGATGAAAATTTAAAAACTCAACTGGTACCACTGGTATCAACCTTTTAAGAGCATCCAAACAATATGTCTAAATTCTTCTTCAAAATTACCAGCTCCAAGTGAAATTAAATCTACATACAGGGTGATTCACGGTGGATGGTACGACAGGGGTATACAGGGTGCTACAAATTCGTGTGCGTATAAGGGGATCTCGAAAACGGTAAGAGATACGAAGATGGTTAAACTGAGGCAAAGTTGCGTATTTTGAGGCTTAATAACACTGGTTAACAAGATTTTTGTCCCAAGCGCAAAAATGTCTGATTTCAATATAATTTTGCATGCTGAAATCAATCATGTTTTCAGAATTTCTCCATCACCCTTAGTTTTTATGTTCCAGTATATGTGATTATTTACCTATAAAATGCACGCATAGGTCTGTACTATAAGAGTCATCTAACAAAAAACTTGTGTCAGGCATTGCTATTTTATTATTTGTGTATTGTAACAATAACTTGTTGTGACTAGAAATAACAAAGTGTGCTCTGTGTGTCACGCGGAACATGTCTTGGCTTGTTGAGACCTGCAAGCAGTTCCGAGTCCTACATAACATTTATTGTTGTTTTAGTTATCGGCTAGAGCTCGGTGAATGAACATATACGCAGACTTTTTTAACGTTTTGAAGAATGTGCTGTGGTGCATTTTAAGCTATTGTAGTGTAACTCACCTGTAAAAATGCCAAGAAATTGTGTAAACCACCCGAACTCTTTTTGCTACATCTGCGGTGAATTGACATTTAAATCTCAAAAACGGTCTTTCACGCCTCTCGTTAATAAATGCTATGAACAGTATTTCAAGTGTAAAGTCGGCGATCAAGACAAAAGCTGGGCTCCCCATATTTGCTGTGTTACGTGTGTCAGACTTCTTACATCGTGGGCAAAAGGTAAACGACATATGCCTTTTGCTATTCCCATGATTTGGAGGGAACCATCAGACCATATTACCGATTGCTATTTTTGTCTTACAAATATCAGTGGTATAACTTCTAAATCCAAACATACTGTTAAATATCCTCATATTCCATCTGCACTGAGACCAGTGCCGCACAGTCCGGAATTACCTGTGCCTGACCCCCCACAAAATATGACACCGAGCGACGATGAAACTGCCGATGACGAAGTAAACAACGAAAGTTTTTCAGCCGAAAATATTGATCTGGATCCAACATTTACACCAGATTCGTCTTCTTGTGCGCCGCATCTTCTAAGTCAAGAAGAACTTAACGACCTTGTCCGAAAAAGCAGCATGGTTTTCTTTCAAGGACATTTGCAACGGCGTCTTGGGAAATCGTAAATCCGAAAATTACGTAGAGAATGTTAACAATTTATTGGTCTCATATAAAGCCATGGGTTGCAACATGAGTCTAAAAATACACTTTCTTCATTCACACTTGGACTTTTTTCCGAAAAACCTTGGAGCAGTAAGTGACGAACATGGCAAGCGATTTCACCAGGACATTCTGGACATGGAGAAGAGATACCAAGGCAAATGGAGCCCCGCTATGTTGGCAGACTATTGCTGGACGCTGAAGAGAGATGTTTCTGATGCAAAGTACAGTCGAAAGTCATATATGACCACATTTTCTAAGTAAATATATCACTTTGTACTTTATTTTTTCATAACTTATACCCATATTATAATATATACGTTCACAAAAAGTCATTGCTTTGTCACTTTAAAACCCTGCGTGATGGAAAAATTCTGAAAACATATATGAAATATGTTTAAAAAGTACTACCAAGTATACCCACTTCAGCTCGTGGGACAAAAAAAATCTTAAATTTTGTTGACCAGTGAATTTGGTGAAAGAAAATTATAAATATTTCGAATGCTTTCGGAGATATCTAAAAAAAACTGATATTTTTAGTTTTGGTTATTAATTTTTTGCGCCTTCATTTTTGACTTGGGAAAAAAACAAAAAACACTTTCTCATAGCCGTTCTTTCAAATTTCAAAACGATTCGTTAGGTAGTTCGTCATATACTTTTCGTACATCCGCCGTGAATCGCCCTGTATATTAAATAAATTGGGTTCTCTAGACTCGAATCCTGGCCATGTTTATTAATGGATTTTTAAAAACTTTTTCAATTTGAACTCTACAGATATTGAATGGGAGAAAGTTATTTTCATTAAAAAGAAAACCGCGGCAGTGGCTCAGAGGTGAGTTACAGGCATTCGGGTTCGATCCCCGGAGTGAGCATATGCACAATAAAAAAAGTATGTCCGAAACTTAGTAGGTTTAAGAATGCAAGGAAGAGTGTGAAATGTATCATCTCCCAACCCACCCCATTCACGCCGGTAACCAGGCCGGATAAGATCGGATATCTCGTGGGGTGCGGATGAAGGTTGACACTCCCCAATCGGTTGGTCATGGCAAGAAACCAAGGGCTGATAACCCTTGGGGGTGGTGATTGAGGATCGTGGTTCGGAACCCATGTTACGATGGAGGTCCCCTCGGGAATGGCCCTGGCAGCGGGCGAAGAGGAAAAAATTACGCAACAACATTAAACAAAATAATTTTTTATAATACAATGATTTTTAATAATTATTTTTAAGATTTTAATTGACTAATATCTTTTTCTTCTTTTTGCATGAACTTTTCCACGCTCACCCAGATATATTTTATCCTACACACTAAAGCACTTAAGTTTTTTTTATAAAAATCCTATACTTAAGTACCGATATCAAGTACTTTAAGTATTCAGTACCGATAACTTTTTTTTATTTTAGGTTTACGGCGAATGTGTATGGTCACACACTTTATACTTCCTACGACCAAGTGTATTGTGGGATTGGGATACGTGAACTTATGCCCTACCAGTCCTTGGTTGCCGACCTATTTAATTGTGGGAGGAACACTTCAGATTGCCTTTTTGATTGTACTCATTTCTAAGAAATTAAGACAACCAATTCTACTAGCATGTCTTGGATGTGCTTTACTTGTCTGGGGATTAATAGGTATATATATTTTATTTATGTATAACTAACTTTTTTTTTTAAGTTGCTGCTTTGTGGGTAGGCCGGCTAAGCGGTATTTTTGAGGATACAATTATCGTACCATTTTATTACTTTACTTTACTTTAAAAAACACCTTTATTTGTTACAATTTTTTGCTTTTATCATATTACTCTATAGTATAATTATATATAAGGTACAATACACAAAATAGTATTTTTATTTGTTTCTAATCTGGTCACTGCTAACCAGGACATGCACCAAGGCAAACGCCATGGTGCGGTTGGTGTTGACCCACAGGGTAGAAATAAAAATGACTTATATTGTTTTATAATCGGTCAGTTCCGGTAATCCCTTATACTGCCAAGGAAGAGTTTATTTTAGCTTTCGCTTATAAAATTTATAGTGACATGATTGCTTTTTTACTACATTTTGTTGCTAGGTGTTTCCTGGAAAAACGTTTGAAAAACCAGCATGAATTCATTCAGGTACAAAGTAGCTTCTGTTTTGTCTATAGAAATGTGAAAAATAAATTTCTATAAACTTTATTATATAACTTTATATATTATAACATTAATTGTTACGTCAGTGGGAGGGGTTTAGGAGTGGGCGGAGCCCTGGGACATGTACGTTTTTAAAATGAAAAATGGAAAAATATTTTTTTACCTATCTTGCTTATGTTAAGAAAGGGTGTCATACAGTGCAATATTTAGTGACACGTGTGATATATCATTAGGTTTGGGAGGTGAAAAGCTACTCAAAAATTGAAAAATAAATTTCAGTTGATGTGGGTATCTAAAAAACGAAACGTCGTACTTATCTGAAAAATAAAATTATTTTTAAAAAAAGTAGAAAATCCTCTTGGGTTTTAAACTAAACCAGTATTTTGCACATATATAATATATAACCAATATATTTCCAATGCAACCAACTTCTCGCCAATTTGAGTTTCCTTGTATATCGACAAGGGGTATAGGAGCATGCTTAATATGTAATATAAAAACAAAATTTTAATGTGAGCAGGACTGGGTCCACAAAAGAGCCCCTGGGTATAGCGACAGCTACTACTTGTCATTCCTCTCTGCCCTAGGCTCTTTTGTGACAGGGTCGTTAATTTTTTGTGATTATTTTCGTATATTTTTGAGGAATTGTTAAGTCTGGTGTTGTTTTTAATGCAAATAAACTATTTAGGACAATTCAGGTGTCCCTATAAACTACTGTGGTTGATATAGTACCTTTTACATGCCGTATATAACCCTCACCCTTTTACATTTTCTACAAAATGATGTGAATTGCGTTTATTCTGTATTCCCTTTCACAAATCTTGTACATGTTGCATGTGCATGCATGCTGTATCTTGTAAAAATACAAAAATTGATATTTTTGTTTCTTTCGGATATCTCAGGAAGTCATGGGAAATTAAAAAAAAAAATTTTTTTAACAAATCATTTAGCTTTAAAAGATACAACTTTGCCCCTATTTTACCAACTCTTTATTTCTTATAGTTACCGAAATAGCAATGCTAATGCATCTAATTTGTAACTACAAGAGATAGAGAGTTGGTTAAGAATAAAGAGTAGTCGATGAGTCATGACGAACAAATAATGCTGCATTTCCACCACATGGCGCATATTGTATCTGTGCCTGGCGATAACAATAAAATGTCTTTTTTATATACAAAAAAGCGTATTTTACATGAATTAAGTGGCGCGGCGTCGGTGGAAATTTTGAAGATAATATCGGGGCATCGTTTGTGATTTTAATGGAAAATAAGAAATTAACATAAATAGCAGCAATATTTCTATTTTTATGTGTATGTTCTGCATGACGGATGATATAATTGGAACTTATATAACTGAAACTATAAAATAAATTTTCAATTAAAGAAAAGTATCATCAGCCAAACTAGAAGTTCTTATGAACCCTTTAGTAACATTTTTGTATTAAATTTTCAATTAGACAAGCTAGGAATCTATACCGCGTTTCACGCTGGTTTGGAAGGCTCTTAAATAGAGACAAAGTTGTATATTTTAATGCTAAATATTTTGTTAAAAAGACATTTAAAGATTCCGGTGACTTTCGGAGGAATTCGAAAACAAACCGAAAAAGTTATTTTTTGTTTTTATTTTGTGCGATAAAATACTGATTATTTCAAAAACAAAAAACCTCTTTTCTAAAGACACTTCATTATAAATATATTCGTAAAATTTGTTTTGACAACCTTTGTTATTTCGAAGAACTTTAATTTTACGTGATAGGAATAAAAGTCGGTCTAAACCACAATATCTTTAATGAGAAAATATGTTTATGGGTAATTTACATGGATAAAAGAAGAGAACATGTTTCGACCTTAGAAAAGGTCATCATCAGCTCTAACTAGCAAAGTTTCGTAGACAAGCTAGTACATTAGTGCAAAAATGGTGATGTAGAAATTAAAGCATAAAATTTAAACAGGGGTAGAGGTTTTTAAAGCATAATATTATCAGACCTAGTCTGAAAAATATGGGGGTGGACAGAATGAGTGGTAGAAAATATTGGAAACCCTTTGTTCACCCTTGGTTGGGTAAGAATATACACTCTCTCACAAAAATATATTCTTTTTTCTTTTTTAATTTTAGTAAAAAGTCGAAATCTTAAACCTTAAAGGTCGTGATTCAAGACTCATAGATATGTGGTAATTTTTATTATTTTTTAAAAAATTCTTATAATAAAATATTCAATCTGCTTGAAGAGATAAACAGGGTGTAGGAGAAGCCATCATCTTAGCGTATTTATAATTCTTTCTTTAATTCGGCAGATTACCAAACGAATAGTTTTATTCTTCTTACTATACTACCCTAAGGGTACAAAAAGAAGAATAAAACTATTCGTTTGGTAATCTGCCGAATTAAAGAAAGAATTATAAATGCGCTAAGATGATGGCTTCTCCTACACCCTGTTTATCTCTTCAAGCAGATTGAATATTTTATTATAAGAATTTTTTAAAATATAATAAAAATTACCACATATCTATGAGTCTTGGATCACGACCTTTAAGGTTTAAGATTTCGACTTTTTACTAAAATTAAAAAAGAAAAAAAAATATATTTTTGTGAGAGAGTGTATATTCTTACCCAACCAAGGGTGAACAAAGGGTTTCCAATATTTTCTACCACTCATTCTGTCCACCCCCATATTTTTCAGACTAGGTCTGATAATATTATGCTTTAAAAACCTCTATCCCTGTTTAAATTTTATGCTTTAATTTCTACATCACCATTTTTGCACTAATGTACTAGCTTGTCTACGAAACTTTTCTAGTTAGAGCTGATGATGACCTTTTCTAAGGTCGAAACATGTTCTCTTCTTTTATCCATGTAAATTACCCATAAACATATTTTCTCATTAAAGATATTGTGGTTTAGACCGACTTTTATTCCTATCATATAATTATTAACCACTGTGAGTATGGACTACTTCTTGAATCTTTAATTTTACGTGTTAAAAGTAATTTTAAAGGGCAAAAACATATCCTGAAAATATGTTTATTATTGATCAAAACAAGAAATGCTCATTTTAAAGTTTGATTAAATCCTGACAGAATTGAAAAAATATACGATTTAATCAACGACATGACTCGAATCAAAAATTACGTCAAAAGCTGTGACGCATCCTGCCAGTAATTTTACGGACTTTAATTACAATTTAATTTAACTTTTTTTTTAGCTTCAGTGAACATTATCGTGGAATGGAAGCCAGATTTTTTCCTTGGAGGCTGGAGATACTGCCACAAAATATTTTTTTACTTTGCGTTTTTGACATCAGTATTGGAATACATAATACTCGGTTTAGTAGTTTTGTATGTATGTACTGCATATGCCTACACAAAAGATCCAAGTAACGTTCCAGCCAATCAAATTGTGTGATTTTTAAGGTACTCTTATATACAAGTGCGAAGCGTTATTTAAACATTTGGTGCTTGCCAGTACCATAAGACATCTAGTAGAAACCAATTATACAAAAATAGTTTATTATAATTAAATATGTGATTCCTTGGGTTAAATAGAAACGAGCTCAATTTACATTTTCTTAAAACATTTAATACAACATTTTTAAACGTATCCTGAAATTAGAATATAGTAATTTCTTCCTTGACTAGATGCTTACTTGGTTGGAGATTATACTCTAACTGTTCCTGGAATGGTATGATTTTCTTACATCGAAGAGGAGAAACTATAAATATTTACATACATAGCGTTTGTTAGAGCTTTTAGAAAAACTCCTAAAAATATTTAATAGTGGCGTTTTTTATAACTAAAGTAGATATTAAATTTGTTATGTTTTAAGATATGATTATTTTTTCATATTTTCGGCCTTTGCTAAAGATTTTAAACAAATATTATGAAGTATGTCTCCGTAAGTTGGAGACCTATGGAAAACTTTTTTATTATTAATTTTAGGAAAACAAAATTATTCTTTATAAAAAGTTTTGCATATGGTCTGAAATTTAAAATGCAATCAGATATTAAATTTTTTTAGGCGTATACGAGGTTTGTCAAAAAATATGAATTTTGCCCAAGAGCACAGTACCTTTACTTTGACAATATCGAAAATTCTTATTTAAAAAAGTTGATCAGAACTAAAAACTACATTAAAATATGTAATTACACCTATTTACGAAGAAAAAATTATTTTTTTCTTTTTTGAAACGCAAGTATGTAATAACAATTCAAATTTTTATTTAAAAAAAATAAACAATTTTTTCATCGTAAATGGGTGTAATTACATATTTGAACGTGGTTTTTCGTTCTGATAAACTTTTTTTAATAACAATTTTCGATATTGTCAAAAATAAAGGTATTTTGCTCTTGGGCAATATATTTTTTGACAAACCTCGTATACGACTGAAAAAATTTTGCATTTTAGGTTTTGGACCATGCAGAACTATTTATGAAGAATAACTTTTTTTCGTAAAATTAATAATAAAAAGCCATATTGGTCCAACCTACGAAGACATGTTGTATAACAGGTCATACGTCATTTGGCATGATTCTGAAAAATTACTTAGACGAGCTATAGCATCTTAACGATGGATCTTACTTATAATATTATAAACGGAATGTGTTGGTTTTTCATTTTCTGGGGATTTAAAAAAATTATTACCTTCCGCGTACGTAATTTTTTAAAAAAACGATTTGAAAAACTCTTCGGTTTTAGACATTTAACCAAAATATATTTTGAATCTTTAAATTCAAAAATAATATAATTATATCATATTTAAAATAACAAAGTTGACAGCTACTTGTATTCCAGATTTTTCTGTTTAGAATTTTATTATTAGCTTACTTCATATTATGTGACTTATATACTGATGGTCGTAATAAGGAAACAATAAATTTCGCATAAGATTATGTGAATAGGCCAGATTTAAATAAATGCTAATATGTAATAAAAATTTCTCAGAAATGGTAATTCTAGTTCTATTACTGATATCATTTTATTTATATTGTAAAACTATTTATATTGTAAAAATTATGTATGTAATATAAGGGTTAAGTGACTAAAATGTATTTTTTACAACCTTATTCTACGGAAATAGAATCGAGGACATGATTAATGCCTTAATTCTATAAACAGTTTATTTTTACATTCTATATTTCAATCTAAATTAAATTCGGTATGCACTCGAGGGTGCTTGGCAACAATAATAAAAGATCGAAATATACAGGGTGTTTTATTAAAGCTGGCCACCGACCATATCTCGGAAACTAATGCAAAAGATATAGAGGCACTACTTTCTTTCTATTTACTTATACGGATACTATACTCTACTATTTTAACCATTTTTGATTTTCGGAAAAATAGTATGTATACCTTGTAGAAAAAGCCACATTCCTACTCCATATTGCTAGTCTCGGCTAGCGCCTCGACATACAATCTTTACGGTCGTCCGGGTATGTTCAGCTTTTCCTACTAGGTATACAATGTTACTATTTCGGAAGTCATCAGATTATCAAAATATAATCGGCATCCTTTCTTTTGACTAGCCGGTAAATACATGCGGTAAACATAACTAAGATCCGGTTGTACAATAAGAACTTAAGTACGAGTTTTGGAAAGCTCTACTTAAAGTTGAACTTGGTTCTGCTGAGCTTTCATTTTAAAGAAAAGTTGTTAATTTTCTAGGCTTAAATCAAGTTATTAATGAGTGATGACATATAACCCAATAAAACAAACCTTATAAATTCTTTTGACTTTAAAATTTGTGGTAGTAATATTTTAAAGCTATGAATGCGAATGATGAAGTTGAACACTTTCTGGATTTATTAGATCGTATGATGAAGATTTTATGGATGTACTAAGAGTTATAAAAAACGTTCGAAGACGGCCCCAAAACTACAGATCGGGACCTGATCATATTCAAAATTTCGTAATTAAATTTAGTCTCAATATTTTTCTAACATTCTATTTTTTCTTTATTAGTAATATTATCTGGTTCTTTTATTTTCCAAAGTACCTTAACAAAAGTTAATAGCAGACATTCTTCTTTGGAAGTAAAATTTGCATATAGTTTTGTGTTAGAATACATGAAAAAAGTAGCTGCAAATTGAAAATACCCCAAACTTTGACAACAAATAAAGTTTGATGGTTTTTAGACAGCTTAACCATTGCGAGCATGGTAATTTAAATATTGATCTCACCTGTGCAAAATTTTACTTTCAAAGAAAAATGTCTGCTATTATTTTTTGTAAAGGAGTTTAAAGGTACTTTGGAAAATAAAAAAAACAGTTAATATTACTAATAAAGAAAGAATGTTAGAAAAATATTGAGACTAAATTTAATTACGAAAATTTGAATATGATCAGGTGGCTAGGAATTGATTATACAACAGAAATACCTTTTTGAACCAAGTTCAGCTTTAAGTAGAGCTTTACAAAACTCGTACTTAAGCTTTTATTGTACAACCGAATCTTAGCATCGCTGGAACTAAATAAGGTAATTTTTAATTACTTTTACTTAAGGTAAAAATCTGTCGTAACTGACACGTATTTTAAAATCATAAAATATGCGTCATAGAAAATAATCGATAAAACATATCAATGTCTGTATATGAAATGAGTAGACCTAATATTAAGAGGTCGGTGGAAGAAGACGATTTTTCAGACGAGTACGATGCATTTGATGTCTCCGACATAGAATATTTTGCAGATTCCAATTTGTCGGAGATGCTTGACCATATGACTCTAGGTAAGATAATACAATCTGGGCCGGAAAATGTTTTAATACTGTCGAGAGATAACGATAAACTAACATCTCGAGACCGTAATGAAATTTCTCGTTAAGAATTGTCTACAACTTTTCAACTATGAATTTTCGTAATAAAAATTTAAGAAATAATATATCAATATGTTTGGACAAGCCGTGTCGTTTTATTTTCAGTACTTGTCACTACCGTCAAATTTGTATTTGAAAATGTATCATTTTCAATTTAAGAAAAGTCGGTGAAACAGAATTTCTTTCACTCCCTCCTCCTTAGATTCTAGATAGCAAGGATGTTATTCTATATAATCCGTTTCTTTATTAAGTGAGAAATACTGTTACCGATATGGAACGTTCCATTTTATACAGCGATAGAAAAATACCGCGATTAAATAACCGTTACTTCAAAAATTATTCACCTCCAATTAAATGAAAACAAGAGCTGTTTGGATACTTGTTCCGTTAAAGACCAAACCTACGTTCGGACTAATTTATACAATCAAAGAAGAAAAATTTTACCACCTCCAAAAATAGTTCCAATTTAAAAAAAATAGTCTTCTTAAATAAAGTAATGCATAAAATCAGGTAATATGATCATTAAAATCTTGCGGCGGGTTTAATTGTGGGATTTTATTAGGGACGAAGAGTTGGGGGCGACTTTAATAGTTGATCTTTCAATGGGTAATTTACTTTCAAAGCATCTTTTTTTATCTGTAGGCGAGTTTAATAACGACCGAAATCTTAATAGGTTCAGAGTAACTGCTTGCTTTTATGAGGTGGAGCGCGGCACCACGGTATTAAAAAATACCGTTTCAAAGTAGCAGAGTTCGACCCATCACTATAACTTTATATATTCTTATCCTACTGCAACACATTAAAATACCAAAACCATTCGTAGGTCATATTCTATAATATAATGAAAGAACAATAAATAAAGGCCTATCATATCACAGAAAGTTGTGAAGAAAAAATAGTTTGATTACAGGTTACTTGATTTTCTTCGAGGAAGTGTCACCATTTTCACAAATGTAATATTTCTAATGGGGTTGCTTATTTCTTTGGTTGCTTCATATTGCAATTTTATTAATTGTATGCCATATATATCAGTTGTATTTTAAATAGTGTTAATTGTATTTCAGATAGTATTAAATGTATTTCAAGCACGGTACTCATATACGCCATATTTTCCTCGACTAAATTTAACTTTTGGACTATTGATGTAACCTTGTATAAAGCATAAGTAGATAACATTTTACAAACTACAACATTATTAACTGAATTTAATGATTTTTGAAAAACATTTAATAACTTCTGATATATGTACATGATACTTTCTGAAATATAAGAGAATATTCTGAATTAGATAAACTTATAAATAAATCCAAAATATGATTGATAATTTCTGATTTACAAGTTAAAAATATATAATGATTTATATTGTTTCTCTTTAAATCTCAGATTGGCAAATTAAGCCGGTTTTATAAATTTAAATTTGTATAATGAATACCCACGCCTTATTTTTATTTTTCACCTCTAAAGAAGGATTGGGTACTCTTATTTCACTTAAGGTGATCCTTTTTCTAGAGGAAAGAATCAAGTATTTAGAAAATGTTAGAACCCTTTTGAGAAAAAGAAAGAAAACAGAAGAGTGGACCCAAGGCATAATTATTATTGTTGTGATTGTAATCCTAGCTTGTATTCTTTATTGTTCATTTTAATTAAAATCTAAGGTAAGAAATTATGTAGGTAATTACTATTTTATATTTTATTAGTGTTAAAGTGTATATAAAATATTATAATAGGTTATCACCACTTATCGATGAAATAAAATGATCATTAGATATGTATTGGTTAGTTGGTAGGTTAAAGGCGGAGGTCAAGTGTGTGACTCACCCAGAGATAATTAACAAAACGCAGAATACTGATTTTTTTGTTGTGTAATTTTTTTCTCTTGGTTCGCTGCCAGGGCCATTCCTGAGAGGACCTACAGCTCAATGTGAGTTCTGAACCACGATTCTCAGTCATGTGATACCCCCAAGGGCTATCAACACTTGGTTTCTTGTTATTGCTAGCCCAGTGTATGCAACTAGCATCCTCTAGTTTGAAACTTAAAAATTTCTACAAATTCTTATTTCTTGCTCATAAAAACATAATATTGCCAACTTTTAATTCGATTCATTAAACCGTTTTAAAATTATGGCTTATTTTCGAGAATAAACTTTTACGTTTAACACCCTGTATCTCTAGAACGAGTAACAATCCGAAAAAACTTATATGACTTAATCGGCTTAGTTTGATATCTAGTATCTCCAGTTACTCTACGGCCCATAAGTTATGGGATACCCTGTATATATCAACACAACAAAAATAATAAAATGCCATTAAACATTTTAAATATGTTAGAAAATAACTAGTAATTTCAAACAGGCCGCCAAGAAAAAAATTCTACCATGGCGCCAAGCGGAAGGAAACAAACTAAATCTTGAAAACCCGTGTTTCCTTGATTTCTTACACTCTTTTCATTTCTAATGTATTTTGTGCTATCACTTAAAATGTCACTTTGTCCCTTAAGTGACACGTTTTCGAAAATTATAAAATATACGTTTACTAAATGTGTAAAACTAATCTCGAGATAGCAACGGAAGACAAAGTGCAAGATGACGATGTCTCTCTCATAGAATCTAAAGTAGATCCCATACCATGTCCTTGTCAGATGCTGGCCCGTATTGTGACTCTGGGTAAGATATAGTAGATTCTGTAACGAGGTTGGAATGAAAATTTGATCCGAGTGGAAGATTCCGAACGCGAGCGTAGCGAGCGAGAGGAACCACGAGTCGAACCTATGTCGTTTAGATCAATTACAGAATATTTATTCCGTATCTTGTTATGGAATGAAAATTCACGCAAAACGCATAAGAAGCAAGTGTTTCGGAATAAATATTCCAACTCAAGAGCGAGAATTTTTACATTCTATTATCAAAAATGATTTTGGAATTATTGCATTCAGTAATGGTCATGGAGAATAGTATATTACAACAAGAGACAGAAAATGTTTCAATACAGAGAGATAGATACCCGCTAAACTACATCTCGAGGCCCTAATGCAATTTCCCATTGAAAATTGTATAGAACGTTATTTTCTCCACGACCAATGCAACATTTCCAAAATCATTTTTGATAATAGAATGTAAAAATTCTCGCTCTTGAGTTGGAATATTTATTCCGAAACACTTGCTTCTTATGCGTTTTGCGTGAATTTTCATTCCATAACAAGATACGGAATAAATATTCTGTAATTGATCTAAACGACATAGGTTGCCATGAATTTCGAAACTGTCAATGTCAGCAGAGACATCTTAGTGCAAGTCAAAATATGAGTGAAAAATCGGATGAATCAGATATGGAACTGGATAATACTCCACCTGAAATTACAAATATTGCGAATAGTATTTTTGGTCGTGGAGAAAATATATTCTGCTACTCGGTTAGAATGAAAATTCGATACTCGTGGTTCCTCTCGCTCGCTACGCTCGCGTTCGGAATCTTCCACTCGGATTAAATTTTCATTCCAACCTCGTTACTTTCCGAGTGTGATACAGGCATAAATAATTAAAAAAAGGACTCCTCACAAAGCTTATGGGAAATGGCTTTCACTAATTTTTCTGATTTTCTCATATTTTGTAGATCTTGACGTCCTGATTAAAAGTGTCCATGCATGGCCGAAATCCAATCCAATGACTAGTTTCTGAGTTAAAGTTAAAGTTGGCAACTTCTTAATTTGAGATTTTCTGCTTTGTTTGGAGTTTTCTTTTTTGTTGTTTCTCAAAAATTATTAACTTTTTTATTTTTCTTTATTGGTGAAAAAGTAGACCTTAAGTTTTCTTTTACTTACATAGAAATAAAATGTGAACAGAATGTTGAATAATTTATAGCCGGAATAAATAATTGATAATATTTAAAAATTATGATATTCCAAAAAAAAAATATTAGGTATAACTCATTTTTTGAATTTTGAAAACACACGACTAGATCTTTTTGATATTTTAATATCTTGTAGTACCAAGCTATACAGAAAAGAAATGGGTGCTTATAGGTTGATGTAGAGTATATAAACGTTTTTTGCATTGAGTCGATTCCTATAGATGGCGATACTAGGTTTTCATCATTCTTAAAATTATCTTCTTCGCTATATTGGGAATTACCTGGCTTTCTGATGAATCCTAACAAGGACGAAACAGCCTGTTATTGTCTACCTGTGCCACAGGGAACTCATTACCTTTGGCGTCCCTGTGTACTTTAATTCAAAAGATAGATGCACTAATTTGTCCGCCTGCCGCTAGAAACTTTGTTTCTATATCACGCATACAGATACCAAACTCTACTACTTTATTACCAATAGTATTTCAGAAACTAACTAACTAACTAACTAAGAAAGGCATAGGATATTCGCTTAATTTAATTTTAAGTTTTTTATCAATGTTCAATCATGAAAGGTACTTATATTTCGAAATTTTTCAATTATCAAAAGAACAATCAAAACAATACAGTAAACTTAAATACAAAAGACAGACCGGCAAACCCACGGCTTCATGCGGCTAGAGTAAAAATTTTGCAGCTCTCTATGTAGACCTAAAACCTGCTTTAAAAACTATAGCAGATATCCCGGCCTAGAAACAATTCTCATTTGCCATTGGTCGACTCAAGGTCGACCACTTGTTTTGTGACGTATACTGCTAGTTCGCAACAAACTCAGTATATGTAACGTAAGGCATCGAATTCTATGGATGGCTGCGGCGACTGAGTGTGGACAAGACAAACCACATGGATAAAAGTTATACTTAAATAAATTTCAAAAATTTAAATTTTTGTTTTGCAAATATATGGTAATTAAGACACAAATAATAGAAATATATAAATATTTTCATATTTATTCATATTCAGCTCCTATACACGCCACCACTGCTGCATCTTATGAATGAAAAACAATTCGGTAACGCAGTTTCTTGATCCTAAAAAGCTTTAAAAATGGAAAAAATTTTCTAGTCTAATTTACTACATATTAACAAAGCACTATCTATAATATATTCTACAATAAAAGTAATAAAAAAAGACTTACCAAGTCCGCCAGTAGCAAATGAATTCGGAAAAATTTTCGTTTCAGTCGAAAATCCATCCAATACAAATTCAGTTAAATGAAGATTATTCGCCATTTGAACGGCATTTTGATCACTCCATTTCAAAAGTAGATTTGTAGCGTCATACGCCCCTGCAATATTAAACAATTAGGGAATCCAAACCACGTGATTCAATATGGCGGTTGGATGGCAAAAAGCATTGAGTCACCAGTTAAGTGCCACCAGCAACATTATTTTTATGGTCACGTGTACCAATTACATAGCAGTATTTGCCATCCAGCTCCATTTTGACACATCGTTTGATTGCCTAATATTGAAATTTTTAAAAATTTATACATTTTGTGGGTTGCGTCGTATTAGAACTAGGCTATCGATATACAGGGTATATTATTCATATTATCCTTTAGTTGACTTACAACTTATCCATGTAATGGAACAAATCTGATGGTCAAACGGAAACTTCCTTAAATCCATCCAACAATAAAACGTAAGTGTCATTCGATAAGAATATGTCACGCTTCCATCTGGAGTGATTTGAATAAATACATCTTTACCATCTAGACCCATTAAAGCGGATTCTCTAAAAAGATAAAAGATACTAAATGTTAAATAATACATCCACTCACGGAGGGAAATTTTGCAGAATAACAGACAAAATACGATATATTTATAAATAAAAATTAAAAATGTTTTTTTTATATTGGTCTAATGAAGTTTGCAGTAATGCCGAGAAATCAGCAAAGAAGCTGTAAATATTAATTTAGAAAAATTAAAGCCTATCCTAAGAATCCAACTATACCATGTTAAACCAAAAACCGGTTTTAACATGTTAAACCGAAAGTTAGATCTAACTTTTAGATCGGGAATAAAAAATTAAATTGAAAAATGTTTTTGCCGGCGTACAGACACGTTTAAAATTGAAAAAGTTTTATGCCTTCGCTGGGAATCGAACCCGATTTCTAAGCTTTAGAAATTTAATACAATTTAGAGGTTTTTAAAATTTTAAAGTTTTGTCATCACTAGCATTTCAAATTATCCTTTCTTTACTATTACGGCCCTTTTAAGCCATGAGAAGTAATTCTATTTTTTATTAGTATTTATTTATTTTATTAATCTAAAGTATATCTTAAGTCCTATGGTTTTTACTGTAAAAGAGAAAAAATGAATGCTTCCGAGTGAAAAAAAGCTAACCTGGAGTGTTAGCCTAGATATGTTACTGTGATGCGCTTAAGTTTCTTTCAAAAACAATTTAAATTTTTATTTGCTATTTAGAAGATCTGATTATACTAGTTTCAGGCAAAACATGTAACAAAAATAAACAGACCTAGATATTTGAGGCCGTGACTTTGGGTCTTTTCTCTTACAAAATATCAAATTTAAGGCCTCCTTGCGTAAAAATGGACGGATTTTTTAAATCACACATGTTTTGTTTTTAGTTTGGCTCTAAATATTTAGGACCGTAATGAAATGAAAAAGATAATTTGAAAAATGTGTTATTAGATAACAAAACGTTAAAATTTCAAAAATGTGTATATGGTATTAAATTTCTAAAGCTTAGAAATTCCTAAAACTGTATTTAAAATTCCAGGTCCGTAATAATTACAATTTTCTTTCACCAAATTATTAAGCCCCAAAATACGCAACTTTGCCCCAATTTAACCATCCTCGTATCTCTTACCGTTTTCGAGATCCCCTTGTACGCACACGAATTTGTAGCACCCTGTATGTAAGTCAGCACAAGTACTTTTTGTTTGACCATATAACAGTGGTATTTATGTGCAAGAGCAAGCTACAATAATACTCACCTTTCATTTCTAACCATTAAATGGGGGACCCATACTTTGTTCCTTAATGGTTCTTCACCCTGTATGCTTCCCCTTTTGGGAGAAAACGTGTCGTACTTTAATCTATTGTCCTTGTAACCTAGCTGGACCAGAATGTAAGACTTCATTTGCTGAAAAGAATTTTTTTTTCAAAATAATAGCTGAGGTCGGTTCTAGGTTCGAGTCGTCGCTTTTCTCATTTTATTTTTATTTTGAATTTATCTAAAGGTAGTGTAATGGAACCGAGGCACGGTCTAGCGATCTGATGGAGAAATGGAATAAAAATCAGAAACCATATTATAATATGATGTTTACTACAAATTTGTCGGCAATTGGTGTATCGTGGTTGGAAACATAGATATCATAGACAATTCCATGCAAGTTGTAGATTGTCCAAATATTTGCTCCCCTATTGATTTTAGAACGATGTTGTAGGAAGACTTATTTAGGGTCTCTGTGTGGTGAGTGCACATGAGGAGCAAAATTGCAATTTTGGACAACCCGATCATAAATTATTGGACATAACTTATTTGAATATGATTGCGGTTGGTTTTTCATTGGAATTCAACATATGATGTTGCGGATACCAGCATTGATTGGATTTATTATTGTCAAATATAATTTGAAAGTATTAGATTATTCCTACCACGTCGGTAATAAATAAAGTTCTCACTAGGTTTGAGGCGAACGGCACTGTAATAAACAACTGCAACCGCACAGCACAGAATCATGAGAGAGCTGAAGAATCAATGGTAGAGATCTTAGTTACTTTACGTCGAAGAAATTAATACTATATAATAGGTTTCATTGTAAGTAAAATTTTTCGTTTTTTATTAAAATATCCGTTTTGAAATAATGTGCGTTTTATTGGAAAATGTTAAATCCAGTGTGAAATGTATCTGTTAACGATTTTTAAAAAGTCTACCGTTTGCAAATTACATTTGACAAATAACAAATTACAGGTTGACAATTCCAATCAATGCTGTTGTCCGCAGCATCACCTGTTGAATTTCAATAAAAGAATAAGCGCAATCCTATTCAAATAAGTTAAGACCGGGTTTTCCAAAATTGTTTAAACTCGCATGTGCACTCACCACACAGATACCCTAGAAAAGTCCAAACAACCCCACTCTAAAATCAACAAAGGAGTAAATATTTAGACAGTTTAAAACTTACGTGGGATTTTCTATGTTTCCAACCACGATGCACCACCCGATATATTTAAAACAAAATATATTTATTTTCTAATCCATGGTTAAAAGCATGGTTTGAACCTAGTGTCTTAAAGCAAAGGAGGATCCGAATTTGAGTCACAGTCTTTGAGGCACAAATAATGCTCATTATTAGTTCAGTTGTAAAGCAACAGTCAGAACTTCTTGATCCCCTGTTAATGAATGGAAGTTACTAGCCAAAGAAACAAAAATTATACTTTGTGGAAAAGAAATACTACATTTTACAATGTGGAAAATATCATATATTCTCCTTGTGAATGGCGCTTGTTCATAGATGTGTCGAAATATAGTTTAAAAGCTGTGTTACTATATAATGGAAATTTAAAAACATCTATACCAGTTGCCCATTCAGTGACAATGAAAAAGAAACTACGGAAATATACGCATCCTTAAAGTAATTTATAACCAGTACAAAAGGCAGTTATCTAGGGATTTAAAAATTATAGCAATTTTAGTGGGACTTTTGGGAGTATTCAGAAAATATTGCTGTTTTCTTTATTTGTGGGACAGTCGTGCAGTGAATGAACATTATGTGATGAAAATTTGACCGAAAAGGAGTTAATTTCAAGCGGTATTTCAAAATGTTAAGTATGTGCTCCTTGTAGCCTCAATAACCTCCTGTTAAAAAAAATGGGTTTATTTAAATTAATCTTTATGACAATACTTTACACAACACTGTGTTGGTATACGTTATCACAAAGCTGTGTATTATTAACTCAGTGGTGTATTTAGGAGGGGGGGGGTACCGGCCTGCAACCCCCCCCCCCCCATGAGCTTAGGACCTCGGATGTAAAAGTCTAATTGCAACCTATTTTCTCGTCTCAAGCTTGGACTTCTAATTTAAATTTTTAAATAATGTATTCTTGGCTTAGATTTCAAAGGTCTTGTAGGAAACGTTTAGTTTTTAAACTTTTCCTTCTAATAGTCCTGTTTTATATGGAGATTAAGGTTTCGGACGCATTTCGTTTTAGTTATTAATTTATAATGCAATTTTAAAGGAAAACGAGTAAAAATAATAATATTTTATAGTATTTTTCTATTATCCTAGTTGTCTGTTCCGTTTTCCCTTTTTTAGAGCTATTTATTTTTACAATAAAAACAAAAAACAATTAATGATTTATTTTTAGAGAGAAAAATTAAAGAAAAAATATTAATTGGAACATTTTTTATGGAAGTGTGATAATTTATAATAAAAAAAATAGTGCTGGAAGAAACGAGAATGCTTTATTATGAATATACAAAACGGCACTTAAGAAGAAGTATTTCAAAACCTAAGCATTTGCACCAAAAACTGCTCTTAGATCTACGCTCCTAAAATACATGATTTCTGAAAAAATCATCTATTTGGGCGTGGTGAGCGATATTTACTTTATTTTTAATCAAAAAAAACCGAGCCCGAAACACGCTGGTTAGAGTCATACATACGTCTGTTAAAATTTTGGATTGACATCAATATTCATATTTTCTACAAATATAAAAAATGTTTTTTTTTAATAACGAGCCAGCTAGGAATACCAAAAAAAAAAAATAAAAAAAATCATTTACAAAAACAAATTTAATCCAACCATGCAGAGGGGGAGAGGTAATAATTAAATTTTCGAAATTTGATAGTAGTTAGGTGAATTTTAAACGAACTTTGGGCGTGGCCCCGAAAAAAGCGCTTTTCCGCCTTCTCCACTGGTTGCAATGTCGTCAAATACATGTAATCCCGACTGTCTCTCTCCAGAAAAAAAAGTCCTACTGAGCCCCCCCCCCCCCCCCCCCCCCCCCTGGAGCCTATTTTCTGGCTATGCCACTGAATGGGCTTTATCCCGGCACAAAACAGTTTATTGTAACTGACAATGTATTAATATTTAAAAAATATATAAAATAGTATACTTTTTTTAAAGTAGGTTTTATTTTCGTAATAAACATTTTATTGAACGGCAGTAGAGTTTTGGACTTGCATTGTCTTAATTTGTTTAGAATCGCTACGTTTCAACTGGTAAGCATCTCCAGTCGTCTTCAGGTGAATACTAGTATAACCTGAAGACGACTGGAGATGCTTGCCAGTTGAAACGTAGTGATTCTAAACAAATTAAGACAATGCAAGTCCAAAACTCTACTGCCGTTCAAGAAACGTCATTATCTCCAAGCTTTAAACAAACATTTTATTATAAATATAGCACAAAGACTTGCGGCACAAGCCTATAATTGAAAATAAAACACACTTGATAAATCGGAGAAACTTTTTATTAAAAATCTTAATCCAAGGCAGATACCCAATACTTTTGGGATATGTTATTAAGTTAGTATTAGGCAATTAATCATAAAATACAATGGAAATAGCGCTAAGGATTAGTATTATATTAATTTTCGACTTAAAAATAGATAATTGACTTATATGAATAACTTGAGAAGCATGAAATTAATACACTGTATAATATCGATAATCGGCATTTGCGGTAATTTAAATCGAAGTTTAATCCACAGAAAAATGTCAATTTTGTTTTGAATTTTGTAATCCGTTCGTATGTTTTTGATAATAAATATTTATAAAGGTAAATATTTTCCGGATGATTCAGAAAACACACAAAAAATTTTTTTAAGAGCATCGGATACATTTGAACATTAAACATAATAATACTTGTCTGTTTCGCCAGCAGGAGACCTGGTTAGCTTCAACGTAAAAAGTATTTATATCAACATCCCTGTAAAAGATGCATTTAAGATTTTCAGAAGCAGACTTGAAGAAGCCGCGACTCTATAGGAAAGAACCCGGCTATTAATGTCACCTCTACAATAATTCATATTTCCAAGAGCAAGATAGCTTCTTCAGCCCAGTGGACGGACTACCGATGGGTTCATCGCCCTCGCAAATAATCGCCAAACATTTACATAAAATGGTCTGAATTCAAAGAAATATAACAAGCAGAGAAGAAACTTAAAATGTGGCCAAGATATGCGGATGACATCTTCATTATTTGGAATGAAAATGATAATTGCAATGATGCCGCAATTGCCAAGGCAGCTGCACAGAAACTTGGTGTACTTTTCCGCACCAAAAGGTTGTACACACCTCATCAACTTTTGACACTCTACAAAGCCCAGATTCGACCATCATTAGAATATTGCTCTCATGTCTGGAGCTCTGCACCCAAGCACACCCTTCGGCTACTGGATTCCATTCAAAGGAGAGCCGTTCGTCTGATCGGCGACCCCGAGCTGACCAAGACCCTCGATGGCCTGGAGCATCGAAGAGAGGTTGGTGATTTGGCTCTCTTTTACAGATATTTCCATGGCAGGTGTTCGACTGACGTTGCCCACTTGATTCCACCTAGAGCAATGCAAAACAGAAATACACGGCGAACAACTGCCGCTCATCCATATGTTGTTCAGCTTAGTACTCCTCGAACTTCATGGTTCAAGAATTGTTTCATCTGGAGAACGTCATCTTTGTGGAATGATCTTCCTGAGGTCGTGTTTCCCAATGAATACAATCTTCAACGTTTCAAGACCAACGTTAATTGCTTTCTTCGCACACGCACCGCTCCCAGAGCGCCTTAAAGGATTTTTCCTACAGTGCAGGTGATTTATCATAAAAAAAAAACGAACTAAGGGAATTTACATCAATAGTTTCACACCGATAATAAAATTAGCCATAAAAAAAAATAACCTAGATGTCGACGTAAAGAAATAACATCCTAACTTCAGTGTAGAAGGAAAAGAAGGAAACCTTCGCATGCAGCTCAATATCTCAATTACACATCAAATCACTTAAACAACACAAAACATGGCATATAGTGGATAGAGCAATTACCCTCTGCAATTTGAATAAAGCCCTCAAAGAAGAGACTACTCACATCAAGACCGACCGGAATAAGAATAGTTACCCCTTGAGATTAGTAGAAATATTGGACAATCCAATTTTACTAAAATAATCTGTGTTCTAATGTATGGTAGCAGCTTTCTTGAACTTCCTCTTTCTACACTGTGTTTTTATGCAAGATTTCGACTTTTGTCCACTTAATTTGATGGCCGTGCATCCAGGTATCGTCAGTTTTACCTGATTTTTCGATCTCTCCTTATAGAGTATTGTTTCGTGGTTTTCCTGGTCCTTACTTCGAGTGGTCTTAGTGTCTGACCAAAATAAGATTGGCTCCATTCGCAGGAGGATTCAGTGTCTCTGGAGCTGAATACTGTGTTGATGCTGTATAGTTATCTTATGCCCGTATTTATAGTTCTTCCTTGAGGAAGCCTCCCCACTTTCAATTGTCAGAACGGATTTTATAGACAAACATTAGTCCCTAAGGATTCCTCAAGGAACTGTCAATATTGAGGAAGGTCCTGACGTACCTGAGGCATCCTCAAAGAAATAAAAAAGGTTAGGAGACGTTTTTTGACATAGTTTATGATTGAAAGTTAAGTTTAATTTTTGATAAATTTACTTTAAATTACTGTAATTTACTACTTATCGGTTGTAAGGCATGTATCAATTGTGATGTTATTACAACGGTTTCCATGACATTAAGCCCCGACCCTCTTTGAGGGGCTCTAGCCCCCTAAAGAAGCATTTCCCGGAGTATATTTATAGGAAATTTCTGTCATACTTCTAGATGTACTTTACGCCTCCAAAGTATTGCACGCTAATTTTGGGACACCCTGTATAACTTTAATTTTAACAGTGTTAAAATCCTGGACCATGACACCGAAACATAACAGAAATTATTCATGAACAGCAGAAGAGCTTTGGACTTACATTGTCTTTATTTGTTTTAAATGACGTTTCAACTCCAGTCGTCTTCAGGTAAATACTGAAGACGACTTGAGATACTTACCATTTGAAACGTTGTGATGTAAAACAAATAAAAACAATGTAACACTAAAACTCTTTTGCTGTTCAAGAAATATCATTGTCTCCAACCTTCAGAAATTATTCATATTATAAAAAATAAAAACAACGTAAACTTTACAATTGACACAGAAAATTTAAATAATATTAATATATAACAACTTAATTACCCCATAAATTGCAATTTTTATCATCAATATAATTTGGAATCTTTATTATACTTGAAATTCTAATAAGTGTATTACTTACACCTCAAAACCATTTAAATTTATAAATTAGTTCATTGTCACGTATTAATATAGGTCTATATATACCTATATTGTCATCTAACTAAAATGTAGTAAATAGTGAAGTGTAAAATAATAATTTAAGGTGTATTGTTATAAAAACTATTTTTAATTAGATGATATACGAGATTTTTTATTTGTTAGCATTTTCTTTTGTACAATTCCTCATTATATTTGTAGTTCTACTGATGGTTTCAATCATAATAAACCGAAACGTCAATAAACTAAACTTGTTATTTATTTAACATTTATTGACCAATAAGCCAAGAAACATATCCTATTTGTTAATAAATTATTCATATTACTAAAGTACCTACCAGAAGTTTAGTGCTTTTAGTAATAAAATAGAAAGAAAAGTTAGCGGCAAGCGGACAAAATTGTGCAGAGGGGTTCCCTGGGGCTAGGTAGCCATTCAAAAACTATTCGGTTTTATGAAAATAGGGGTTAAAATACCCAAATACCCTACACCCTCCGTCGTGAAATGTTGAAATATGTCGCTACTCCCACAGAGTTACTTAAGTTGTGTCAACGATGGTTGCGGCGACTGGACGATCCGGTAACCCGAGTATCCGCGACTTCACACGCTGGTCGCCACGCTCCTCCAGGTTCTTAAGTGATGTAAAATAATAAATATGGAGCAAATTTTTAAGCTGAAATTCATGAATGTGCTACCTTTAGCTCGCGACTACTGCGTGAATATAGTATCGGCCATGTAAGGAAAAAAGACAAATCGAGTAGTCTAATCGCCCAGTCTCCTAGTCTCTACGCTACTACAATTTCTTGCCTATGTCTCTTAAAAAATAAAATAAAAAATCCTTTAAAAATTTTTTTTGTGCTTCCTTACATTTTGTGTCCTCCTTTTTATCATTTAGCTATGTTCATAAAAATAATATGGGTACCATGTACCGGGTGTTGCATTGTCGAGCAGGACATAGGAAATCCCATGTAATTTTAAATGGGGTCAATTATTGGCTTCCCTAATTATTTTAGAGAAAAATTCTATTTAGGTTTATTAAAGAGCACTAAAACCCACATTCAAAAGAATAACTTTAGATATTTTTGATGAGCCCGTTTACGGGTTATCGCCGATTTCTTTTTAACTATTTCTCCTTTTTATGGCCCCGTATTTGCGGGCACCAGTCAAGGTAAAAGATGACTGTCAAATAAAATTGTAATTTTGAAATGTGTGCTTTATTGTTATAAAAATATTAAAGGTGTATTTATGAGTACAAATTAATCTGAATAAAACTAAAATAAAGTATCCAATTACAAGGTTAATTATGACATTTTACATGTTTCAATATTTTACTAATTAATAGGTAGGTACCTACTATTAAATTGTTAGAACTTTAGGATTTTAAGAAGATGTTCAAATATTCCTCCATTGACTGCTGGACAATAACCGAGGCGATCATAAAATTCTCTTCTTACATTCGCTAGTTGGTAAACTGAAATTCTATTGCAAATACGGGGCCATAAAAAGAAGAAATAGTTAAAAAGAAATCGGCGATAACCCGTAAACGGGCTAATCAAAAATATCTAAAGTTATTCTTTTGAATGTGGGTTTTAGTGCTTGTTAATAAACCTGAATAGAATTTTTCTCTAAAATATTTAGGGAAGCCAATAATTGACCCCATTTAAAATTACATGGGATTTCCTATGTCCCGGTAGACGATGCAACACCCGGTACCTATATAGATTTCTTTTGAATAGTATGGATGGTACCAGCGAATTGATATTAATAAAATCGCGCGAATTACACAACTTTTTTAAAAATTCTCCTTTTTAATATTTTGTATTTCCGACAATATTTAATAGACTCGATACTAACCTGTGCGTCAGTAGACTCAATATGAGTCAAATCAATTTGCATATCGACCTCCAATAACTTAGGCGTTGTCGGCTTGATCAGTCTATCATATCGACAGCTGTCTGTTAATTTTGACGAAAATTCTTCTTGAGTGAGATGATCCATTTCTCCCATAAGATTTAGGGGTAAACAACTGATGTCTACTGGCCGAGTGGGGGTGGTGGTCCATATCGGCATTGTTGTAAATGTAGTTGTTGAGGAAGTCGTTGGGTTATCTTTAAAAATTATAATAATACTTGGAATAATAGACAATTTTTATTTTTAGAATATCTATGTCTTCATAGATCTCAGAAAAAAAATAAGAATAATTCTGCATAAAAGCAGCGTTTTGTATGCGGGTCAATTGAAAAAACTGCAAAAAGTCTAGATTTTCAAATGGAAACACCCAAATTTGATAATTATTTCTTATTTATCATTAAAAATAAGGGTAAGTTTGTGTAAGATTGCGGATATCGAATGGCAAATGTGTCACATGTTCTTGGTATAACTTTATCACATTCTCCATAAATAATAATAATAAGTTTAAATAATCTTCGTTAGTATAATTTAAACGCCCAGGCATGATTATTAATAATGTTCAAATGGTAAGTGACAGCTTCATAGATTTTTTTAGCATTTGATTGTGTTGATTGTGAACGCCGTCATAGCCAACTAAGAGTAACTGAACTTAAAATCTGCAGCAAAATCGCCTTATAAAAATACTAAATTGGCAATATTTCGAAAACTAAAAATTTTTGGGATATGCAACCTTACACAAACTTACCCTTATTTTTAATGCTAAATAAGAAATAATTATAAAATTTGGGTGTTTCCATTTGAAAATCTAGACTTTTTGCAGTTTTTTCAATTTTATTTTTAATCTTATTTTTTAAACACCCTGTATTAATAGTTATGAAAATATTATAAAAAATCTATTAAAGCAGGTCTTTTATAACAAGGAATCCCACTTAAATTAAATAAATAAGGCTTCTTTATACAAAAAATTGATAATTATTCTAAGGCTTGCAAATGTAATTTTTGACATAAAAATTCAAATATGTCAAAAACGTTTAGAGATGGTATACAAAATCTGCCTAGAATCTTGCGTATAATGCAAAAATGTAATAATATATTGTCCCATTTATAATAAGCAAGTTGACACTTACTTCCGGTATAACCGGAAGTGCCACCATTATGAAAATATTTTAGCCCGGTCGCCCCCATCAGTATCAGCATACTGTCAAATTTTCAAAATTTTCCTATGTATAGTTTTCTATATATAGATCGATTCGGTTCCCGGTGGGACACCCTGTATACTTCGTATAAAAATTGGTAAATGATCATTTACTAAATTAGCTAACTTTTGGCCAATTAATGAAAGCGAAGTGATTTTGAAATAATGAAAAAATAGTGATTTTCATTATCACTTACTAGATTCTGCTCCGGATCCATCTAAATTTGCTTCTGTTACTTGACCAGAATTTTGCGTAGAACTTGATGCAACTGAACTCGTTGTGGAAACGTCGGAACCATTTTCATGATTGCTTGGTATTTGTTGTATTGAGGAACTTGTGGTATTTGTAGGTAGAGTTATCGCATCACTGGTTGTAGATTGACTGAAAATAAAAACTATTATAAGATACAAGATTCGATTGAAAATGTTTTGAAATCGCCAATAGATGATGACAGTTTGTTACATCTTTATATAAGTTTATTGAATAAAGAGACTAACAGGAAGAAGTTTTAGTACTATTATCATATTGCTACGGCTATGACAAAATGACATTACAGTAACCGTTTTTAAATACCACTTTCAAATGTAATTCTTGTCGAGTTGAGTCAGAAGTTGAGATTTATCTTAGCAACTTCGTGCAATTAGTCCCAATTTTATTAAGTTCTCAACTCTAAATTGAAATCGAAGAATAATGTGTGATTGACAGCAAGGTTCAATATTAAGAGTAATGAACTAAGTCATAAGTTGTTATGAATGATAGAAGAGTTTCGCTATACTGCCCTTTTTGTTTTGAATCACAACGTTTCAAATGGTTAGTATTTCAGTCTTTAGGTGACTACTTAATAAATATAGTAACAGCTCTCTTCATACTAGCCAGGTACAGGGACATTATTTTAAGTGTCTCACGCGATTGGCGACTTTGCTATCAACCACAATAAAAATAACAATTATGTATTCCCTCACAACTTTTAGTGAAGAAGCCAAATTTAATGTCAAAAAAAATCTATGTTTACAAGTTTGACAGATACGACGCCATATTGGATTTTCTTAAATGACAACCCTACCTTATAGTAAGCCAGCTGCATTCGCCTATTTGTTCCAACATTAAAAATGTATAATTGTCAATATTTATTTTCAGCCATTCCGGAGTTATGAGGCTTCGAAGTTGGTGATTTTGTTATCATCGAATTAACAGGAGCTTTGAAATTAGAAACTCAGTTTTTTCTGGAGATACGTAATTTCTTATGGCGGAGCCACCCATGCTATTGTCATATATGCCAGATGTCAAAAAATGACAGTTACGCCGCCATTTTGAATATTTTTATTTTGTATGCAATGGGTAGTAAATAAATTAATTAGTGAAGAATTTAAAATTAAAATTACGTATCTCCAAAAAAAATTGATTTTTTAATCACAAAGCTTCTAATTTTTAATGGGGTGAGATACTTCAAACACATAATCGTACGATGCAGTTTTTGATACGGTCGTATTTTGGTAAGGGTTGGAAATAAATATCGACAACTATATATTTTTGAAATCGGACCGCGAAATGAAATACACTGACGTAAATATAAATGTAGGTTGCAATTTAAAAAAATTCAAAATGGCGCCGTAACTGTCATTTTTTAACATCTGGCATATATGACAATAGCATGGGTGGCTCCGCCATAAGAAATTACGTATCTCCAGAGAAACTTGATTTTTTAATCACAAAGCTTCTATTTTTTAATGGGGTGAGATACTTAAAACACATAATCATACGATGCAGTTTTTGATACGGTTATATTTCGGTAAGGGTTGGAAATAAATATCGACAACTATATATTTTTGAAATGGGATCGTAGAATGCCATACATTGACATAGTTATAAATGTGAGTTGCCATTTAAAAAAATTCAAAATGGCGTCGTAACTGTCATTTTTTGACATCTGGCATATATGACAATAGCATGGGTGGCTCCGCCATAAGAAATTACGTATCTCCAGAAAAAATTGAGTTTCTAATTTCAAAGCTTCTGTTAATTTGATGATTACAAAATCACCAACTTCGAAGCCTCACATCTCCGGAACGGCTGAAAACAAATATTGACAATTATACATTTTTTATGTTGGAACAAATAGACGAATGCAGTTGGCTTACTATAAGATAGGGTTGCCATTTAAGAAAATCCAATATGGCGTCGTATCTGTTAAATTTGTAAACATAGATTTTTTTGACATCAAATTTGGCTTCTTCACTAAAAGCTGTTAGGGAATACATAATTGTTTTTTTATTGTGGTCGATAGCAAAGTCGCCAATCGCGTGAGACACTTAAAATAATGTCCCTGTACAATGACCCATAAATGTGACTACTAAACTTTTAAAAATAGGAAAATTATAAAAGTGTTTTCTATCAAATGACAATGGTACATTGTATACCAAGTAGGAAAACATGAACATTCCCGGGCGACCACATAAAGATTGTATATCGAGGCGCAAGCCTCCACGCTATTACAATTTCTTTTAAGTTTCTCCGTGTAAGGACTGCCTAAAAGTCTTTAAATAAATCATTTGAGAACTTTAAATTAACAAAGAAGAAGAGTTTATTGGTGTTATTTATATTTAATATCAACATATTTAACAGCCTTCCACAAGGAAAAATTTAGATTGGTTTGATTTGATGACAGCTATTTACCTAAAAGATTATTATAAGATCTGTAAACGATCTTTGTAAATATTGAATACAAAAATAAGCTAATATCGCATTCTTGTACGACAATACCATCATTAATGTTTTTTTTTAAACATTGTAATTTAATTATCACTATTTTGCAGACGTGCTATAATTTCTTGGGATGACAATAATTCATGATGAATAATTTGTTGAAGTATGTCAATCTTTATTACCTTTAAGAATTATTGTAATTCATAGCAAATAACAGAAAAGCGATTAAGAAATTATAGCTAATGATAAATTAATTATTTTCAGTAATTTGCACGATACGATTTATGATTTTTAATAATAAATTTAATTTGTTTATTATGCTATTTTTCTAAATCTCGCTTTCTGGTTTATAGATTAGCAAGTCAAATCGAGGTATTTTAACTCTTTTGTGGTTATTTATGTTGGAGACTGCATTCTTAATTTGTAAGTTTGTTCTACGTAGTCCAATGACTATTCTTCCGGGACAGTATAATACGGGAGGCTCAGGTAAATTGTCTACTTTTATTTAGTAATATGAATTTTACAGTTCTGTACATCGTGTTGCAGGCACTAGTGCTGTAATGCAAAAAAACGGTTTTATTAAAATGTTGCTGTTAAATAAAACCGCACTTTTAAGAAGAATAATTTATTATTAACAATTATAAAATTAATTACCAATTATTAATTAAAATATAACTTAAGGTTTATTATAAACATTAATAATACACTTTTTACAGTTAGAAATTTGAATACCCGAAGTGGATGTGATGGAGCCCTTTACGTTCGAATTTCCAATCATTAAATCCGTGTCTGACCCCATGATCTTCTTTGCTATTTGTTTCTTATTTTCCAAAGAATTCTCAACGTAGCCTTCTGCCGTAGAAGAGGATTTCCAGCCCCCATGACGCTTTAACATCTGCATATCTGCACCATCATCAACTAGAATGTTGGCTGAGGACCTCCTAAAACAATGTCCACTGTATCCTTCGGGATTATTCAATCCAAGTTTTGTTGCAATCTTTTTTGGTATACTTCCAAAACTATTAATTCCGACAAGCTGGGAGATGCATTTTCCTTTTCCATAGAATACAAAAAACCGCATGTGAGTTGCATTAAGAGGACGAAGTTTAGCATACTTTCGAAAAATACTTAAACAGTTGACACCTGTCACAGTTCCTTTTTGGTTTTCGAGAATGGAATCACAATTTTTATATACAAATCATTGTATTCAATATGATCCAACATTAACTTAGCTAGTTCTTCGCGCCGACAAGCCCCAAAAAATGCCGATTTATCATAATAACCTTCATAAGTAAATAAGTTTCATCATCTGCAGTACTAAGAAACTTACATACGTCTTTCTTTGTGAAAACTTTGGACTTTTTGGCCTTGTAACCCTTTGAACTTCTTTTCAAAAATGCGATTAGTTGAGAAAATCTGCTTATATCTTGATTTTTCTTGACTAAAATCATAGTTCTCAACATTGAGTAGTGTAGATGGTTTCTGGGAGCGTTGCTTTACGGAAAAATAACCCAAAAGGATTTTTTCAGACACCTCCTTTATTTTGTTAGCTTTGCACCAATCTTCAAACTTCTGATACTCCAACTCATACCGCGCCTTGGATTTTGTCGGAACTAAACTTGAGGCACTTCGTTTGCCGCTGCTTCTATATCAGAGGGTAAACTTTCATCAGAATCGCTCATTTTGAAAAACGCTTTTTATATTTTTGAATTTGTTTGACAAAGTTTCGACAGTAACCATGAGAAACAGTCACTATTCGAAAAGTAACATAAAAAACTTGATTAGTAAACTTAATAGCAGGTGCATTTTTAGAGGTGCATTTTTATTTTAAAAAATGCCTTTTGCCAAATATTTTTATTCATAGATGAAAGTAGATAAAATGTTGTACAATATTCTTGTTGTAAATTCATATTACTACACTCGATGTTTTATTAAACTCGGCTGACGCCTCGTTTGACAACTTTAACATCTCGTGTTGTAATATGAATCTTTACAACACTTATATCGTAAATAACTATTACCTATTCCTAAAACTACACTGGTTCAACAATCAATATTTTATGAGAGTAGGAAAATTTATAACCATGTTCCGCAATCGGTAGGAGATCATTAATGCCTCATATTAAAAAAAAAATAAACATTTAAGGCGCTACTGTTGACGAAAGCGTTCTATACGTTGGAGGAGTACTATAACTGTGTATTTTAGATGTGTAGTATTTTACGGCTTTTGTCTTTTTATAACTTTGTATTAGTGTATATTATATATTTGTAATTATTTTAAGTTAACACACTTTGTCAACAAGATTTTTTTCTTCAGACAATATAGTATATTAAAGTCATTTCATTTTTGTACAGGGTCATCCAACCAGGACTGAACAGAGATATTTAATTGTAATTTAAAATGTCTGAAAGCTTTTTCGATAAAGATGTTTCTTCCTGACATTAAGCATATTTTGACTTTGACCTAGAAATAGTGGGTATCTTCAAATTACAATCACAAGATTCTACATATCATCTGAAATATTACCCGGAGAAATAGGTCCAGATTTACTTATCATACTTATTACTCTTAGATATTAGAAACTGATTTATTGTAAATATAACCTTCACAGTCAGGCGTAGATCCGAAGGTAGCTTCTCCCCCCCTAAGCCTTACCAATTGGGTGTTTTTTACTGTGAGCCTTCAAAATAGTAGGGCGTGCAAAATTTTTTTTAGAAGTCACTTTTAAGAGTACGAAGATTTTTAGGGCCGGGATACGCTCTTTTGTTTTTAGAAGTAACTTTTTTTTAGTCGCCCCCCTTCCCCCTCAGTAAAATCCTGGATCTGCCACTGCACAGAGTTATAATATTCAAATAGTGGCTTTAAAGGGTATGTAAGGTAAGTAGAGTAATTTTATTGATGTAACCTAGACGAAAAACAAAAAATAAAAATAATTAAATGACATTGAACAAAATTTATTTAGTTCAATGTTTTCTCAAGTACCTAAGAGAATTTTTGGTTGACCATGATCCCATTTTTATGTAAAAATAATACACATTTTAAAATACAATTAAGAGATAAATAGGTTAAAACATTGTTTCATAAGTGGTTTGGGTTTGAAAAATTAAAAAAAGTATCTTATAGGACATAATATGATTTTGATAACAAATGTCTGAGATGGCATTCCCCTTTATAAATTAATATAATAACTTGATTCTACAAATTTAATATGGCACAAATCACATACATATAGTGTGTCTCAGGCGCGGCCCCTGAGTCTTTTACAGGTGGGGCAAATTTTGAGGGCAACTAGTAACATAACAAGCAAAATGTAATTTTTAATTAGGTATAATAAGAACGTACCCAAAGCAGTGGCGTCAGGTAAAGTAGTTGAAGGGGCTCTTCACCAAAAAGAATAAAACCAGGAGGACATTTTTTCGACAATATTTGATATTAATGTACCAATACAGCTACCATTTTAGCCCTTAAAAAATAATTATGTTCGAATTAATAATATTAATTTAATCCGAATGTAGCTATGCATAATAGGGCCACGGTTAACTCCGGTGGACAATAATTATGAACATTCGTGCATTTTGGCGTGTCCGTGAGCTCAGAGCAGCAAGTGAAGAAGACCCAACGCCCAACATACAGTCAAGTGGCTTTGATTTGCACCGTTGCTATGGTTACGTGACGTCAGTCACGCGACAGCATGTAACAATTTGCATATCGTAATGAGGGGCAATTTAAAAATAGGTTAGTAGTATGTACCATTGTTTTAGCATTGGTTCGCCAAACCTTAAGGTATTTAGGTATTAAGGGTTTAACAACGACACAGATGGCGCTCCGTGCCACATCTTAGTGGTGTGTCCCACCAAGTGCTGCCTTAAGTAGCTTCGAGATTCCTTTTCTTTTCGTCGGATCCTAGCTCTACTGATGAGTCATGATATGACGAAACGCGTCTAGAGATGGATCTGGCGAAATGAAAAGGAAAATCTTCTTCGTTACTTAAGGTATTTATTTTGAGCCTTCGTGATACCTACTTATTATAAATATCGTTTTTACATGATTTATTGTGTGGTTAAAAAGTTTTGTTTTTATTTTTCGGTTAATTCAGTAGTGTACGTACCTATTTAGTTTAATTTTTATTGTGTGTTTGTACGTAATAAAAATATAAATTAGTCAATGTTTATTTAAGTACCCGCACTATACCTAGCTCTTCACCATTTTTTAAGACCGCGAGCCGCCACTGACCTAAAGTGTATTTATTTTCAACTGGCACCGATAGTAATAATAACATATAACAATAATTTTGAAGAAGTAGTCCATTCTTAAAGTGGAGTTAATTTATAGGAATAAATAAAAACATGAAGTCTTTCTCCACTGGTTTATTAAGTAGTAAAGTTAAAAAATGGTAGATATTCTACATGTTTCGGGTGTAGTAACACCCATCATCAAGAATAAAATATAAAGAGAAAAAATAGTTATAAGTAAGAGGAACAAAGTCAAATGGTGAGTGGTAGTGAACCTCGATGGAGCTCTCATCGAGCCATGGAAGATCAAATATTGAGAAATGGGTTAATGATTGAAGATTGGTATGCTTAAGTCTTAACACTGACCATAAGCAACAGGTAACAGTGGTAAGACTGGAGGCCCGTTTGGGTAAAGAGAAAAATTAAGAAATGTAAGAAAAATGGAGATTCACAGGTCAAGAACTTTCATCCCGGAAACCATGGGGAGAAAGAAAGGTTGTTTATTTAACCCTTTTTTATAGAAAAATAATGTAGAGGTAGGTACCAATTATTGAACTGTATGAATCTTAGTTCATAACAATAAAGGAAATTAGGGGAACTAGCCCGAATTTGCCCCAATGCAACATGTTTTCGTTTACTATTTATTGTGACCCTGTACTCATGTAAATTTTAAACAATAGTTTTTATTACGGGAAATATAAAAGCCTTGCATGAATTCTGGTATGAAATTATTGAATCCTTTTTTTGTTTTAAAGCACGTCCGTCAGATAGTTCCGTTAATGTAATTATTCTGTGTGTGTCAAAACTTTAATTGAAATAGAAATAAAAGATTTTTCTTTACCAAAATGTATTTATGGTATTATATTACATACAATTAAACAAATCTAGTATACATTGTATGCCCATTTTAATTTTTTTACGAATTTTAACCAAAACCGCGAGTAATATTTATTTCTGAACAAATTTACTATGTGGGCTGCTTCATTTCAAGCACAACAACGAATATAAAACTGATATAAACAGTACCATTTTAACAAGATTTTGAGCCCTGATAAAATCTCTTAAAGGTAAAAAGTACACTTTTTTACGTTACATGAGCAATTATGTATATTTTTTACTAACTCGGTAGTCTTTGGCCAAAAATGCGAGGTATTGCAAAACTTGGACTTATAAAATAACGGCGATAATCGACATGACTTTACTTAATTTAAGCCAAGCTTGACAAACTTGATGATAAAAAATACACTGCGTCCATTAATTATGGAATAGAAGGAAAGAAAAAAATAAATAAAACCAGGAGGAAAGTTTTACGACAATATTAAAGTACCAATACAGCTCCCCTTTTAGCCCTTAAAAGATAATTATGTTTGAATTAATAATATTAATTTAATCCGAATGTAGCTATGCATTATAGGGCCCCGGTTAACTCCGATGAATTATAAACACTCGTGCATTTTGGCGCGCCCCAGCCGATCGTGTTCGTTCCCGCTCAATTCAAGTGAAGACCCAACGCCCTACATGGCTTTAATATTCACCATTGCTATGGTTACGTGATGCAGCCATGCAAACAGCATGTAACAATTTGCATTACGATAAAGGGCAATTTAAAAATAGGTCAGTCGTATGCACCATTGTTTTAGCGTTGGTTTGCCTAACCTTCAAGTATTTATTTTGAGGCTTCGCGAAACTTACGGTTATAGATGTCGTTTTTACATGATTTACTGTGTGATTATTTTTCAGTTAATTCAATAGTGTACGTACCTACTTAGTTGTGTGTTTTAAAAATGAACCCAATTAATGACATAGTTTGTAATTTGTTGGAAACTCCATTCAGTCGTTATATAGATGAGGATAAGAGACGTTTTGTTACACGGGTTTTTAGTCAATATCTGTTTAAGTACCCGCACTATACCTAGCTCTTCGCCATAAAATAAAAATAGGTGTTTCTAAAATACGCAGCTTTGAAAATTGAATTATATTATTGTGTTGGTTACAACTTTAGGTACTTCTTGTACCCATTACAGCGCGGTGCGGTTCGTGTCAATTTAAAAAAATTTAAATTCCGATATTACCAATTACGCTGCTATAAAACCCACTTTCCCCCTAATTTTTGAGAATGGGAAATATGGAAAGTGGTAATTTTAGCTTTGTGTTAGGTACCTACTTACTTTTCCCATTACCGCGCAGTAGCGCTTGTGTCAATTAAAAACATATTAAATTCCAAAAATCGTTATATTGTGATGATATTGTCAATTATGCTGCTAGGAAGCTTCATTGGCAATATAACGATTTTTTTATTTTAATTGACACGACCCGCAGTGAGCTGTAATAGGTTAGGTTAATTGAAAATGTTAAATGTAATGGATATAATAGGTATCTAACATAAAGCTGTAAACAACAAAATAACAGAATTCAATTTTCGTAACTTCGTATTTTAGAAGCATCAATTTTTAAATCAGCATATTTTACACAGCTTGATATTTTAGCCATCGCCCTGTATAAAAAAGACATAAAGTGAAGTCATACATACAGGGTGGCCCATTTGTCTGGCAAAGTAATATACCATCTCTACTATTAAAGATATCAAAAAAAAGTTTTTATAAAAGTTGTGAGGTATAAAAACTATTTGTTCTAAAATTATTTTTAAACATACAGGATGGTCCAAAAAAGGAGGACAATAAAAAGATACATTTTTTTAAATGGAACACCCTATATATTTTAGCATTTTTTGTTTTCCTACACAATTATCCATATGACGCCACATTTAGTTTTTTAATTTTTTGCAACGTTGCCAAACAAAATGCAAAATTCTTAAAATTTTGGAAAAAACATGATAGTAAAAAATTACCTGTATTTCTCAATAAGAGTATCGAAAAACGAAAATTTCTGGTAAGCTCTTAAGTTTAGGGATAAAAAAAACTGTCTTAAATCTTTAAGTACCGAAAATTCTGTACAGGGTGTTTTCTGTTGACATTCAAATATACAAAATTTTAAAATACAATAACTCTGTTTTTTCAAATGAAACACCCTATATTTATTAGGCTCGTCTGATAGATATTGTAAGTATCTTTTATTATTGTTAAGTCATACCTATACTATTCACTAGTTTTGGCAATATTTCGATATTTATTTAAATTTTGGTGAAAAAAACTAGTTTTTATTTTTCTAGCAAGCCATTCATTATTTTTAAAGGTTAAGTAATTGGTTGATTGTAGTAATGCAAAATCCAAATTTTTCCTATTCTTCTAAAATCCGAAGTAAACCTTTTAATTTTAAAGTAAGACACCTGGTATATATTTTATTTTTTTAAATTCCTTAAGATATTCTAAATGCAACTATTTTATTTAATATAATTGGCTGTAACACTTACGAAGACAGACACATTTTTTTAATACATTTTTTTTAATACTTTTTTTTTATCTAGAAGGATATGATACGCTAGCGTAAATAAGATTTTTTTTTAAATTGATGAGAAAAAGTGACAAGTTATCTTTAGAATGTCATATTAAATTAAAAAAAACAATTACCAGGTAGGTAGGTATATTCCTTTTAAAAATTGATAGTTATATATCATTTCTGGTTAAACAAAGTTATGTCACCGGTCAAAAAATGTTTATGTCTTTGGAGCGTATTTTTGCTGGTTTGAAAAGAAAAAGGATGATTAATGGACTGTAAAATTAATCTGGCGGATTCAGAAATATTTGTAGTAAAATTAAAACATTACAATTGAATAAAGATTGATAAAAGTCGGAAACTCCACTCACCTTGATTGATGTTGCTTCAGTGGTGCTGAAGGGGCCCCTTTTCTTCACTTGAGATGCACGTTTCAGAAACTCACGATTTTTCCCAACATGTGGGTGTTTGACATGGCGGTTAATAGCAGTCTCTCTAGTAACAGTGGTATCAGAATGGCTTGTGGAGTTTTGTTCATGCGCGGTCATTTAAAATTAGTATTAAGAACGAATAAACTACAAACCAATTTTAATCTCTTGACACCAATAATTTTTCCATCAAAAAAATATGTTTTTCTTTTTAATTTTATGAAAAACAAAAAAGGAAATCCTAAACATTCCCACCCACCTTAAATGTGCTAACATTTAAAATAAATTACAAAATAAACATACAAGCAATCCTAAATCTAAGTTGAGAAAAAATATATATTTTTTATTGCGAGGGTAACGGGCAAAGCTTAACCAAAGGTCGTTTCAAAGACCCATGTTTTGTCTGCACAGTAGCAACTCTCGCAACTCCATCGGCACCCGGGTGCAACTCTACAATCCTAGCCATTTGCCAAGTAAGCGGGGGATAATTTTCATGTTTTATTAAGCACAATGTACCAGGAGTAATAGGTGAATCTTTATGATTCCATTTTCCTCTTTGAAGAAGAGTATGAAGGTATTCTTTACTCCAACGCGACCAAAAATCTGCATGTAGGCGCTGAAGAAGTTGCCATCGATTTAACCTATTTATATTTACCTCCTTAAAATCGGGATCATGTAAAACGGAAAGCGGTTCAAGGGTTAAAAAATGTCCCGGGGTCAGTACCGACAGATCATTTGGATCATTACTAAGCGGGCATAATGGGCGAGAATTTAAAACAGCTTCAATTTGGGTTATTAATGTTAAAAATTCTTCATATGTCAATATTTGCAATCCTATTACGCGGTATAAATGAGTTTTTAGGCTCTTGACACCAGCCTCCATAAGACCTGAAAAATGTGGTGATGCTGGAGGGTTAAAATGCCAGCTAATTTTTTCAGATTCCACAGCTGATTGCATAATATTTTGAATATATTTATTCGCGGCAACATAATTTGTTCCATTATCACTAAAAACTGCAGAGCACCTGCCTCTGCGAGCAATAAAGCGACGAAATGCAGCAAGAAAACACTCTGCTGAAAGATCTGACGCTAATTCAATGTGAATTGCCTTGGTCGCAAAACAAACAAATAAACAAATCCATGATTTCCTTGTTTTTGCGCCTCGATGGCGATTCATTAATATGTTAAATGGGCCACAGTAGTCTGTGCCTACTTGTGAAAATGGTTTTATTTGAGAAATTCGACTAATAGGCAAATCGCCCATCGGCGGTTGTGACGTTTTAGGGTTTAAACGCCAACATTTTATACATTCAGACGTAATTTTACGTATTGCCCTGCGGGCGGACAATATCCAAAATTTTTGAGATAAAATAAATCTCAATGTTTGACCTCCAGGATGTAAATATTTTTTATGAGCGTCCTGAATTATTAACTCCGTTAATCGACAAATACGTGGTAGTAAAATAGGATGTTTTAAGTCATAAGGTACGTCAGCGTGACGTATTCTACCCCCTACTCTTAAAATTCCTTCAGTATCTAAAAACGGGTTAAGTTTTTTAGTTAAATTTGTAGTTAATTTTCCTCGAGTCAAAAGTTCAATATCTTGTGAAAAATGTGTCATTTGTGTGCGTTTTATTAAAAGATTCAAAGCTGATTCTGATTCAGAATTCGGTATTGGACCAATTAATTTAGATTTTGTTTTTAACATTTTAATAAAACGTAATACATAAGAAATGATATTTAAAATTTTGGATAGAGAGGAAAATTTAATTAGAAGTGTATCTAATTTGTCGAGATTAATGTTTGATAACAAAGCGGTGTGTTTAACTTCCTCGAGAGTTTCCTCGACAACAATATTAGACTCAGGCCAAAGTGATTGGGGCAAACTTAGCCATTCGGGACCCACCCACCATTTGGCACAATGAAGCAACTCACGGGGAAGTAAACCTCTACTTCCGTAATCAGCGGGGTTATCTTTAGTATTAACATAATGCCAACAAGATGGCGGTATGGTTTCTTGAATTAAAGTTACTCGATTACTTACGAATGTTACCCACTTATGCGGTGAAGATCTAATCCATGACAATGCAACTGTTGAATCAGACCAACAACAAAAATTAGAAAATGAAATTTTGTCTTTGTACGCATCCAAAAGAAACTTTAATAAATTAGCCAATAAGACGGCTGCGCACAGTTCAAGACGCGGTATTGAAATTCGTTTGAGCGGTGCAACTTTTGATTTTGCACAAATTAAATAACAGCAAAAATTATTTTCGCCTACTTGAATGCGAATATATATGCAAGCGCAATATCCAGCTTCACTGGCATCGCAGAATCCATGAATTTCAGAATAACTATTTAAACTATTTTTTAAATGGCGCGGAATTTTTAAATCTTTAAGTTCAGGTAATTGTGATTTAATTGTTTTCCAAAAACTAACAATATGTTCTGGAGGAACGGTATCCCAATCTAAGCCTAAGCTCCACATAATTTGTATTTTTTGTTTACATAGAAAACTCAAAGGGGCTAAAAACCCTGCGGGGTCAAAAATGCGGGCTAAATCTGATAACATATTTCTTTTTGTGCATTCGCGTTCCAGAGGTTCTACAGAATATGTAAAATTATCACAAATAGGATTCCATTTTAAACCTAAGATTTTAATAGTTTGATTCGTTTCCTTATTGTCAAAAAATAATGATTCATTATAAAGGTGATCAGCGGGCAGACGTGATAATAGTTCAGGACAATTACTACACCATTTTCTAAGCTGAAAACCACCTTTTTCTAAAAGAGAACTAAGCTGCATTTGAAGACTACAACAATCTTCAAAAGTCTGAGCACCAGTTACGATATCATCGACGTAAGTGTCAGATACTAAAACTTTGGAAGCGATAGGGAAATTATGCTTTTCATCTTCAGCAAGTTGTAATAAGGTGCGTATAGCTAAATACGGTGCGGAGGATACACCGTACGTAACAGTATTTAATTTATAGTCTTGAATCTCATCATTTACAGAAAATCGAAATAAAATTTTTTGAAAGCGGCGATGTGATTGGTTAATCAAAATTTGTCTATACATCTGTCGTATATCTGCGGTAAAAACAAATTTATGAAGACGAAAATGTAATAAAATACTTAAAATATCATTTTGCAACTTAGGCCCAATCAATAAAAAATCATTTAGAGACTTATTGTTCATATCCTTTGCGGAGGCATCGAAAACTACACGCAATTTAGTGGAGACACTATCCAATTTTATAACAGAATGATGCGGGATATAGTATGAATCATCATAATTATTATTTTTATTTATTTTTTCCATATGTCCGGCTTTGAGATAGTCTTCCATAAATTCACAATACATTTTATGGAGGTCTGGATCACGTATAAGTCGACGTTCCAGTGACTGAAAGCGACGAAGAGCTATCGAGCGGCTATCAACAAAACTAGGTTCAATATTATCGCGGAAAGGCAAAGAAACAGAATATCTTCCAGTTTGCGAGCGGGAATATTTATCAATAAAAATATTTTCACATTGCTTCTCTTCAGGAGAAATAGTTTTTACGTGCGGTACCTCTTCAAGTTCCCAAAATCGTTTGACAGTTGTGTCTAAAGCGGCGTCAATAGAAGTAAACAAAGAATATACATTTTGATTAAAATTATTAGTAATTTGTCCCATTAATATCCACCCAAAAATAGTATTAATTGCGGTTGGCGTATTCTCATGTCCCTTAATGCAACCTTCAATTAAGGCTTGAGAAAAAACATGAGCATTTAGTAAAATATCGACAGTACCTGGTTCATAAAAGTGTTTGTCTGCTAATTTTAAATTGATAGTATGTGGAAAGTTAACAGGCAAACTAGAACTAGTAGGTTGGTCATTACAAATTTTATCCAAAATGACAGCTTCTATATCCAATTTAGGAGTAATGTTATCAACAGGTTTAATAACACAATGAACCGCACCAGAATTGACATTTTTTGACATGTCTGAAAGTCCACATACGGATAAACACAATTTATGCGGCGATAAACCAAGCCGATTAACACACTTTTTTGAAATAAAATTAGATTGAGAGGCACAATCCAAAATAGCGCGAACCTTTTGATAGTTTCCACGAGAATCTAAAACATCGATTTGCAATGTACCGAGTAATACTGTATTTGAACTAATTTTATTCGTATTTGTATTATTGGTTATTTTTTGCGAGTCTGAGAATGTTGCTAAAGATGCGACCGGCGGATTTTGAACAGGGACGGATTCGGAAATATTTGCGGTAGGTAAAACAATTTGTTGCGTTTGACGATTAGAATTATGATTATTTGATTGAAAATTTAATGCGGGGGAGATAGTTTGCAGCGGAGGTAGTAAATTTTGAGGACGCGGAATATGGTGACTATTTTGACCATTCAAGTGTAAAAGCGAATGATGGCGGGCCTTACAAAAACGACAAGTAAAAGTTGAGTTGCATTTTGCGGAAATATGGGAAGAGCTTAAACAATTAAAACACCATTTATTTTGTTTTATTAAAGAAAAACGTTCCTGCGGACTCTTTGCAATAAAATTAGAACACTTATAAATATTGTGATTTGAGGAACAAAGCGGACATTTTCGAGGGTTTTCTGCGGTATTTGATAACAGTGAATACAATTGAGGACGTTGTTGCGGCTGTTTTCTAGAATCTTTTTTATAGTTTGTAGAGAAGGCTATACTATCATAGGCAACACATTGTTTATTTAAAAAGTCAATAAGACCTTTAAATGTTGGCAAAGCGGATGAACCATGATTCATTTCAAAACGCGACAAAGTGACGGAATCAAGACGTTTTAATAGCATATTAACTAAAATAAAGTCCCAGTGATCGGTAGGATATTTGAGGTTTGATAGAGCGGCAATATTTTCAGTAAAAATATCAATTAATCGTCGGAGGACATGCGGATTTTCTGAAGACAAATGCGGGGCATTTTCTATTTCATTCCAATGCGCAGTTGCAAGAATACGGTCATTTGTATAGCGTTCAACCAAGGCTTTGTATGCTACATGATAATTAGTGCTAGTTAAAGGTGTGCATTGAATTAATGCCTTGGGTGAACCTTCTAAATAAGAATGTAAATGTGTGAACTTTTCAATATTAGTTAAAGAAGCATTATTGTGAATCAAAGCGTCATAAATATCAATGAAGGCTTTAAACTGTTTAATATCACCAGTAAATTTATTTATTTTTATTTCTGGTAATTTAACCTTTGGCATAATATTAATATTCTGATTATTAGGATCAGCATTAGTTGCTTTTAATTCATTTTCCAAAATACCTTCAGAGACAGCTTTTACAAAAAAATAGGAAAGCTCAAATTCAGATCGTATTTTATCTTCCAATGGAATTTGATCATCCAGATTAATTATTAAATTCATAATTATACTTTGTTGTTTATTAAATTCCTCATAGATATCAGGTAAATAATTACATCTTTGTTTAAATTGATTATGCAAAGACTTATCAACAGTTGCCTGTTCTGCATAAGTATAAAGCTCTTGTATGCGGTTTATTTCAACTTGACGAAAAACTTTTGCCCTCTTTAGTTTTTCGGCGGCGGCCATTGTAAGAATACTGTACAAAAAATTCAAATGCGGCCCTGTATTTTAGGGATTCAATGTATATAAGAAAGATAGTAGCGATTGCTTGAAAATGCTCAAGTTAGAAAAGGAGATGCGAAGGAGTTGCTTTACTGTGTGTGCGAAAACGTGACTTGCGCGGTTTTTACAATGCTAACACATTTTGAAGTGGGCTAGACGGTTTTTTACAACGGCAAATAAATTTAAAAATGGCGAAATTATGAAGCTAAATCAATTTCAATTTTTACTACAATTTTCTTTTTTATGACAAAACTAATAAATATCCGTGCCGAAGAGACCAAAAATGGAGCGTATTTTTGCTGGTTTGAAAAGAAAAAGGATGATTAATGGACTGTAAAATTAATCTGGCGGATTCAGAAATATTTGTAGTAAAATTAAAACATTACAATTGAATAAAGATTGATAAAAGTCGGAAACTCCACTCACCTTGATTGATGTTGCTTCAGTGGTGCTGAAGGGGCCCCTTTTCTTCACTTGAGATGCACGTTTCAGAAACTCACGATTTTTCCCAACATGTGGGTGTTTGACATGGCGGTTAATAGCAGTCTCTCTAGTAACAGTGGTATCAGAATGGCTTGTGGAGTTTTGTTCATGCGCGGTCATTTAAAATTAGTATTAAGAACGAATAAACTACAAACCAATTTTAATCTCTTGACACCAATAATTTTTCCATCAAAAAAATATGTTTTTCTTTTTAATTTTATGAAAAACAAAAAAGGAAATCCTAAACAGTCTTATACCAATCCTCCAAATTTCATTCCCTTATCTTTACAAACATTAATTTATACGAGATACGGGCGAGTCATTTTCGCGGGCACCCAGTATATTGTAATCTCTAAAATATTTAAATAATACGTATTTGTATTTTAATTTATATGCAAAAACATATTATTTTAGGATAATAATTATATGTAAGTACTTATGATTTTAACATTACTTTAAACTATTTTTAGACAACTGGTTAAAGTTCTGATCAGCATGCACACCTTTTACCAGGCAGAACATAATGTAGTTGCAACTTAATAGTCCACAAATATACAACCTGAATGCCTAAAACAGACAAAATAATAGGAAAAAATAATTTGGAAAAATACCAGAAATATTTTTTCAAATCGTATCTACTTTGCTTCGATGATATACAGACCCTACACAATCAGTCAGACTGACAAGTAGAGGTGGGAAATCCGAATCTTTTTTAAGATTTAAATCACCGATCGATCCAAAAAACACAAACTTGTCATTTAGATTCGCTTCTTCTCGATTGGAATCAGCTCGGGATCCGTGCAAGTATGTTGGATCCATGCGTACTAATTCAAACAGTCTATAGTCTATTTCAGAAAGGTGTAGAGTAATAAAATGGGAAATTCCATCCAGTTCGGCTCAATTTCGGTGTCGGCCATAGGCGCAGGTAAATTTTGTGCATTAAATTATTTATGGTAACTAACCAAAGAAAATAATTTAATAAAGATGGAACTATTAGCTATAGCGAATTTGCACAAACATCGTTTTATGAAATATGCCGTAGAAGGTATAGCTGCTAAACATAGTGTAACCGTGCTGCGCACACCGTCATATCATTGCGAACTAAATACTATAAAACTTATATGGACGCAAATGAAAGGATTTGTAGCAAGCATGACACTACACGACATTCAAAATGAAAGACGTTAAGCTACTGTTTGATCAAACCATTAAGGAACACCATCAGAGAACTGGCGAGAAGCAGTCCATCATGACATTAAAGAAGAGGAGAAAATGTGGGAGTGATCACCTAATTGATCGGACCGTCGACCCGTTACTTATAACGTCAAGACGAGATGACAGTTCCTTAGATGACGAAGAATATTACGATTTTTTATAATTTAATGTCTGTATAATGTATTTTTTATATTTTGTATTTTTTTTAATAAAACATAAGTGTACATAATACTATGTACATAATGCACGTCTTTGTCACGCCATTTTCAGTGTTTGTGAATGGATAACAATAGGTAAAACCCTTAAATGGACCCAAACCCAGGTCATACTACCTGCACTTGATGAAAATAAAGAATTTTGCAATGACAATACCAAATTATGAAAATGGCTTATGTATTCGTTGAAACACTTTGTATTCTCTTTGCATACTTAATGAGCTTTTATTACTCTACACATTTCTGAAATAGACTATAATTTCTTTTATGTCAGTCTATAAGTATTTTTGTTTTAGTTTCTAGTCCTAAAATATATAAAGAAAAATACTATAAAATATTATTCTTTTTACTCGTTTTTCTTTAAAATTGCATCATAAATCAATAACTAAAACGATATGCGTCCGAAACCTTAATCTCTATATAAAACAGGACTTTTAGAAGAAAAAGGTTGAAAACTAAACATTTCCTACAATACTTTTAGACCCGAGCTCCTAAGCTCGAGGAAGGGGCTGCAGCTCGGCAGCACCCCCCCCCCCCCCCCCCCTCCCCCTTAAATACGCCCCTGGAGCCAATATATCATTGTCTGCAAGTTGTGTCTGATTTTAAATCTCGAGCTGACGAATGTATTTGACAAGAGATACACTAAAAACTAAGTGATTTTTAGTATACCAGCCTTCTACTACAAAATAAAAAAGCCTAGTTTTAAATTTTATTTCATTTTGAGTCAAAGTTAGATGATCTTAACGTATATATATGCTTAGATTAAGGCATAATAAAAGAAGCAATACAGTGTTTGCTATTAAAATATACAAAACATACACCGGACGGAACCCTAACAACTTCAGTAAACATTCAAATAGCGGTTTGCTTATTAACCAAAGTGAGTTAATATTTGTAATGAATTGTAAAGTTTTTTACGGCTTATAGTTTTCGTGATTAATTTGTCATAAACCTTGGCTAATAATAATTATTGAAATTATACTTAATTAAAGTGTATCAAGAGGTCTGGCCTACTATGTTAACTACGCTCATAGAAATCATAGAACGTTATTATAAACACATATGCTGTATTATTTATAATCTAGTTGTTTCTATAACAATGCTTGAGGTAGATTTTTAGGGTTCCATATAAACGGAAATCCCATAGCAAAAATTTTAAGAAGATATTTTTAGTGGTTTACCCAAAAGTACCCACTAAGGAACGTCAGTCATCAGTGTTGCCAATCCATTACAATTGTAACAGATCTGTTACGTTTTTAAAAAATGTGTTACGCTGTTACATTTTGTAATGGGAGGGGTAATAGGTCATTGTAGACGGGGGAGGCAGGGCAGTAACTAGACGTTATTCATTGGGGGGGGGGGGGTTAGGTTATTAAGTTAAAAAAAAGTTGCATTTTTTGAGTGGCATGCCCTGTTAAATTTGAAAATAGCGCCGCAGGCGAAAAATTTTCGGGGCCACGCCCAAAGTTAATTTAAAATTCACCTAACTACTATCAAATTTCGAAAATAAAATAATTACTTCTCCCACTCTGCATGGTTGGATTAAATTTGTTTTGGTAAATGTTATTTTTTACTTTTTTTTGATATTCCTAGCTGGTTCTTTATTAAAAAAAAACATTTTTTTTATTTGTGAAAATATGAATATTGATAACAAACCAAAATTTTAAAACATATGTATTACTGTAACCAGCGTTTTTCGGGCTCGGTTTTTCATGATTAAAAATAAAGTAAATATCGCTCACCAGTCTCACCACGCCAAAATTGATGATTTTTTCAGAAATCATGTTTTCATTTTAGGAGCATAGATCTAACAGCAGTTTTTGGTGCAAATGCTTATAGGTTTTGGAATACTCCTTGTTAAGTGCCGTTTTGTATATTCATAATAAAGTATTCTCGTTTCTTTACGCACTATTTTTTTATTATAAATTATCACACTTCTTCCATAAAAAATGTTTCAATTAATTATTTTTTGGTTTGTTGTGCAAATATTTTATTGCATTGGGTTATATTTTTGTTGATTGAAAATAGCGCTAAAAAGGCAGAACGGAAGAGACAAGTCATATATTGGAAAAATGCTATAAAATATTATTCTTTTTACTCGGTTTCCTTCAAAATTGCATCAAAAATCAATAACTAAAACGATATGCGTCTGAAAACCCTAATCTCTATATAGAATAGGACTTTTAGAAGGAAAAGTTTAAAAACTAAACGTTTTCTACAAAACCTTTGTAATCTAGGCTAAGAATACATTATTTAAAGACTTAAATTAAGTGTCCAAGCGTTCAAAAATTAGGTTGCAATTAGATTTTTAGAGCCAAGGGGGGAGGGGAGCAGTGTGGGCACTGTCCCACCCTAAAAACATAGGTGCTCACCCAAAATTGAGGGGAGAAAGGGGGATTTGACTATGAAATTTTTGATGAGAAAGGAGTGGTATTATAGAAGAATGTAATAAGAGATAAAGAGAACGAATATGACTTTTTTACGTCCATTTGGACAAGAGGGGAGTTTTGTTTATCCATTTAGCGTGGCGTTAGAAGTAATTTTTGATTTGGGAAGTGCCCATCCCAAAAATCATCGGGCCCACTTGTGCCCACCCATTTCAAAAATCCTGGCGCCACTGGCAACCCTGCTAGTCGTGCATCACCGAGTAAACCTAGACGTCCCATCTAAATAGGCTAAAACGAGACTCAAGACCTCGACGTAAATGCCGAGAAGAGAAGTGACTTTAGACAGATATTCGCGCTCGCCTAATGTTTATTACAGACAACGTTTGGCATAACCCGTTAAGTTCTGGACGTCGCGTCCTCCAAAATTTATAAGCGGTAACATTTTTACATTGTACCGTTCCTCTTGGTTTATATTACCTACCTACATGCCATAAAGATATATAAATTCAGTTTTTCAAAAATATTCCTTTTTATTGGGCTTGTTACCTCTTCGTTCACTGCCGGGGCCATTCCCGAGGGGACCTACAGCTTAATGTGGGTTCCGAACCACGATCCTTAATTATGCGACCCCCCAAAGACTATCAACCCTCGGTTTATTGCCATTGCCATGACCTATCGATTGGGGAGTTGTGTACCTTTTTCCGCACCCCATGAGATGTTCTTATCCCATCCTGCCTGGTTACCGGCGTGAATGGGGTGCGTTGGGAGATGATACATTTTACACTCTTTCCTGTATTCTTAAACCTACCAAACTTCGGACATACTTTTTTATCATGCCCACTCCGGGGATCAAACCCGGACCGCCACGGTCGAATGCCATCAGTACCTCACCTCTGAGCCACTCCCGCGGTAAAATATATTCCAGTTCTAAAGCAAAACTTAAAATTTAGTCACCATCATGTTATGTGAATTTTCGCTGCCCATGCAAAATTATAGTGGGACTCGAGGGCATTTAAATTATTGATTTTTAACATGGAAATGCTAGGTTTTTGCTTTTATATATAATTAGAAAGTTTAGCAACCAACCAGATTGTAGATTTGCAATCATTGAAATAGGTAAGAAATCTGCGCTTGCAAGATCAATAAAAGCATCCGCAATCAGTAATTTATTAATTTAATATCGTAAAGTCCGTTTTAAAACTTAACATGCCATATTCGTGACGTGTAAAAGTATGTAGGTACAGGGACATTATTTTAAGTGTCTCACCCGATTGGCGACTTTGCTATCGACCACAATAAAAAAACAATTATGTATTCCCTAACAGCTTTTAGTGAAGAAGCCAAATTTGATGTCAAAATAAATCTGTTTACAAATTTGACAGATACGACGCCATATTGGATTTTCTTAAATGGCAACCCTACCTTATAGTAAGCCAGCTACATTCGCCTATTTGTTCCAACATTAAAAATGTATAATTGTCAATATTTATTTTCAGCGGTTCCCGAGATACGAGGCTTCGAAGTTGGTGATTTTGTTATCATCGTTTTAACAGAAGCTTTGAGATTAGAAACTCAAATTTTTCTGGAGATACGTAATTCTTTATGGCGGAGCCACCCATGCTATTGCCTTATATGTCAGATGTCAAAAAATGGGAGATACGACGCCACGTTGAATTTTTTTAAATGGCAACCCACATTTATAACTACGTCAGTAAATAGCATATCGCGGTCCAATTTCAAAAATATATAGTTGTCGATATTTATTTCCAACCTTTATCGAAATACGACCGTATCAAAAACTGCATCATACGATTATGTGTTTTAAGTGTAACATAATAGTACGATGCAGTTTTTGATACGGTCGTATTTCGATAAAGGTTGGAAATAAATATCGACAACTATATATTTTTGAAATCGTACCGCGATATGCTATTTACTGACGTAGTTATAAATGTGGGTTGCCATTTAAAAAAATTCAATATGGCGTTGTATCTCTCATTTTTTGACATCTGACATATAAGGCAATAGCATGGGTGGCTCCGCCATAAAAAATTACGTATCTCCAGAAAAAATTGAGTTTCTAATCTCAAAGCTTCTGTTAAAACGATGATAACAAAATCACCAACTTCGAAGCCTCGTATCTCGGGAACGGCTGAAAATAAATATTGACAATTATACATTTTTAATGTTGGAACAAATAGGCGAATGCAGCTGGCTTACTATCAGGTAAGGTTGCCATTTAAGAAAATCCAATATGGCGTCGTATCTGTCAAATTTGTAAACATAGATTTTTTTTGACATCAAATTTGGCTTCTTCACTAAAAGCTGTTAGGGAATACATAATTGTTTTTTTATTGTGGTCGATAGCAAAGTCGCCAATCGGGTGAGACACTTAAAATAATGTCCATGTACTTACCTTCTGTTACGTTATGATGAATAAAAAATGATTGATTATGTTTTTTTCCTATACTAGAAAGGTGCTTAACGGAACACGCAATTTATTATAAAAGTTTCGAAATAACAACAAAAATATCTAACACATATTGTCAAAATAATCTTGAAATATCATAAACATATTTTGATGTATGTATCAACGACAGTGACGCGACAGCATAGCTATGTTAAAAAGTACCTACTGATATTCAAATTATTTAAGAGTAATCTATCACCTTCATGCTACATGCCTTCAGGGAATAAAAAATTAAAAATTCAGTTTTTTAACGATATTTCTATTCTAAAAAAACTATCTAAAAGTTGGCCACTATCGATCTCTGGGGTTACAAGTTGTCCATCGTTGGAGCAAAAAAAAATTTGAACTCCCCTGAAAAAATTATTGTGTAATATTAGTTATTTATGTGTCAATTATAAAAGTCTTAATTAACAAGAGCAAAGTTTCTGGCCCGAGGGACAGCAATTGCCCTCGATAATTAAGACCTAATAAGTCCCGTGGTACATAGATAATTTTATTTCTGACCGAACTTACTGACACTTTGTTTAATTAAAAAAAAAATACATTTCTAAATTATTCTTACCTAAATTTTAAATGTATTCTTTCCTATAGTCTATATCAGAAAGGTGTAGAGTAATAAATGCTCATTAGGTATGCAAAGGGGCTACAGAGTGACCTAACGAATATTAAAGCCACTTTCATAATTTGGCATTGATTTCATTGCAAACATTTTTCTTATCATCAAGTACAGATAGTACCACCCGGGTTTGGAATAATTTATGGGTTTTGCCTATTGTTATCCATTCACAAACACAGTAAATAGTGTGACAAAGGCGTACATTATGTACATAGTATTAGGTATACACTTATTTTTTATTAAACATTATAAAAAAATACAAACAACACATAATACAGAAATTAAATTATAAAAAATCATAATATTCTTCGTCATCTGAGAAACTATTATCTCCTCTTCACGTTATAATTAATGTGTCGACGGTCCAATTGATCAGGTGGTCAAGATCCCACATTTTTTCCTGTTCTTTAATGGTATGATGGACTGCTTTTCGCCAGTTTTCTGGTGTTACTTCTTTAATGGCTTGATCAAACAGTAGCTTAACGTCTTTCATTTTGAATGTAGTGTTGTGTCTTGCTACAAATCCTTTCACTTGCACCCAAATACGTTCTATAGGATTTAGTTCGCAATGATATGGCGGTGTGCGCGTTTTTTCAGCTATATCTCCTACGGCATATTTCATAGGTAAAATGATGTTTGTGTAAATTTGCTATATACAGAGTCCTGCGCCTCACCTCCCGTCTTCTGTAGCTCACTTATTAATTAAGTTAGGATTATGACGTCTTACAGGTTTTGCTTGTATCGTAGGGCGCATTTCAGGAAAATATTTTTGTTTATACAGGGTGTTTCAAAAAAGTGTGACGTCATAAGGATATGTTTTTTTAGATTACATGCCATATATTTTCTTACTTATTTGGATGCATCTTGTAGTTGCTTACATACCCCTAAAATTTTAATGAAATCGGTTCAGTATTATAGGCGAAAAAAAATAAAAACTAAAAAAATCAGTTTTGCCCTACTGGTTTTAAAAATTAATAAAAATTAAAAATAATGTCTCGTTAATAAAATTATACAAAGGTACTTAATAAATAAGGTCTCACAGTTTGCAAAGTTTAGTGTCAAACTTTGCAAAATTTAAAGCAATTTATTTTTCTTATTTCCAATTGGAACCCCTGTATGTTATTATGTCATTCGATGCAGAATTAAAATTCAAACATATATTCTAATTACAACTCTATCGCAATTTCTATTGCATTTAGACTTATTTGCAGAAAACTCATTTTATCAACTATTCCACCAGTTATTATTATTATAATAAGTATCAAAGGTAGCTTTGAAAAACAATTTATTGATATTAAAGTTTACTAAAAGGACAAATTAAATTTTTTTTAGCATGCTCCTAATATGAAAATCATATCTACGAGCTTTTCTTGGTTGTATTCCATTACAACAAATAATATAGCTTAAATAATTAATAATAATCTAATAATATTTGAAATTATAAAATAACCAAAGTCAAAATGGGCTTTTGTCACTTTAATAAACTTGAATACCAATAAATTGTTTTTCAAAGCCACCTTTGATATTTATTATATAATAATGACTGGTGGAAAGTTTGATAAAACGAGTTTTCTGTAAATAAGTCTTAATTCGTTAGAAATTGCGATAGGGTTGTAATTAGAACAAATGTTTGAATTGTAATTCTGCATCGAATGACATAATAATATACAGGGGTTCCAATTTGAAATAAGAAAAATAAATTGCTTTAAAGTTTGCAAAGTTTGACACTTAATTTTGGACACCCTGTACAATTCGAATTAATCAAACTGGGTGAACGAAACTTTAGAACCTTATTTATTAAGTACCTTTGTAGATTTTTAATAACGTGGCATTATTTTTATTTTTTATTAATTTTTAAAACCAGTGGTGCAAAACTGATTTTTTTTAGTTTTTATTTTTTTTCGCCTATAATACTGAACCGATTTCATTAAAATTTTAGGAGTATGTAGGCAACTGCAAGATGCATCCAAATAAGTAAGAAAATATATGGCATGTAATCTAAAAAACATATCCTTATGACGTCACACTTTTTTGAAACACCCTGTATAAACAAAAATATTTTCCTGAAATGCGCCCTAGGATACAGGTAAAGTCTGCAAAATATCAAAATCCTAACTTAATTAATAAGTGAGCTACAGAAGACGGGAGGTGAGGCGCAGGACCCTGTATATAGCTAATAGTTCCTTCTTTATCAAATTATCTTCAAATTGAATACATTTGGTGGTTAACCAGTGGATAACTTCTTGTTTTCTCCAAGGTACCTGTTAAACGCAAAACGTAACTTTATAATCTACTACCTAACTAATCTTTGCACAATATTTCGATTTTGACACTTTAGGCCAGAAAACATACCCTTCCTAATCCTCTTACGCAATTAGTTGAAATTTAATAATACTATTTGATCTTAATACCCGTTAACCTAATTCTCTAAAATTTCTGATTAGTTATCATAAATAATTCAATGCACAAAATTTACCGGCGCCTATGGCCGACACCGAAATTAAACCGAACTGGACGGAATTTTCGATTTTAATACTCTACACCTTTCTGAAATAGACTATAAATTGTCGAATTTATTCTTTCCGGTAAGTATACGTTGACATTGACAATCATGGTGATTGTAATGTTATTTGTTTATAAACTGACATTTATTGTAAAATATTAGCTTATATCGTCTTAGTTACGCGACCAATAAAGAAGGTCATAATTCCCTAGGGATATTATTGAAAAATGGAGGGAATTAAAGAAGCGATTGACATTAAATGTCAGTTAATAAACAAATAACATATCAAAATCCATGATTGTCAATGTCAACGTATACTGGAAAGAATAAATTTAAAAATGTATTCTTTTTGAAAATAAACAAAATGTTATTAAATTCGGTCAAAAATAAAATTATCTATTTGAAGGTTGTAGACAATTTTGGGCTTGCATTGTCATTATTTGTTTTGAATCATAACGTTTCAATTGATTAATTTAGAAAAAATACAAATAAATAAAAAGATAGTCTAACAAATCAATTATCACAACCAAAGGTGAAGTTCAGGTGTAAACATTGTGTTCTCCCCGCTTTTACACTTAACCTTAACCTAAATAAAGACAATGTAAATCCAAAACTCGACTGCCGTCCAAAATTATCTATGTAGGTACCACGGGAATTATTAGGCTTTAATTATCGAGGGCAATTGTTGTCCCTCGGGCCAGAAACTTTGCTCCTGATAATTAGAATCTATAAAATTCCCTGGATACATAATATATTATTAAATTGCCATATTTTTCTAAGGGTTTTGGAATAAAAAATATTTTCATGGTTGCAAATTTTTTTATCATGCAGAACTGCAGGCATTTTACTAATATAGATGCCATAAAAAAGCTGTATTTTGAATTTGTTCGTTCAAAGCTGGAGTATGCTTCTGAAGTTTGGAGCCCATACTATAAAATTCATAAAGGCAGTGTTGAAAAAGGACAGCGTAATTTTTTAAAGTACTTAGCTCTGAAGCGGGATGGTGTCTACCTTGCAAGAGGTATTGCATATGACATACTACTTGATAGTTTTAACTTTTGTTTCCTGGAACTGCGAAGAAATGTATCATTGATTATTTTATTATACAAAATCCTACATGGTATAAAATTGATTGTCCGTACCTACTCGCACAAATTAATATTTTGGTACCTAGATTAAACTCAAGGAATAGCATAACATTTTATTGTCGTCGAGCTAATATTAATATATATATATATATATATATCCTAATTCTCCAATTTATTTAATGTGTACTAATTTTAATAGAATATCGCATATCTGTGATATATTTGTATGTACTATTAGTAAAGCAAGGACAGTGGGTATGGAATATCTCTAAAATATCTTCCTATCTATTGTTAATTGTTATACTGTTGTAATCGATCATTAATAATCGTATTTTCTCACGCACGGCCCTATAAATGGTTTCTGTTGGGCTGTAATGCTAAATAAATAAATAAATAAATATGGACAACTAGTAGCAGAGAGTAAATTGGGTGAGTAGGTAAATTTTAAAATTTTATTTTAGAACAGAGTACATGCAGCAACCGTACAACAGCGACCTAAGCTGCAGACTATGCCGTCAAAAATAAGGAAACAGTATAGTAGGTACTTAATTTACCATAGCTAGTCACTGAATTGGAAAAGGCAACGAATTACTCGGGCAACCATAACCAGAAGTAAAGGATATCCATGTCGACCCTTTAGGAAAAATGATGTGTTCTCGCTTTGCGTACATAGGACCAATTATGGTGTTCATCCTGAGATTGATCCCTTCGAAGGCTCATTGTCTTGCGCTCAAAAATATGAATGTGATACGCTGTGATACTACTTACATATGTTGTTATCATTAATTGGTATTTAAAACTAAATGAATTTTATTCAGATATTTAACTACTGTTAATTTCTAGATAATTGCTAAGGTTATAATTGTAATTCTTTAATCTATAAATGGGGCATCCCGTGTATTATTAATAAATAAATCCCTACATTCTCTCCCAGTTGACCTACACACATTAGCGCAAGGAACTGGGATTGCTGAGTGGGTATAATAATTAATCTACGGTAAGTATAATGGGCCAAACCTGGTCGAAGTGCATCTGGCGCATGGACGGACCCTCGAGAAAAATGCGTTTTTCAATATCTTCAAACTGAGGTATGTCCTAGTTTGTTGAAATTCAGTAAAGCGGAGGGTGAGAAAGAAGTTTAATTTTTATGCAATGAGGAACCCTAAAGTTTACGTATACAGGGTGCTACAAATTTGTGTGCGTACAAGGGGATCTCGACAACGGTAAGAGATACGAAGATGGTTAAATTGAGGCAAAGTTGCGTATTTTTGGGCTTATTAATTTGACGAAAGAAAATTGAAAATATTCTAGGTACTTTCAAAGATATACCTGAAAAAAAAAACAAAATTATTAGTTTTGATTTTTAATTTTTTGTGCTTTCATTTTTAACTTGGGAAAAAAATAAAAAACAGTTTTTTTATAGCCGTTTTTTATATTCTACAAGATGACGTTATTAGCTTTCAAATTCAACGTTTCGTTCTTTAGTTACCAACCTCAAATCTTTTTTTTTTAAATAAGGACCTAGAATTTTAACTACAGGTTTAGGAATTTCTAAGCTTTAGAAATTTAATACAATGTACACATTTTTGTAATTTAACGTTTTGTCATCTAATGACACATTTTTCAAATTATCTTTTTCATTTCATTACGGTCCTGAACCTTTAGAGCCAAACTAAAAACAAAAGATTTCTGATTTAAAAAACCTGACCATTTTTATTTAAAAAAGCCTAATATTTGATATTTTGTAAGAGAAAAGACCCAAAGTCACGGCCTCAAATATCTAGGTCTGTTTCGTTTATTTTTGTTTTGCCTGAAACTAGCATCATTAGATCTTCTAAACAGTAAAAAAAAATTTAATTGTTTTTGAAACAAACATAAGCGCATCACAGTAACATAACTAGACTAACACTCCAGTTACCTTTTCGTCACTTGGGAGCATTAATTTTTTTCTGTTTTACAGTATTTCGTTCTAGGTCTAAGGCAAAAACCACAAAAGATATATGTTATATTAATAAAATAAATAAAATACTAGGCAAGGGCCTGTCGACATATTAAGCACCGGTTCCCGCAGATCACCGAAGTTAAGCTGTCTCGATGGGGGTTAGTACTTGGGCGGGTGACCGCTTGGGAACACTGCGTGCTCTTGCCTTAGGGAAGAGTGTAAAATGAATCGACACCTAGCCATCCTATTCACGCCGGACAGCCCGGATGAGATCGGATATCTCGTAGGATAAAGGTGCCGTTTCACACTCCCCATCAGTCGGTAGATCACATTTGTGGTCGATGACCGGTTCAAGATGGCCTACGTAGTCGGCGAACCGTAAAAAAAATTAAATAAAATACTAATAAAAAATAGAATTACTTCTCGTACCTTAAAAACTTACTTTACTTACTTACTTCCTAGCTTAGAGTATTGTGACGGTTAATCTTATGGAAAATATAAACAGCCTAAACACTATAACTTGTAATATTTAAGTAATCATAAAAATAGTTGCCAGGGCCGTAATAGTAAAGAAAGGATAATTTTAAATACTAGTGATGTGTCATTTGATGACAAAAGGTTAAAATTTTAAAAACCTTTAAATTGTATTAAATTTCCAAAGCTTATAGTCCTTAAAACTGTTTTCAATATGTGTTAAAAATATATAAAATAGATTAAGATTTCTTACTGAATATATCTTAGTAAAGGTTGACTTAAAGTATTATTTCTCCCCATTTAACTTGCCACTTCACTTCAAGTATGGACTACTTCTTCAAATTTAGATAATTCTATATTGTCTACCACCTCAAAACTAGTGAAATTCTATTCTATTTTTATTCTAAATAACCCTACGCCTACGTTACATTTAACATATGGCAAAACTTATCTTCCAATAGCAACAACGTTTTAAATCGTATTATAAATTAGAATTACTTACTTTAAACTTATAAAGATTTACAATTTCGTAGGTATAAGTGTATGTACGTATGTAATTCGTGTGCATTTTATATTGACGCTAATAAACTATAAACAATAATTTTTCTCGGTTATGATTTTTTAATGGCGCATGACAGTCACACTTTCCTGGTATCTCTATTCGGAAAAGTTATTTGCACAGAAAAAATATGTAAAAAGTAAATTGTTGAATGATTAAAGAAAAAAACAGTTACGAATAGTTATCATTATCTAATCATGATGTTATGCTAGTCTTTTCCTTGAACATAATATGGTCTTTTTTTTACTAATTCAAATTTATATTTTAAATAAAATTCTCCATTTTAAGTATAGTTTTCTTTTCTTCCCTTTAAACTTTTAAAAAGTTTAATATTACAATTCTTTATTTACTTTTCACATTTTCTTCTACTTCAACATTTATTCTCTTCCTCATGATATGGTTAATAATTTTCATTTAAATAAACATCACTCAAAACTTCTGTCTCTCCCTATTAATTTAATCAAATTACTTCGGCAGTTTGTTTGTTCTGGGTTACTGATGGCACTTGTCATTTTAAACGTTCAGCCAGCTTGCTCTAGGATCTAGAGCTTAACGTGGGTTCCGAACCACGATCCTCAATCATGCGATACCCCCAACTCAACCCTCTATTGCATGACCTACCGATTGGGGAGTTTGCACCTTCTTCCGCACCCCACGAGATGTCCGATCTCATCCGGCCTGGTTACCGGCGTGAATGGTGTGCGTTGGAAGATGATACATTTTAGACTCTTCCCTGCGTTCTTAAACCTGAAAGTCGACGTCGGACCGCCACTTTCGAGTAACAGTAACTCACCTTTGAGCCACTGCCGTGGTCACTTCGGCAATATGTTTCTTCATTTACATAAATAAACATGTCCTAACGTAACTTTGAAGCTCTATTAATATGACATTTACCAGACAGTGGCGGATTCAGGGCGGGATACAGTTTCGTTCAAACGAGCCCAAATTCATTAAAGCTGCATAAAAGATGTGAATGATACAGTCCTTCTATGCTTTGGAAATTTAATACAATTTAAAGACTTTTAAAACTTTAAAGTTTTGTCATCAAATATCATATCATTAGTATTTAAAATTATTTTTTCTTTACTATTACGGCCCTGGCAATTATTTTTAGGATAAATTTTAAAATTACATTACAGGAAATTATGGTGTTTAAGTCGCCTTATTTAAACAAGAGTTACCGTAACAATACTCTAGGAAGTAAGTAAGTTTCTAAGGCATGAGAAGTAATTCTGTGTCAGTTTCCGGCGAAACATGTAACAAAAATAAACAGATAGAAAAGTATTTGAGGCCGAGACTTTTGGTCTTTTCTCTTACAAAATATCAAATATCAGACCTTTTTGAGTAAAAATGGACGATTTTTCAAATCATATTTTTTTTTTGGTTTGGTTCTAAATGTTCAGGACCGTAATGATATAAAAAGATTACTTGAAAAATGTGTTATTAGATGACAAAACGTTAAAATTTCAAAACCCTTAAATTGTGCTAAATTTGTAAAGCGTAGAAGTCCCTAAAACTGTATTTAAAACTCCAGGTCCGTATTAAAAAAAATTGACTTGAGGTTGGTATTTAAAGAACGAAAAGTTGAATTTAAAAATTAATAACGCCATTTTGAAGAACATAAGAGACGGCTATAAAAAAGTGTTTTTTGCTTTTGTCCCAAGTCAAAAATGAAGGCGTAAAAAATAAAAAATAGAAAATTTGTTTTTTTTTCGGATATCTCCGAAGATATTTGGAATATTTAGAATTTTCTTTCACAAAATTATAAAGTACTAAAATAAGCAACTTTGCCTCAATTTAACCATCTTCGTATCTCTTACCGTTTTCGCGATCCCCTTGTAGGTACGCACACGAATTTGTAGCACCCTGTATATGGTATGGAAATGGTATTTATGCGCTATTCTAAATATTTGGTAACCTTTAATAAAATAACAATATTTACAATATTTTAAGATGACCCACCACTACTTGGGCCATCGGGTATTTGCCAGTCCGACACTGAACTCTAAAAAACTAAAAACATTTGCCTATAATTAAATAACATAAAATAGTAATTAACTTAAGCCAAAACCACAAAACAATGTTTATGGAGATAGTCAATTTAAATGTAATGTTAAATTAAATCATTGCAGGTGTATCTATTTAAAGAAATACTCAGTTTTTGCAAAGTTAAAAATAAATTCGGACTAAACCCAAATAAGGATTCTTCTCCCACATGCATATTTTTTGTTTTCTTCACAATTTTCTAAATGAATAAATATGTTATATCATATATTATCAGTTAACTGTACGGATAATTTTATTGTCCTACGACCACCAATGAAAATGAGAAAAAAGCACTCACTCAACATTTACAATTGTTTCCCAAGGGATGAGTCTATCAACCATTCAAAACCTTAGGTCGATATCATATCTGATTCAGAAAATATTAACTGTTACATTTTGGCAAAATTTTTCTTGCTCAAAAGCAATTGCCCAAAAATTTTTCATGTTTCTCGTTCTGAATAAACAGCAATGATTAACTACACAGTATGGTAAGTAATTTTTTTGCAGAGAAACTGCATGTCTAGCTAAAATTTTACAAGAGACAAAAAAGTTTCAAAATGAAGACAGCTAATGTCGAAGAAATAATTAAAGTTATTTATACGGGGGGTAACAAAAAGACCAACTTTTAATTCATAATCACACGCCATTTTTAATTTGCAGGTTTTAAAACAAGATGGCGCATACGTCAAAACACGCTATTAATAGTGGTAATTCCTAATTCCAAAATTAGTGGAAATCGATAAAGGCGTTTAGAAATTATTCAGAAAAAACAATATTAATTTGAAAACTTTAGCGCCCTGTAGCGGCAAAACGAAGCAACATTGCATATAGGTAAGTTTACCTGGATTGCCTTATTTTTGGTTTATGAATTTATGGTGAAGCGTTGTACAGACATTTCATGGACAACCTGTATAGGGTGGTTATTTATTTAAAAAAAAAAGTTATTATAATTTTAAAATGTGCACCCCAACTTTGGCATTTCGAATTTTTATCTAATTCTTAGGATAAATGCCAAAATGAACTTGGCTCTATGATATGTCCAATATTTTAGACTATTTTTAGTTTCTAATTAAGCCAAAAAAAAACTAGAAAATAATTGCTTAAAAAATTTTTTTTATAAACAAATTTATTGTAAAATTGAATTTTAAAAATATTCCTAATCACTACACAAAGGGCATAAGCTGACAGATTGCTCTGACCCCATTAATTGTGTATAAAAAGGACTACCAATTTTGCTGGACAGTGAGACGAAATAAATAGAGGACTGTTTCTAAAATAAACTGGGGTACATGTTGGCAGCCCCAATTTTAATTTTAATTATTTTTAATATTACTTCAAATTTTTAAACTAAAAAATAGAATTTTAGAGCCGTGCTTTTTTAACTTACCCACTAACACTATGTTCTTGGTCCAAAAATGTAACAAAAAACAACATTGCAACACACAATAACTTACAACATGTCTTTGTTACGCACATGTTTCTATACAGAAAAGTCACGACAGTCCCGAATCGCGAGTAATTTAAATATAAGTAAAGAAGTATTGTTTTATTAATTAACTAAAAATTTATTAAAAAATACCGAATCAATTTCGTTAATTAATTTTGCGATAAAATTAATTAAATAAATAAAAAAAGGAATCACTGCAGTTGCCGATACTCGATGATTAAGGTACGCATACCCGTGCAAATTACAATAATTAAACCACCAACAAATCTTTTTTTTTAAATCGCGTAGGTTACCTAGTTTATTGATAACCGGCGTCACCTACTAATGGGTTTCGCGGCCGTAGACTTGTCTTTATGTAACGCGATGCGAAACCTCGACGGTAATATATGTGTTATCATGATTATTATAAAGATATTTATACACGGTGTTCATTTTAAGCGATGTCAATACAGTGTAAAAATTAAGAGGAGAGTATTTAAGGCTAAGGAGTGAATCATTTTGAATCTACGTGTTCCAGAATTTCGTTGTATGTACGAGAGGACGTTGATATTCAAGGATGTCTGGCATAACGAGATAGACTTTGCTCAAAACTATCACCCTCCAAAAAGTAACTTCTAAAAAGACAACGTTCGATTAATATTGACTTCAAAAAAATACGTTGTCTTTTCTTGGTCGAAAAGGAAGGCTTAATCAGCCTTAACTAGATCTCAGGAGCAGCCAAGCTGCCTTGGGTATCATGCCTTCAGTCGTCTGTTGCCAAGGAGCAACCGGAAGTTATCTGGTGCCGAAAGGGGAATCACCCTTGCACTCTCGATCGTGCAACACTGCAATCTTTGCAGTCCTTGCCCAGAGTTCCACTGGTCCTTTACCTGGCTCACCGTTTACTGACCTTGCGACAGGCGAGCTAGGCTGCCGTTGAACGAATATCCTGATCAAATCAACCATTGGCTTTACTAGCAGTTTTCTCAAATGAAACTTTTGCTTGCTCACGCAATAGCCGACCCACTGGAGACTGAAATCTTATATAACGATGATGAATAACGCCAGTTGTCAGACGACTGACCATCTATAGGCACATGCCCTTTGCGGGCCGCGGCCTTAGGATGGTCGTGCGTCTCTGATAAGTCCCAGTAGGAAGAAACAGCGTAAGGATTGAGATGTTGACGGAAGAAGACAGGGCATACCGCTGTTAGCAGTGAGTCATAGTACCCCTAAACTGCCATTCTCCACTGACACGGTGAGGAAACGCTCAACGCCGTGAAGAGCTGCCAATAAACTTTTTGTTTATGGGTACGTCCATCGGATTTTGAGGTACCATGGCCATTTAATTTGATGTTAACATTTCTTGCCTCACTTGAAATGAAATGTGAGCTCATCCTTGTTCCTGATTCTGGGCGTTCATCAGTGATCTGGCTTGGTAATGTGATACGTTCGATGTCCAGTTACTTTGTCCTTGCTACAAACTTTTACTTAAAGCAGAAGTGACTTCTACAACAATACGTTATTACCATTGTGAGCTTCTGCTCCGATTAAAAGTGACTTGTAAAAAAAATTATTCCCACCAAAAATTTCTATACGACATGAAACAAAGGTCGTGCGCTGGGGAGGGGAGATGTTATAGCCCCGGCCTGGCTGGTATTTTAAGATTGTTTGGCCGGGGAGGGGGGAGGGGACAAAGCTTAAATACAAAGATAGTACTCTTCGCCACTTCTAAATATGCCAAATAGGGTATGTATAGCAAATAACAAAAATAATTATGAAATTTTACCCGATATTTTTACAGATGTGGAAATATAAAAAAATTCTTTGTATTTAAATTCTAAAACCCATTGATTTGAAAGATATTTTTGAAGATCCATATTTTTTTTGAAAATTATTTTCATTGAAAGAAAGCTTTTAGCGGCAGGCGGACAAAGTGTGCATCTATCTTTTGCATTAAAGTATACAGGGACGCTAAAGGTAATGGGTTCCCTGGGAAACAAGTAGACAATGACAGGATGTTTCGTCCTTGTAAGGACTCATCAGAAAGCCATAACCTGTAAGCAATTCCCAGTACAGCGAGAATATGTTTTCAAGACATTTTTAAGAATAAAAATGTGATGAAAATCTAGTATCGCCATCTATTATAGGAATCAATGCAATGCAGAAGATAGTCAAAGACGTAGAAACAACAATAAAAGAAGTACGGTGGCCAACAAACACCAGTATAGGAAACGTTTTTTCGCATCCCTACACTTTTTCTACGGGTTTGTAGATTTAAATACAGATCTACTATGTCTACCTGTGCCCCAGGGAATCCATTACCTTTGGTGTCCCTGTGTACTTTAATGTAATAGATATGTAGATGCACTGCTTTGTTCGCCTGTCGCTAAAAACTTTCCTTCTATTTGCTTATACGGACACTAAACTCTACTACTTTATTTGTAAATATTATTATTTACGAATATTTTATTATTATTGTATGTTCATTTTAAATTTATTGTATTTTCTAAGTTTTTAAACCACAAACAAGTGTTATGACGACTGCTGGGATTTAAGTAAATGAAAAATAATTACCATATTTTAATTATGTTTATAATTTATTACATGCAGGGGGGCTCACTCTCCACGTAGGATTTGATAGCATCAAAACTACTTAACTTTTTAATATTCAGTTATAGATAGTTCTACTATCTAAAATTATTTAAAATAATATAGGGTGTTTCAAATAGTCAGAGCATATCAAACTAACTTTTTTTTTAATGGAGCATCCTCTGTATATATATAATTTTCTAATTACCCGCAAAGTTGTATGCTTATTTTATATAAAATGTCACGTGTGTATAATATTGGAACGGATCATCTTGGAGAAAAATGGTTTCACCTACCTGTCTTAGTTTTTTATTTTCTATCTAAAAGTTACCAATTCCGATTAAAAATGTTAAAGCAAAAAAATGGTTTTACCGTTTGGGATATGAAATGGAGATGTGTAATAATATGTTCTTTGATTTCCTTTAGATCGGAATACATTCTTGTCAATAAAATTAATTGTTATTATTGGATCTAATAGGGTAACACATTACTGAATATTAAACATTAACGTACCAATACAGCTACCATTTTAGCCCTTAACAAATAATTATGTTCGAATTAATAATATTAATTTAATCCGAATGTAGATGCATAATAGGGCCACGGTTAACTCCGATGGACAATAATTATAAACACTCGTGCATTTTGGCGCACCCCAGCAAGTAAAGACCAACTTACAGTCAAGTGACATTGATTTTCACCGTTGCTATGGTTACGTGACGTCAGTCACGCGACAGCATGTAACAATTTGCATTATGATGAAGGGCAATTTAAAAATAGATCAGTCGTATGCACCATTGTTTTAGCATTGGTACGCCTAACCTTAAGGTCTTTATTTTGAGGCTTCGCAAAACTTACGGTTATAGATATCGTTTTTACGTGATTTACTGTGTGATTAAAAAATGTTGTTTTTATTTTTCAGTTAATTCAGTAGTGTACGTACCTATTTAGTTTAATTTTTATTGTGTGTTTGTACGGAATAAAAATATAAATTATTCAATGTTTGTTTAAGTACTCGCATATATTATACCTAGCTCTTCACCATTTTTTAAGACCGCGAGCCGCCAGATAAAAGCTCGTCATCATCGGAAAATATTCGTCCTTTAAACTTAATATATCTATTAACTAAGGTATTAAACTAAAAATCACATGGCGCAAGATCGAGACTGTAAAGAGGATGATGTTAAGACTTTTAGGCCTTAAAATTTTAAACATTCTGTTGTTGAATCAGATATGTATATAGCTGTGCAATTGTCACGCTGAAAGTGTGATTTTCCGAGTTTTGAACTTGGTCGCAGTGCTATATCTGTCTAGCAATAATTTGAGGAGGGCTCAGTAGACCAGGATATTATACCTATGCCTAATTGACCTAGTTCTAAAGAAAAAATGGTTGCGGCTAAGGTATTAAAAATATTAAAACTTTTTAAAATGTTAAGATATCTCTTGGTCGCTTTACACCAACCTAAAGAATGGAGAAAAGCAATCGAAAAATATCATAAGTTTCATTATCTGTACAGGATGTCCCAAATTCGATGCTCATCATGGGTATTTCGAAAACTATAAGAGATACAGCGTCGGTCAAATAGTGGCTAACTTGCGGATTTTTGTAGTCAGTATTATCGCAAAAAAAAAATTAAGGTTTCTTTTTTACTTTTTGAAAAATTCGAGCTTTTGTTTTATTAAATTTATATGACTTATTTTAACCGCTACAGAAAAACAAGTTCAAAATTGTTAAAGCCACTTATTTAGCTTTACACTACTTACCGTGTTTTTAGAATTTCGGTACAACGTTTCGTTCTTGTAGAACTGTTATCAACTTTAGTTTTATACTTACGGACCTTCAATTTTATTTTATTTTTTGAAAACTCTTTAAGACCTAAATTCAACCATGTATTAATCTTAATAATTATTGGACGTTTTGATGTCATCTTTACATCATCAGGAATTTGATAAGTACTTTTAAATAAATAAATACATGGTGTCAGTTACTTAACAATTTTTACCAAATACAACATGCAAATGAATGCGGAATTTAACAGTAAAACAGGTAAGTAAATTATTATTCCTTGACAAAACTATGCACTGAACTGCATTTTGCTTGTTGAGTTATTGCCATCAAAATTTGCCTCATCTGTAAAAAACTCACGAGCGGCGCCTGATTTATACTATTAGGTTTTTTTATTGTGGATCGTTTTTCTTGGCTTTGTAACGTTTTTTTTATGAACTAAGTAAACCTAGATATACCGTAAAACGGGGTTACATTGCACTCAGTACGGTAACTTTGCACCAACGCTGTAAAATATTATTTTTGGTAGCACAGTGCTCCATCTTAATTTGAGGCTCCTGCTAATGTCATGTGCAGAGAAAGAACACTGCAATATATCATCTCAAGAGGTTAGAAACTCCCGCATTTCGTCATTTGTCAATCATTTTCCTCCATAATATATAACCTCTAAATTGTCACGTTTTAAAGCTGTGCAAAATCTGCTTGCCGAGAAAGCCTTAGCTGATAAATTTTGGTAAGTACCCGTTCAATCCCATGTACAATTATTAGTTTAGAGATGCAGGTAATAAAATGGGTCAATAAAATACTTATTTAGGTTTTTCTATTTTTTTTGTTTACATTGGCAATTTTCATATAAAATTGGGAATACTTTGCACCGTACAACTGGTGCTTTTCTTACGAAAGTGGGGATACTTTGCACGATATCTGAAATGGTGCAAAGTATGACTCGTATGCGGTTACTTTGTTTAATTGTAGATAAAACGGTAAAACTAGTTTAAAATGAAGTGGAGCAAAGTATACCCTTTCCGTTGTATACTTTGCACCAGGATGGAAGTCGATCTTTTGTCCTTATCTTGCAATGAATCAACTTAAAAATGTAATGAGACTTAGTTAATGAGCTTAATGATATCCACCGAAAATCATAAAATAGTTATATTAGTATTAAGATATTTTTATCTTTCAATAAAAAAAATTGTTCAAAAAGCGGTGCAAAGTAACCCCGTTTTACGGTACTATTTTTCCCGTAAGCTTTTAATGCTTTGACATTTCTCTTGTCAAACGCGTTGGCCAACATGTGATTTAAAAATTCCTTAACTCCTAAAACGTCTTTCCTCACAAAAATTGGCTAGATTCATGAAATATGGATATATATAACTGACTGTATGTACAATTGTACATGTGTACACGACAAAGATACACATTGAAAACTATAATCTATAGCCCATTAATCAGCTAAAACCCGTCAAGATATTATTTTTACAGAATCTGATATCGATGCCTTTAGTAGGTGTATCTTGTTCTACCGCTTCGACCCTTGCATATCTCTTTGCGTATTTTAGCCATTCTCGGATCTTCTTTGAGTTCTTGCAATTAAACAGAGCCGCATCGCGCGCTCGGCACCGCATTCGTTCATTCCATTTTGATTTTGATTGTTCACGTGTTGAATAAGTGCAGTGGTTATAAGCTGTTGGTCTGTATAGGTATGTATTAGTGAAGTATTTTATTTATGAAAAAGTAAGTAAATAGGTATATTGTTTATTTTGTAATTAATTATTACAGGAACACCATGATAAAATTGAAACATTTTGCTAGAAGAATATCTTTTGCGTTATATACAGGGTGTTACAAATTCGACCTACCAGTATTGGAATCTCGGAAACCATAGGAGTTAGAGAAACGGTTAAATAGGAGCAAAGTTGTGCAATTCGGTGCTGATTATAATGCCGCTTTAAAAGTTTTCAAATTCCGAATACTTCCGATTTTATTCGAAAAAAAAAACGAAATTTTGAAAAATCGTTTTTATTTTCTCTTGAGCTCATTTGACTAGCTATTTAAAAATAAATGACACTTTGTCATTTCCATTTTTTCTCCTCTACAAACAGACTTTACTAAACTAAAGATCCGCCGTTTCGTCTCCGAGCGGCCATCACCAACTTTACTTTTTTAAATACGGACCTGGATTTTTTTAACCGATTTTTAAACCCTCCTACCCTCAAAATGTAATGGCGATATTACTTTCTCATAATGATGAATGTCCTTGCTTATTTTTTTAAATTCATATTTTTTACACCTTGTCAGTCCGGTCCTGGCAACGAACTACAATATTAATTAAAAACTTTATTTTATTTATACCATGGAAGAACGCATACAGGTTGCATTTGGTAGGATAAGGAGAAGATCTGTCGAAAGGGCTGTCGCCAAAATTGCAAAAAAAATCGATTGTTGTATTGAGCAGAACGGCAATCTCTTTGAACATTTGGAAAATTAGGATTTATAATTAGTAAACTTAGAATTATTAGAAAATTCTTATAAAATAAATTATATTACTTATGTATGAATGTTTTATAATATGTGGGTACCTACACCTGATTCGGGCCCGGTATATGGACTGATGCACTAGGTATACAATCTAGTAGTCATATATTGTGAAGTAATAAACAATTTTCTAATACTAAACAAATACTATTTTTTTAACCACGTACGCAAATCTAAAGTAAACAACTAATGATTCAAATTTTAAGATAAGTCAACGCAGTTAGCCTATAACTTTATATTGGTACATTTTTATTGATTAAAATATTTAAAAAGTGGCCGATTATAATTATATGTTAAAAAGGTATAGGTACCTAAAATGTCATTAATGAGTTAGTGACATGATACCAATACCAGGCGTGGCATATCCATAAAGTAATTTGATCAATAACTCACCTAATTAATTTATTTTTCAAAACAAATAAAAATTATTATTCTCAAAACATCAAAACATTCCTAAATGTTTCATTCGAAAACTCCCCAATACAGATCGAACTGATCGAAGCGTTCCGTTCGGCCGGGCTCGGGCCAATCTTTACCTGAGCTCACGATTGACTTTATGGGTTTATATGGAATTAGAATATATTACATAATTGAATTGGAATCTAAGAGCGAAACAGACATATATATACACGCTCTCGAAAGTTAAAAAAAGACGGAAAAACGTCAAATCGTTGGTGTTCAATCACGTTCGATATGCCGAATCGCGAGTAGTATGCTATCAACCTTTATTAAGTTCGTTTATGCGCGTTCTTGACATGTTTATGTTTTTTTTTTTTTTTATGATAAAACACCTGCACTGTAGGAAAAATCCTTTAAGGCGCTCTGGGAGCGGTGCGAGTGCGAAAAAAGCGATTAACGTTGGTCTTGAAACGTTGAAGATTGTATTCATTGGGAAACACGACCTCAGGAAGATCATTCCACAAAGATGACGTTCTCCAGATGAAAGAATTCTTGAACAATGAAGTTCGAGGAGTACTAAGCTGAACAACATATGGATGAGCGGCAGTGGTTTGCCGTGTATTTCTGTTTTGCATTGCTCTAGGTGGAATCAAGTGGGCAATGTCAGTCGAACACCTGCCATGGAAATATCTGTAAAAGAGAGCCAAATCACCAACCTGTCTTCGATGCTCCAGGCTATCGAGGGTCTTGGTCAGCTCGGGGTCGCCGATCAGACGAATGGCTCTCCTTTGAATGGAATCCAGTAGCCGAAGGGTGTGCTTGGGTGCAGAGCTCCAGACATGAGAACAATATTCTAATGATGGTCGAATCTGGGCTTTGTAGAGTGTCAAAAGTTGATGAGGTGTGTACAACCTTTTGGTGCAGAAAAGTGCCAAGACATATTACCTCCCAGATTGACCCCCAGCAAATTAATAGACGGTGCCAGGGGAATTGCTTGTCCTGCCATGACTATATCCGGTTCTGCAATGTTAACCTTTTTGGAGAAGACTGCTGCCTGGGTTTTCTTAGCATTAAATTCGACTTGGTTACTGTCACCCCAAGCCAAAATTTCTTCCAGGTCATTGTTGAGGCGCAATACTTCATGCTGCCTGCGAAGATGTGCGTCGGCAGCGGATGTTTGGGGAGTCAAGGTAAAAGATGAGACAAGTGTGCTGTCATCAGCAAAGCTATAAATTGGATTTTGGGTTTTCACTAGAAGGTCGTTAATATACAGTAAAAAGAGGGTAGGCGACAATATGGACCCTTGAGGAACACCGGCATTGATGGTGAAGGTGTCTGAGAGAAACCCGTCAATCGCCACTTGCAGAGAACGGTTCTTAAGGAAGCTGGTTAGCCATAAACAGAATCCATTAGGCATACCGTAGGATCGCAATTTACTTAGAAGTCCATCGTGCCAAACACGATCAAAAGCCCTAGAGATGTCCAGTGAAACAGCCCGGGATTCTCCATGATGTTCGATGGTGTTGCTCCAAAGATGGGTGACATATGCCAGAAGGTCACCTGTTGATCTGGACTTACGAAAACCGTATTGATGGTCGCTGATAATGTTAAGCCCTTCCAGGTACTTTAGGAGTTGTTGGTTAATAGCTTTCTCCATTACTTTTGAAATTACTGAAAGCAATGCGACGGGTCGGTAGTTGCTTGGCAGGGTCTTTTTACCTTTCTTTGGAATGGGCTGGACACGCGCCGACTTCCAGCAGGATGGAAATATTCCTTTTTTGTAGGATAAGTTGAAAAGTCTACAAAATACTGGTGTAAGTTCATCGGCGCATGTCTTGAGAACAATGATAGGAATTTCGTCTGGACCAGAAGCTTTATTGACGTCGGTCGTCGAGTCCTTTAAGAATCCGTTTAACAAGACATTTGAAAAAGGAAATTTCGGGAAGTGTAAAACTATTAAAAATTGTATGTGCTATTCCAATGACGACAGTGGAAAGTGAGTGGTGCTTTTTCGACACTAAAAAGAATTAGTAATTTTTTAAGAAATTCAATGGAAGAGTCAAGATTAAGTTCATTAGCTATGTTTAAGCATTGAAAATCCTTTTATTGTATTTATAATTTTTAATGACCTAGTGATTGGATATTTTTCCAAACAAAACGATACAAGAATCGTTTTGATATATAAACACACAACTACATAAAGATAAGAGAATGATATAAAAAAATAATAATAAAGTAAAGCTGTTGACGTAATTTTTTTAAGACGAATGAAATATGGGAATTGGCACTGGCCTTCAAAATAAATAATTTCACAACCCTGGTTTTAGTTCTTTTGTGGTACTGTAAGCAAGTTGAACTACTGAGCTGTCAAGACAAAAATGTCATGTCAACAGTGTCAACACGACAAATCAATTTAATAAACAATTTAGAGGCGGTTTACTGTTTTGATCAATTTTTCTGTTGATTTTCCTATTGTTAAAAAAAAAAGTAACACATTCGCCAGAAAATAAGCTAAAATGTTAATTTAGAGAAACGAATAAATCATTATAGATTATAATAGGTACTTATTATTGTCTAACTATTGCACACAGTCTTAAACCGCAAAATTACTATTTTAGGGTGGAAAGAAGTTAATAATTTAAAAATGACTTCTTTATTCGATCAATTTGAACAAGCTTCAGTAAGAACCAAGAATAATAGTTTGAGCTCTGCAGATTTGGTAAGAATTGTAAAAATTGTTATTGGCCTTTCCCATATTTAGCACCACATAATAATGGCTCCGTACATAAATTAATCGTTTGTTTAATATCCTGTAGCTGTATCTCACGATGCCGTCAGAACAAATAATAAGATATTGGTCTGTAAATGTGATGGTCTCGGTGACGGTGGTATTTTCTTTAGCCATAGGGGGTTTTAAACTATTCCTTGGTAATGGACGGTCGAGTGTACGGTTGTGTCAAAAAAAGGTGTGCAAGTGGTAAGGAAAGGTGACATGACAAATCCCACCTCTCATTTTAATGTTGTAAAACTTTTTTATGAATAGTTGTAGCAGTAAAGTAAGTATTCACCACAAATATATTGTTTACATCTCTGTCCTCTGCAAAAAATGCGCAAAAAATATAAATCTCAACTGATAGAGGCAACTTATTAACAAAATGAATCTGAACACCGTTTTGTTGTAAACTCTTAGTTTTTAAAATATTCCTTCTTATAAGTAGTACCTTTTTGGAGAGGTTAGGTTTTTGTACTTCATGTGTAATTATTTGGGATACAATTTTAAAGAAAAAACAAATAATGGTAACCCTTAAGGGAAATAAAAATATCTCTTGGTGTAGAATCCAGCACTGGAAGTGCGATAAGTGATAGTTCTCGGTTTAGTTCAGAATTCTGTCTGAGGAGAAGTTAGTGTTTTGGCAGTTGATTATATCGATTAATTTTTATACTGTGTGCAAAACCAAATGCAATACAATACTTTTATATACATAGTATAGGCTGTGACAGTCCAAAAACAAATGACAACAAAACCTCCTTAGGCCCAATTTTATAAAGTCAATTTAAACCGAGGTCCAGTTTAAATGGAAGAAATGTCAAAAATGGTTATTATATTTTATAATGTGGAATTTAAAGTAAAGGTCGAGTTAAAAGTGATCAACCTGGTCATAACTTGTTTCTTGTTTTTGCTATGTTACATTATATATGAAAAGTACAATGACTACGGAGATATTGTTGCAAAGATTGATGGCATCACTCTCGAAACCTGCGTGACGACATTAAAAACCAGTAATAGAATATTACTTAGACGTTACTTACAAATAAAATATTAATTATTTTAAGTTATGTACTCCTTAAAGTTTTCTCTCTGCAGTTGCCTACTTCATTGTACTTTACATCACTGATTTTGACTCTACTGTACCTATACTATAAATATTTTAGACTAACCTTGGCTATATTAATGTTGCACTGGACCAAGACACCCCAATTTTTACAAAATCCAAGAAGGATTTTACTCCTTTGGATAAAATCACCCATGTATCCATAGCCAACAAATACATGGTAGTTGCGATGGCTAACAATGTTTTGTTTAGAATGAATTTACATAATCCTTCAGAAAGAAGTGGTAAGTGAAATTTATTAAGTATTTAAATTTTGTAATATTTTCCCCATGGTTTTTATTTACTGTAAATTAATAATTTATAGGTTTTCTTTGTTGTAATTTGTCAGACGCACACTTATTTATTTTGCCCAACAAAGAAATGTTGATGGGAGAGAAAAAAACTAACTAAAAAAGGTGGACAGAAATACCTTCCACTAAGTGTTATAATATAATGGGCCCAAAGGTTTCAATATCTTTAAAACCAACTTAAAATTATCCCATTTTTGAATCAGTGAACAATTTATGACAAGCTAGTATCGTTTAGCAACAACATTGATCTACCACCACATTAGTCTACCACAATAATCTGTTCTACTCATTTTTTGACAACGCATGTTGTATTTTAATTTTAATTTATTAATACTACTCGCATTCCATGTATATATACAGGGTGGCTCACTCTCACCGCAGGATTTCATAGCATCTAAGTTATACTTATCTTTTTAATATTTTTCAATAACAGTGATTTTTAACTGTTTATAAGGTCTGATGATGCCAGTTTAAGGCGAAACATGTAATAATAATAAACAGACCGAAAAAATATTGAGGCCGAGACTTTGTGTCTTTTTTCTTACCAAATATGAAATCCTGTGTTGAAAGTGGGCCACCCCTGTATATACTAAGTAAGTCATAATTACATTTTTTATGATTTTGTTTGATACCCATAATTCATTACTTTATTGAACTGAAGTGTAACTTTGTTGGAGAAGAGAAAAATACACAGTATACTTGCAAAATTCTTAGCATTTTCTTTTTTCTTAAAAATATCAATTTTTATACTTTTCGAAAAATTCATTATTCATCATAAGATCACACTAGGAAAGTCTTTAAAAATCGTAAATCAGGCTTTTAATTTTAGAAAAAAACGTATGTTAGTCGTACATAATGCACCTTATTGGACTCACCTTCTTTATTATTTTCCCTTGCTACACTCACATAACTATAAACAAGAACTTGTCCAATAAAGTTATGCATTATGTACTAGTAATACATTATGAGCTAGAAGACAAAAGTTTATTTTTATTATGTTTTAGAAATATCTTTGACAAAATACACTCAGAATAAGCTGACGAATTTGTTTCTGGATCCTACTGGAAATCATTTGCTTTTAACATTTTCTCCAAAAAACAAGGCTGTGGAAAGTCCAGAACTGATGTACCTAGCAAGGAAGTCTGAAAAAGTTAAATCCACAACAAAAGTAAGGCAACCACTCATTTACGTTTTTATCATAGTTTTTTAATTAGTACCTATCTATTTGTGGTTTACTTTGAATTCATACATACGTGGTTAGATTTAAAACGTGCGTATAATCGTCATTGGAGTCATTTTAAATTGAAAAACATCGATGTATCAAAACGTGAAATTTATATAAGTCTTTTTGGTCAACTATTAAATAATAAAAATCTACGATTTTAATTAATAAATTAGTATTTTTCTTAGTATTTTTTCTGACTAACCCTGTACACTTACAAAAACTGTTTTGTTCTTTCGAGGTGTACAGGGTCATCCAGTCAGGAGTCTATTTTTTGAGTTGTCCTGTATTTTCATTAAAACCAATCTATCTTGTTTATTCAAAATATGAAGAAAATACTGTGTTTTTTAAATAAAGTGGAATTTAACACATTATTAGCGTTTTCTTCATATTTTGAATTATGGAGTTCCACCTAGTAGGCAGAATCTATTCAATTATCTTGTTTATGTTTGACTGTAGAATTTAAAACTGCCATTTAAAAAGCGACTTGGCTTAACACAAAGGAACTGCGACATAAAGTTATTGTCATTTCAATGGAACACCCTGTATATTTTTTTTATGAAAGGTCTTTCCTCGGGTTTTTCTTTCCTAATTCCAAAAATATATAATTTGTTTATTATAAATGCTCAAACAGTTTTTTAGATATGAGCGATCAAATTTTTAAAAGCAGTGTTCATTCTAGTTTAATACATCTAGAATGCCTTGGAAATTAAAATATTCAATATGGCCCTCATAATGCCATCCCATTACTATTTACATGGTTTTATTTTCCAAGGCATTCTCGACTTATTTTAAGTAGAATTAATACAGCTTTTTAAAAATTTGATTGCTCATATCTTAATAACAGTTTGAGCTGATATAGACAAACTATATATTTTTGGAATCAACAAAGACCTTTCATGAGAATGAAAAATATACAGGGTGTTCCACTGAAAACACAACAACTTTACGTCACAGTTTATTTGCTTTAAGCCAAGTCGCTTTTTAAATGACAATTTTAGATTCCACGGTCAAACATAAATGAGATGACCATATTGGTTTTAAATAAAATACAGGGAAACTTAAAAAATAGGCTTCTGTTCAGTGTTCAGTCCTGGTTGAATGACCATCATCATCGTATCTCTCGACCGTGTCTCGAGCGGCAACTTCTATGCCTGCATTTCAAAGCACTGATGGGTATATAGAAATAACTATTTTCATATTATTAAGAAGTGATTTCACTTTCTTTACATGTAACTACTTAATTTTTTTCAGTTTAGAGGTAACGACTTTACAGCTGTGGGCTGGAACCACCTTAATGACTCTGAAAGCACAACTGGACCAATTCTACTAGGCAAGTTTAACTTATGATTTTTTAGTTTTATTAATACTTTGATTTGAACTTAATTAAATCATTTAAACTTAAAATGTTCTAGCGGCGAGCAGACAAGATAATAATAACCTGTTGATTCCTCAAGTGCGCTGCCAATTGCGCCACGGAGGACCTGATATTCTCTCACCAACTTCGGTTATATAACTTATTCAATTTTTATGTTACTTGTAACAGTCTGGAATCTCCTGCGATTCATAGACCGGGGACGGTGTTAGCAGTGATGTAAAATGACGGTCATTTATAATTCGTGACCAATGACTGTTATATGACGGTCATATGACTTAAGTGACGGTCAATTAAATATTTAGTGAAGAAATTTCAGTTACTATTTTATATGTAGTATATTTTGGGGTTATAACTTACAGTATAACATAACATAAGGAGTTTTAAATTGATAATAGAAACAAATGGAACAATAATACTCTACTGGTTTAAAGGAAAAAACGTAAAAGTTTTTATTCATTCATGTTAACAATGGACATAAATTTAATATCTTACTAATTTTTTCCTTATACCAATATTACATAGGTAATGCTTTTGAATTCTTTATAGCTCCTATACTAGATAAATTCAATTATCATGCCTTAAACTTACATTTTATTTGTTTATTAAACTGTAGTCATCAAAGCATGGCTACAAACTAAAAAGTGAGGTTAAATGACCAATCGGTCACGTCACGATTGAATGTGACGTGACCGTCGTGACCAAGTCATATGACATGGTCATATGACCGACTCACATCACTGGGTGTTAGTGTAGTTGGTGAGAGCATATCAGCTTCTCCGTGGCGCAATTGGCAGCGCCCCTGAGGCTTAATCGAAAGGTTCTGGGTTCGATTCCCAGCGGAGGCATAAAACTTTCAATTTTAAAAATCTTGTCTGCACGCCGATAAAACATTTTTAGTTTCAATTTAATACAGACACTAACATACTTACATTTTAAACTATTTCGGCTAGATGTCACTGTTCAAAGATCTCTTTCTGATTCCCCCAGATGTCGCTATATGTCGACGAGGTATGGACAATAGAAAAATTAGATCTTAATGATCAGTGATAGTGAATGAGTTCCATTTCCCCTTATAACATCCTACCCGGTCTGTGAATATTATAATATTATAAAGATATTCCAAACTGTTATACAACTAACATAAAAGTGATATGACCAAAGTTGGTGATATCAGGTTCTACGTGGCGCAATTGTCTTCGCACTTTAATCGAGAGATTCTGGGTTCGATTCCCAGCGGAGGCATAAAACTTTCAATTTTAAAAATCTTGTCTGCACGCCGATAAAACATTTTTAGTTTCAATTTAATACAGACACTAACATACTTACATTTTAAACTATTTCGGCTAGATGTCACTGTTCAAAGATCTCTTTCTGATTCCCCCAGATGTCGCTATATGTCGACGAGGTATGGACAATAGAAAAATTAGATCTTAATGATCAGTGATAGTGAATGAGTTCCATTTCCCCTTATAACATCCTACCCGGTCTGTGAATATTATAATATTATAAAGATATTCCAAACTGTTATACAACTAACATAAAAGTGATATGACCAAAGTTGGTGATATCAGGTTCTACGTGGCGCAATTGTCTTCGCACTTTAATCGAGAGATTCTGGGTTCGATTCCCAGCGAAGGCATACAACTTTTTTAATTTTTAAAAATTATAAGAATCTATTTTTAATTGATCATTGTATATTTCAATATTTTTTTTTAATCTATTTATAGGGACATCCAAAGGTTTAATCTTTGAAACTGAAATAGTTCTTGAAGGTGATAAGTTCTTTTCATCTAGTTTAGAGCAATATTGGAGACAGGTAAGTAGGTAAAATCTATCGTAATCTTTCAACGCTACTATGACACGCTACATTATGTTAATTCTAAGGGTTTTCAACTTTATTTTTAATTTCAAGCTGCCAAATTATTTGCCGCTCTATGGCAATAGGGAAATTGAAGGTTTGGTAAGTCGAAGTCTTGTAATTTTTATAGTCATGAAAGTTTGTCAAAAATTTTCTGATGGGTTCCTTATGCGGAAAATACAAATTAGGAAACCTATTTTTTGCGTACTAAAATCGATCATAAAACTGAATGATCTTTTACCTCTAGATTGCACAAGCCATTCATAAATGCTATAAAAATGTGCGGACAAAATGGTTTCTTGGAGAGATGGGGCGAAGAGCTGGGTGGGGCCGGGGTGGAGATTGCGCCGCATTTTCCACATTACCACGAAGATGACGTAGGTCGCAGATTGCCGCTACATATACTTAAATAAATTAACCGATGTCAACTTGTGCATTAACCAACAAAACTAACCTCAAGTTATTTAATTCCGGCCACTGACATCAGGGCTGCTTCCAGAGGTCGGGCGAGGGTTTTTTTTTCAGAATAATTAACACTATTCGTTTTCGGCAGGAACATTTTTTTAGAAGACCTTTGATCGAAGCAGAGGTTTTTGTTATAGTTCCACTTAATTTAAAATAGGGCGGCCGTTCCTACGAAATTGCTCGGAACAGTCAAAGGTCTGGAGATGTCCGTTAAACCCTCAAAGATATCCACACACCTGGATCCGTCAAAGTGCCGAAATGAAATGGCTAGGAATTCTGTCTCATTTATTCATTTTAACTCGGGAAGGTCTTTATATTCGGGAATCTCTCACGAATAATTTTCTCATTTGTCAATGAAAAGTCTGCTAAAATTAAATTAAATAGGAAATTCTACGATATCGTTGGTGTTTCTTACAGATCCTATATTTTTAAACGAATTAAACTAATGAATAAAAATGTAGATCCAATTATTACATGTAATCCATGAAGACATGTGGTTATAAAAAATGTTAATTATAAGTTTAACCTACATGTATAAAACTATTTTTAAATCATTTTACTACCGACCCGTCGCATTGGTTTCAGTAATTTCCAAAGTAATGGAGAAAGCTATTAACCAACAACTCCTAAAGTATCTGGAAGGGCTTAACATTATCAGCGACCATCAATGCGGTTTTCGTAAGTCCAGATCAACAGGTGACCTTCTGGCATATGTCACCCATCTTTGGAGCAACACCATCGAACATCATGGAGAATCCCGGGCTGTTACACTGGACATCTCTAGGGCTTTTGATCGTGTTTGGCACGATGGGCTTCTAAGTAAATTGCGATCCTACGGTATGCCTAATGGATTCTGTTTATGGTTAACCAGCTTCCTTAAGAACCGTTCTCTGCAAGTGGCGATTGACGGGTTTCTCTCAGACACCTTCACCATCAATGCCGGTGTTCCTCAAGGGTCCTACCCTCTTTTTACTGTATATTAACGACCTTTTAGTGAAAACCCAAAATCCAATTTATAGCTTTGCTGATGACAGCACACTTGTCTCATCTTTTACCTTGACTCCCCAAACATCCGCTGCCGACGCACATCTTCGCAGGCAGCATGAAGTATTGCGCCTCAACAAGGACCTGGAAGAAATTTTGGCTTGGGGTGACAGTAACCAAGTCGAATTTAATGCTAAGAAAACCCAGGCAGCAGTCTTCTCCAAAAAGGTTAACATTGCAGAACCGGATATAGTCATGGCAGGACACGCAATTCCCCTGGCACCGTCTATTAATTTGCTGGGGATCAATCTGGGAGGTAATATGTCTTGGCATGATCACGTTGCCGCAATTGCCAAAACAGCTGCACAGAAACTTGGTGTACTTTTCCGCACCAAAAGGTTGTACACACCTCATCAACTTTTGACACTCTACAAAGCCCAGATTCGACCATCATTAGAATATTGCTCTCATGTCTGGAGCTCTGCACCCAAGCACACCCTTCGGCTACTGGATTCCATTCAAAGGAGAGCCGTTCGTCTGATCGGCGACCCCGAGCTGACCAAGACCCTCGATAGCCTGGAGCATCGAAGACAGGTTGGTGATTTGGCTCTCTTTTACAGATATTTCCATGGCAGGTGTTCGACTGACATTGCCCACTTGATTCCACCTAGAGCAATTCAAAACAGAAATACACGGCAAACCACTGCCGCTCATCCATATGTTGTTCAGCTTAGTACTCCTCGAACTTCATTGTTTAAGAATTCTTTCATCTGGAGAACGTCATCTTTGTGGAATGATCTTCCTGAGGTCGTGTTTCCCAATGAATACAATCTTCAACGTTTCAAGACCAACGTTAATCGCTTTTTTCGCACTCGCACCGCTCCCAGAGCGCCTTAAAGGATTTTTCCTACAGTGCAGGTGTTTTATCATAAAAAAAGAAAAAAAAAAATTTTTGTTTAGAATATAAGATGTATGTTAGGCAAGTATTTGTGATTGAACAAGTTTGAATTGCTTTTTCCCCTTTTAGGTTTTTGATATAGGAAAAAATACAAATACGCCAATAACGGCACTCGAGTACTTTCAAGTTGTAGGAACTGACAGATACATGATATTTGCTACGACACCAACCAAATTTTATTATTTTTCCGGAAAAGTCGAAAACGATGAAAAACCTTTGCTGCAACAAGTTTTTCAAAAATATTTAAATGTACCAGAAGCAGACACGTTTATGGGTAAGTATTTATTTGGGAATTAAATAGCGGCGTTGCAACGCACACGTAGTAATATTTTTAAGCTCCAGGATATCAAAATATTTTAAATAATTCAAAACCTATTTAATAATATACAGGGTGAGTCCTAAGTTGATACTCCTTTTTTAGCTATGTATAGAAGGCATTAAAACAAACAACATTTTCAAAAAACTCAAAAATAAGGTACTTACATTCATTTGTTACACTATGGATTAAATACGGTCCTGCCTAACTTGCCCGTTGGTGTAGGATGAGCCCGCAAAAGAAAGCGTTCTGTGTACAATCTCGAACCAACAGCCGCACTTTGACGACACTTACAGTAAATTAGCAACATTGTTTTCAAATTTTACCATTTTCACGTGTCACCAATTTAAAATTAACTTGCTTCCGAAAAACACAGCGCAGCGGTTTGCCAAATAACTGACCACATTGCATGACTAATAAGATAAACAACATAAAGTATAGCAGGCTACGTTTTGATGAACAGGCCCGCACTTCGATTTTTTACTTCTGTATCTCGCCTATTTTTAAGTTTTTTGAAAAAAGGTATTTGAAAATTTTGTTTATTTTAATGCCTTCTATACACAGCTATAAAAGAAGTATCAACTTAGGAATCACCCTGTATATTTTTTTGAATATTGGCACATCTACAGAGTGTGTGACAAAGTAATATTATGCCGTCTCTACTATTAAAGTTATCAAAAAAAAAGTTTTTATAAAAGTTGTGAGGTATGAAAAAATGATCCAGAAAAGTAGGACAATAAAAAGATACATTTTTTAAAATGGAACACCCTATGTATATGGAATTTTTTTTCACAAAATAATCCATATACCGCCATATTTAGTTTTTTTTTTAAATTTTTTGCAACATTGCCAAACAAAATGCAAAATTCTTAAAATTATGGAAAAAACATGATATTACAAAATTACCTGTATTTCTCGATTAGAATATAGAAAATCAAAAACTCCTAAGTTTAGGGATATACAAACTGTCTCAAATCTTTAAGTATCAAAATATTGTACAAGGTGTTTTCTGTTGACATCCAAGTATAGAAAACTTTAAAATACAATAACTCCATTTTTAAAATGAAACACCCTATATTTATTAGGCTCGTCTGATAGATATTTTAAGTATATTTTATTATTGTTAAGTCATACCGATACCTAAATTTACGAGTTTTGCCAATTTTTCCATTTTTATTTAAATTTTCGTGCACAAAAAGCCACACTGGAGGAAGGTCAAGGAAGCTGCTACGATACACCAGAGCCCAGGTTGTTTAGTAAGCCCAATCCACAATGCAAATTCAAAACTCTCTCCCATACAAGAAAAACCTTTGTTGTTTCCCACCTTCAAACAGACACTAAAAATTACATCTTATACCCATTATTTTTAGTATCCCAGAATCACTAAAAACCAATAAAGTTGATATGCAAATTATGAAATTTGTATATCAATAACATTTTGTTATGGGAGTTTTTTTTTGTTGCTCTTTTTATCCAAAAGTTTATGTCCCATTTATTTTTTGTAGCATGTGAAAGTAGACTGGGATATTCAAGAGTTCAGTTTTGGTCAGAAAACTTAATGACACCAAACGCCTTTGCATGGATAGCGGAAAAAGGCATTCATTATGGCCAGGTAACACTCAGTTCTTTATTTTTTTTTATAAAAACAAATAATAGAAAGAAAGGAGAATCATTGAAATTGGTTAAGAGTTTTTTCGATGGTAATCACCACGGGATTCTGCAAGCCATACACAAAGTATGATTCAAATCAAACTATAGTAATATTCATGATAGAACTCGCGAGATCCTGGCCCAATTACGTGATATGAGTGACATGCTGGTTAATTTTAGTGTATTATGTTGGTATGACTTGACGTAAATTACAGGATCGAACTTTGAAATTACAAATTTTTCATATGTAAAATGTATGTTTAAACTTTAAACGAATAATATTCTTAAAGCCACTAATCGTTATTGTTGTCATGCTAAACAAGATTGCAATATGATGAAGGTAAAAAGTTGCAAAACAGATTAGGAGCTTCTTTTATTCGCCTATATCCCTTGTGTTCTTTCCTCGTTTGGAAATAGGTAATTATAACACAGATAGGAGATAATATGCTTACCGGTCGACACAGTGGTAAATAGAAAAAGTCGTGGGAGCTATTTGAGTAAAACGTACAATAGAAATGTTAATTTAATATTTATATACTAATGTGTTGTTATATAATATATCTAATATTGACATAGGCGTAGTTCGGGGGTGCTAAGCCCCTAAATCTAGCACCCTCAAAAAAACACAATCAATTGACAAGAAAAAGGTTGAAATGTTAATTTTAAAAAACAGTTTAACAGACCGCAATAATAAGATAGAAACTTTAGAATTTGTTAAATACCGAAACTTTTAGTTGTACGAAAATGAAAACTAATAATCGCTAAAGGTGAATTATTATTTTCCAAGCTATATAAATCCGTACTAAAATTTTTAGCAATAAAAAAATGCTTCCTAAGATCACACGAAACCACACTAAAATTCAAAACAATCAATTCAGAAATACCGAAAATATAAGCTTGTTTCCATTATAAGTGGGACATTCATAATAATTGCGAACAATTTTTTTATTTTAAAGATTTAAGGTTGCATATTTTTTTGTTGAAATCTATTTAAAAAAATAAATAATTACCGAAAGACAAAAAAATAAAATAAAAGTTTTTTCCAAAGCGGGTTTCGAAACCGCGACCCTAGTTCCAAAGTGAGAGCCTATACCCCTACGCCAAGAAGGCGCCTTCTAAAAAGCAGGTTTAAATGCGTTATATGACTAAATGCAAGAAATTATTATAAAAATAAACTGCTTAAAAATACCTTCTCAGCAATGGCATCAGCTGCGGTACTAGGCAAACAATAGTTATGATCCATAATTAATTGTTAGTTATAGTCTAAAACAGAATATCATACGTTTATGAATCAAACATTGGCTGAATACGTCCCTGTCAAAATCTGGGGAAATTTTGAAAGTCCTAATCAGCCGGCCGAGGTCATATATCTGGATGTCAAACGTCGAAAAACGAGTTCTCTCGTGAATATTTCTTTATACCCGGTGACAACGAAATTACTACCCAGCTTGTCACATCCTTAAAATAAAATATAAAATTTTGATAGGTTATATGGTTGCACTGTGCATACATTTTTATTGTTCAAACGTCTGACTGTCACTTCCGTTTGAACCGGAAGTGCACACAACTTTATTTACTCATTTAATTCGTAAAGAGGTTAAAAAATATTTTTTTTAGATTAACCCTATGACAGACACCCACATAAATACGATAAAAGAAAAGACCAAGCTTCTGGAATATCCCAAACCTCTCTATGAGGATTACTCTCAGTCGCCCAAGTACCCCATTGCAATCGCCATGACCCAGTTCCACATACTACTCGCTTACTCAGATAGTATTAAGGGTATGTGTCTCTTAAGTGAAGAAGTGGTGTACGAAGATCAGTACAATGAAGCATTTGGGAAGTTGGTTAGTGTCGTCAAGGATTCCAGAACAGGTAAATATATTTGGATCTGAAGGTTGTAGTGTTAGCTGTTTTAGATTTGTTTATGAATGATAGAATAGTTTTGGACTTGCATTGTCTTTAATTTGTTTTACATCACAACGTTTTAACTGGTAAGTATATCCAGTCGTCTTCAGGTGAATACTAAATAAGTAAAGTAACTACAGCTCTATTTATACTAGCTAGATGTACTGGAGCATGACTGAGATGGGTGCAGTCATGCGTTTAATTCTTGTGGGGTATTTTAAGTTTACATCTACTTAACAAAGGTTTCCAGATATTTCTTATATCTAGTGAGGGCTTACTAAAACAATCTGGGTTCTGGTATATGGTAGCAGCTTCCTTGAACTTCCTTCAATGTGGTTCTTTGTGCAGGATTCGAGCTTCTGTCCACTTAATGTGATGACCGTGTGTCCAGGCATGGTCAGCTGCCCCTGATTTTTCGGTTTCTCCTTTAAGCGTGTTGTTTCTGTGTTACTTGACCCTAGTTTCAAGTGGCCTTAGAGTCTCACCAATGTAGGATCTGCCACATTCGCAGGGAATCTGATAGACACAGTTTTTCCTATCTTTTTGACTTGTTGGTTTCGTCTTCGTCAGGTGGCTTCTTAAAGTGTCTTTTGAGCTGAATACCGTATTATTGTTGTATCGTTGTCCTAGTCTTCTAATTCTCTCAGATACTCCTTTGACATACGGAATGTTGAGTGTTGATTGTGACTCTACTGGCTTCTTTTGTGTATTTGGCCGATTCTTGCGATTTTCCAATAGTTTATCAACTAGATGCCCGGGGTAGCCATTTTTTTTGTTGAGGTCGGTCTTGATGTAGTTAGTTTCCTGTTTGAGGGCTTCATTTGAATTACAGATGGTAATTGCTCTATCCACAAGCGTTCTTCATCTCAGTCATGCTCCAGTACATCTAGCTAGTATAAATAGAGCTGTAGTTACTTTACTTATTTAGTATTCACCTGAAGATGACTGGAGATACTTACCATTTGAAACGTTGTAATATAAAACAAATTAAAGACAATGCAAGTCCAAAACTATTCTATCATTCAAGAAACATCATTGTCTCCAACCTCAAACAGACACCAGATTTGTTTATATTACATTTAAATTAGTTTCTCGCTTCGGAAAGTCCAAAAATACTTACAGTGCAGCAAGTTGTACAAAGTTGGAGGAAACAATGTATTTTTGACATTCTAATAGAGCAGAATATTTATTTTCATGGTTTTTATTCCCTTGACTTCGTACACCCGTTGTTCTCGCTATGAAAGCGATGAGTCACTGCTAGTAATTTTGGACCTATTGTATAGATGGATTTTTTACGCATTTTTATAGCACCCGCTGCATAACTTGGAGTTGCACAATACTTTTAATAATAATGTAAAATTATTGTTTGTTGTGATAAACACACAATGTAAACATGACAAAGTACTTGGCAGTCAAGCTCGTGAAATACATAGTATTTGCACTTTTTAGTATTTTAAAAAATAATGATAAATTAGTTTGTAAGAAAATATGGCTGCTAAGGATCTTAGACGCATAATAAATTCCCATACAACAAAGTATAGTAAGGATGGCAGTAGCGGATCCAGGATTTTGTTGAGGGGGAGGGGGGCGACTTTAAAAAAAATTACTTCTAAAAAAAAGAGCGTATTCCGGCTCTAAAAATCTTCCTACTCTGAAACGTGACTTCTAAAAAAACTTCTGACCCTTCAAATTTCCTACAATTTTCAAGGCTCAAGGTAAAAAACACCCATTTTGTGAGGCTCAGGGGGGGGAGGGGACTTTCTTCGCTCCTCCTCCCCTGGATCCGCGCCTGGATAGTGGTCTATTTATAGATTAGGTTTATTTTATATACAATTTGTTTCCGTGGCAAAAAAAGCTAGCCGTTGTTTTATAATTTAATATACAGGGTGATTCCTAAGTAGATACTTCTTTTTTAGCTATGTATAGAAGGCATTAAAATAAACAACATTTTCAAATACCTTTTTTAAAAAAACTTAAAAATAGGCGAGATACAGAAGTAAAAAATCTAAGTGCGGGCCTGGTCATTAAAACGTAGTCTGCTATACTTTATGTTGTTTGTCTTATTAGTCATGCGGTGGTCAGTTATTTGGCAATCCTCTGCGGTGTGTTTTTGGAAAGCAAATTAATTTTAAATTGGTGACACGTGAAAATGGTAAAATTTGGAAACAATGAGTTCGATATGGTGCTAATTTAGGGTGAGTGTCGTCAAAGTGCGGCTGCTGCTTCGAGATTATACGCAGAATGCTTTCCCTTGCGGTCTCATCCTACACCCAAAAGTTTTCTTAATGTTATTCAACAGGCAAGTTAGGCAGGACCGTATTTGATGCATAGCGTAATAAATGAATTATTGTTGAGTTTATTAAAAAAAGGCATTTGTTGTTTATTTTAATGCCTTCTATACACAGCTAAAAAAGAAGTATCAACTTAGGAATCACCCTGTATAATATTTTATTTTGTCAAAAAATATATGAACTTGAAGTTTCTAATGCTTCACAACAACAAAGTTGTATAGAAATAGTCCTTACAATTACTAGCTGGATGCATGTCAGAGCTTCTGACGTAATTTTTGATTTGAGTCATGTCGTTGATCATATCGCATTTTTTTTCAATTCTGTCAAGACCGAAATAGCTTCAAAATAAGAATTTCTTCTTTTGCTGAATAATGCGACATATTTCTACTATTTCTCGCTTTCAAATCACTTTTGACAAACGTCAAAACGAATTTATCAATGTTAATTGACTAATTAATTAATAACAAGCATACCTTATTTTTTGTTTCTGTTATGATTTTGTATTTGCGTGTTGTGACGTGCATTCAGCAAATAATTGCTAGGACTTTGTGTTTTCGAACGTAAAGAAAATTATGTTTCTTGCAACGACAAGAACCACTTCGTAACGAGATAACCGTTTCTGTGTTTTACCGAAAATAAAGCTCTCACCCGCTCCAGAGGCTTATTATGCCTCCCTATAACATTCGTAAGGAAATGCGACGACAGGACGTGTTAGTAGGAGACGAATATATTCTATTTCACTGGAGAGCTTGGATACTACTAATAGCTGTACCTCCGAATGTCTACGATGTTGTCTGAATGAACCTCGGCCTTTCCAGGTTAGCGGGTCAGAATGTAAAGTGCCCAGCGCCGAGCACAGTTATCATATTATCACATTGTTGCCACTTATAAAAATCATACGAAAAAATAGAATATATGTATAATAGTTTATGTAGAAAATTCAAAATTACATAATTTATCTTTTTTGTGCTCGGTTAGGATTACCCTCACCTGCTTCATGACCACACGTACGTTTTTATGGAGATAAAAAAAGTTCTAAGAAAATTAGGGAATTTTATAATTTAATTGCAATTGATATTCAAAACTCTTTATTGGGACTTTTGCCAATAATCGAAATATAGAATAATATACAGGATGTTTTTTTTGCTGCATAATAGATTTTTAAAACCCCTAAAACTAATAAACAGTTATTTACAAAATTTATGTTTTAGGGGAAATATGGGCCGTCACGGAAAACGCAATGTTTAGATTTAAAGTACACAGGGAAGAAAGGAATATATGGCAAATTTTTTGCATTAATAACCAATTTGATCTGGCGAAGAAGTACTCCAGGGGCAATGAGGCCTGCTACAATCAGGTAAAGGATATTATATCGTAAAGGAAATATTTTAAAACACTTTTGGGAAAATATAGAAACAGACATAAAGCAGGATTAAATTTAGTTATCATATACAGTGAGAACTTAAAGGTTGGAATATATTTAATTAAAACTCATATTTTTTTTCTAACAATCGCTCAGACCCCTTTAATTTTGTATTTTTGTTGCGGTTTTTTTAAATGTAATTTCATCTACCGGGTGACAACGAATGTTGTTACCCCCCCTATTTTTTCCGTAGTTTTATTAATACAATATTTAAAATTTCAGGAGATTCTAAGTGTATATTTTGTTAGTTTTTGGTAAAATCATACTTTTAAAATCACTTCCGGTTTGACCGGAAGTGGTATCAACTATTTATTTTAAATAGAAACCTATTATTTTTATTGGATATTTGAATTCTACGGCAAATTTCCTTTAAAATGACATATCACACATTATCATTTGTTTTTAAAATGGCTTCCAGGAAAAATTTTAAAGAAAATCCTTAGATGGCCATGGACTCGCTAATATAACATGACTTTTTGAGAGTGGGCCATGGAAGTTTTAAAGTGGTTTATTTTAACCTGTTTTATGTTAAACAAGTAGGCTATGAAATATTCTACGAAATGATAAAAGTGTTCGTAACAAAAATTGAAACTCCATTTTTTTTTTTGAAATATTGACATGTCCCGATTTTTTTTCAATTTTAGCCGTTCCTTTAATTATAATACCATACTTATGAAACATTTTTAAAAAGATAATTTAATAAGCTATTTTTTTGCCCTAAATGAATGGCTTGTTGCCATTTAAAAATATTGAGTAATTCCTTCTCATTGTTTGAAAAAATATGACATCTAAAATATTTTTGAAAGAAGCATCTTTCGCAAAGAATGTTATTGTTTAACATAAAACAGGTTAAAATAGGCCCCTTTAAAACTTTCATGGCCCACTCTCAAAAAGTCATGTTATATTAGCGAGTCCATGGCCATCTAAGGATTTCCTTGAAAATTTTTCCTGGAAGCCATTTTAAAAACAAATGATAATGTGTGATATGTCATTTTAAAGAAAATTTGCCTTAGAATTTAAATATCGAATAAAAATAATAGGGTTCTATTTAAAATAAAAGAGTTGATACCACTTCCGGTCAAACCGGAAGTGATTTTAAAAGTATGACTTTACTAAAAACTATTAAAATATACACTTATAATCTCCTGAAATTTAAAAATTTGTATTAACAAAGCTACGGAAAAAATAGGGGAGGTAACAACATTCGTTGTCACCCGGTATAATGGTATTCTCACGATACACTAACACCGATATGCTAATACGCGCATAAATTCTTTATCTCTCTTCCACATTGTGACGTTACATGCGAGGATGCTTTAACAATGTTAACGCCGGTTTACGTTAGGCGCAAATGCAAGTAAATGATCGTTTTATTTTTGATTAAGAAAATAATAATTATGATATTATAAACGATATACTGCCTTAATTCATCTCAGCCACTTTTTTAAAAGGTAATTACAAAAATAGTTTTCACTTACCATTATTTAACAAGCAATTATCCATTATCTTCCCTATTTTTTGGAAACTCAAAATATTTTATATCTGGGCATTTCGTGTGTTGGTTGCAATTGTTATAATTCGCCACAGCACAGTTTGCAATTGTCAATATCCAAAATCCTACACAATTTTACAATGAGTATAAAACTAAAGAGAAACAACACAGCTTCACTAGTTTTTTGTTACTTGCTTTTCTAGTTTTGTTCTGCCAACTGATGACCTGATGCTAAAAAATGTAAAAAAAAGTGTTCAGGTTGCCGGGCTCAAACTCACGACCATTGGTTCCATAGTAAAACGCTGTACCTCTCGACTATCGAAACGTTAAACTAATTATGGGAAAACCAACTGATAAATGATGCTACATGAAATTAATTTTTTATGCACATTCAGCAGGTTGCATTATTGATAAATCTATTATAAATCCATCTAGATTTTATTATATTGAACAAATTAATAAGAAATTGTACCATATGCATTTAAATTATATAATTTAGTGTCTTAAAAAAGAAGGCAGAGCCCCAGTAAAAATAATATACTGTGATTGGTCAGTACTTTTAAAAACAACAATGGCTTCTCTGTAATTGACTACTGTGATTGGTCAGTTTCATTACCTATCTAGGATGGATATGAGATTTTCCCGCACAGTTAACTGGAATAGCCTACTTTACTCGCCACTTAAGTGTAAAGGAAACAGCAAATTTCCATGTGGGAGTAGAAAAATATCTCTTATAGTTAATTATTAGTACGCTATATAACAGTTAAGTGCAAAGTTTTAAGATTCTTTAAATGTACTAACCTGCAGAGTGTGTGTGTATTAATAACGTTGATATGGAAGTTGTATCGCATTTTAATGGTCTTTGATTAATTTTTGATAGTGAGTGTACATATAGACAACATCATTCTTAAGAGTTTTAAAAGCATGGATATTGGAAACGGATAATTTAAAAATATTTTTGGAAATGTTTTAATTGATATTGTTATGAATAATATATTTTTCAAAATTTAATTATACCTATCTTCAAAAAAACTGCGTTTATATTTATATACATATATTAAAAAGTTTTTTTTTTAATTTACAATTTAACTTTTATATAATATTAACAAATATTTAAACAAAATATTTTAATATTCTCATATATTTATAATTTAAAATATTAAGATTTGCCCCTAACAAGCACGTCTTCAGGGGATCAAAGAAGAAGTTTATTAAGGAAGATAAATAAACAAATGTATTATATTATAAATATTGAAAAATAAACTCTTATTATTATTATTATTATTATTATTATTATGAAATGACACACAAAGCATATTTTTGACATCAAGGCGTTTACAACTGTTTGGAGCGCAGTATTTTGGGGTATTGCTCTGTAATATGGAGCCCACATTATCAATGTCATATTAACAGACTGGAAAGGGTACAGAATAAATTTACAAAATATCTGCTTTTTAATTTGCATTTTCCTTGTTGTTTTAGGTTCTTATAAAGGAAGCTGACATGCTTTTTGATCAAAAAGAATACGCTTTAAGTGCCCAGAGATACGCAGAAACCCAATCTTCTTTTGAGGAGATATGCCTAAAGTTTATACAATTGGATCAGTCTGATCCTTTGAAGATATTTTTAAGAAATAAGTTAAGTAAGTAAATAATGATTAATTTTCTTCAGCTTTAAAATTCTTGATAATTTTGCTGCAAAGCATATTTCCCCAAAGATACGAGTTCGTTTTAATATTTTGGCGAAAGAGCCCGTTAACGAGGAGTATTAAAAAAAATATTTTCATACTTTTATATATTTATGATGTTAAATACAAAAAAACTAAGATTTGTCCCTAACAACCACTTTTTCAGGGGATTGAAGAATACGTTTATCAAAGAAGATATATTAGAAACAAATAATGTCGAGTTGCTTAATAACATGTTCTTAAGTCTTTTGGCACAGTTGTGTTTATTTGTTGTGTTGCAGTAAACTGCTGCAAAAGTTTTATTCGTAAATTAGATTTATAGTTATTGTTTTTTTATGGTTGTGCTAGTCTCTTGATAAGAGTATTCATGATCATAATACAAGAAAACTTTGTATATTGATTCGTGATGTACAAGATATAGACATAACATACTTAAGTTTAATTTTTATAATGATTGGGTCTTATAGGTACTTTAAAACCTCAAGACAAAACTCAAATTACTATGATCGTCCTTTGGGTAGTGGAACTGTATTTGACTAAATTAGAAGAAAAGCGATTACAAGGTTTGGAAAAATCGGCTGCCTATGACGATATCCAAAAGGAATTTGAAACATTTATGGCTTTACAGGAGGTAAATATATTTCTAGAATAAAATAAAGGACGGAAACAGACAATAAGATATATTTAATTTTAAAAATTTTGTATAAATAGTACATATTACGTTATACTACCCTTTTTTTTAAATAATAATATGTAGCACCTTTCTCTCTCTCTCTCTCTCTCTCTCCAATGTCGAAAATACGATACATTTGTTTTAATGCACTTGGAGACGTTAATTAAATTCTCTAGATCTACTGATAAATCGGGAGTTTGGCACCACTGTCCGATGAAAAATGAAATTTCTGCAAACTTGCTCCTATTCGACACGCTGTGTGACTGAAATATTGCTGGTTAATTCGCAATTGCTTATCGGCAAAGCGAGGCTTTGAAGTTGGTGATTTTGTTCTCACCCTATTAAAAAAATGGAAGCTTTTTCAGAAAAACGCCTCTTCGACAACTAACGTTGTAATGTTTACATAATTAAAATGGTCTCTAAAAGAAATGCAGGAAGAATAGAAATCTATCTTAATCTAACCAAATTCTGATTATTTTTTTATAAAAACACGCTTCATCCTGAAAAATTCTCCGCTAGCTAGTCTAGCCATTAGAGGAATTTTATTTTTGGTTTGCTCGTAGCTGCGTAAATACTTATTAGTAAAATAATAAAACTAATAAATATATTTTTTGATTGGTTTTCGTTAAAGTTTCATACAATGCCGAAAGCCAGTTTTTGCCAATAATTTTGATTTTTCAAACGCCACTTGTTCTTGAATAAACGCACTTTTATCAAGCGAACCTACTCCTGTTTCAATTCCTTGCGGTTGCCGAGTAATTCACTTGTAAGATTCGATGAAACTGATTGCAAGAAGTGTTAATTTCAAAAGCTACCCGCCTCACATCGCTTCTGGTCGGGTAGTGCGATTTGCGAAGTAAGCATTTGCACCAAAAACTGCTCTTAGATCTACGCTCCTAAAATACATGATTTCTCAAAAAATCATCAATTTTGGCGTGGTGAGCGTTATTTACTTTTGAGCCAGAATAAATAATTTTAATCTCGCCTCATAATAAGTAGTAAAACTATTTCTTACTTTTTTTAACAAACTGCAATCGATAGGTGCTGGGGGGTGTGAATTGATATTATTACAACAAAAACTCTCAAATCTACAAAACAATATATTGACCGATTTATGAAATCACAATAGGTACAATATTAAAAGTCAGATTAATATAATAATTAAATAAAGTTCATATTTAATTTAGGTAAATACAAAGAGAAAAGTAATGTTTTTTAATAATGATTGGCATTTGTGAATATCCCATTTTTGTTACTCAAAATAAATAATCAGAGTTGTAACATAAGTAAAGTTAAACAAAGATAACTAGCATAAGACTTGTCAAACTATGACAACTACTAATGTTGAAAGATTTGGTATTAAAATCTTTATTTAGACAATAAAGATCAATATTGTTCAATAGGTTTTGCGTAGGTTCAAATCGGGTTAAGATAGATTTGAATGAAAGTCAAGTAATCATACCTATTTTGCTGGTATCAGGATGAGAAGATGAGATTCTCCTTGACAATAGTTGATGGGGTGGTTAGGCGTTAAATTGCCTACGGGGTGCGACACATAAAAACGTTGCACAACACTTCACTTTTTATTGATTTAGTCACCAAATGACTTGGCAGTAACAGCACTTTGGATTTATGCACCTAGCAGAGAGGCTACACAAGAAATTAGGGGTAATGGTCACGTAGGGCCAGTAAGCCGGACAACGCTACGTGCCGAGAACAGCTACTGGTATCCTGTTAACGTCTAAATACACATTTTGTAAAGGTGTACTACGAGACTTGGGGTATTTCGCACGTAAGTGCCGGCAACAGGCAGTGGTATATCCTGTTAACGTCTAAATATACACGTTTCGTAGAAGTTTCATCGGAAACTTGGATTAATTATTCTCGCGTCGAGAACTTTGGGGTTTTTGCAGAGAGAAGTGACTAGATGTCACCTCGTTCATGTGAGTTGAAGAACTGCCCTCTCGGTCATTTGGGTCGTTCGATAACATCGATCGGGGGGTTAAGCAAGGGAGGAAACGTCGAAGCCATTGACCGACCAGCCAATAAAACTTTGGAGGCGGAACCGTCGCCATGGTTACAGGGTTAAACATGTGCAAATTGCAGACAGTCAACATTGGTTAAATGACTCGCGCTAAGGCGGCGATACATCAAGGGAAGCGGCAAGCTTTGTAAATAAATACAATGGCGTGCAGACTAGGAGAGCCAAGGCGGCAAACCTCAAAGGATGCGATTAGTTTTATTCGCAGAAATTTGTCTGGCTATTGGAATATTGAAAGTAAAATATACTTCATTTAGGCATAAAATTATGAATTTTAACAACTTATATAAAACCACATCTATAGTTTTGAATTATACAATCAAGAGATTTTCATCTTGTTGGAGAGTGATTCTCCAACATACTGCCCGGCCATGAAGACTCTGTCTTCATTAACAATTAATGCAGCAAGGTGGCCTTGAAATGGCAGCGTCGCTCCTAAGGCGGAAGTACTTGAATGAAATATTAATCCAAGACTAAAGTAGGTGTATCTTCTGCCTTTTCATAATGGGGCAAAAGACAAAGCTTGGTGATGGGCCGAATAAATTCTCCATTTTAGGTTTTAATTTTTACAGCTCGAACTCTAGAATCATGTCCGGGAAAGATTTCTATTACTCTGGCTAATGGCCATTTTAACGGGGGACAATCGTCTTCCTTTAGAAGGACAAGGTCGTTTACCTTTATATTGGGTAATGGTTTGGTCCATTTTGGACGATTTTGAAGCTGATTAAAGTATTCAACAGACCAGCGCTTCCAAAAACTTTGCTGAATACGAGAACATCGTTGCCAAAGATCGAGACGATTTTCAGAAATTTGAGTAACATTCTTCTCTGGAAAGGAAGTTAAACTTGAACCAATCAAAAAATGCCCTGGAGTTAGTGATTGAAAATCATTAGGGTCATTGGAGAGAGCACATAGTGGCCTTGAATTTAATACAGCTTCTATTTGAGTTAAAACTGTGTAAAAGTTTTCAAATGTGAAATGGGCATCTCCAATAAGTCTTTTTATGTGATATTTTGCACTTTTTATTGCTGATTCCCAGATGCCACCCCAATGTGGGCTTCTTGGCGGGATAAACTTGAATTCAATCTGGGTTTGGGATAAGTATTCTTGAATAGTTTCAAGATTTTTTTGATGATTAAGAAAGTCATGGAGTTCTTTTAGCTGATTGCGTGCGCCTAAAAAATTTGTAGCGTTATCGCTAAAGATTTGAGATGGATTTCCTCGCCTGGAAATGAATCTTTTAAGTGCTGAGATAAATGCATTAGTAGATAGTTCTGTGACTAATTCAATATGGACTGCTTTAGTAACCATACACACAAAGATGGCCATATAGGCCTTGATCAATGGGGATTTTCTGAGTTTTGAAGCCTTAATCCAGAAAGGACCTCCATAGTCCACACCTGTCTTGAGAAATGGACGAGATATACTTAGGCGAAATTCAGGCAAGTCAGACATGATTTGCTGGGCAACTTGAGCATTAAATCTAAAACAAGTTATACACTTTCGAATTAAACCTTTTGTTTCCTTAAGACCATTAAGGGGCCAAAATTTTAGTCGAAAATTAGACAGCACAGTCTGAGCTCCAGCATGGCCTAACCTTTGATGCTCTTGAGATAGCATCATTGACACAACTGTATTATGAGATGGGAGTAATATGGGGTGCTTTTGGTTAAATGAGATATCAGCATTCTTAAGTCGACCTCCGACTCTAATTATTCGTTTTTCGTCGAGAAAAATATTTAAACTTAATAGTGTTTTATTTGTTATGGGAAAGCCGTTGACTAGTGCGACTTTTTCTTGTAGAAAATGTTTGGCTTGTAGCACGTGAACAATTTTGTCTAATGAATTTTGTAATTCTGTAACTGACAGTGGACCACTGTACCTTTTTGTAGAATTAGAAATGTTAAACGTAAATCGTAAGAGGTAGGCTACAGCTCGCTGTAAAGAACGAAAGGTTGAGAATCGGGCAAAAACCTCTTGCCAAAATTCATATTTATCTATTTGCTTGGTCGCAATAAGAGCTATTTTTCGTTCTTCTGGAGGTTGAATTATCACTATGTTTTGTTGAAATTCATCAAATTGAATTTCAGAATTTTTTAAAATATCTGGCCCGTGCCACCATAGATTATTATTTAAAATATTTTTGGGGAGAACTCCTCTCGATGGAAGATCAGCGGGATTGTGGGACGATTCAACATATCGCCATTTAAAGTTAGAAGTTAAATCTTGGATTAATGATACCCGGTTAGCTACAAAGGTGGTCCATCGAGAAGCATGGGAAGACACCCAGCAAAGGGCAATTTGAGAATCTGTCCACAGATTAACAGATTCAGGTATAAATCTGTCTTTATAAATGATAAGTAGTTTCTGTACTAATCGAGATAACAACAACATGGCGCAAAGCTCAAGTCTTGGGAGGGATACTACCTTCAAAGGTGCTACACGGGATTTTGAAGATATTAAATGGGAAGTAATACTTTTATCCTTATAGATTGCTCTGAGGTACACACAGGCGGCATAAGCCTTTAAACTAGCATCTGAAAAGCCGTGAATTTCAATAGTTATCGGAGTTTTATCTTCAGAGAAAAGGAATCTAGGAATTCTTTGTGTTTCTAACAAATGAAGATTTTGAATAAATTCCGACCATTCATTAAGAAGTAATGTATCAGTTATGACTGAATCCCAGTCTAACTTACTCAGCCAGAGCTTCTGCATAATGAGTTTTCCGATGACTATAACTGCAGATAGAAGCCCCAAGGGGTCATAACATTGGGCTATAATGGAGAGAATTTTTCGTTTTGTAAATGGACCATCAAAGGAGCCAGAAGGTACAGAAATACATAAGGAATCATTAAATGTTTTCCATTTTAGCCCTAGAACCTTGTTAGGATTATCGTCTAAGTCCATGTTAACTTCAGAACTTTTATCTTGGGAAATATTTTCTGAAAATTGTTTTGAATTTGAGGACCATTTGTGAAGCTTGAATCCGTGTGAATTTAAGAGCATATTTAACTGATTATGAAGACAATCTAAATCATCATAGGTATCAGCGCCAGCAATGATGTCGTCTACATAGCATTGTTTATTTAGTGCTGATGATGCTAAAGGGAAATTTTCTTGATTTTTCATAGATATTTCGTACAACACACGAGTAGCCAAAAATGGGGCACAATTTGTACCATAAGTTACCGTTTGCAATTCAATGCACTGTAATGGGGCTTGAGGTGTTTCTCTCCATAGAACATTCAACAGAAACGTATGGGAAGGATTAACAAGAATTTGTCGGTACATTTTTTCTATGTCTGAGGTTAGAGCATACTTAAATGTTCGAAATCTGCAAAGAATATCATATAGATCAGGCTGAACTTGATAGCCTTTGAGAGTGATATCGTTTAATGATGCCTTGGAAGAAGTTTTACAAGACCCGTCAAAAACGACTCGAAGCTTAGTAGTGGTGCTGTGTTCTCTAATTACAGCATGGTGTGGTAGAAAGTACTTGTTAAGTAATTCAATATTTTTTAATTCAAGGGGTACAATTTTTCCATGTTCAAGTGACAGATATTCATCAATAAATTTTTTATACTCAGAAAAATAAGTAGGGGTTTTCTGAAACTTCCGTTCAAGGTTTTCAAATCTTTTTTTTGCTATGGCGAAAGAATCGCCCAATTTTTCGCATTCAGTTTGTGACTTAAAGGGGAGATTGACTTGAAAGACACCATTTGTTAAGATCTGGGTAGTGGAAGTAAATATATCTTCAGCCATATTATCTTCCATACTCATAATAGATTTTTCTGGAATCTCTTCCATTTTCCAAAAGCGTTCTAGTACATCATTAGAGGAGTTTTGTTCAGTAGATTGAACGAACATTGATACGCCACTGGAAGTAGTGAAATTTGTTGTCGGAAATGTACGGAATTGGGTAGAGACAGGGGCATTTCCAGCTATGATCCATCCCAGGTAAGTATTTTGCAGTACTGGAAGGTTGTTACCTAATCTGTGTATTTGATTGAGTAATAAGTCATAATATAAGTCGGCACCGATTAAAATGTCAATAGAAGATGGTTTTGCGAAGAACGGGTCACTTAGCTTGAAGTACGCTGGGATATTCAATTTACTGGTATCAAGGGGAACTTGGGGTAATTTGCCTGTAATACTGGGAAGTATGGCACACGATAACTTGAAACTCTTTCGAGTTTGAACATTAGAGTGAATGACTACATCAACCATCTTATTGGAAACTAATACTTCTTGTGAAATTCCTGTGATATTTAAGGATTTATTGTAAGGGACATTAGTGAGTTTATTGACACAAGTTTGTGTCATGAATGAGTTTTGACTGCCACAATCCAATAAAGCCCTGGCCTGAACAGGCGTACCATCAGATCTGAATATTGTTACTAGAGCTGTAGCTAGCAAAACATGGGAATTTTTGGTAGATAAAGCAGATAAATTTAACGTTGTAGAGGCTGCTTCCTTGTTATCAGCAGAAGAGCTAGGTAAACTGGGGCCTCTGTTGTGAGGTAGCTGATTATTACTGGGGATCTGCTCCATTGCATGTGAAGTGTTGTAAGATTTATGTAGAAGAGTATGATGCCTTTGGGAACACAAAAAACATTCTTTTGACTTACATTCATTTCTTGAATGGCCACTACCTAAACAGTTAAAACAAAGTCTTTTAACTTGAACAAATTTCTGTTTATCCTCTACGCTTAATTTCTTGAATTTTTCACATTTATAAATTTTATGACTGTTTAGATCACAAAAAGTACATTTTTCAATTTCTCTATTATTGGAGTATTGATCATTTGCTGAATATAATATCACTCCCCGTGGAGATTTTGATTGATTCATATCGATAGTAGATAAATTTTCAAGAACAATACATTTCTTATCTAAAAATTCAAGAAACGCTTTCAACTCTGGTAGTTTCGTAATGTCACGCTCGGTTTCAAAAGCCTTACACGTTCCAAAATCAAGTTTTCTCTCAAACAAATAAATTAGTAAAAATTCCCAAAGCTGCGTATCTGAATGACCTAAATTTTTGATTAAATTTAAATTTGTTCTTACGCTAGTCACAAATTCGCGTAAACATACAGCGGTTGGTTTGACAACAGGGCTCACTTCTAGTAAGGAATTAAAAAGTGAATTAATGACCGTTAATTTATTTTCATATCTAGCTTTGAGCAGATCAATAGCGATTATAAAATTATCATGAGTAGCTGACAAGCTTTCAATTATTTTTAGGGGCTCGTCCCTTAAAAATGATTTTAAGTATAAAAATTTCTGAACGTTTGTGATCGAAGCATTACTTGTAATTAAAGTATCAAATAATTGTATGAATGTGGACCATTCGGATACAACACCTGTAAAAGGATTTATTTTTATTTCAGGAAGTCTTACTGCGGGGGTCGGTGAAGCCTGTTGTATCACCGTTACTTGAGGGGGAATATAAACTGTATTAGGGGTTGGCAATAAGTTTTCCATGCATGTTTCAATTTGTGCTAGCATATCCAAAACTTCAGATTCAAATTCTGTGCGGTTTTCAGTGTCTAAGGCTTCTACTCCCGGTATTTCATCGATACAATCCTGAATTTGATTGTATTTATCCAATGTTTGTTTTAAATTATCATATCTTACTTTAAATGCTTTGATACTGAGCTCTGTATCAGCATTATCATGAATCCACTTTCGAATTCGCGTTACAAAGCCTTTGGCACTGGATCGCTGCGCTTTTAATTGACTATAATCCATTTTAAAATGTTATATTATATATGGCAACACTGCCAGCAATACTAGAAAATAATATACTTATAGCCTAACGGATATAAATATATTTTAATAGGGGTAGAAAAGTTATGGGGTAAACCTAGTCAATTTTCTGACATTTCTCAACTAGTAAGTAGTAAAGTAAAATGTTAATATTGCATTAATCATTCGCTACTCGGTTGTAAACAATATGCAACTTTGATTTTGCAAAAAAATATTAATACATTTTTGCTGTTAAAAACATCAATTCACATGGGGCTGTTCAGTGACAGTAACAAAATTTCGAAGGACCACGGATAATTTTACTAATAAAAAAGTAAAATAAAAACAAAATCCGGCTCTACAGGATCATTTTATGAGCCAGAATAAATAATTTTAATCTCGCCTCATAATAAGTAGTAAAACTATTTCTTACTTTTTTTAACAAACTGCAATCGATAGGTGCTGGGGGGTGTGAATTGATATTATTACAACAAAAACTCTCAAATCTACAAAACAATATATTGACCGATTTATGAAATCACAATAGGTACAATATTAAAAGTCAGATTAATATAATAATTAAATAAAGTTCATATTTAATTTAGGTAAATACAAAGAGAAAAGTAATGTTTTTTAATAATGATTGGCATTTGTGAATATCCCATTTTTGTTACTCAAAATAAATAATCAGAGTTGTAACATAAGTAAAGTTAAACAAAGATAACTAGCATAAGACTTGTCAAACTATGACAACTACTAATGTTGAAAGATTTGGTATTAAAATCTTTATTTAGACAATAAAGATCAATATTGTTCAATAGGTTTTGCGTAGGTTCAAATCGGGTTAAGATAGATTTGAATGAAAGTCAAGTAATCATACCTATTTTGCTGGTATCAGGATGAGAAGATGAGATTCTCCTTGACAATAGTTGATGGGGTGGTTAGGCGTTAAATTGCCTACGGGGTGCGACACATAAAAACGTTGCACAACACTTCACTTTTTATTGATTTAGTCACCAAATGACTTGGCAGTAACAGCACTTTGGATTTATGCACCTAGCAGAGAGGCTACACAAGAAATTAGGGGTAATGGTCACGTAGGGCCAGTAAGCCGGACAACGCTACGTGCCGAGAACAGCTACTGGTATCCTGTTAACGTCTAAATACACATTTTGTAAAGGTGTACTACGAGACTTGGGGTATTTCGCACGTAAGTGCCGGCAACAGGCAGTGGTATATCCTGTTAACGTCTAAATATACACGTTTCGTAGAAGTTTCATCGGAAACTTGGATTAATTATTCTCGCGTCGAGAACTTTGGGGTTTTTGCAGAGAGAAGTGACTAGATGTCACCTCGTTCATGTGAGTTGAAGAACTGCCCTCTCGGTCATTTGGGTCGTTCGATAACATCGATCGGGGGGTTAAGCAAGGGAGGAAACGTCGAAGCCATTGACCGACCAGCCAATAAAACTTTGGAGGCGGAACCGTCGCCATGGTTACAGGGTTAAACATGTGCAAATTGCAGACAGTCAACATTGGTTAAATGACTCGCGCTAAGGCGGCGATACATCAAGGGAAGCGGCAAGCTTTGTAAATAAATACAATGGCGTGCAGACTAGGAGAGCCAAGGCGGCAAACCTCAAAGGATGCGATTAGTTTTATTCGCAGAAATTTGTCTGGCTATTGGAATATTGAAAGTAAAATATACTTCATTTAGGCATAAAATTATGAATTTTAACAACTTATATAAAACCACATCTATAGTTTTGAATTATACAATCAAGAGATTTTCATCTTGTTGGAGAGTGATTCTCCAACAACTTTATTTTTAATCATGAAAAACCGAGCCCGAAAAACGCTGGTTAGAGTCATACATACGTCTTATGTTAAAATTTTGGATTGACACCAATATTCATATTTTTCACAAATATAAAAAATGTTTTTTTTTTAAATAAAGGGATTATGAAAAAAAAGTAAAAAAAAAACATTTACAAAAACAAATTTAATCCACCCATGCAGAGGGGGAGAGGTAATAATTTAATTTTTGAAATTTAGAGTTAGGTGAAACTTTGTAGTTCCCCAAAAATTTTAAATTTTTCGCATGCAGCGCTTTTATGTCCTACTTACGCCCACTGAGCCCCCCCCCCCCCCCCCTTCCCTCCGAACATATTTTCTGGTAACTATCAACAAGATAATTTCCAAAGAAACCTTTGTTGAGACAAGTGTTTCCATAGAAATTATCTGGCTGGTAAAGTTACCAGGAGATGGATAATATGGGCCTAATTTGCGTAATATTTAATAGGATTATCATTTCTTGACGTTTTTAGGTAGCAGACTGTATCAAGAATAATAAGGCCACAATTTACGAACTGATGCAGAGCCATGGCGACAAGAGTAACCTAATTAAACTAACAATAGTAAATAAGGATTTCGAACAGGTATTTAAATCTAATATTTTATCATAAAATAACGTCCTTGTACAAATATCCTGAAGCGAGACTACTTTGTAGCTCATGAAGACTTGGCAGAAAAAAATATTACTGACATTATATTAAGTGGATTCCGTAGCTATCTCTCATTTATAGTTTTCATGATGTTTGGTCAATGACCCACCTATACATTTGACCCACCTAATTAATTTATTTTTCAATACAAATAAAAATTTTTATTTTTGATAAAATTCAAATATTACAAAATTTTAGAGCGGGGTTAAGGAAGACTTGTTAGGGTCTCTGTGTGGTGAGTGCACATGCGTTGTTTGAACAATTTTGGACAACCCGATCTTCACTTATTTGAATAGGATTGCGGTTGAGTTTTCATTGGAATTCAACAGGTGATGCTACGGATAATAGCATTGATTGGACTTGTCCACTTGTGATTTGTCATTGTCAAATGTAATTTGCAAACAATGGGCTTTTAAAAATCGTTAACAGATACATTTTACACTGGGTTTAACTAATATTTTCAAATAAAACGAACAATATTTTCAAAACGGATCTTTTAATAGAAAACGAATTATTTTACTTACAAAAAAACCTATCAAATAGTATTAATTAAAATTATCCAGAATTGCCAAACGGGGAAAAAATAAGATGGTGTTTAAAAATAAACAATTGTTTATAAAAAAAACTTATTAATTTTATTTTAAGAAAACTGTACAATCGTTTGGAATATTGCTAATTCTTTATTAAATATTCAAATAAACCGCCATTTTTTGCTGCTAAACAATATCCTAAACGATCGTAAAATTCTCTACGAACATTAGCGAGTTGGTACTGGGTAATTCTCTCAGATTGCATTAAAATTTAATTTTTTAACTGCTCTAAATTTTCACTTTTATAAAGAACTTTTTTTAAAATTCCTCCAGAGAAAGAAGTCGTTTGGTGAGAAGTTAGGAGCCCTAGCTGACTAAAAATTGTTGAGTTTGGACCGACCGACCATTAAAAGCATTATTTAGATATTCGAGTACCAACATTTTTTTTATAACTTCGTATATTTTTATTACTATCCATTCTGATTATGAATAATATATTTGTTTTTATAGATTATATGACTAAACAAATTATAAAATAACTTTAACATAAATGGTAAATACAATCAGAGGAATACAGATTCCGTTCCTATAATGTAATATTGATATCCAGTCTCTAATCATAACCCTGTCTATTGTATATAAATACTGTTCAGTAATAGTACATTGTATACCTAGTAGGAAAGCTGAATATTCCTGGACGACCGTAAAAATTGTATGTCGAGGCGCAAGCCGAGACTGACAATACAGAGTCCGGGAATGTAGTTTTTTCTACGAGGCATACATACTATTTTTCCGTAAATCGAAAATTATTAAAAGGACATAACTTACTACAATTAACTTGTTAAAATTTTGAATTAAATATTATTAACTTTGTACACAAATAAAAGATGCCATTAAATATTTGTGTTGTAACTATGAAAACATAGTAATATTGAATTGTCAAGGTTAACACATTTTAGTTTACAAGTAGCCGTACAGAAATAATATTTCCTTTCAGTACAATAATACATATTTCCCAACAGTTATTTTCCGTTGTGTAGCAATGACTAAGTGTAAGGAAATATTGACTTTTTCTTTCAGAAATGTTATCAAAAATATCAATATTTCTGATCGATTTTCGAAAAATAGTTTATTTTTGTACAAAAACAATTCTGTCAGAGAGTATATTTTTGTTTTCGTTTTTAGCTTATACGTCAACACATCTTCAAAAACAATTTTCACGATGCATTAGAAGTACTAAAAAGTCAAAACAATCTGGAGCTGTACTATCAGTTCGCTCCGATACTGATGCAAGAAGTTCCGAAACACATGGTGAAAACCTTGATTGATCATGGAAAGAGATTGGTACCTTTTAGGCTGTTGCCGGCCTTGGTGTCTTGTGACGGGGAGTTACATGCTTTGGAAGTCATAAGGTAACGTTTATTGCATATGACTCGTCACCAACGTTAATCGCTTTTTTCGCACTCGCACCGCTCCCAGAGCGCCTTAAAGGATTTTTCCTACAGTGCAGGTGTTTTATCATAAAAAAAAAAATCACTCTTCTTCCAACTAACGCAATTTGCTCCGCCCACGTCAAACATTACTTTTGGATATCTACATTGTGCAAGGTTAAAAAAATCATGGCACAAAATTCTACAGTTCTACAGCCTATCAAAGCCTTATTGTTTAAATGCCAGTTTCTTAAGAATTATACAGTTTACATTTGATGTTGCGCCTTGAAAAAACTACCCGTGTTAACTATTTATTTATTTCTTACACGGCAGTTTTGTGGATTAGTACTGCACACCAGTGGGCGACTGCAGCGCGATCTAGATCTGAATCTACAAAACCGTAATGATTTGTAGGAAAGCGCAAAAAATGTGTCCTATACTGAATGGGTGGCCGTCCGTGCTTGATTTATTATAGTTCTATGTTTTCACGTTAGATGGCTATCTTTTGTATTTATTTTGTATTTTTGTATCCAACCGATGGCGATACTAGGTTTTCATCATATTTTTATTCGTAAAAATATCTTGAAAACATATTTTCGCAGTACGGAGAATACGGGCATAATTGTTACATTTCCACACAAACCTTTTTTGTCTTCGATCTTAAACCTTTGTTTCCGTAGTGAAAGGGCCCATAATAATAGTTTGGATCGAGGCGACAAAAAGCGCCAAAATGACGCCTTTTGGTCTCTATGAGAGTGTGGCGGCGCTTTTCAATAAAAAGCTTATTTTGGCGCCTTTTTACAGGTAAAAAATTGAATATAAACGTTGTATACAATACGTTTTTACGAAGAGGACTTTTTCATACTAATCATGGCGCTTTTTGCTTTGTTACTCTGGTAACACTGGATCGAGGCCTCAGGAACCTTTGTTACGTTACTGACCGATGTTTATCTGACATTTAATTGTTTTAGATATTTGGAATATTGCATTAACAAACTGAAAAATACTGACAGGGCCATTCACAACTTTCTTTTGTCGCTCTATGCAAAATATGATTCAAAGAAACTAATGGAATACTTAAATTCGCAAGGAGAAGAGTTAATCCTGGTAAGAAAACACTTTAAATTGTTTATTTATGACCGCGATTTTATTAGCTTCTTGGTTACGCGACCAATAAAGAGGATCATAAGTCCCTTGGGATACTATTGAAAAGTGGAGGGAATAAGGATTAATTCCCCCTTTATTTTACAACTAACAATGAAACACAATAATTGAAAAACCTTATGAAATAAAAATCAAAAAGTATCTATCGCACTTTATCAAGTTTATTTAAACATCTTGGAGCTGTTGTATTATGGTGTACTGATTTATTTATTCACGTCATTACAAATAATAAATTTACAATTCTGAAATGATCCCTGAAAGTTACTGCCATTACTGGAATTTTTTTTTTCTTTTGTGTGGCTATTGCTTTCATTCAGTACTACATTTCTGATGGCAAGATAGAAAACATGCGCGCCGTTTTATTATTTATTTCAATACTCTCCTTTAAATATCTTCTACAACCTCCGTGCCTCTTTAAGTTAGTCATAGTTGCTCCCGCATAGGACGACGAATCTGGCAATCCTATAAATACGTTGCGATTTTGCTAAGGATTTCTCGAAACATCGTTTTTCCAATTGGCTGACATGTATGTCGAAAACTTTTAATACATTTTTCAATACTTGCATGACGTAAGAACATATTAAAACGCCTTAATAAAAACACAGCAGAAAACTCTTTTTCATCCACAATAATTGTAAATTTTTTCAGTGCATTAGTTTTAATTCCCGGTTTGTTCAAATACAAATAAAAATACATACACACATAAAAATATGCAAGGAAGACAGTTTCGTTGGCATCTTCTCGCAAAATATTATCCGGAAGCTCAATTTGTAGTCTATTTAAGATTAATTTTATAATCCATCTCAGCTGTCTACTGATGCTTTTGCTAACATCAGTGGTAAACCCTGGTTTAGGAGACGCGACGCGTGTCTGCTGACCGCTGGCTGCCGTGGACTAAACATGAAAACTGTAAATTCTATGGAATCATCTTATGGTTGATAAACTATCATAAAATATGTTTCAGGATGTTCACTTTGCACTACGTCTCTGCACTGAATACAATCTAACCGAGGCCTGCGTTCGGCTCTCGGGACTGCTCGGTCTTTGGGAATCGGCTGTCGATTTGGCGCTCAAAGTCAATCTGGACTTGGCTAAGAAAATGGCCAACATGTCTCCTGAAAACGACGAGGAGTTAAGGAAAAAACTGTGGTTAAAAATTGGTAAGAGATTTTTTAAAACTGACAATGGGTATTACTATATGTGTGGCTGATACAATGGGCCATATTTTGTAACATTGTACTGGGTGTACAACTAAAAAGGGACGCCGGCTGTATCTTGAAAATCATTATGATACATTTTACACTCTTTCCTGCATTCTTAAACCTACCAAATTTCGGACATACTTTTTTTTGTGGGTATGACCACTCTGGGGATCGAACCCGGACCGCCACGGTCGAATGCCAGTAACTCACCTCTGAGCCACTGCTGCGGTATGATTATTAATAATTTTCAAATGGTAAGTGACAGCTTCATACCTTTTTTAAAATTTGATTATTTTTAAACGCCTGCGGTGGAACACTCGGCGTATTTTTTCTCGAGGGTATTTTGGTTCGTGGTAGGGTTCGTGGTAGCCAATGAAAACAAAAATGGTTTGGGAAAGATCTCAGTTTATTGTTTTTCACACTTCTCCTGTAGGTACTAGAAAAATTTAATGTAGTCAGTAAGATAGGCCACGTGTGGGGGACAAATAAAAAATTATGGTTATGAGAAAAATATTAATATGTCAATTAAATTTAAGAAAACTCACCTAGAAAAATTTAACGACCAGGCACGTAGTGACTTTACTTCTTTGGTAAAACAAAACTAAGTGGCCAAAGGCTCGCGCTTTTACTAGTATTATTTTGGAAAAAAAAGATAACTGAGAACCCACGCTTCTAGGTCTTTCTCTCGTTCAGAGCAAAAGGACCGGTGGAAAAATTTTAACCTCCGTGAAATTAACTGTCAACCAGGTGGGGGTCCAGGCGCCCAATTCAAAACCGACCAATGATAGCCGACTTCGTCACCCGCACTTTACCGGTCGCGCCGCCACACGGCTAACACGTGTACCCGACATGGGCGTAGATATGGGGTTTTGCCACATCTTCGCCCCCCTTTGAATAAGGCCTCGAAAACGTCTCTTATTTCAGTTTCGTGTAGAGGCCGTAGAAGCAATAAAAAACTTTTTTAAATGAGAAGCATGAAAAACACCCCGTTCCAGGGGACTATTACGGTGCTCGAGCACATACGTAGCATTACTTATTTTTTTCTTGACCCGATAAGGGCCTTCGAACAACAATAGCATTTTTTTCGTTTCAGCTCGAATAGCTGATGAGACGGTATTTGCTTTAAGCAAAACTAAATCGCCAGGCTGGAAATCCGCAAACGTGCGGCCGGGAAACTGTACGGCGCGGCGCGCGGCTTTACCTTTTAAAGTGGCATCGGCCAATATTAACTTTTCCTCTTGTGAGATGGGCGTGCCATTTTGCAAATATTCTGGCGGCAAGAGCGACGGCGCCGAATTTCCAAATTGCAGCTCGTTAGCAGCAAAACCCGTCGACTCATGCACGACATTATTTAAAAAGATTTCAAAATGCCCGACTTCCCAAGCCCAACGCGAGTGTTGATCAGAACAATATGTCCTTAATAGGCGGCCCAGTTCGCGCATTACGCGTTCACTTGGGTTTCCGCATGGATGCCGTACCGAAGAATATACCAATTTTATATCATGCGAACGCAGCGTCTCTCGCCAAATTTTTGACGTATACTGCGTACCGTTATCACTGAGCATGCGCGAAGGTATGCCATTTGTGAGGAAATAATCTTTCGTAAGTCGGTTTAACATAGCACGCGAAGTCGCCTTTTTTAATGGGTACAAACGAACGTGTTTTGTAAATAAATTTACAACTACAAAAAGGTACATGGTCCCGCCGCGGCTGCGTATTAAAGGCCCTAAAATATCGGAGGCCACGATATCGTCCTTATTTAACGGTATTATTCGCATTTGAGGAGGTTTAGGCAGGATACTAATTTTTGCTTTTTGACAAATTTCACAGGTTTTCAAACGCTTTTTAATTTCACGATGCATGTTATTCCACCAAACTTCGTTTTTTAATAGCAACCATGTTTTATATACCCCAAAATGTCCGAACGCATCATGATAGACATCAATAAATTCAGGAACAAGTTTACGGGGGACGCACATTAAATAATGTCCCTCACGACTACCCATTTTATATAAGATGTGATTACGTGTAATAAACTGAGACTTTAGTGATAGGTCCTCAGGCAACGCTTTTTTAATAGAATAGAGTTTTTCGTCTTCTTCCTGAAATTTTGATATGTTCCTTAATAACTTTTGAAAATCACCGGGTAATTTAATGAATGTGGATATTTGGAAACACTTATCTTTTGGTGTAGGGAACCTACCCCCCGCATAGCGACTAAGAGCATCGGCCGGTATATTATCTCGTCCCGGAATATGTTTTATTTCAAAGTCGTACTCCTGTAAGATTAATGCCCATCGTGAAATTCGATCTGACAGTAACCGACAACGGTCAATATAGGTAATGGCCTTGTTATCGGTATATAAGTAAAATTTACTACCCAACAGATATACACGCCATTTTGTCAAAGCAAAAAGAACTGCTAAAATTTCCTTCTCGGTAGAAAAATATCTTTTTTCCCTATCCAGCAGCAATCTCGAAGCATAGGCTACCACCCTACGCTCACCCAGGATCAGCTGATAGAGAATGGCAGCAATCCCTACGTCACTGGCGTCGGTTTCCACATAGAAACTCTCACTAAAAATGGGGTGATAAATAAGGGTTTCCTGCTGCAAAAGAGCTTTAAGATCTTGGAAGGCCGCTTCCTGTTCCTCGTGCCAGGTCCAGGCCACTTTTTTTCTTAGTAATAAAGTCAGCGGCGCCGAAAGTTCCGCAAACCTGGATGAAAAAACCCGATCATACTGACAAAGACCTAGAAATGCCTGCAGTTGCTTAACATTTTCAGGACGTTTGTAGTCCCGTAGTGCTTGTATCCTCTCTGGGTCTGGCTTCATCCCATCTCCATTTACGATATAACCTAAATAGCGTAACTCAGTTTGAAAAAAAAAACATTTTTCCAATTTCACCGTCAGTCCTGCCGACCCTAGGCGACTAAAAACTTGATCCAAGTGACTTAAATGGTCCTCGAAAGTGTCGCTCATCACCAGTAAGTCATCTAAGTAGTTAAGTAAGAAATCCTGAAAAGGTGCGCCAAACATAACGTCCATGGCACGGCTAAAAGCGCTAACTGCCGTTTTGATACCAAAAGGGAGGACACAAAACCTATAAGTTTGAGTACCGACCATAAAACCAGTATATTTTCTATCATCCTGGTGCAACGGGATCTGCCAGTAACCATGCGTAAGATCTATACTCGAGAGAAACTTTTTTCCTGACATTAACCTTACAATTTCCTCAATTGGTTTAGGTAACTCGAAATCTGGTACCATTACCTCATTTACACGCCTTGCGTCTAGACATATTCGCACGCTACCGTCTTTTTTTAGGGTGGTCATAATAGGCGAAATATATTGTGAAGAGACACGTTCGATGACTCCCCATTCTAACATTTGTGTTAGTGTTTTCTGCACGGCTTCTCGATGAGCCACCGGTATCGGATACGGTTTAACAAAAAACGGCGAATCATCTAATAATTTAATTCGGTGTTCGTACATTTTTGTGCGACCCGGTATATTCGAAAAAATATTGCCGAATTTCCGTAATAATTTTTTTAAATGCTGTTGTTGTTCAATAGAAATTGATTCAATTTTATTTGCAGTATTGTTCACTAATTCAAAAGAATTTATTTGTTGACAAAGTTTAAAATAAAAATCCGGTTTTGGAATTTTATTCTGCAGAAGCGATAAGAATTTATCGTTTTTATTTACAATGCTGCAAATGCCCGGCGGAACATTGTCCTCGCCGTGCTGATATTTTTTTTCTGGTACAATAAAAAATTGTTTATTGCTTTTTATTACTAAATGTTTTTCAGGTAAATTTATTGTAACCTGAAAAAACCTTAAAAAATCACAACCTAAAATAACTGAATGCATGAGATCCGGTATAATTAAAACTTCCTGTAAAAACCTTTGACTTTCTATAAATATTGGTATTTCAGCTTGTAAATTAACTTTTTTGAATTTACTTTTAAAAGCACCCACAACTCGTATACCCGTACATTTAATATGGGGTATCTTCGGGTGAAAAGCTGTTAGCTGTATCCAAATTTCTTCTGAAATGACAGAAACCTGGCTACCGCTATCAATCAAAGCTGTAAACCAAAAGTCAAAAATTCGAACGTTAATTTTAGGCAAAGAGTCGTCCAATATTCCATGCTTAAACTCACATTCTTCTAAAAAATCCTCTCTTGGATTATTGGACAACACTTGTACCTCCTGCGCCCCCTGCATTTGTGGCGTGTCCCTCAAACTGGGGGTCAGTTTTGAGGGCCTTCCCAGTTTTCCGAACCTTCCAGGTCCACTTCCAAGGCAGAGATATGTGGCCTTGTGTTCCTGGAAAATTGGGGTTTAGGAGCCCCATTGGAAAAATTGGGTCTAGGATTTTTGTTATTTGCATATCCTATATGTTTCTTATTACTGTTATCAAAATAGCTATCCGCCTGTCTCAATCGTTCTAGTGCCCCCGTTAATGTTTGCACCCCTATTAATATTGCTGATATGTTTGGAGGAAAATGTCGGGCTATGATGCAAAGTAGCTCCGTAGTTGTATACGGTGGGTTTAAATATTTTGATAAGCTTACATATTTATTAAAATGTTCCGTAAGGAGTCCGCCATTTTCCTCGTACCTATCTGCTTCCAATTTTAATTTTATTTTTATCTGTCGGTCTGCGCCCCAAAAATTCTCTAAAAAAACTTTCTTGAATTCCGTATAATTCAGAAACTGGTCGAAGAAAGCGTCCCACCAGGTTTTGGCTGACTTTTTGAAACTGCTATTTAGTATAAAGGCTATTTTTGTATAAGGTAACGTGTTTACGTCTACTATATTTTCTAACAGGTGCAAAAATTCCACCGGATGTATACTACCGTCATCCCCAAAGTGGGGTAAAACTTTTGTTACGTCTAATAACGAATTATTCGTTGTAGAGTTACTCGTGCCTGTTACATTTTGTTGATTATTATTACTATTGCCTAAATTTACTTGATTTACTGATTGTACTATTAAGTTAATAAGTCTTGCCAACTCCTCGGGTGAGTACGGTGGTGTATAGGCCAGCTGCACTGGCACACCATGTGGTGCTTGAGGTGGTGTATGGGCCAGCTGCACTGGAACACCCAGACCTCCAAACCTTCCTCCATGTGTACGTTGCGGCGTTCCGTCAGAACGATTAGGATTAAATTGAACGTGGTTACCTTGTCCCTGTGTGTGTTGCTGGGCGGTGGTGTTGGTTGCATTTTGCTCTTCCCTTGGGAAACCCATGAATGGTGGCGATGTTTGAGGGTGTGGGAGACTGTGGCGTCCCCGTCCTTGATTCGGCGTGTTCGTTAGAACCATTGTTCATAGGCCAGCTCCTAGTTGGTCGCCAAGTTGCGGTGGAACACTCGGCGTATTTTTTCTCGAGGGTATTTTGGTTCGTGGTAGGGTTCGTGGTAGCCAATGAAAACAAAAATGGTTTGGGAAAGATCTCAGTTTATTGTTTTTCACACTTCTCCTGTAGGTACTAGAAAAATTTAATGTAGTCAGTAAGATAGGCCACGTGTGGGGGACAAATAAAAAATTATGGTTATGAGAAAAATATTAATATGTCAATTAAATTTAAGAAAACTCACCTAGAAAAATTTAACGACCAGGCACGTAGTGACTTTACTTCTTTGGTAAAACAAAACTAAGTGGCCAAAGGCTCGCGCTTTTACTAGTATTATTTTGGAAAAAAAAGATAACTGAGAACCCACGCTTCTAGGTCTTTCTCTCGTTCAGAGCAAAAGGACCGGTGGAAAAATTTTAACCTCCGTGAAATTAACTGTCAACCAGGTGGGGGTCCAGGCGCCCAATTCAAAACCGACCAATGATAGCCGACTTCGTCACCCGCACTTTACCGGTCGCGCCGCCACACGGCTAACACGTGTACCCGACATGGGCGTAGATATGGGGTTTTGCCACACGCCGTCATAGCAAACTAGGGTAACTGCACTTAAAATCCACAGCAAAATGGTCAGATAAAACTACTTAATTGGAAATATTTCAAAAAACAAAAAATTTTCAGAATAGACAAACTTAGACTTATTTTTAATGCTAAATAAAAATATATTTATAAAATTTTGGGGGTTTTAATTTGAAAATGTAGATTTTTTACACCTTTTTTAATTTCATTTTTATTCTTATTGTTTCTTAATAGTTATCAAAATATTATAAAAAATCTATTAAAATAAGTCATTTTCAACAAAGAATATAGCCCAAATTAATTAATAAGGGCTTCCTTATAGGAAAAATGTATAGCTATTTTAGGGCCTGCCAACGTCATTTTTTATATAAAACGTAAATATATCAAAATCGCTTAGACTTAGGTTTTGCGAAATTTGGTCCATTTAAAATAAGCAAGTTGACACCTACTTCTGGTATAACCGGAAGTGCCACCATATGAAAATTTTTAGCCGAGTCAAAATTTTCCTATGTATAGCTTTCCATCTATAGATTGAAGATGTTCCCGCTGGGACACCCCATATGTCTGGAAGAATAAGTACTTGAAGAAAGTTGCCCATAACGTTTTCCAGGTCACAACACATACATATTACGGCACCATACACTTAAATTAAAATGAATGTAACCGCGACAGATACTTCACCTAGTTATTGTCACATTCATACGCCGCTGTATGCTTGTAGCGGTGAAAATGTTACAGAATCGAACCACCGCGGAATTCAACATAATCGAAATATCTAATTTTGTAGCGCAACATGTTGTAAGTGAAAAAGACGACATCAAGGAGGCCATGGCATTTTTACAACAGTGTGAGCTTATTAAAATTGAGGACATTTTGCCGTTCTTTTCGGACTTCGTTACTATTGATCATTTTAAGGACGCAATTTGCAACTCCCTCAAGGTAAGTTTACTTTTTGAGATAATGTCAACAGTGGCGTCTTTTTTTTAAATTTATTTTTTGAATTCTGAATAAAGTAAATTAACATTCTACAATAATTGTTATATTTTTTATTAATACTTCTAACATAGGACTTCATAACTATAATATTTTTAAAAAACAGAGTTATAAGGATGCATTAATTCTGCAATTTAAAATTATTTTAAATTATACAGGGCGTGACAAATAATCAGGGCACATCCAACACATTTTTCTTAAATAAAACACCATATAATATTATTTTCTAATTCCTATAAAATTCCACGTATGTTTTGTATAAAATGTCATATGTCTAAATTCAATTGTTTTTGAGATATTGACATTTAAAATATGGCATTTTCAGGCACACACACAGGCTGTAGCATTGGAACGGCGCATCTTGAAGACAAATAGTTTTCACCTCCATATTCTAGTTTTTTATTCTCTATGCAAGGAGACCAACATGTTAAAGAAATCTTGACACAGGTCATTTTGAATTTAATTTATAAGAAATACATAGATTTTTTCTTGCAACAAGATCATAAAATTATCGCAAAAAAACAATACAAATCAATGTTTTATGAAAGTTTTTAAGTTTTCATATTGCCGCAAGAAACTATTTGGGTCTATCTGTTTCCTGAAATATGGTTTGTATCATAAAAAAAGTGACATGTAGTTTTATCGCGTTAGAGAAAGGCCTTACCCGGTAAGACCACATTACCAGGGTGGTTGCTATGCAAATAAGAGTTTTAACTGGTCCAATGAACGTAAAGTAATTATCGCTGTAATCAGTTTCTGATTGGTCGAATGAAAACATCAAAAGGCTTTTCATTTGTTGAAGTTTCAAATAATTTGACAAATGAAGGAAATAAGCTTTGTAACCAGTTCCCGACTAGTTAAAAGCCGTACATTTTAAAATTATACAGATAAAGGAAATAATCATTTTAATTTCTAGGAATACAATGAACGAATTAAAATCCTCAAGGAAGAAATGGAGGAGGCTACAGAATCGGCCAAGCAGGTCCGTGACGAAGTACACTCATTTCGGAACTGTTACACTTACATTAACAGCGTGGACAAGTGTGAAATATGTACCGTAACTTTGATGATAAGGCCTTTTTATTTATTTCCGTGCCATCACAAATTTCATTCGGACTGTCTGTTAACTGAATTGGGACCCTTTTTGGGTAAGTTTTATCTGTGTAAAAAGCTATGCTATAACCCCAGGTCAGGTAAGTAATAGTTTCTTTAGATGGTCATTAATGTTACGCCCTCTAGTGGCAAAGAAATAGAAACTGGTGTTCTATTTCTAATCTGTTCTTTTCTATTTAAGTTATCGGAGCAAAGATAACAATAGAATCGGTCGCCCGACTCGCAATTAAAAAAATTGCGTGCTTAATAAGATTACGTACATGCCTCTGCGTACTTCCTTCTAATGTAAAAAGGCCTTAAGAAACAATTAAAAACATGGCGGGAAGGTTTATTACCTTACCTATAATTGTTTCTTAAGGCCTTTTTACATTAGAAGCAAGTTGCAAGTGCAAGTGGTCGTTTTAAATGGGAAAACTTCCATCAGCTGATCAAAAATGACATTTTAATCAGCTGATGCAAGTTTTCCCATTTAAACAACCATTGATTTGTACTTGCACTTGCAAAATACCTTAAAAAAGGTTTGTGCTCTAGGAAGATTTTTATTATTGGTTTCAATAGGTTCGAGTTCAGGATGTTAGCGTTGAATATGATAAATTCGATTATAGTGAAAGACCCCATTATGCTTCAATGGCCCATTATTAAAAAACTTCAATCAATTATTTTTATAGGCCCAGCAAAAAAGAAGCGATTAGAAGATTTGGAAAAGCAATTGAAGTCGTTAAATGCACATGTACATTTGGATAACATCAGTACAGGTTCCGCAGGTCAGTGATAGTCGTTTGTACAACAAGAGTGGATATGGTGTCCGCATCGCACGAGGGAGTAAATTGAGTACGACGCCGTAGGCGAAGTGCTCAAAGTTTCGACCGCGATATGTTATTATACAGGGTGTTCCAAATTCGATGCTCATCATGGGTATCTCGAGAACTATAAGAGATACAACATCGGTCAAAGTTGCGGAATTTTGTGCTCAATAATATTGTAAAAAAAAATTCTTTATTTTTTACTTTTTGAAATATTCGAAAAAAACTAGAATTTTGAGTTTTTGTTTTTTTAATTTATCTGACTTATTTTAACCGCTACAAAAAAAACATTGTTAAAGACACTTTTTTTGCTGCAATTGCGATTTATTGAAGAAATACATGTTCTGGTATAAAACTGCATTTTCTTTAATATTACAGGTTCAGAGAAATTTAAAAAACAAAATGTTTAGAAAACATGAGGCTACAGTATGATATTATCATGCATCCGTTGTTGTTGCTAATGCTCCCTACAGAGTGTCTCAAATTTAACGTAAAAAAACTAATCTAATTTTTTGCACCCTGTATAAGCCTAAAACTGAAAAGGATCGAAATCGATTTATCGATTCGCGAGAAAATCAACTTTAAAATTGAGAATACTTTTTGGTTGTGCGTTATTTTTGCGGCTAATGTTGGGTTGCATAAGGATTTTTAACCAGAATTAACTAACCAGCAAGTTTGACTGTGACATAACTGACATTGACAGGCAGTACGAACTCACAATCAAAGGTGTCTGATTAGTAAATTAAAAATTAAGGTAACCGTGCCAGTATGATTGTGAGAAAATTATTTCTGCCAATGTTTTTTTTTTGATAGATTTATTTCAGATCTCAAATCAGTTACAAATAAACTGGCACCGAGGCCTTTAATTACATATTAATAAAGAGAGATTAAATACATAAAATATAAATAATACTGGTAACAACATCCAAATATTTTCTTTCGTCTCTGCCTTTTACATACTTTTTGAGATGTCACAGTCAAACTTGCTGGTTAGTTAATTATTATTAAAATTCTTTGTGCAACCCGACATAAGTGCATTAGGAAATAGGAATAGGTCTGAACATAAAGCCAGTTATTGTTCCCTTTGTTATAGGAATGTCAGCAAAAGATCAAGTCAAGACTGAAATCGACAACATCATTGCGTCCGAGTGTCTCTACTGCGGAGAAAACATGATCCAAAATATTGATAGGCCGTTTATAGAAGAATTTGAATACGAAACGATACTGAGAGAGTGGGAATAAGTTGCAAGTTTTAATTGTATTACAGTAATGTTATTTATTTTTATTAATATTGTTTATTTTAATATATTCTATTTAAAATATATTGTACCCTTTTCTAGTTTCCCTGTAGGGATTTACAGATTTATTCCGTTTGCGTTTGTAAGCATTGTGGGCACAGGGAAAAAGAAGACAAAATAATAATAATTTGTATCTTTCCTGAGAAGCAAATTAGGTTTATATTTTTATTAAACTTATTCCTCAATCCCATGAAAATGGGCTTGGTAGGGGCAAATGTTATTTATTTTAGGATCAATCTTCCAAGAGAGTGCGTACAAACGAACCTATACTGATGCGTTTAGTTAATCGTTGATATTTCAAAAAGTGTAAGATGGATATCGCTTTAGTATTAGCTCTCTTAGTAGATGAGAATAACGAACTGCCAAGGTAAATACAGTATCATTCCTAAGTTGATACTTCTGTTTTAGCTGTGTATAGAAGGCATGGTCATCAAAACGTAGCCTGATATACCTTATGTTGTTTTTGTTTTATTAGTCATGCATGGTCAGTTATTTATTTGGCGACCTGCTGCGGTGTGTTTCTGAAGCAAGTTAATTTTAAATTGGTGACACCTGAAAATGGTAAAATTTGAAAACAATGAACTAGTAGCTATGCTAATTTACCGTGTCGTCAAAGTGCGGCTGCTACTTCGAGATTATACGCAGAACGCTTTCCCTTGCAGGCTCATCCTAAAACTAGAAGTTTTCTTAATGGCAAGTTAGGCAGGACCGTATTTGATCCATGGTGTAATAAATGAATGTAAGTACCTTTCTTAGGTTTTTTGAAAAAAGGTATTTGAAAATGTTGTTTATTTTAATGCCTTCAGGTGAATTTCATATATTTCCAGGACTATATTTATATGGGTTTATATTTTTTTGTTTCTTTTTAATATGTTTGTAGTCTCTGTGTGACAAATCATTTAGGGTTAGGAAAAATTGCCAGAACGATCGATTATTTTAAAAGATACGGGAATTAGCAAAAAAATGTCTTATATAAAAGTTATAATAAGGCTTTGAAAAATCTACATATCTGTAATAAATTGGATATACAGGTTCGTCCAAAAGTTGTGGAGAATTAAGTTGGTATAAAGACTTTGGACGTCAAAGCTGACTGGTTTTCCTCCTGGTTCTGCTTCCTTTACTCCTACTATTTGTACGAAGTGTTGTGAACCCCCCCACACGAAAAGCTCTTCTTGTGTTAAAAAAAATAAATCTTAAAATTTTATTCACCAAAAAAATTATTGAAAATAGTACGTTTACGCACTTAAGGTTATCAGGATGTAGACTTGATTCCTCAAGTCCATAAACCAGACTACAAGAAAACCGCTACCTATACATGCCATCATGGAACTATTGGAATGCTGCCTTAACAATTCTTATTTTCAAGAAATATTCTTTAGCCAAGAGGAAGGACTACAAATGGCCTCATCTCTCTTGCCAATTATCACCAACATTTACATGAATTGGTTTGAATCCGAAGCAATAGAATAAGCAAAGAAGAAATCAAAAATACGTATGAGGTATGTGGATGACACCTTCATAATTTTGAATCTCCTGTGTGTTTGGCCTAGGTGGTGCGGTGTGTAATATTGCCCAAAATCCTTGTGAAAATACCTTATGATACAGTGCAAACCCATATTTTGAAAAGGAACGTTCTATATTGCTATATAAACTGCCACGTTGCAGCTTAACTCATTATTTGGACGCGCGTCCAAAATTATAAGTGACAACATTTTTATATTGTATGGATTTTTTTGGTTTAGTTTCTCTATGCTTGTGTCATTTTATATTAAACATTTCAAGTCACAAGTAAGTAGATTTACCGAGAATGATACACATGCCATTTTTAAAATGCTTTATTAAAAAAACGTTTGCGATGTATAGTTTTAAAAATAGTACAACAATAACGGTAAAAAGAACTAAAAAACTACTTTACTGGCTAGATTTAGCACCGTAAACTACAGTTACGTTAAAAAAAATTAAAATATATAGTTTAAAAAATAGTACAACAGTAACGGAAAGAGAACTAATAACTACTTTATTGGCTAAGTTTAGCACCATAAACTACAGTTGCGTTCCGAAATTTTCGGCAAAAAAACATAAAAATTTAAAAAATCGAAAAACTCCGCCTTATTTTTTAAAAAGCAGGTTGTAAATAAAATAGTCCTGATGGATACATTTTCTCGAACAAGTTGTTTTCATGTTATTTTCCTGAGTCAGAAAGGGACGGAGAACCAGAATTACAATTCCGATAAATGTAATCAGAAAATTTTGTAACCAAAATGTACATCGCTATAAGCTACAGTGACGCTGACGAATGCATGTGGCAACTAGCCGACGTACGGTTACGGAATGCACCTTTCACCTTATTAACCTAAAAACTAATTTCTTACATTTAGCTTCTCTATAATGATATATCAAAAACAAAAATTGAATTGAAATTTATTCATAAAAAATAAAATTAAAAACTTGTGAAATATTGAAACATTTTTTGGTCCACTAAATTGTAAATACCCTGTATCTTAATTTATATAACATATATTAAACTAATTTCCTGAAAAAATTATAAATATATAAAATATAAATATCTTTTGGTTTATATTTACTTATCCGTTCACGATCAGTTTTATATTTTTTATTTATAGGATTTATTACCATTATATAGTGATTTATGCCTTTTTAATTTGCAACTTGTAACAGTTCTATAGCTTTAAAATCGATTATGGTTTAGTTTAAACTGTTAGTTAGAATTACAATAAATTTGGAACAAAAATAGATTTTCGCCACGACCATTACTGAATGCAATAATTCCAAAATCATTTTTGATAATAGAATGTAAAAATTCTCGCTCTTGAGTTGGAATATTTATTCTGAAACACTTGCTTCTTATGCGTTTTGCGTGTATTTTCATTCCATAACAAGATACGGAATGAATATTCTGTAATTGATCTAAACGACATAGGTTGCCATGAATTTCGAAACTGTCAATGTCAGCAGACAAATTTTAGTGCAAGTCAAAATATGAGTGAAAAATCGGATGAATCAGATATGGAACTGGATAATACTCCACCTGAAATTACAAATATTGCGAATAGTATTTTTGGTCGTGGAGAAAATATAGCCTGCTACTCGGTTAGAATGAAAATTCGATACTCGTGGTTCCTCACGCTCGTTCTCGGATCAAATTTTCATTCCAATCTCGTTACAGAATCTACTATTCTTGAATACCTTAGACCGAAAAATTGTTAGGGTATTGCAAATTTACACTTAGAATGTTGATAGATGTCTAATATTTTTAGAATTGTAGTTAAATTATTTGTAGTTTACATCGAGCTAGATTTTCGAGTTGATATAGAAAATGTTTTCACGCTATTTTAGAAACAACACGTTCTTATCTAAAAGTCTGTATTAGAATTCGTTCATTCTAACACACTGTTACAGAATGAACCCATTCTATATCACCCAGTCAAAGGGAACTAGATTTTCAATTCGAACATTTAAACTGTACGTGATTATTATTTGTATACATTGTTTTACGTACATTTCACTCTACAGGATACTTCTGTTTTAGTTGCGTATAGAAGGCATTAAAATAAACATTTTCAAATACCTTTTTTTTAAACTTAAAAATAGGAGAGATACAGAAGTAAAAAAAATCGTGTGTGCGGGCCTGGTCATCAAAACGTATACCTTATGTTGTTTTTGTCATATTAGTCATGCATGGTCAGTTATTTATTTGGCGACCTGCTGCGGTGTGTTTTTCTGAAGCAAGTTAATTTTAAATTGGTGACACGTGAAAATGGTAAAATTTGAAAACAATGAACTAGTAGATATGGTGTTAATTTACGGCGAGTGTGCTGCTTCGAAATTATACGCAGAACGCTTTCCCTTGCGGGCTCATCCTACACCCAGAAGTTTTCTTAATGTTTTTCAAAGGGCAAGTTAGGCAGGACTGTATTTAATCCATAGTGTAATAAATGAATGTATGTATTTTATTTTTGAGTTGTTTGAAAAAAGGTATTTGAAATTGTTGTTTATTTTATTGCCTTCTATACACAGCTAAAAAAGAAGTATTAACTTAGGAATCACCCTGTATAAGTAAATCCATTCTTACGGACAAATAAAAATACACAACTGGGCGGTATGATACCTAATATAACAATCAAGTTAGCCTTGAACCACTCAAATCGTAAAATTTATCTATCTTGCGTTTTGAATATTTGACAGTGACTTTGTTATTATTTGCGATTTCAAGTTTAAATCGATACTTTATAAATTTTAAACCGATCTTTAATTTATTAGTAAGAGTCGTAGAAAAAGCATAGTACGTATTGCGTGTTGTAAAGCAAAAATGTCAAGTTGACACCTTGAGATTTTACTCGAGTAAGAAAGCCCCAAGAAACGATTATAAATATAGGCATAATTCATTATCATTAAAATTATTTAAAATACCTGGATATTACTAAACAAGAAACCCTGATACTCCGACTTTGTAAAATATAAGTGTCAGAAATAGAATCAAAGTAGTAAAATATATAGTAATAAAAGCTTCTTCGAGTTTTTATATTACATAACCTATTTTATTTTACCAATAAATATAAAACTTGACAACGTCCAAAGATTTGGTTATACTTTCTGAATAGCAAAAGCAATAAATGTTACTAAAACACACCGGTATATCGGTAAAAGCGTGTAATGGACAGGTAAAGCTAATTCTACAGGTCCAATTTTCTAAGTTAACTAATTTTCTTCAATTGGCTAACAAACAAAATACCAGTGAGATAGAGTTTTACATTTTGATGGCTCTTCTCACATCGCATGTAATTACTACATTATAATCTTATTAAGAAACCCGAACTTAAAAAAATTATTTTAACCATGATCTGTATACAGTATGTCCGCGGATGGGGGTCTAGAAAGAGACAAATAGACCAAAAAGTAAAAGTTGCGCAAAAAAGTCATTCTTTTTCTTAAAAAATAATTGGGATCAAAAAGTTTTATACAAAAATATTTTGCATGAGATTAAACATACCTTGTATATAATTTTCGACCAAAATAACAAATTAATTATTGTCTGTTTGAAGGTTGGAGACAATGATGTTTCTTGAGCGATAGAAGAGTTTTGGACTTGCATTGTCTTTATTTATTTTACATCACAACGTTTCATCTGGTAAGTATCTCCAGTCGTTTTCAGGTGAATACTAAATAAGTAAAGTAACTACAATTCTATTTATGCTAGCTAGATGCACTGGAGCATAACCGAGATGGGTGGAGTCATGCGTTTAGTTCGTGTGCGGTATTTTAAGTTTACATCTACTTAACAAAGGTTTCCAGATATTTCTTATATCTAGTGAGGGCTTACTAAAACAATCTGGGTTCTGGTATATGGTAGCAGCTTCCTTAAACTTCCTCTTCCTCCAATGTGGTTCTTTGTGCAGGATTCGACCTTCTGTCCACTTAATGTGATGTGTGTGTCCAGGCATGGACTAATAAGGGCTTACTAAAGCAATCTAGGTTCTGGTATATGGTAGCAGCTTCCTTGAACTACTTTTTTCTCCAATGTGGTTCTTTATGCAGGATTGAGATTCTGGTTTTTCGGTTTCTCCTTTAAGCGTGTTGTTTCTGTGTTACTTGACCCTAGTTTTAAGTGGCCTCAGAGTCTTACCAATGTATGATTGGCCACATTAGCAGGGAATCTAGCAGACACAGTTTTTCCTGTCTTTTTGACTTGTTGGTTTTGTCTTCGTCAGGTGACTTCTTAAAGTGTCTTTCGAGTTGAATACCGTGTTGATGTTGTATCGTTGTCCTAGTCTTCTAATTTTCTCAAAGGAGTATCTGAGAGAATTAGAAGATTAGGACAACGATACAACATCAACACGGTATTCAGCTCGAAAGACACTTTAAGAAGCCACCTGACGAAGACAAAACCAACAAGTCAAAAAGACAACATTAACAACATTTAAATGTTACTATAAAGTAACTAGCATTTTCTGTTACATCCGTCGCCGCTAGAGGGCGTCATTTGAGCAATCGGCAGATTTTTCAATTATTCTCAAAAATTTTAAATACAATAATAAATAAATATTTATTTAAATAAAAAATTGAAAAAAAAAACGAAGGAAACTGGTGAAAACCGCTTGTCGATATCTTAATTTAAACCCGAGATACAAGAAAAAATATTGTGAAATCGACGGCACCAAACCGATATTTTCATAAAATAGGTATCGTTGGTTTAGGAACACCATGACAAGTGTCATAATAAGACAAGTAAGTTTTACAATAGTAAATATTTTTTTGTTTTCCTTTAATGCCACAGTAAGATCACAACTGGGCGACTACAATATCTGTATTTTTCAATTAAAACTCTTTAGACAATACGGGTGTAAATGTTTTAATGACATCTTGTACTTCGGCTCAAGCTTTAATCTAAAAAATATTAATTCTTATTTAATATTTCTTCTTTTGGCAGAAAATGATATACAAGTTATGGTTACTATTATTTTTCTCATTTATTTTACAAACCAAAACTTTATAAAGATATTTTTTCGTATTTTTCATAGTTCGGTACATTTGTCAACTTCTAAACCCTATTCGCGGAAATACATTCTATTTTACAATATTTCACGATCCTTGGAGACCCGTAAAATTCATTTATCTGTATATACATATATTTTTTGCATCTCTTTTCCCAAAAACAACTTATATTCCTTTGCACCATAACCGAGGCACCCGGAATACTCCTACATTCCTACTAACTGTTCATAATATTCGTATATGTTATAACTCTTTTAAAATCGTGTCCAATACCGAATCAAACTCGTCCACGGTTTGTAAACTCAGTTTCCTCTTAGCTGCGTAGGCCTCAGCTTCGCTATAGACAAACCTCACATAATCCGCAGGTGCCAAGTATCGTTTTGTTCTCCTTGGGGTGGTATAGTTGGTTACCTGTAATAATTATTCTTATAAAGATAAAGTAATTAACGATACGATTCAGTAACCGATTTCACGTTTATATAGGGCTGTCAGGGTGTGGAAAAAAGTGGAATATTGCAAATATTTTAAAAATTACTGAATACATGTCGTTGTTGTTTTTTCAAAAAAAAAACGCTCTATACAGGGTGATTCCTAAGTTGATACTATTTTAGCTGTGTATAGAAGGCATTAAAATAAACGTTTTCAAATACCTTTTTTCAAAAAACTTTAAAGTAGGCAAGATACAGAAGTAAACAATTTAAGTGCGGGCCTGATCATCAAAACGTAGTCTGCTATACTTTATGCTGTTTGTCTTATTAGTTATTGCAGTTATTTGGCAATCCGCTGCGGTGTGTTTATCTGAAGCAAGTTAATTTTAAATTGGTGACAAGTAAAAATGGTTAAATTTGAAAACAATGAACCAGATATGGAGCTAATTTACGGTGAGTGTAGTCAAAGTGCGGCTGCTGTTTCGAGATTATACACAGAACGCTGTCCCTTGCGGGCTTATCCTTCATCTATAGTGTAATAAATGAATGTAAGTACCTTATTATTGAGTTTTTTGAAAAACGGTATTTAAGCGCGAGACTCTTTAAATAAAAGTGTGTTGGAACTTCAGTGTGACCTTTATGAAAGAATATATTGTTATTTTTAAAATAAGTTTGTTTCAAGCATTTATACTGTTACAGATCTGACAGTACTGTATTAATTATAACTATTTATTGTTTTCTCTTGTATACTCAAAATATTGTACCACCTTGCATTTTCTTGTTGTTTTGATAATAATGTTGTTTATTATTTTTTTTTTTAAGCTTTAGGCAGAAATTGTTACTGTCAGACTTAAAGCTAGGGGCCAGCTTTCATCGGCGAGGGAAATATGTCATGAAAAGAGTAATTTTTCCCAAAAATAATAATTTTTAGTTTTATAATTTATATATAAGACCCAGTTTTTCAACATGCAAAATATGCTGTCCTAGAAAAATGCCAAGCTTGCACTGTTTATATTACAATCAATAAGTCAACTTCATTAAAGTAATATAAATAATGGAGCCAGCGCTAGGACAGACAGTGGGTGGAGGTACCAGTCGTACCGACACGCATTTGATAACCTGGGTCATCACTCGTCACCCGCGCAGACCGTTGCCCTTGGGAGCAGCCCCCGACGTCATATAATGTACGTAAGTTTACACCAAGGTTCTCATGTAATCCGTTTATTGTAGGCTAATATGTTTATAGTATTTTTATATGGAAAACCAGTCTACTATTATTTAACCCATCTGACCCCCCTAATCAAAGGCAAACGTGACAATATTGTTTATTTTAATGCCTTCTATACACAGCTAAAAAAGATGTATCAAAAATATATAATTTATCTATATTAGCTCAAACCGTTTTTTTAAATAGTATATGCGATCAAATTTTTAAAAAGCTGTATTCATTCTAGTTTAATGCCTTGAAAATTAAAACGTTAAGTATGGCCCCCATAACGCTATCCTATTACTATTTACATGATTTTGTTTTCCCGAGGTACTATAGACATATCGAAACTTTATTTTCCAACATCTCCCAGAAGTTATTTTAATGCATCGCCTTTACGGAGGTTTCACTCGTCGTCACAAGACGCGTTCAACTAGAATTGGATACAGCTCTTTCAAAATTTGATCGCTCATATCATAAAAATTGTTTGAGCTAATATAGACAAACTATATATTTTTGGAATCAGAAAAGAAATACCTTTCACAAAAATGAACAACATACAGGGTGTTCCATTAAAAAACAACTTTACGCCACAGTTCTCTGTTTTTAAGTTAAATCAAATGGCAATTCCAAAATTGCGGTAAAAAATAAACAAGATGGCTATATTTATTTTAATAAAAATACAGGGAAAAATTGGCTCTTGCTCGGTCCTAGTTGGATGAGCCTGTACACGACAAAGATACACACTGAACCATCTATTGCCCTTTAATCAGCTCAACCCCGACAAAAGATTATTGTTACAGAACCTGACATCGATGCCGTTAGTATGTGTATCTCTTACTTTGAAAAAAAAGAGACACGGGCAATTTGGTTTAAACCAGTGCCATAAAACACACACCCTCACACACACATCTCTTTCTTACGCATATCTCTTTTTAAATTTAGATCCCTTTAGTGAACAAGGCTGTTTAAGTCTAGTACTTGCTGCCTCCAGCCAAAATTGCAAATTTGAATTTGTTTCCAGCGAAATCTTGTCAAAAATATAGGAAACAATATAAGCATTTGGAAAAGTGGTGCCACAACGGAAAAAAGTGTTCGTGTTCTATTTTGCGGATTTACAAATCGGCTGGTATGGCTTTGAAACACTTTAAAAAACTCACCCTGTATAGATAAAATGCATCTGTCATGATAGAATGTGAGCATGTATAGTTAGATTAAAATTTTAAGGAAGACTTTCGTAAAGTTGAAGTTAAACTTTATTTATGCGGATTTTGGTTTTGGAAAATATATTTTTTTCTTTTGAAAATAAATGATCATACCTGAGTGGGAGGTTTGTAAACTTCTTGACCTGGCGGCTTGTTGCCAATCTTTAAAAATTCATTCAGTACGTTGTCCTTTTTTGCAGGCTCATAATTATTGAAATTTACCTAAAAATAATAAATTGCTAATACACTTGCAGCGGGTTGTCTAAAGAATCATTTTTGTCACCGGGTATACTTATTAACTAAAACTAATTTTTATATTCTTATAATTTTAAATACTACAAAAAGTTTCTAGTAACAAGCGCGGTTTAAGAAGGGGCGGAAGTTTATTAATAAAGATAATTTAAACCTATTTATTATATTATAAATACAGTACAATTCCGATTATTCGAAATAATGTGGACCAAAGTGATTTCGGATAATTGAAATTTCGGTTAATCAGATTTGAATTGTTAAACTTTAGAAAACTGCAGATTGCCTACAACTACATACTACCGCGATAATAATACACGTTATTATTATAACATACTTGTAACACTTGGTCTACTAACCTAAAGAATAAACACTTCTCATTATATCGAGGAATACATATTTGTTCTTAACAGTTTATTTCGGATGATTGGTTGTTTGGTTGGTTTAAGGCGGGGCTAGGGCGTTCGCCCAAGCTTCCTGCACTGCAGCCTAGTGGCTTATTGTGCTTCCCCTATCTTGCTAGAAAAGATTGGTTCCTTATATAAGGTCCAGTAAATTCCTACCAAGTTTGTCATGCGGGAGGTTATCCCCACATTAGATTTCTCCAATGAGACCATTGTAAATTCCTATTCGACGTAGGTGTTTTCTTTCTAAGTGACAGTGGCCTGTTAGTAGGCCGATCACTTGTTTGGGATGAACCGAATTTCAGGTAATCGCGATTCGGACAATCGGGATTGTACTGTATTTTAAAATAAAGTAATATACATAATAAATAACTGACCTGATTGGGCACCCGGTTATTTTCAAAATTCACATCCCCACTTCCCAGCATGTCCATGTCAAACAAATCACAGATTGGAGTTATATCGGAACTGTTCTGATCGACCAGTGATGTATAATCGAGCGTGTCGGGGTCCAGGTGGAGGGTAGCTTGGACTTCCTCAAGGTAAGAGGACGCACCGTGTGACGTCTGGTTTGACAAAGCATAGATTTGACTTGTTTGAGGAGAAGTCTGGTTGGAATGAAGAGAAATCGGATTTGTTTCAGGGGAAGGGTTAGAATGGGGAGAAGTACGGCTCGACATACGACGAGACTGTGTGTCTTGACTGCTTGGAGTTTCAACTGTTGAAGAGTTGGTGGGTGGTATTTGGTCGAACTCTCGAGATGGACTAAAGGGAGGGGGAAAGTCAAAATGCTGGACGTAGTCGAACTAAAAATAAAAATAATATACAGGGTAAAAATTGTGTGTACAAATTTAAAAACTCGGGTACTCTTTTTTTATCTTGTACTTTCACCATGTACCAAATTCGACGGTAACCATTAGGATTTCAGAGACTATAAGAGATATGAACAAATTTAAATTGTAGCAAAGTTGCATACATTCGTGCTCAATCAAATGTCTTTTAAAAATTGAGGAAACTCCTAGTACGTCTGGAGATATCTGGAATAAGGCGAAATTTCGAAAACTTGATTATTTTTTTTAAAGAAAATATTAAAATAAATTTCTTTATTGCCACTTTCTCTTCTCTACAAAATGGCATTACTAATTAAATCTGACGTTTCAATTTTTTGAGTCAATTACGTCATTTCGAAAAATAATTACATCTTTAGACATACCTATATCTGCCTTCATATTCTATATGGAAAAATTTAACAGAATTTAAATACTAAATTAAAGGTGGTTATGAGATAAAACATTAGACGCTAAACCGTTTTGGCAGATTTGTGATTGACATTTTGGTTGGTTTTGGTTTTGTACTTTTATAGTAAAATATGGAAAAGCGTGATATTTAATACAGTTCTTGAATTAGAATTTCTTGTTAACCGTCTTATTTAATATCCCGAATGAGTGCAAACGCATGAACATATTTTCGCCAAACTGGATAAAAACTTGTTGACAATCGGAAGCTTTAACAGACGTAGAGATTGCCGTTAAATTGATCTGATTGACGAGGAACATATTTTGAACACTTTTTATATGTATCTGTAATTATCGTTTTCTTAGTTTTGCCACGGATATTTTTCTATTTTAAGTTTAAGAATGCTTTTCATATATAATTGTTTTTGTAATTACAATAAAAGCATTTATTATTATTAAAGTCCATCCCAAAGTATATCGTCTTGATTTTTCCCCTAATAAATCATTTATATAAACATACCCATTGTCACTGCATAATTAGGTGTTTAAATGTTATCATTACATGGCTACCCAGGGGTGGATTAAATAAAAAGGGTCGGTCGGTGTTATACGGTAATTTTAGGTAAAAATAATCACTTTTTACATTTACCTGAAGTCCACCTCTGAGGCCTAGAGTAAAATATCTACCTAAATTTTATTACCTGGGACGGATTATTGAGTTTAATAAAAGCAAAAATCAAGACGATATACTTTGGGATACGCTTTACTATTATTATAAAACATATTTTTACTATCAAATTACAAAAACAAAAAATTTAACTAACAAATATGAATGACAGAGAATATGAAGGCAGATATAGGTATATTTGAAGATATAATTATTATTTGAAACGTTTAATAACAAGGAAATGTGACCGGGTGTCCATTTAGTGGCCCGGTGGAAGATATCTCGTTAACAGTCGACCTTATAAAAAAAAACTGTACAAACACTTTAAGAACTAAACTACAAGAAAGTATACCTGTGGACTATACGGGTTCCCAAGATCTTCTGGGCTAAAAGCTGTCATCGTAGTTGAACTTGCAGGACTTGCGGGTTGAAAAAGCTGCTCGTACCGTGAATCCTTTTGACGGGCCAGGGTATTCGCTTCATCATTCAGATCTACGATATCAATAGAAACCTGAAAATAATTATTTAATTAACATGGAGGTCGTGTTAAAGTTTCGGGTTACCGAAGTTACCGAAGAACAAAGAATGCAAAATTCTTAAAATACCAATACCGGACGAGAATTGCGATTATTTACTGAACAAACTGTAATATAATATTTTTTAAAATTTAATAATATCGTTTATTTCCCCAATTGAAAAGCAATACAAAGTATTACAATAATTGGAAAAAACGCCATGTAAGGAAAAGGATTACACTACAAGAAAAATTCACTAAGACTAAAACAATTCTTTTGAAATAACAACTTTTTAAGTCTACTCTTAAAAGTACCAATGTTAGGCGCCACTTTTATGCTACTATCTAGAACATTATAAAATCTAAAACAGTTAAAATAAAAACTCGTTTGATAGGTAGCTGTTCGATGAGGCGGTGGCAACAATCTTCAGTGTCCTCTAGTGTTATATTTATAATTAAGTTGGCAATCCTCAAACAGATGCCTGCCTCTATAAACATATGAACAAACTTCAAGTATGTATATGTCAAGAACCGTAAGAATTTTAGTCCTTTTAAAGGTTTCCCAACGTTGAAGCTTGCATAATATTCTAATTGCAATCTTTTAAAGTAGAAAAACCTTATTTATTTGATAGCTGTTACCCCAGCACAATATACCGTATATAAGGTGGCTATGAAAATTAGCAAAATATACGACAAAAGCGTAGGCCAGCCACATGGCCCAGACAAAAAGAAGAGTCCATAGCAAGTGCTCCGCAATCTGGAGCATAGATTATCAACATGAATTCCCCATTTAAGTTTACAATCAATCCCCAACATTTCTGTATTTTCCTGACAGTTTAGTTCTTCTGAAGGTAATTCAAACAATTTAAAGGTACTTTCGTTATTTCGTCTTGATAATGCGAAGGAAAGCAATACCGTTTTTTTCTTTATTTATTTTAGAAAGTTCTTATCAGCCCACAGTTCTACTTTACTATAAACACTCTCACATTCATCATTTAGTATCGACCGATCATCCGCAGTTATTAGGATGTTAGTATCATCTGCATAGCAGACATCAAATACTTTTTCTGTAGTGATTTATGGACTTAAGTCATTTGCATAAGCAATGTAGAGAAAGTGGCCCATATTTGACCCTTGGGGAACACCCTGTGGGATATGTTTAGTGTTTCATCTAACCCCGTTAACTTTCACCAATTGGTACCGGGTTTGTAAGTAAGATTTTATTAGATTAAGCGGAACACCCCTAGTACCATAACGATGCAATTTCTCCAATATTAGAACATGGTTTTAAAATATAAATACTTTTTGTTATAAATAAGGTTCAAGTATTTTGCGCCCTAAATCATACTATTACGTCCTATGTCCCAAAATCAAGGCATTATATGTAATTTTACGCCGAATTGACAAATATATCTATTCAAGGGTGCTTTATCGCTTACGTAACTTTACTATGTTACTATAGCCTGTAAAAAAAACGTATTAGGAAATATGAGAGTCAAGTGTGGGCAATCAGAATCCTATTTTTTGTACGTACTAAATTTTAATCATTTCTTAGAGCTTGTTTTGCCAACGATCCTGCCACATTTTGGTTATAAAGCTTTAAAATACAGTGACCGCCAGAAAGTTTGCAGAATTGTTATTTTTTAATTAAAAAATATTAATTTTATTTCGAAAAAGTTCTGCATATCTTTAAACCAAAATTTCATAGTAATTATTTTATAAGGACGTGATAAGCTAGGTAGTAATTTCGTTGTCACCAGCTATATTAAATTAGACCAAAAACATTGCTTTCACTTGACACGAATCCTGGTCATGTTTATCAATGTATTTTTTAAAACTTCCTAAATTTGGACTTTACAGATACTGAGGAGTGCATGTGCCAAAGTTATTTTCTTTAGAAAAAAATCAAATCAAATATTCTTAACAATACTGTCACGAAAGGGAACCATAAGACCATAATATTTCATAAATCAATATTTTTCATTTTTTATAAATTGTTCACGTGTAAAACAGGTCATTTCACGCAACACGAAACCGGTATCAAGTTTATTAAACAAATTAATAAAGTTGCAATTATGAAATGTTTTATGGGCTTCTCGATCTATCAATTATTATCGAGTCAGCAGAAATGAGGTGTACGACCTAAGTTCGTCGTTTCCTTAAAGTGGGAAAAATCGCTGACTTGATGGAACGGCACATTATTGGTAGAAAAAATATCTGACGGCACTAGTGATCGGTGACGCATCCACGTCTAAAAATTGTGAAACAACTTGTTGGTCCCCAAATTATCAAGACGCCAGCGATGAGCCCCATATTTATGTAAGTACAATTTCATATTAAAATTATTGTTAAAGGTTTAAATTCAAGTTATTTATTGAGTTTCATTTTTCTTTTCAACCCTTCAGGTAAATATTATTTTGATCTTTTTAATAAATTTGTTTTCGAAATCACTTTGTTTTTCTGATAGTTGCTAAGGTCCCGTAGCTACGTTAACGCCCTCGTCGCACCCTTAAATCTGGGCGTGACAATACAGTGAAATTAAATAATATTTTTAATGATTTTCATTGACTTTTTTGGCATGAAAATAACTTTCACATACCCACATAGATATCTCCTTTACACTGGTGAACACTCAATATTTTGCTTAGTTTTTTTTGTAATTCGTGTCAAAAGAGCCACAATTTTAACGCGGTCGGATCTATTTAATAGCTCCGCTACCGACTTTGACGTCACATCTTCGTGCATCGCTCAACACGTGGCGCTGTCCCTTTTATTATGTTCTTGGTCGGACTCTACACTGTTTTGTGTGTATACTGCGGGGAGGGTAAAAAATAATAAGCCAATAAAAACCAAAAAATTACCTTATACTTTTGAAAGAACTCCTGTACCTTCCGATTAAAGTGCATAGCTTTTTTGGCTACCGGTTTGTCGATGTCTAGTAGAGCATACCTTAACACATACAAGCAGCCTATCTGACTAAGCTGATGTAGTACTTTAATAATTCGTTTTTTTACTTCAGCTTCGTTAAGGGTCACAATTTTTTTGTGTTCCTTCGAGAAGGTGTGAGTAGGGAACATTTTGTCGATCATGCCTAAAATATAACGCAGGGTTGAGTTAATTTTAAAACTATTTATTTACCAAATTAACTATATTTTGATATACAGGGTAATTCCTAAATTGATACTTCTTTTTAGCTGTGTATAGAAGGGATTAAAATAAACAACATTTTCAAATACCTTTTTCCAAAAAACTTAAAAATAGGCGAGATACAGAAGTAAAAAATCTAAGTGCGGGCCTAGTCATCAAAACGAAGCCTGCTTTACTTTATGTTTTGTCTTGTCTCTTATTAGTCATACACTTTACGGGTCGTTGTTCAGTTATTTCGCAATCCGCTGCGGTGTGTTTTTCTGAAGCAGGTTAATTTTAAATTGGCGACAAGTGAAAATGGTAAAATTTAAAAACAATAAACTAGTAGATATGGTAGGTGCTCATTTACTGTGAGTGTCGTAAAAGTGCGGCTACTCCTTCGAGATTATACGCAGAACGCTTTCCCTTGCGGACTCATCCTACACCCAGAAGTTTTTTTTAATGTTATTTAACGGGCCAGTTAGGCAGAACCGTATTTGATCCATAGTGTAATAAATGAATTTAAGTACCTTATTTTTTAGTTTAAACAAAATGTTGTTTACTTTAATGCCTTCTATACAAAGCTAAAAAAGAAGTATCAACTGAGGAATCACCCTGTATACTTTAAATGGAGTGGTAAATTACCTAAAAAAAAGTTAGTCTTTCTTCACTAATCGATTAAATGGTAACTTAAGGGTTATAAACGATCATCAGGATATATAACAGATGTTGAAACAGAAGTAGGTAAAAGAAAAAAGATGGATGATACCATAATAGAAGTTTAAGGTTATATAGTTGATGTTAAAATTAATGAATGAAAAAATGTTTAAAAATGTTACTAAATACGGGGTTTAATATATAATGAGAGGATATATTTTAAATTTAAAAGGTGAAAATGGTTTAAAATCCGACCGAATGCGACAGCTCTACCACTGAGCTGATGTTTGAAGATATGTTTGAAGGTTGGAAACAATGATGTTTCTTAAACGGCAGTAGAGTCTTGGACTTGCTCTTGTCTTTTTTTGTTTTGAATCACAATGTTTCAACTGGTTAAAATCTCCAGTCGTCTTCAGGTGAATATCAAATAAGTAACAGTTCTTGGCAATCTCTTTAAATAAAGCTAGGAAAAATAAAAACGAATTCTCGGTTTCTTCCAAATATTTTCGGAAGTACTAGGGATTTTCCAAATTTTTCGCCGGCTTGTTAGTCGCCTCCAACCTCCAACATGTACAACTTTGCCCCAATTTTACCTTCGCTGTATCTCTTACCATTTACGAGATCCAAATGGAGAGAGTCGAATTTATAACACCCTGTATAATATCAAAATAAATAAAGATGTTCCTTTCATTTCGTCAGATCCATCCCTAGACGCGTCTGGACATATCACGGCTTATCAGTAGAGCCAGGATCCGACGAAAGGAATAACTCAAAACTGCTTAAGCAGGATTTGTTGGGACGCACCATAAGATGTTGAGACGGAGCGACATCTGTGACACTCTCACACTGTATAATAATTCAAGATTTTAAAAATGGAAATTGTAGAAAACACCATTTTTCTTGTTCTATACGGTCAAATATAAATTTAAAAAGCTCATTATGATATTAAAATTTCAACTTTTAACAAGTTAAGTTGCAATTCCCGTTGCACTCACGATACATGTGCCAATTACGACCCGCGTTCGCCGGCAGAATCCTGAAAGTGCTGCGTTATTTGATAAACCTTCTGTTCATGTCAAGTAAGTTGAATTGTTAAAAATACCTTGATTCATCAGGTAAAATTTCCAAGTCTCAGCCCAAAAATCCAAAGCGTTAAGTTTAGCTTCCCAGTATGAATCTTCCAGGGCCGCTAGAGTCATGACGTCATATAACCTAAAAAAATTACATTATTATAAATCAGGATGACACAAAATAAGTAATTTGAGAGTGTTTTTTAGCGTCGAGTCGTTAATTACGCTCGAGAAGATAATGCGATTTTATCGTCGTGTACAATACATTTTTTTCTATAGCAAAACTTCAAATTCAGGTGAAAAAAATTTCAAAGAAAATTGTAATTTTTGGCACAAAAATCGCAACCAGAACAATACGCTCTGTTACTAGGGATATGAATTACTCTGTCGACAATGTCAAACAAGTTTTACATTCTGGTTCTTGTGGAGTGTTCAGTATTTTCGCGTTTCGTGTACGAAGTGAATACGAAATGCACGGAAAAGAATTAACACAAGCAGAAGAAAACCTGCCATCAGATGTAGAAGATGCAGCATTGCAAGCAGAAAGTTTATTGCCCCAAAAATCTAAATAGCCGAAAATAAATTATGACATTATTTAAATTTTAAAAGTTAATCAAGTAAAATACTTAGGAAACATTTTTGATCATAAGAATTTTCAGACTTTTAAGTTGGGGTGGAATAAATAGAACTTTAGTTAAAAAATTGGAAGTATTACAAAGAAGGTTCATAAAATTAAATTTAATGAAGATTATCTTTAATCTTGACAATAGTTATTTCAGAAATAAAACACATAAACATTAGACAACTTTACATTTATAACATCTTATTATACAGGGTGCCACAAATTTGAGTGCGTTCAAGGGGATCTCGAGGAGATACGAAGATGTTTAAATTGAGGCAAAGATGCGTATTTTGGGGCTTAATAATTTGGTGAAAGAAAATTCTAAATATTCCGAATACTTTTGGAGATAATAAAAAACCGAAATGTTTAGTTTTGGTTTTTATTTCTTGCCCCTTTATTTTTGACTTGGGAAAAAACACTTTTTTATAGCCACATGTTTATGTTCTACAAAATGGCGTATTAGTTTTTAAATTCGACGTTTCGTTCTCTAGATACCAACCTAAAAATATTTTTTTTACGTATGGACCTGGAATTTTAAACTTAACGGATTTCTCGTCCGATCTAACGGATTTTTATGAAGGCTAATGGGAAAAAAACAGTATTAACGGATGACGGATTTTTAATGGGAAATTAAACGAACATTTAGTAAGCTGTAGTGAACCTTTAACCTGTTGATGGAAGTACCAGATTAGTTATACAACAATTTAACACCGCGTATTTTTTTTAGAAGTAATTTTTGTTCGGAGTAGATTTTTTTTAGCTGGCCATCAATATTTAGTCAAATTTACGTACATTTATTGGTTAGTGCATTTTTTATTCTGACGGATTTTATTGACAAAAAATATTTTTTTAGTTGGTTAATTTTTATGCAATGTTAAAGATAATTCAAAAAATATAGTTTAAATTTAGTTAGACCTCAGAAGTCATGAATACCGAGAAAGAACAAGAATTAAATACTGAAGTCAAGGGATTAGAAATACTAATCGTATTACCTTGGTAGTAGTTCATCGGGAAAATTCTGCTGGTGGTAAATGTTAGATATTAGCGTTGCTGCTTCTCGGCGTACTATTCCCTCGTCCTCGTTTTCAAAAACACTTAACATATTTTCCTGCAACCCAAAACAACATTTATTTATGTCACAAAGTAGCAAAGTATTATTTTACGAGACAAAGCAAGCAGGCGAGTCCTGGATATCTGCCAGGCCTGTATATAGACAGTACTTGTTGGATATGTAACGTACAATATTTTTTAAAACCATTTTTTGTATTGTACCTAAGTAAGTACCTGTTACAAGGATTGTAAAATTAATAAATAGAAAAACTGGTTGTAAATAAACATCGGTAAAAATGTACCTGTCGAGAATGGCCTGCGGAAATTTTTTTTTATAGGAAAAGTGATCATAAGAAATTGCTTTAATATTTAATAAAACCTGTCAGTCTAGTAAAAAATGGGCCGTAAATTCCGATATAATTGGATAGAAACGTCAAATATATGTTTTAAATTATTTAAAATAAATTATGCATAATCCTTATTAATTCTTATAGGCCATTCACAGTGGTTACCCTATGTAGGTTCTGTTCTTCTACAATATGTCCACGGATGGGGTTTAAAAGATGACAGTATGGACCAAAGAGTGAAAGATAAGAAAAAAGTAATTATTTATAAAAATAATGTGTAAATAATGTAAAATAAATGAGTTTCACAGATGGATTTGTTTACGTTTCATATAATTCAAAACGGCTGCACCGAATTTAATCATTTATTGGCATTGTTTTAAAATGACGAAATAAACTAAGAAAATAAATCGCAGTATTTATAAACTTTAAAGAAGTATCTGAAATAAAACTTCGAAATATTTTTTGATCGTACCAAAAACTTATCCACACCTAGCAATATGTCACAAATTTCTGGGATTTGTATTAATTCCTGCAAACACCTGAAGGCCGTCGTCCTAACTGTGTATTCTTCGTCGCTTAGAGCCATACGTACAACTAACTGCGGTAATTCTGCGTTCAAGAGGACGTGTGTTAATGCGGGAAACTCTAAAAAATAAAATAAATGTTTTGTGTGTTTGTCGGTAACATCGAGGTAGAATTAAAACTACCTCGATGGTGTGTAATAATGTCTATAATATTTTTGGCAAAAAATGTAGATTAAACTACGAAATATTAATTTCTGCTGTGGTCAAGCTAGGAACACAAAAATGTGGTGTAAAATATTTTAAAATAAATAAATAAAAAATATTTAGATAAATTACCCTTAAACCCGTACTGCTGATTGGGCGCGCAAAGCGCAGAGAAAAGCAAATATTTACGAAATTTGTTTGTACGCACGGCCACCGGTAATATCGTGAGTCCCCCGCAAATGGTTATGCGCATAAGCTTTCTGCAATTATCCGATCGTTCTTTAGAAAACGTCATCTGCCAGAACTGACAACGGAGCCATTGTTCTTATTCCTTTGTATACGTTTTGCATTGCGGTATATTTGCACCAGCATACCAGTGGGCGTTGATACTTCTTTTTTAGCTGTGTATAGAAGGCATTAAAATAAACAACATTTTCAAAAAACTCAAAAATAAGGTACTTATATTCATTTATTACACTATGGATCTAATACGGTAGTGCCTAACTTGCCCGTTGAATAACATTAAGAACACTTCTTGGTTTAGGATGAGCCCGCAAAGGGAAGCGTTCTGCGTATAATCTCGAAGCAGCAGCCGCACTTTGACGACACTCGCCGTAAATTAGCACCATATCTACTAGTTAATTGTTTTCAAATTTTATCATTTTCACGTGTCACCAATTTAAAATTAACTTGCTTCAGAAAAACACACCGCAGCGGATTGCCAAATAACTGACCACCGACTCGTAAATTGCGTGACTAATAAGAGATAAGACAAACAACATAAAGTATAGCAGGCTACATTTTAATGACCAGTACTTAGATTTTTACTTCTGTATCTCGCTTATTTTAAAGTTTTTTTGAAAAAGGTATTTGAAAATGTTGTTTATTTTAATGCCTTCTATACACAGCTAAAAAAAAAGTTTCAACTTAGAAATCACCGTGTATATAGGGTGTTCCATTTAAAAAAACCTAAGTTATATTCCCAACGTTTTTTTGGGCCACCCCGTATACTCCAGCATAATTTCAAAATGTGCACGTCAATGATCTCGATAACTTCTGTATTTCTAATTTTTATCTAATTCTTAAAATAAAGGAGCAAATGAAAGTTACTCTATCGTTGAGACAAATTGTCCTATTATGTCTTTATATTTTGCAATGATGAAAAATAATGCATTTACCGCATTATTTCGATCTCTTGGTATTTATGATACTGCTTATACGGTTCAATCATAATTAACATTTATATTCGTTTCTACCAACCACATAAATTAAAAAAAAAATCACCGATATCAAGTTAAGTGATTCCTAAAGTTTCTATCAAGCAACGGATAAACAAAACTGAGCAATCTGCTTTTTTATTTATTGAATAAATTTCATAATAATGTCACGAAAGGGAACAATAATATTTCAGAAATCAATATTTTACATTTTTATAAATTGGTCACGTTTAACACAGGCCATTCAACGCTGAAACATGAAACCGGTATTAAGTTTATTAAACAAATTAATAAAGTTGCAATTATAAAATGTTATACGGCCTTCCCGATCTAGCAATTATTGTCGAGTCATCAAGTCAGCAGAAATGAGGTGTACGACCTAAATTCGTCATTTCCCTAAAGTGAGAAAAATTGCTGACTTGCTGAAACGGCACATTATTGATAGAAAAAATATAGGACGCCACTAGTGCTCGAGTCCGTGGTCGGTGACGCATCCACGTCAAAAAAACTGTAAAACAACTTGTTGGTCCCCAAATTACCAAGACGCCAGCGACGAGACCCAAACTTATTTTAAAATCATTGTTAAAGGTTTAAATCCAAGTTATTTATTATTTTTGATTTTCTTTGTAAACCCTTCAGGTAAATATTATTTAGACTTTTTTAATAAGTTTGTTTTCGAAATCACTTTGTTTTTCTGATAGTTGCTAAGGCCCCGTAGCTACCTTTACGTCCCTTGTCACACCTTAAAATCTGGGCGTGACAATATACTTACTTGTATTTGCGCTCGAGGACAAAGTGTAAACAACTTCCAAAGCACTATCCCTGACTTCCCAGCAACTATCATGACACTTGTCGTACAATAAGCTTCCTGATTGGGACACTGTGGAATCCTTTGTACTGTAAATAAGTAACACCATGTCAGGACACATGTACTTGGATATCGCCGTGTTTAGTAGCTTCAAACCTTTTATTACAATTATCTAAAAACGTTTTAAGCTATAAACTCTATACATGGTGTTCCTTAATGGCGTGGAAATAATTCAGGGTGTGATTTTATGAATTATGGTAGTTAAAATAGCTCTGCTTGCTAGATCTCCACCATTTTTGTTGCAATCTCAGACCAATTACCATAGACAAAGTATTTCATCCATTATTATGCGAACACGGTTAAAGTCACATTTGTGACATAAGTCTCCCACCCTTTAAAGGAGGGATAAAACGGGATACGGGGCGAAAAAGATTAAATGGAGACGATATTACTTGTAAAAAGCTTTGGCCACAGTTCGTCAGGTCCATATTTAAAAAAATATATACAGGGTGTTACAAAATCGTGTGCGTACAAGGGGATCTCGAAAACAGTAAGAGATACGAAGATGGTTAAATTGAGGCAAAGTTGCGTATTTTGTGGCTGAATAATTTGGTGAAAGAAAATTCTAAATATTCCGAATACCTTCGGATATATCCGAAAAAAACCGAAATTTTTAGTTTTGGTTTTGAATTTTTTACGCCTTCATGTTTGACTTGGGAAAAAAACAATAATAACTATCTCATAACCGTTGTTTTTTTTACAAGATGGTGTTATTAGTTTTCAAATTCGACGTTTCGTTCTTTAAATACCAACCTTTAGTCAACTTTTTTAAATACGGACCTGAAATTTTATAATCATTCTTGGGGACTTTTGCTTAAGCTTTTTTCGGATTTCTCAAATCAGAAATCTTTTTTTTGGTTTGGCTCTAAATGTTTAGGACCGTAATGACATAAAAATATAACTTGAAAAAATATGTTATTAGATGACAAAACGTTAAAATTTCAAAACTGTATTTAAAATTCCAGGTCCATATTAAAAATAAAATGGACTTGAGGTTGATATTTAAAGAACGAAACGTCGAATTTGAAAACTAATAACGCCATCTTGTCGAAGATAAAAGACGGCTATGAAAAAGTGTTTTTTGTTCAAAATTGAAGGCGCAAAAATTAAAAACAAAAAATAGAAATTTCGCTTTTTTTCGGATGTCTCCGAAAACATTCAAAATATTTTTAATTTTCTTTTGCCAAATTATTAAGCCCCAAAATAAGCAACTTTGTCTCAATTTAACCATCTTCGTATCTCTTAACGTTTTCGACGTCCCCTTATACGCACACGAATTTGTATCACCCTGTATAGTAGTATAAAATATAGTAGAGGGATAAACAAGTCAAAATCAATAACTGATCGTCTACAGAAAATAGAAAGCAACAACAAAATTGTAAAATCAATTTTGAGGCATCTCTGTTAATAAAGTTAGAAACAAATAACCGAAACGATTAGTACCTCTTACAAAATCCCCAATGGTGGCCTGTATATTACAATAATAAAAGAAAATTCAGAAACTTAATACAGGGCGATTCTCCTTTTTTAGCTATGTATAGAAGGCATTAAAATAAACAACATTTTCGAATACCTTTTTTTAAAAAACTTAAAAATAGGCGAGATACAGAAATAAAAAATCTAAGTGCGGAACTGGTCATCAAAAGGTAGCCTGCTATACTTTATGTTGTTTTTGTCTTATTAGTCATGCAATTTACGGGTCGGTGGTGAGCAATCGGCTGCGGTGTGTTTTTCTGAAGCAAGTTAATTTTAAATTGGTGACACGCGAAAATGGCAAAATTTAAAAACAATGAACTAGTAGATATGGTAGGTGCTAATTTGTGAGCGTCATCAAAGTGCGGCTCCTGCTTCGAGATTATACGCAGAACGCTTTCCCTTGCGGGCTCGTCCTACTGTCTTAATGCTATTCAACGGGCAAGTTAGGCAGGACCGTATTTGATCCATAGTGTAATAAACGAATGTAAGTATCTTATTTGAAAAAAAGTATTTGAAAATGTTGTTTATTTTAATGCCTTCTATACACAGCTAAAAAATAAGTATCAACTTAGGAATCACCCTGTATACGTATAAATTATTAAACTTTAAAAAATGGAATACCGAATCATTTTGCGATGTATGCGATGTACCTTTTCACTCCAATTGGGATATTCTAAAAAATCACAGGCTATATCCATCACACGTATCGTTTCTATGCTGTCGTTCCAAGTCAGATCGAAACTTTCCACAAAATCCACTATCGAGTCTATAAGTGTGCATAAAAATTGTGTTGCCCTGAAATATAATAATATGAGTTGGTAAATGATTGTATTCTAAACACTATAAAGTGTACGTTTTATACAGGGTGGCCCATTTGTGTGACAAAGTAATATACCGTCTATATTATTAAAGATATAAAAAAAAGTTTTTATAAAAGTTATGAGGTAAATAAAATATGTGTTCTAAAATTATTTTTAAATATACAGGATGGTCAAGAAAAAAAGGACAATAAAAAGATACATTTTTTAAATAGAACAGCCTATATATTTTAGCATTTTTTGTTTGCTTACAAATTATCCATATGACGCCATATTTGGTTTTTTTATTATTTGCGTTGCTAAACAAAATGTAAAACTCCTAATATTTTGGAATAAACATGAGAGTAAACAATTTCTGTATTTCTCAAGAAGAGTATTGAACATAGGAAATTTCTTGTAAGCTTAAGTTTAGGGATAGAAAAACTGTTTTTAATCTTTAAGTACCTGAAATTTTGTACAGAGTGTTTTCGGTTGAGATCAAAATATACAAAATTTTAAAATACAATAACTGTGTTTTTTCAAATGAAACACCCTATATTTATTAGGCTCATCCGATAGATATTGTAAGTATCTTTTATTGTAGTTAAGTCATACTTATACCTAAATGTACTAGTTTTGGCAATATTTCGATTTTTATTTAAATTTTCGGGAAAAAAATAGTTTTTATTTTTCTAGTTAGCCATGACCAGCAAAGTCATATTTTTTCTGTGTTTGCAAACGCAAAATGCAATTGACAATGACATTTTTTGGTTATGGGATTAACATAATTTCAAATTGTTGTCAACTTTTATCTAGGGGAAAAAATAAATTCGACAAAGATTAGGTTTTTCCATGAAATGTTACTTTAACAAGAGTAAGCCATCTACTTTTTTAGAAGGCTATGGATTGTAAGCATCTATCTGTTATTTTTACCTTTTCTCCTTTCAACAATTATTATGTAAAACCAAATAAACAACTACATAATATACCTTGGTGTCCAATCGATGTTAACCATACATTTTATAATAGTCAACGAATCTTTAAGGGAATACACTAAAGTGGGGAATATTGTGGCCGCTCGTTCCTTATTCAACAGATTCTTGGTTCTTACTATATATTGCAGGCTAAATGTGACGTCTTCCATCAGGTCTGGTTTAACTTGAAGTTTTTCTTTCCATTTGTAACCTTAAAAGAGGAAATAAACCATTGTTCTGATGATACTAATATTGCTAGCTTTAAGATGGTTAAAGTAACGTTAAATTATAATAATTATTTATACTACAATGGATGTAAGAAACATTTACTAGTCGAGAACGATTTTCCGCCCGAGCGATAGCGAGGACTGGCAATAAAGTTCGAGACTAGTAAATATATTTACAAATACATCCCGTGAAGTATACAGGGTGATTCACGTTGAGTGGCCTATTAGGAAACGGAAACGAGTAAACTTATCTTTCTAAAAATTTGATAGCAGGCATAATTGGCTTTGAGCTTTTAAAACATTATATTTTGACGTTTTTATTACTTTAGTCAACTTTGCTATTTTAAATGAAACATCCTGTATATTTTAACATTTTTGATTACCTTATTAAAATCTAAATAACTTTTGTTAATAATAATCTATTCCTATCTCTAACCGTTTTTGAGATATGAATTATAAAAGGATTTTTTTTGTGTAAAAACGCTCCGAAAGAAATTTTAGTAACTCTGAAACTAATTAAGGTAAACATTTAAAATGTTGTAAGCTTTTAAGTAATATATAGATCTTTAGTTTAAATTACTTGTGTCACGTTTTTTATACAGGGAGTTCTCAAAATTGTGCCAATGATTCCATTTAAATAAATGTACATAAGTCAATTTTTGCAAATGGAACAATCTATTTTTTAGCTTACTAACGCGTAGAGAATTAAATTTTCTATCTAAACGACTAATATGTTACATCCACATTTTTAGCCGTTTTGGAATTATGAGCAATTTAAATAAAAAATCTTAAAATTTCTGTTTTTATTAATTTAATTGTATACTTTCCACATGAAATTATGGACAGCTTTGACCGGTTTCTATAGCATCATAAGCATTGTTATTTTATCAACAACGTTAAGTTGACAGTTTATTATCAAAAATTAAAATTATTGATTTGTATAACAGCCAAATGGATCTAGAAGAATCAGTAAATATCGATTATCTGTTGCGGCTGCCAGAAAGAGTTATACCTCTTCCTTGATTTCAAGAAATTGTGCCAAACAAAGACTGCTATTGCAGTTTCAGAAATTGTGCTTTTGGCGCACTTTCACGAAAAATCTGCTGTATTAGTCTCCATCAAGCTTATGGTGTGAATATTCCATGCTGAAGTCCACCCTTTTCATAGAGGAAAACATAGATAATTCCAAGTATCCTAAACTTCGACCATTTTTAAAAAGAAAAAATGACGGTTATAAAGAACGGACGGGCCCTCGAAAAAAAACACCCGGTACAGATTCTTCACGAGGATACTGATATCACTTTTTAGCAATTCGTAGATTGGACTCATTTGGGTGAACCCTTCAATTTATAAAGTGGAAGTTGTACTGATGAAATTTTATTTTATTTATTTCTGCATATTTTTATTATCACTGCTTGTTGGAGAAACAGTTAAAAATTATTTATGATGACAACTGTATTTTTCATAAAATATAATTCTTTACTATGCAGTTATATTTGAACATGTAAAAATAATCTACCTAGAAAGCTTTCTTTATGCAAATTTATCTCAAATCGGCAACTACGTTTGAAAAACGCATATAATTATCTCCAGTCCTACCAATATACCAATTTTCAGAATAAATTTATCTTCACGGTTGCCAATATAACATATCAGCAACCTATTGTTCCACGTCACGACCGGGACCACCCTTATCACAATGGTTCCTAGATAGCATCTCCCATCGACTAATTTAATTGGCTGTTGGCGAATTCTTCTGGGGGTGTTGGTTGGGGCTTCTTGGTTTACTTTTGGTACGTTATGTGGAGTAGTGCTTGCTTGTCTTTTAAATAGATCAGTTCATTTTCATATTTCTTCCGCCCCGAGACCGGGAACTTTTAAGCGGAATTTAGTGTTTGCCCGTTACTTTACAGTTCAATTGTTGGTGTCCAAAAATAAAGGGACTTCTGACTTTGCTTAATGCACTTGGATTCGAACTCAATCGCTCACCAAAAAGTGTCTAATGAAAGATTTCTATAGGTCCTAACGAAACGTTAACTCAGTGCAATTTTGGATATGTGACCTTTAGTGTAATATAATATGTACCAGTTATAACAGCAAATAGATTTGTGTTCAGAGTAAGGTCTTCTTTCTATTAGCCTGAAATGCATGAACCAGCAATACGGCCTTTACAATCAATCCAACCACTTCTTGTACGATGCCCAATAAAAGTCTAAACCGGCATCGTACACTGCTGTTTGTTGTACTTGTAATAAATTTGTATTAAACATTAAATACTGTTATATTGTGATATACATAATACTTAGATGTCCAAATGACTTTTTTGCGATCTTTAACATTTAATCATTGCTTAAATGAACAAATAGTTACTTACATATCTCGATGCTTCTAATAGCGGCCAGTTTCAACAATTTTTGTATAAAACTTTTTCTAAAATCGTCATTTAAAAGCAAAAAATCTGGATGCTTTCTGCCACATAATATTTGTATACTAAGAACCTACAAATAAAATGAATACAAGACAAATCTTTTAAATACAAATTTTACATACAATGGAAAGAAGAAAAAGTTCATTGCAAAAAAATATACCCCAACATGTTTAGCAAAATTGAATTCGAAAAACTATTTATTGGAAATATAATTTTTTTATAATTTTATAGTTTTTTTTTTCTGAAAATTGGGATAACTTTTTCAACCATATTGTTATTTTTCGGCGTTTTCATTAAATTTTCCGAATATATAGCGTGGTAAGAATAGTAATGTGTTACAAATTCGTGTGCGCACAGGAGTAGTTTTTGGGGTTTTATTTTTCCATACGTTTCGTTCATCAATTACGACCTCATACGGTATGTCAAGCGAAACCTTGGATTTATGTGGTCTGATCACATTTCTAACTCAGGTCCACCTATAGTCTCGCGTAAAAGTTCGTGTCCAGTTCTCTACCTGCCTAAGCGCGCCGTCGAACTCTGCAGTCTATAGAGTCCCATTCCTGCCTCTCCTTTTATCACCAAGTGAAGTGGAGGAAGGTCTAGGATGATCTCCATTGCGGATGTGTGGGTTGATTTCATGGCCCCCGTGATACTCAAGCAGGCCAGTCTTTGCAGGCTTCCTAGCTTCGATATTGTGGTTCTCTTCTGTACCTTTGGCAACCATACCAAGGCTGCATATGTAACTGCGAGTCTTACCACTCTGGTGTACAGCCAGTGCACCAGCCTCATTTTTACACCTAAATTTTTTACTTGAGAAACAAAAATATTAATAGTTTTATAGCCATTTTTATGTTCTACAAGATGACGCGATTAGTTTCCAAATTCGACGTTTCGTTCTTTGGATACCACCGTCAAGTCAATTTTTTAATATGGACCTGAAATTTTAAAATTAGTTTTAGAGACTTCTAAGCTTTAGAAATTTAAACCAATTCAAATGCTTTTTTATATATTAACGTTTGATCATCTTATAAAACATGAAAGTAAAAGCGCTGCTCACTGTCTCGACAGATGAGTGCGAACTCTGCCCTTGTTGGAAAATGTATGTGTTGTTGTAATTGCAATGATTAATTGTATTTTACTAATTTTTCAACAATAAAAACAATTATTATTATTATTATAAATTATTTTACGGTCTTGAAAATTTAGTGCCAACTAAAAAAAGAAAGATTTGTTAATTAGTGATATTTATGTATTAAATTAATATGTTATTAGATGCAGTATTTATGTACTAGGAAAATGTTTTAATTAACCTGCTGAACTATTCAACCTTGAATGGGTACATTTCTCTTCCTTCCTATGGTAAATCCCACTTCTGACTAAAATTTTATGGAAATAATAAACGGCCCAAACATCATAGTTTCTTTTAACGTAATTTTGTTACCTAATCCCAAAAATAATTGCAAGGGTTGTAATGGGAAGAAAGGATAATAATTTAAAAAACTGATGACGTGTTATTTTATGACAAAAGGTTAAAATTTAAAAACCCTTAAATTGTTTAAAATGTTTAAAACTCAGAAATAACTAAAACCGTATTGAAAATTCCAGGTCCGTATTAAAAAAATTTGATTATTGACGGTGGTTTCTAAAGAACTAAACCTCGAATTTGAAAATAAACGACGCCATGTTGTGGAACATAAAACCGGGTATAAAAAAGCATATTTTGTTTTTTACGAAGTTAAAAATTAAGCCGCAAAAAAAACCCGATGTACGCATACGAATTTGTAGCACCCTGTATACATAGCTACCATTTATTATAAAACTAAGGTTGCTTTATTTCCAATACTACCCCTATAGGTGGAAAAAAAATACATTTCAGTATTTTTATTGCCTGTCGCAGTAAAAAAGGGACAAACTAGAATATTAAAAAAAATATATAAACTTACCAAAATTGGCATAAGCTGAAAGAGCACCATTTGATTCTGGAATTCGATTACTTCTCCTTTTCTAACACACAGTGGCATGCGGGGAGACACGTTGCAGTAAAGACTGTGCGCGTAGTCGCAAATTTTAATAACACCTCTCACATTATCTACAAAATATTTCCAATAGGTGAACTCACACAGTATTACAGGATGTAATATTTATTACTATTTCATATTTGAATGCAGTTTTTAATTCTGATTAATTTTTTTTATAACAAATTTGCCTATTGTCAAATATAAAGGTGGTACTAGTATTTTTTGATAAACCTCACAAATTTGATATCTGATTTAAATTTCGGTATAGACTATACAGAACTTTTTATAAAAAATTACTTTTTTTCTTAAGAGTGAGGTCTAGTTACGCATTCGCCATTTCATTTTTTGATCAATATTTCGTTACTTTTTCCTTTTATCCAAAAATAGGCCAAATACCGACATTTGAAGCATAAATACCTACAATTTAAAGTTAAACGAGTTTGAATTTATAAAGTAATAAAAGCAGAAAAAGCAAAATGGACATTATTCACAAATTCTCGTTTTTTGCTTTTATTAAAGGGCAAGGGCCTGTCGACATATTAAGCACCGGTTCACGCAGATCACCGAAGTGGGCGGGTGACCGCTTGGGAACACGGCGTGCTCTTGCCTCAGGGAAGAGTGTAAAATGAATCCACACCTAGCCATCCTATTCACGCCGGACAGGCCGGATGAGATCGGATATTTCGTAGGATGAAGGTGCCGTTTCACACTCCCCAGTCGGTAGATCACATTTGTGGTCGATGACCGGTTCAAGATGGCCTACGTAGTCGGCGAACCGTAAAAAAAAAATGCTTTTATTAATTCATTAATCAAAATTTCATTAGTTCAAAACTGTTGGTAATTGCTACTCAAGGACGGATATTTGGCCCCTTTTTGAATAAAGCGAAAAGAATAAGAAATATTGATCAAAAAATGAATTGGTGAATGCATAACTAGACTTCCCTCTTAAAACTTATAATAGAAAATTGTTCAACATTAAATTTAGACATTTACCTTCATTTGTCGCTACTGATAAGCCATGATATGGCGAAACGGGTCTAGGAATGGAACTGACGAAGGAAGGGAAAAAAATTTTTCATTTTAAAAATAAAAGTTTTCATATGATTTCAACTTACCGTATTGTGGGGTTTTGTGGGGCAATTTTAACTTTTTAAGTTCGCTATAGTAAAATTTTTTTTAAATAATCACATTCTATGCCAATTTACATGCTAGCAATACTGCTATAGTGATACCGGCCACAAAATTGACAAAACAAAACGAAACAACATAACTTTGAAAATTGGTATTAATTGTGTTCTAGAAATCTTATAATTTCGTCTGTTATATCTGGTTTTACACACTGATCTACATTTTTCATTTATGGAAGACTTATCAGTGATGTTTCAATATATGTTGCGTATAACAAAAGTTTTAAGGTCGATTGGGGTTGGAGCTCCGTTAAAAAGATCAGAAAATAGTAGAAAAATCGCAAGGGAAAATTATTTGGGTTTTATATTTTCAATTTTTGCACCTTTTCGTGCACGCCTTAGGAAAAATTAGCGTGTGCACAAAGGATCTGGGATAAATGTTTCGATTCAAATTAAAAAAATTAATTTTATCTGACAGATTTGCATCTTTTTATTCTTAAACTTACTATTGCTAAGTGTCATAAAAAAACGAGGCGTAAAATTTACGTGTAAATTTGGTTTCTTTGTAATCTTCCTCGAGTTATAATAATCTAACCACTGTGATTAGTCAGTTTCATATCGTAAAAAGGATGGATATAAAATTATATTCATAACTGGTATAGCCCATCACTTGGTTATAACGGAAAAAGACAATATCCATGTGGGAGTAGAAAAACTATCATTTGTATCAAATCCAGTGTGTTGCTAATCCGCTTTAATAAAGAAACGTAGTTACTACTGTATGTGCACTTGAAGTGTAAACCATCTTGACACTTAAAACATTACGGTTCAACTTACCTTTGTCCATTTCCGCCTTAATCAGGTCAAACATTATTTTGATATCATAAATAATCAAAGAATCATGGGACACCACTTGTACTCCGTCCAATTTAACGCACAATTTGTAAAATAGAAAAACAAACTGAACCTTTAGTAGTTCGAAACGGAGGTCTTCACTCCTAGCAGGAAGAAGGACTTGATCGATTAATTCCTGTGCATTTTGTTCTAAAAATAAATGTATAACCTTTCCGTTAAAGGTCTTTAGCAGCATAGCCGTTACCTAAAAAAAATAGTAATTTATGGAACCAGCGCAAAATGTTCTCGGCAGGGAATTTTTATTTGGCCTTATTGAACGTGTTTATAAGGGGCAAATATTATTTTTTTGTAATATATAAAATTATTAATGTTTTGAGAATATAATATAAAAATAACCTTCGGTAATATACAGGGTGTTATGGAATTGACACATATTTAAATTCGTATTACAAAGAAACACTCCATACTTCATTTTTTTAAAACGACCTTCTAAAGACTCCAGCCTAGTTGTCTAATGGCGTCTCTCGTCTCGTTCATTTACCTTGTGTGGACTTTGTGGTTAAACAAATAATGTTATAAAGTCTTTTGGCACATTTGTATTTTGTGTTTAAAAGAAGTAAAAGTTTGTTGTGATGTGAAATGCGGCAAGTTGTAGTCATAGATTGGGCTTACAGTAATCGTTTTTGTTATGGTTGTGCCAGTTTCCAATATTTGAGGAGTAGGTGTCAATTTTTTTTCTTAACACATGTAACTTTGGTTTAGTCATGCTTGTCTTGTTACTCTTTTTTTAGAACTACTCTCCAGTAGCGTAGTGGTCAAGCCATAATATCCAAAAACAATGGTAAATATTCTTGTTTATAAGAGCAATGGGACATTTTAAAATATTTTTCCCTCGAATGTTGTCATATTATCAGGATTAACAGGTTTGAAAATAATAAATATAAAAAATAATTTCATAACAGTTTTTAAAGCAAGCAAAACTTTAAAAAAAAATGAGTTATTTCCTAAAATCAAAGATAAAAACAAGCTTTGCCAACATTTTCACACACGCTGTAAGGACGCAGCTTTATTAAAGTTAGATATAGTAAAATTGTGAAAAATATTTTTTATATAAGTTATTGACAACAATATTAATATTAATTAAGTATTTCCAAAAATATCCTTGTATTATTGGTTTTGATCTAATACTCATGTTTTGACGGTGTTTAAAATTTACGAGTTTTTTTATTTTTAAATTTATACAGGGTGCTTCCTAAGTTGATACTTCTTTTTTAGCTGTGTATAGAAGGCATTAAAATAAACAACTTTTTCAAATACTTATTTCAAAAAACTCAAAAATAGGCGAGATAGAGAAGTAAAAAATCTAAGTGTGGGCCTGGTTATCGAAATGTAGCCTGCTTTACTTTATGTTTTTTTGTTTTGTTTTATCTCTTATTAGTCATGTACTTTACGGGTCGGTCTTCAGTTATTTCGCAAACCGCCGAGGTGTGTTTTTCTGAAGCAAGTTAATTTTAATTTGGCGACACGTGAAAATGGTAAAATTTGAAAACAATGAACTAATATATACTTCTCTAGGAAATTCCGCTACCGAAAGGTTGGCAACACTTATGGTAGCAGTAAAATCTATTTATTCTTGATACCTAATTCTTTAAACTTACTTCTGTGTTTATCATGTATTAACTTTAGACAAAATATGTTATTCACTTACTTCTGATATAAATTCCAGAGTCGGTTTGAGAGTTTTGAAAGGCTCATCACTTGGAGCTTCTATTTCAGGACTGTCCGTAACATTTGGTAAACTTAGACAAATGTCTCTTATAGGCTTAAGCAATATTCCTACCAGATTTACTGCAAAATTTCTGTTAAAGCCAATTGTTTTTTCTAACAATTTCTTTACAAATTCATACCTAAAAGTATAATAACAAAATTATATAATTACTTTGTTTATATTACTTAAAATTACCAATAAATAATGTCTCTAAGAGCGAGTGCTCGAAAAGCTAGAGGGCCTGAGTTCAATCCCTAGTGGAGACAAAAAACAACTTTATTTTTAATTATAAAAACTTTGTCAGCACGCCCCAAAACACATAAGACCCAAAAAAAGGTTTACTATAATAACACATTTTTAAATATTTCGATAAAAAACATTTCAATTGCTAAAATTCTACTTATATTCATTAAATGGATGTGGAATTTAGATCAGTTTGCTAGTTACTACGAAAGTAAAAAAAATAATATCAGATGCCTGTCTGTACCCAGTCATCTTTCCCTCAACGTACTTTACTTACGCTTTTTCTTTAATACAGATTGTACGGGCTATCAAACCCAAATTAATCACCTCCAACCAGTGAGTCGTTGCCATCATCCATTGCACTCCGCTCTTGTGCTCCAAAAAAGAACAGAACAGCGTCACTACACCGAAAATAACATTGCTATCTTTGGGTGTATGTCTTTGGGCCATTCCTAAAAATAAATTAAAAAAGTCGGTGTAGTAATTTGTCATGTTCTTATTTTGTAATTTATTTTTAGGTTGTTACTTTTTCCTTTTATCCAAAAATCGGCAATATTTGAAACATTTACCAACACAATTACCTACACTTTAGAGTCAAACAAGTTTGAATTTATAGAGAGAAAGAGAAAATGAACAAATTTCATTAAATTTCGTTTTTACTTTTATTCATTCATTAATCAAAATTTATTTAGTTCAAAACTGTAGATAATTTGCTACTCTAGGTACCCCGAAATATCCGGGACATGGGCAAAACAGCATTTAAGAGTATCGTTAGGAGGTGTCTACTAAAGCATGCCTTTTACTCCTGCGAGGAGTACCTTGGCAGCGGCTTTGGCTTCAACCCTGCATAATCTATATCATAGCGCCTTTATCTGGGACCTTCCTCGACATTTTCAAATGTTCTTTTTAACGTGTAACTATTTACTTGAAAATTTTATCTAAATTTGTTATTTTTCTTTTTTAAATATTATTGTATCTTTTGACGTGCAAAAGTACTGTAGGTATGTATAATATTATGAATAAATATGAATGTGAATATTACACTATTTAAATTTATCTGATTTCTCCGTTATTAGCGTAATTTCGCATTACCGATAGCTCATTAACATAATTAAACGCATTAGAAATGTCACAAAACATTACTGCAGCAAATCTCTTTCATCAAGCTCTAAATAAAGATGTTCAAGAAATGACTTACCCACAAGGCTTTCATAAACATTCCTGCTATTGAGGTTGACAAAAATTTGTTCATCAGAACTTAGTTGACTGGTTAAGTTCAGTGTAAAGGACAAAATCTTCATCGGTGGAATTATTTTATTTTTGTCCCACAAATTAGATGCGGAAATTATCCACTGACAATAATGTTCGTTTAACTGTTTGTCCGATGGATATGGTCTGGATTTAGTACCGTCTAAAAGGGAAACAATTATAAGACATAGAACTTACTAAAGTGTATTTATTTTCAACTGGCAGCGACAGTAAACAAAAACCTAACCACAAACCGAACGATTTGATTGGTACAGGACTACTACGCCTATGCTGGTAATACAGTTTATTATTTGTACCGGGTGTACAACTAAAAAGAGACGCCGGCTGTATCTCAAATTCAAATATGCTTAATTGTCAGAATATCTTTTACAATCCTATTGACAAAGCTAGGGTAAAAAGGATAACTAGTGCATACACGTGGTTCGAATTCCACGTTAAGCTGTAGGTCCTGCATTATCGCTGACATTACCCAGACGAACCTTATACCGGGTCCGCCAACGTGGCGGGGATGGAAGATTAAATCATTATCGAGGAGCTTATCAAAAATACTAAACCAGCATAAGGTATCGACTTAAAAGCGGCATATTTTAAAAATATTTTACATTATACAGGGTGGCTCAAAAAAGTGTGGCGGACTAAACTTGCATTTTTTTAAATGGAACACCCTATATATTATATTATTTTCTAATTCCCTTTACAATTCCACGTATATTTTGTATCAAATGGCATATGTCTAAATTCAATTGTTTTTGAGTAATTGACGTTTAAAATATGGCATTTTTTGACTTTGACAGGCTGTAACATTGGAACGGTTCATCTTAGAGAAAAATGGTTTTCACCTCCCTATCTTAGTTTTCATTCTCTATCCAAGGAAACCAACCTCCGATTTACTATGTAAAGCCGTTAAAACGGTTTTTTTGGTTTAACATGGTAAATCGGAGGTTGGTTTCCTTGGATAGAGAATGAAAAACTAAGATAGGGAGGTGAAAACCATTTTTCTCTAAGATGAACCGTTCCAATGTTACAGCCTGTCAAAGTCAAAAAATGCCATATTTTAAACGTCAATTACTCAAAAACAATTGAATTTAGACCTATGACATTTTATACAAAATATACGTGGAATTGTATAGGGAATTAGAAAATAAGATAATATATAGGGTGTTCCATTTAAAAAAATGCAAGTTTAGTCCGCCACACTTTTTTGAGCCACCCTGTATAATGTAAAATATTTTTAAAATATGCCGCTTTTAAGTCGATACCTTATGCTGGTTTAGTATTTTTGATAAGCTCCTCGATAATGATTTAATCTTCCATCCCCGCCACGTTGGCGGACCCGGTATAGGCCTAAGTATAGTGGACTTTAGCCAACCCCAGCAAAAAAAATCCTTGAAATTTGTAAGATGCGTTTATTGTTCCAAAGCCTACCTACGGGTCCGTTTTACAATTTTTGTTTCAAAGCTTATATTGACCAAGGTAGTTTATTTGTTTAGCAATAAAAAAAAGTTAATTATACAATATCCAATATAACCAATGATGATATCAATATAAGAACATAAAAAAGTTCTAATATTTTTTTAAAAAGTATCCACATATACAGGATGTTTCATTAAGGCTGGCCATATCTCGGAAACTACTGGGCATTGAAACCCAGGGAAAAAAATCGTAATTAAAGTGGCTATGAGAAAATCCTGGAAATAATTTTTAGTTCCGCATTTTGCCACAAGAGAGCATAATTGAAAACTAAATATTAAAATTCTAGATTTCTTCTAAAATTTTTTCCGTTCTTTGCACCATTTGATAAACTCAGATAACTGTTTTTTATATTGTTCTCCAGATTTTCTTGGTAATAATTGGCCTACAGCCTCTTGAGCTGCCTTGCCTGTCTTTCAGTGGATGTAGCGTGTTTGACTAATATTTATCAAGTGACTTTTGTTTTACTTAGTTACTTGTCATAACTTGTCATTTGGTCGTTGATATGGTAACATCAGCCGCTTCGATGATTTTTTAGAAATAAAGTACCTACCGTTTAGTGGCATTTAATTTTTTTTTTAACGTTTTACCTATCCTAAAGTACATAAAATAGTATATACACCTCAGGACCAAAGTGTTTTTAAATCTCTTGACAAATTATAGCTCTCCCGTTGGTCGGGCTATAAACTTTTTGTCTCGGGATTTAAAATATCACTTTAGTCCCTAGGTGTATAATGTACTATTAATTATATTAATGATTCGAAAGTAGTTTTTGGGCCCTGAAATAATGAGTAACAAAATTACACACAAGAAGTTTAAAAATATTATTTTGTCGTGAATTGCTTGACTACGGAACTATGAAGACAATCACTTCTTCAATTAAAGCGGTAAAAGTTATTCATTTGGTAATAACTCTGAAACAAAATAAAATATTGAACTGCAGTCTTAACAACTTTTCTTGTACATTTAATATACTTTTCGATTATTATCTCATAGTTATACCATATGATTTAAGTTTTCGGGATAAAATCAAAAAACTGTTATTACAAATTGTGCCATCTAGCAATTTTATGATTATGATGAACTATCGTGTACCAAAGGATACAACAATTAAAAGTACTTACCTTTTTCTTCCAAACAAGCATAAGTTTACTCAAATCGAATAAGTCGTTTAAAAAAGTTACAGCAATTTAAATGATTACACTTTAAATAGTTTTCCCCACTCTTATCAAGGTCGGTACGCCGATGAGCCAGAGACCGAAATGATGCAGAATTGTCTAAGCTTTCTAATAATGTTACCAAAGGTATGTGGAAATTTTCGAAGAAATAGAGTATTTTAATATTTAATATTCAATTGTGCCCTCTTGCGGCAAAATGCGAATCTTTAGCCACTTTCCTTCGAAAAAATGTTTCCCGAACTGGTTCACAAGATATAGTCGATGTCCCTTTTTAGTTGTACACCCAGTATGCTTAGGGAATATTTAAAATATAGCATCTAAAACCCACCATCTTTACCAGCCAAACGTCTTAAAAAGGTATTTAAATTGTCTTCATTTCTAACTTTAAAGCGGGGATCCAGCAGTTTGTTTAAAATTTTTATAATTTTTTCATTATTTTCAGTATTATTTTTAATTGCTTCTGCCTCCATCGCTATATACCATTTAAACCCTAAAAATTATTCAACAATAATTAATTTATTCAGTATTATATACAGGGATGGGCATAAGTTTGGACCCAGCTAAATATATTCCGAAGAAAAAATTACATTTAACTAATTTAGGATTATGAGATTGATTTCTAAAGAGGCATCTGCACGAAGCAGATCTATCTATCTGGAGCGAGAGTGATTGATGACCCCTGTACTCAACAATATTGAGAAGAGATATGGCTAGGTAATTTCTAAGTTAGCTCAATACTAAGAGCTGTATACCAAACATTAAGTAAAATTTTTAAGTTATTGAATAATAAAAATTAACCATTAGACATGTGCATAGACCTTTCTAAGGCTTTTGATCATGTAAGATCATAATCAGTTCATTGTAAAATTTGAATTGTACAGGATGAAGCATTAAAATTAAAAAGATCATATTTGAGTGACAGAACTCAGCAGGTAGTAAGTAGGGTGTGATCGTCAGAAAATATTAATTAAACAAATTGTATTGATGTCACTAAGGGTGTACCTCAAGGGTCAATTCTGTGCCCACTATTATATGTCATTTACACAACTGAATTCAACTGTATTCACAGGAGGTTGGATTGAAGGGTGTGTAGGGTTGTATGTGGGTAGGGCGAGAGGGGTAGGGTTGCTATTGAATTTGCACAGTACCGTTACGCGTTAAGGGTTGTTACTGAAAGAGCCAACAACTCCTACAATACTAGGAGTTGTTGATACAGCTATGGGGGCTTGTCATGTTTCTGTACAGCCCCCATATCAAGTATTTGGTTTTTTGGGGAAATTCATGTAAAATAAATCTTTGTTATGCAACATGATGAATGTTGAAAAATATTTTTATTAATTAAACGTTTGTACTACTATACAGGGTCGAATTTATTTATGGAATCGTTTAATTAATATATTAAATATGTATAAAAGTTTCAGAGTTTTTAAAAATCTATTATAGGTACTGCAAAAAAATTAAGTATACATCAGAAGCAGTCCAAAAGTTATGGAAGAAGAAAGTTACCTTATTTTAAATGGAACGTCCTGTATATTATTCTATATTTGAATTATTTGTAAATTTATAAAAAGAAAACTGTTAATCAAGCCACATACCCAAATTTAAATATTTTAGAGATGTTGAGTTTTGAATATCATTTGCTAATAAATCAGAAAATATAGAGAACTAGTTTTAGTAAATAACATTATCCCTATTTTGTATACAGTGTGGTTCATTAATACTGCAAAAAAAATTAGGATGATTTTCCCTGACTAAATATATAAAGAAAAGGTTCTATAAACCTATGTCCAGAAATGATTTGTTTTGGAGCTACAGGGTGTTAGTTTTATTTTTATTTTTTTTAAATAGTTTTAAAAATAATGTCGATATATGAACTAAAATTGGTCTCTAGGGGGTTTTTGATATGCAAAATTCGAATTTGACATTAGTATGGTCCCACTTGTAGAGGGCGATTTATGATAGTCCTGAACATTGATCTCCATCTTAAAGGTAAAAGGGAGATAAAAAATATATGTTTTGGACTTTAATAATGTCAGTCAGTATGTACCTACTAGGGAGTATATAACGATACTTAATATCCAAGCTTTGAACGAACTATAGGTACTTACATATAGTTTTTAGCAACTCTGGTGACAAATTTTCACAATTTCTATAAATGAAACCTAATACCGAGCCTAATACTTTCAAGTATTTTGAGAAATTCAAACTACATGATCATTGACATGGTAAGACAGTGGAATTCTTAACTCTTGAAACAACAATTAAGGGGGGCTTGTGTTTTTGTATCATAATTACACAATTTATGTTAAAATGATTCGTTTACAATATTGTAAGAACAGATTTAGAGCTAAATCTTTTGTAATATTTGTTATATTTTTTTTTAGTTACCTACTTACCTTACAGAAAAATAGTTGACCTCTGTTGTTCATCCAAATAAAAAATAATTAGCATTCTTTTTATAAAATGTTTTTAATATAACCTACCATTAAAGTATAATTAGGTAGCTACTACTCATTACGCCTGTTGCAAATAAAGAACAAATAAAATTCACAGGAATTAGAGACTAAACTTGTTTTAAATAATATTTGTGCAATTTGTCAACAGGTTAATTATCAGTTCCAAAACTCTTATTATCCTACCTAAAGGCTATAAAATTGATATAAAATACGCATCACAGCATCACTATTAAATAAATTTGATATAAAATAAATTTAATCTTTGATAAAGTTTTTTTTTGGCACGCTTTTCTTCCAAACAATACAAACTTTCGGAAATTCGGAACATCTGAAAAAATTTGCATGATTTGTAATTTTTAATATTTTGACTTTTCATGTTTAGTAGGTTTATTGATTTGTAGTTCAAATAGGTGCTAAATTATTTACCCAGGGTTGTCCATCTACATATTAGTATGCAGTAGGAATGTTTAAAACCTTTACGACGTTATTAGTAAAAAAACCCCACCACCAAACATATTATATTACAACAACATTTTTAAAAGTATATAACTATTATATAACTGAAGACGACATTCCTTTTCTTATTAAGTTATATTTCCTCAACATCACAAAGTGATAGGTCATGAATATAAGTGTCCACCTCAACACTATGGATGTTTAATAGTTAGTGAAAAATTATTACCTTTCACCTTTCATCAGGTCAGTGGTGATCAGATATAGAAGAGCTATTATAGTGTGGCTGAATGCAGCTGGGGATCCAGTATTCAGTAAGGGAGTAAGAACAATTCGACCGATATGACGTAAATTTTAGGCAATATTACATAAAAATAAATATAAATAAATAATATATCACAAAAATATAGCCTGTTTTTAAGGACAAGATAGGCATCGATCTCCACCAGTGTTGCCAGAATCCTTCAAACAACGTTTTAAAACTCCTCATAAACTTTCAAGTCTGTTTGTGATCAAATAATATTTAAAAAACGTATGGACTTTCCCAAAACTTGTTCTCAAAATCAAAAGTGACTTTAAAAAAACGTATTTACCGTCAAGTCAAGCGACTTTTAAAAAATAGTGACTCCTCCCCAAATTTATTCTCCTCTTCAAATCAAAATAACTTAAAAAAAAGGCCATATAGTTCCCCCATACAAAGTCTTCTTTGTCCAAAATTCTTGAAATTCCTTCAAAACTGACAACACTGCGAAAACCCTTCATGTTAGAGTGTTTTCTGAGTAAAACACTTCAATCCTTCACAATCCCAAAACTTGCCTAAAATTCTTTCATAATATTGAAGGAATTCCTGCAATTCTGGCACATGATCTCCACGCAGAGTTGATAGACTTGAAGGAATCTCTTTAATATGAAGGGTTGTTGCGTAATTTTTGGGATTGTGAAGGATTGACGGGTTTTAGTCAGAAAACACAGAGTGTTGGCAGTTTTGGAGTAATTTCAAGAATTTTGAAGAAAAGAGACGTTATATAAGGGAGAACTATAAACCTTTATTTTTTAGAAGTCACTTTTAATTTTAGGAGGAAAGTAAATTTGCGGAGAAGTAATTTTTATTTAGAAGTCACTTGACGATACTTTTTTTTTCTAGAAGTCACTTTTCATTTTGAGAACAAGTTTTGGGGTCGTCAATACTTTTTCTAAATATTCTTTAATCACAAACAGACTTGATTATGAGGATATGAGTATAAAGTGCCTTATAGTGACGTTATCAATATCGATGGATATGTATGTTTAAAGGTTGGAGACAATGACGTTTCTTGAACGGCAGTAGAGTTTTGACTCGCATTGTCTTTATTTGTTTTGAATCACTACATTTTAACTGGTAAGCATCTCCAGTTGTCTTCAAGTGAATACTGAAAGATATTAGTAGACTTTAGAGGTAAAAAACGTGTTCCATAAAAATTAATGCAAAAACCAATAATATAATAAAAAATGCTACTTATATTGTATTTAAAAAATAAAAGTTGAAGCTACTTCTGGTATAACCGGAAGTGACAGAAATATGTTAATATTTTAGTTTAAGAGAGCATATTATCGATAAACTTAAATCTACAGATTTTCAAAAAAATATTTTTAGTATAGTTTCCTCAAAAGTTCTAATGCATGCTCGTCGTGAATCAATATATAATCAGTCGGTCTGATCAGATGAAGCTGATGTGTTGATGTTAAAGGGTTCAGCGAAAACTAGCAGTAATAAAGTTTCTTTTAACAATGAGAGTGATTTTTTTATGAATTAATCTCATACCAGTTAAAGAAGAGGATTAAAAGTGAGAAGTAGTCGGTATAGCACATCTAAGTTGCACGATTGCCAATTTTTCCACAAAAGTTGGAGGGTCTTTGCGATAACTTATTATCTTTGGCAATTCAAATGATCCCTGCAGCCAATCTTTTGAAGAAATATTATCTTCTTCCTTTTGCGCTGCTGCCCATTTTCTGTTGAACAATGACGCCAGATATTAAAATGTATGCTTTATTTGTTTTTTTTATAAACAATAATATTTTTGAGGTAGTTTTCGATATAAGTAGTCTAATTTTTCGATAATGTTAAATATACATTTGTAGAACTCCAGTGGATTATCCATGTCCATGGGAGCCTATAGCGTACATTTCAAGGGGTTGCAACCAGTCAAAAAACTAACTTCTCTTCCAAGTGAAATCGAAAGAAACGCCCTCGCCGTTCTTATAGAAAGTGACAAAAAATGAAAATTCCTCGTCATTTATCCTCTTATGAAAAGTAGTCTCAAAAAAAAAGTCGTCGTTATCAATCTAAGCCCTTTTTCAGAATTAAGATGGGGTGGGGAGGGGGGAGGTATGGCCCTACCTTGCCCATCCCTATGGGCGGCCATGTCCATATCTATCACGTTCACAAGTTTAAGCACTCTGCCTACCGGTGTCGTGATTGTCTGTATAATCGACGACTGAGATCTGATGTTTGTTGCTAAGGACATTGAAACGTTTAAGCGTTTCTGATTGTCACGATAATGATTTAAGTTAGTTATTTTTTAATTTAACCTTCTTCCTTTGGTTTATTTAATGAAATGTTTGGTTATATATAGGTACACTTCTAACTAACTAGGTTTGTTAAAGTAAATCCATAGTTACTTCTATGCTGTTGTCATAAAATATAATTAAAGTTTACCTTATTATATTGTTAAAATATTACAATACATGTATGTGACTGCTATAACAATTTTGTTTTCATAAACTTAATAAATATAACAATAAAAATTATAGATATAACTAAATTTTCCTTCACAACATTTGATTGTTAACAATAACAATTTCTTCAGTGTATGACTTTTACTTGGCCGCTTCTATTTTAATTTGCTGTGATGTACAAATTTAATCCATGACTAGTTTTTGATTTTTATTTTCAAATGATAAAGAGTCCAAAAATAAGATAATGATATACCTTTACAAATTTGTGTATTTATAACAATACCATAAATATCATCTAAAAATAATGATTATTACCACTTAAGTTTTAAAGTGGTTGCTTGAGGTAAATAAAATACTCCAATTTTGACAATATTATATAAAACCAGAATCATCCGTAAAATCGACGGATGTGTGTTGTAACATATTAAGGTAAGTGTTTTAGAGAAAAAGTAACATTTATTTTAAAGGACCCCTCACAAAGCTTATGGGAAATAGCTTTCGGTTAATTTTTCTGAATTTTTAGTATTTTGTAGATCTTGACGTCCTGATTAAAAGTGTTAATGGCTGTAATCCAATCCTAGGACTAGTTCTTGACTTATGTCCTTTTAAAGTTGGCAACTTCGTACTTTAAGATTCTGCATTGTCTAAAGTTTTCACTTGTTTCTTGAAAACGATCACCATTTTTATTTTACTTTATTGGTGGAAAAGGAGGCCTTAAGTTTTCTATCACTTATATAAAAATAAAATGTGTACAGGATGTTGATTAATTTGTAGATGTTTAAATAACTAATAATAAACTGCTGGACAATTCAAGCGGACCGAGCTAATTGTTAGGTGAACTTTGGAGTAAAATATTTTACGAACGAATAAAGCTATCGATGTCTACAGGGTTCAAAGAGAAGTATGTTTTTTTTACCAAAGTTTCTAAGTACCGGATTTCCACAAAAATAATTTCAAACTATTTTGGATGGCATTTTCTTTATCTTCTATTTATAGAGAACAAAGTAAATTCTCAAATTTTTAATATCCCTTTTTGTTCATGAAATTTCGATTTTTTTCTCAACCCCTGTAAATTTCAGGTATTTTTGTCATTAGGCCTTACAATGTTTTGTAAGAACGGGTTTTGGTAAGTGATTTTAACTTCTTAGGACCACCTCTTTTGCAACGAGTACATTTAAATTTCTTGCGTTTCGTCGTGAGCAGTTATTCTGGCACGAAACACGATGTGTGGAAATGGAGTCATATAAAATGAAAAAAATAAAAATAAAACCGATTATGGGTACGCCACTGGTCACGACGAAACGCAAGAAATTAAAATGTACTCGTTGCAAAAGAGGTGGTCCTAAGAAGTTATAATCACTTACCAAAACCCGTTCTTACAAAAGATTGTAAGGCCTAATGACAAAAATACCTGAAATTTACAGGGGTTGAGAAAAAAATCGAAATTTCATGAACAAAGAGGGATATCAAAAATTTGAGAATTTACTTTGTTCTCTATAAATGGGAGATAAAGAAAATGCCTCCAAAATAGTTTGAAATTATTTTTGTGGAAATCCGGTACTTAGAAACTTTGGTAAACAAAACATACTTCTCTTTGAACCCTGTAGACAGTTAAAGGTTAGAAGTAAAAAAAAATCAGAAAAAATATGCATATTAAGAATTAAATTCTCTTTCAAATTTTGCAAACCGCGCATCGATAGCTTATTTATTCGTTCGTAAAATATTTTACTCCAAAGTTCACCTAACAATTAGCTCGGCCCGCTTAAATTGTGCAGCAGTTTATATTTCTTGTACCTACAATAATTATTTTTTAACATATTCTAATCTTAGATATACAGGGCCATTCAGTTATAATACACAAGTAAAACCTTTTGAAAATAGGATAATTAAAATGTATTTTCTATCAAGGACAAAATATTATTGTTATATTAAATATTTATTATTTTATTTTTTAAAATATTTTTATGGTAGAATTCTTACCTTGGCTCTTATACAAGATGTATTTAAACTATACCCTCGAGTTCTAATAAATTATTGTCATTTTTATCCGTTTTTAAAGTAAGGCTTTTGGAAAAGGAGCCAATGTGAATTTTACAGCAAACAAAAAAATATATTCATAAGATTAAAACAAAAAAATAATTTTATTAGGACTCTAAGGCAGTTGAAATGCGTCTTGTATAAGAGCTACGGTAAAATTCTACCAAAAAATTATTTATAATTTAACAATAATATTTTGTCATTTGATAAAAAAAAACTTATTCATTGTCTTATTATTAAAAATTTTCACTAAAGTAAATTATTATAACTGAATAACCCTGCAAATCTACTAATGCGTTAAAAAATAATTAATTAATTAAAGTCATACTTTTTTTTATTAATTTTCATAATTTTTAAATATTAATAATTATTTAATCCGCCTATAAATTATTCAACAATCTGTATATATTTCATTTCCATATAAGTGAAAAAAAACTCAAGACCTAAAATTCTACCAATAAAAAAGTTTATAGTTTTTAAGAAACCAGAGAATGCAGAATATCTCAAAGAATAATATTTCCCGAAAAATAATCTTTTTTCGTTGATAAATGAGATAAACTGGCGCCATACGTGCTGCTTACTGTTTTTGGTATTTATTGGTTCAATTTTTTTTAATCGAACTCTCGAATCTCGAATAAACTTATGGTCGCTATGGAAAAAATCATACATTGTTAAATATGGTTGCTATGGGAAAAACTTATACATATATCACTTTATCCCTGTAACTTATTTCAAAACCCATATGCACAGAAGTGTATTTTTACATATCGGCAGACTTACTTAGGAATATAATTTTTCCTTAACGAAATGTTTTTACTCATAATCATATATGATCCCGAGAGCTTTAGCTCGAGGGTCTTATCTTTGATTGTGAGTAAAAATTACATTGAGGGAACATTTTCTTATAAAATCGAGTTTTTATTAAAAAACAAAGGTATGAAGTAAGAAGCCACGTCTGGAGGTGTATTTTATTGGATAATTTACCGAACATGAAATAAATTCTGTTTATGCTAAAGGCAAATATACACTTAGGTATATGGAAGTAAAAATATTTACTTTACTGAATTAGCAAAAAATCATTGATTTATTTTTAAGTTTAAAAAGCGCCACTACTACAGTACGAGTAAAGCGGCCAAAACTTTTTGGATCAGGATTTTAGGTTTTAGGTATATTTACGATTTTTAAAGGGTTTATTTTTCTTTGATGTGATAAAAAGTTTACTTAAATACATGTTTCTAAAGTTTTCATTTGAATTTTGTTTTTAAATAATAAGTTATTGCCCTTATTGCATTTTGACTTAGTACGCGTTCTACGTCATCACCAAATGTTCATTGAAAAGACGCAGCAAAGTTATAGGTTACTGCACTTTAACTTAGGAGCCTTTGATGAGCCGCTACTTAAAACAGTGTAAAGTATTTTAAAATTTAATTAAATTTTTCGAGTGATATTTAACAAAATACTTATGTTTTTGTTTATAATTTACTTTTCACATCATTTGTCGTTAGATAAATACCGTTTTGTTTAAGTAAATCGTGAAGTATAATAACTCTGTTAAAATTTACTGCATTAATTTCTGGGCAAACTTGACGCATAACAAAATAATCCTAACAAAAACGAAGTAAAATTACTTACGGGTAACTTACTGCGTATTTACATAAATGGGAAGACAAAAATCACAAAGTCATGGTCTCAATCATGTAATAAAATAAACTAAGGTGATTTTATTACATGATTGAGACCATGACTTTGTGATTTTTGTCTTCCTATTTATGTTGTTACTTTGGTCTCTTTGAGAAAATGGACGATTTTTTCGAATTACTGCGTATTGCCTTAGGAACCTCTGACGTAATTTCTGTTCTTGGTTAAGTGTAAAAGCAGTAAGTCAAGTATGATACTGCGTTTTGGTTTAGCAAGCGGCTTTTACTGCATTTATGCTTAGGAAATAAATACGTTTTAGATGTTTGATGATAATAATTAAGCAGTTAAGGTTAATTTACTGCATTTTGTATTGGTAATGACCTATTACTGCGTTTTGTTTTGGTAAAAGGGTGACGTAGCCCACTTACTGCAGTTTTTTGTGTTGGCTTTTTGGAAAACTATTTTTTTTTGAAAAAAACTCATTTCACAAGTTAAGAGAGCTAAGTCCAAATATTCTAATAATGAAAAAATCTTAAAATCGACAAAAAGAGACTTACTGCGTTTTGAATTAGGACGGCAGTACACTAAAGACCTTTTTACATAATATGCAAGTTGCAAGTGCAAGTCAATGATTGTTTGGGAAAACTTGCATCAGCTGATTAATATGTCATTTTTAATCAGCTGATCTAAGCTTAAAATGTCATTTTAAATCAGCTGATCCAAGTTTTTCTATTAAAAACGATAACTTGTATCTAATATAAAAATGCCTTAACAATTAATTAACAATCCAAGACTCAATCAGACGCGTGGAACGTCAAAAATCAAATTCGTTGTGCCATAAAAACGCCAAGATCTCACGTTAAAACAAAACACACTGGGTTTAATATTGCATTTATTTGGTCATAAAATGTTTTTTAAAAATATCAAAATTAAGTCAAGTTTAGGCCCTACAATCATACTATTGTGTGTCACTTTTATTATTTAGGAGTTATAATATTTATTTACGAAACTTGATTTTTTAAAACGAAATACTGTTGGTATGACAAAAAGCTACAGGACTTCTTATCGAGGTAGTGGTATATCTTATCGGGTAAAACCACCTTTACAAAGGTGGTTGCTATAAAAATTAGCATTCTGATTGGTTCTGTTGGTTATGTGGCATAAATTATAGTTGTAATTTTTTAAAAATTGTATTCCTCTGGTGATAAATTTTATAGATGAGAGAATTATTAAGTCAAATTGCAACGCCTTTTTCTGGTGTTTTTAGATCGCTGTTAACCGCTTAAACTTTTCCCTTTTGCCACTTTGTTCGCCCTGAACTTTTTTCCAGTGCATAAACACGCCATTACCACCTTATGAAGGCATCCAAATAAATAATAACGAATATAAATAGACCAGTTACGACCTCGTAAGACAAATAAGAGATCCGAGATATTGCCCAGTGTTTTATTTTTACTACTGACTAAATCAGAATACAGCTTATAAAAACACTATATAAATTTTACAACCTTTGTCTCTTTGTAGGTTCCACAATGAAGCTCATTACAGCTACTTTAATAGCTTCGATCCTGGCGTGCGCCAGCGCTGGCGAATACTCCAACAGATTTTTGGAAATATATAACAACATAGTCGCCTCAAGTAGTGGGTACTATTCCAAGGAAGGAGTACCATATCATAGCGTCGAGACCATGATGGTGGAAAGTGTAGATCATGGCCATGAAACTGACTCTGAGGCTTTAAGGTATGGTTTAGCTGGACTATGCGCCAGTAAGCGTTGTAGTGTTGCAAAGCTTCCAAAAAACAGAGCACTCCAAAAAATAATTAAGTAATCTAACTAAAATATATTCTTTCACCAAAAAGCAAACAATATAATACTCGGCAGTCGTAAATGATAAAAAACTGCTGGGGCGCGTTTACGATCGACGTCGGACGTTAGTCGGGCAAGCCACCTGCCGTTAAAAAACGTTCTTTCTTGAACGGCAGTAGAGTTTTGGACTTGCATTGTCTTTATTTGTTTAGAATCACTACGTTTCAACTGGTAAGCATCTCCAGTCGTCTTCAGGTGAATACTGCGTTCTTTCTATTTACTTATACGGACACTAAATCTTGCTACTTTATTTTTAAACACGGCATTGTATTGCGTGTTGATGCAGTGGGTTACTGTAGCGCGATCTATATTTGAATCTATACATACCCGTAGAAAAAGTGTAGGGATGCGCAAAAACGTTTCCTATACTGATGTGTTGGCCTAACGTACTTGGTTTATTGTGGTTTTCACGTCGATGGCTATCTTTTGCATTGAGTTGATTCCTATAGATGGCGATACTAGATTTTGATCATATATTTATTCTTAAAAATATCTTGAAATTTTTTTTTCGCTGTACTGGGAATTGCTTACAGGTTTTGGCTTTCTGATGAGTCCTAACAAGGATGAAACAGCCTCTGTCATCATCCCCCAGGGAAGCCATTATCTTTGGCGCCCCTGTGTATTTTAATGCAAAAGATAGATTTACTACTTTGTCCGCCTGCCGCTAAAAAACTTTCTTTTTATATACTTTATATTGTTTTCCCTGCTCACATTAAAGAGCGCACTAACTCTTCTAAAATTTGTAATAGCAAAGAATCTAGGAGAAACGTTGAAGGAGACTAGAAAATTATTAGAAATCGTGGTAACAGTTCTTTCCGTGTCTATTAAAAAAAAGGTAATCTTCAAAATAGACATTTTAATGACTTAATTTATAAAAAAATAGTGTTTTTTACAAAAATTGCACAACACCTTAAAATTATTACCAGGAGCCACCACTGCTATTTGCTAATCTCTAAAAGTTGTTTATGCACAGTTCATACACTTTATATTTTTTAAAGGTGTTAGATTAGTAGATATCTAAAAAAAATGAAGTTTAGATATTGGAACATTTTTCATTAGGATTGGCTTGTGTAATAGATAAATGTTCTAAAATGATCCGGAAACATCAATACTCAACAATATTATATTCAGTATACCCTCTACTGATAAGAATAATGCTTTGTTATTCATTTTTTATAGAGATATTGTTATATTTTAAAGTGCAAATAATTCTAACCCTAATATTTTATGTATTAGAGGTAGAGCCCTGCACGGGCCGAAATTTTGCGACGCGGGCCAGTCCGTCAACCGAAACCGAATAGCTTATCAGGTCCGATAAGGCCGTTAGGCCTGGCAGGCCCAAACAAATTATTAGGACTTGAAAATTATTTATTTTACAACTATTTCTTTAAAAAAAGCACATAAGTAAACTAAAGCTGACTCGAAAAAACGCCTGGCCACAAAAGCCCGGCGGGTCTAGCAGGCCCGTCTGATCTCGCAAGCTTGACAGGCCCGACCGGTCCGGCAGCAAGCTCTTCAAGCCCGAAAAAAATTGTTAGGGTCCGAAATCCCAAACCTTATTAAGTGGCCCGACCCGACCCGAGCCCGAGAAATGGACTGGGCCGTGTCAAGGCAGCACCACCTAGTAAGACGGTATTGGTCAAGGCCCGAGATGAAAATCTGGCCTGTGCAGGTCTCTAATCAGACGTAAATTTACTTTTCGTTTCAACATAACAAGATTTACTTTTAAGTTTTTAATGTATTTATTATCAATATTTTATTAATATTAATTTAGTTTAGTGTTTTCGGTTACTTCTTATTTGTATTTAATATTTTCGCTGTTTACTTTTAATTTTGTACTTTCTGTTTAGCGTTAGTGTTAAACGTAAGTCAGCTTCATAACGACACTAAAAAGTATTGATATTGATAGAAACACTAATGCAAATACAGTTATTGATTATTTTTTTATTTTCAGTTATAACATATGGCTTAAAGCTATGTACGGAGCGATAGCTGGCGACTTTGAACCCTTCAATCAGGCATGGAATGTAATCGAAAATTATATGATTCCAGAAACCCAGTTTAACATGGATAAGTAAGTAAAGTCTAGCCCAAATTTAAAATGAAGTCGTCAACGACCTACTTTTTTAATGTATCCTTTAATAAATTATTGACGACTCTTTAGTAGTCATGGAAGATGAATCGATTTTGACATACGCCACGTGAATTTCTATAGCGGCAAATAGATGACGAGATATCAAAAAAAGTTGTTACAATTAAATTATAGGCTAATATACAAAGTTTCAAAAAATTATTTTTCTTTTTCCAATGTTTTAAAAAAAATCGAAGTTTTGTATATTCCTGTAGATTTTAATTCTAATAACAATTAATTCAAAAATATTTTTTAAATATATTTTCCTACGACCATCTATGAAAATGAGAAACACGCGTGTTGAAAAAAAATATTTTAACACTAGTGTTGAAATATCAAGGTACACTATTTAATTTTAACATATAGTGGCAATTTGACAGACAACCCCTATTTATTAAAAAGAACAAATTTAAGAAAGCAGTAATTGTAAAGTGTTTAACTTATTTATAATGTATTTGTCGAGTGATTCAGAATTAGAGTGTGAATATACGCCATCTAAAATTATAAAAAAATGTTAATAATGAATAGAGTGTCATCTATTAAACAACAACTGTTTATCGGCAACAATAGCGTAGAGAATAGAGCTCTAGCCTACCGATTGCAAGGTCATAAGTTCAAATACCATCAGGAGTATTTGACTTTTTTTTATAAAAAACATTAAATAGTTTATAGAATTATTTTTAATTGAAATCTTCCTTGTTGGGTGGATTTTTAAATTTACGTTTAATGCAGCTTTTCTTGATTAAATTTAAAATTTTTCATTCTGGTTAATCTAAAAGTCAATCCAGGATTAGTTCTTTCTATGATATATAAAATATGAAAAAATGAAAATTTTAAACTACAAATAAAGGAAAAGCCTATTAAAAACTATAAAACCAGATATTAAGTGGAACATAATCCTAAGTATGCTAATTTCAATACTAGTGTTGAAATATTTTTTTTTACAAGTCAACGGCTTTTTTAATAATTCTTTGTGATCGTAGGAAATATAGTCTACATTACTCGTGTGAAAGTGATTATTCTAAATTATCCGCAGTCTGCTGATGCATGCTAAATATCTTCTCGTTTGAAAATTATCACTTTCATTACCTATTACATAATAGCTACTATTTCACCTCCCCTCACCTTCCTTTTTGAAAATTCACAATTTTACAAAAATTTGCCTCTACACTAATTAGGGAATCCAAACCACGTGATTCAATATGGCGCTTGAATGGCAAAAAACATTGAGTCACACATTAAATACTACCAGCAATGTCATTTTTATGGTAACGTGTACTAATTACAAAGCAGTATTTGTCATCAGCCGCCATTTTTGACACATCGTTGGATTGCATAATTAGGTAATTCAACGATGTGTCCAAATGGCGGCTGGCTGGCAAATACTGCTTTGTAATTGGTGCACGTGACCATAAAAATAATGTTGCTGGTGGCATTTAACTGGTGACTCAATGCTTTTTACCAGCCAACCGCCATATTGAATCACGTGGTTTGGATTCCCTAATAGTTTGTGACTGTTATATGTCAAAATCGATATTTAGGTTGTTACTATGCAGAATATCTCCGGAATTTTTTTTTCACTAATATGGTAATATAATATATGCGTTTGACGGTCACTTCATTTAAAAGTTGCAGTACTAATATCTTTAAAACGAGTTAATTTCTGTACAAAAAAATTTTTGGGTGTAGTTGGTAAATAAAATATATAAAATAAATTTGAGTAAAAATTAGAGTAAAAAAAAAGTAAAATTAGATTAAAGACAGTGATTACCCGCGTCGGTCGATCGTGACGTACCTAAAAAAGTCAATCGATGGCAGGTACCTTTGAAAGTACTATACTTCAAAAGCTCTTTATATTTTAAGTGATTTTTGTTCTGTGATCCATTTTGATATCTCTACGTGTTTTTTTCTAGTTAGAAAAATATCAGAAAATAGGTAAATACAATATAAGGTACGCACAGTGATAGATATTGTAAATCATTTTTACCCTTTTGAACAACAACATTACCGATTCGGCAACCAGATGCATGCTTTTCAGGCGGCTGATTAATACCTAGCGCTCTGTACTGGATATACGGAGGTTGTCGGTTCGAATCCGGCTCGAGGAAATACTTTTTTCTGAATTTCAAATTAAGTGTTTATACACAAGAACTTTCCATCTTAAGATATAAAATATAAGGTATATTTATGTAATCTTACTAATCTTATAATTCACTTTAAAACTTTAATTATACGTTTCGTCTGTAAGACTCAGATAAATTATTGTATTCATAGGCCTCAACAGCACCTATGCTTGCATGGGATGCTGCGAATATGGCATATTGTTTTTAGGTTATTTTTTTTTAGTTACATTATGTAATTTATCTTTCTTTCTTGTGGAAATAATAAATGTATTATTATTAATTAAGTTCCTTTAAAAATAACAACTTACATTGAATACTGGTTACTAACGACAACACAGTAAAACCTAATAATAAATTATACAAATTGTTAGAACTGCCTCCCTTCGACTTTCATACAGGCGTCGAAGTCTCTTAACAATTTTCTGGTTGTCTTTAAAAGACAAAGCATACATTTAATATGTCCTCTATGCATACAACAATTTTTAAATAACCCAAAAAAAAATAATCCAGAGGGGTCAAATCCGGTGATCTTGCTGGCCACTGCTTGTTATTGTTTCATCATCCGTATCCGATGTAAATTATTATGTTTAAAATAATAATTGAATACACAATTTAACAAAATTTACCTGATGATCTCTTATAGACGAAACATCTGTTTAAATGGTTAAACGTGAACTGTGATAGAGTATTACAAATTGCCTTAATAGGGGTTTACAGGTAATTAAATAAATTGGTTCTTCGACCGATTGTATCTAAGAAACGATAGAAAATTTGAGTAAGGAATAAAACTCTCTCAGAATTTAAAAAACTTTAGAAATATAATAGTTTTAAGGTACCTGCCATCGATAAACATTTTAATGTCGCCGCGACGCCTAGGCTATCGTTAGCATAGGTTTAATTATTATTTAACTTTATAGAGATGGGCTACACCTACTAACACATTGTTTTAAAGGTATAGTAAGTATAACAAGTTTTAAGTGAAATATTCTGTATATGGATTTTTTATATTTATATTTTTTTTCATGCATGACAACTTCTTTAATACATATTTGTACTTAAATGTGATAGATACAACCCCAAATCGCCTGGAGATAGTTCGGGTATAACAGTGGGCGTGGATCCAATCTTCAATGAATTACAATCTTCTTATGGAGACAACAAACTTCGTGTCATGCACTGGTTGTTGGACGTAGATAACGTTTATGGATTTGGAAATACACAGGTATGCCGAGTTCTACTGACTCTACTATTAGATTTTTCGAAGAATAATACATAATAAGCAATACTTAACTAACCACACAACTTTGACATAAGCCTTCGGCAAAAATTATATTCCCACTCCGGTTAGTTTAATTCTTGCTTTACTATCGGATAATGTTCCGTGAAAATTCGGTATGATAATGTCCTAATAAGTTAGCTAAAATATAAATTAAAAAAAAAACACTGTTATTTTTGAAAACTACGTAGAGTCATTGGGTGTAAAAAAAAAGTGATTAGGCTTTTAAAATTTCGTCATCATCATCTTCTTACCCACCAAACATGCTATATAACAACAACATTTGGTTACCTACATTGTTTAAATGTAACTTCTGTTACATTTTTAATAGTTGGTATACCTGGTGGTGCGTCCGAACAGGACACATAGGATTTCCCATTATGATTACTGTCTAAGCCAATGAGAAGCGGAAAATGGGCTCTAAAGGTCAATAGAATGTTCATTAGACTGGGTTTTCTTGTAGTCCATCTTGACTCTTAAAAATTCTTTGAACAAGAACATATTTTCCTTTGTTATATTTTTTGCTGGTGTTTTTTACAGAAGACGTAATTATAAACAAGAATGCTATATTTGTGAGGGTTACTCTACTTTTATATTTGAAACGAATTATTTATTAGGTCTATATTGGCGACCACAGAATAAAACATACACAAATAAGGCTCTAATATAGAAGTAAGACCGGAGAAAAATTCATTTTTCTCTCTGGGAAAGTCTCCCACAGTGTTCCAAGCAGAAATTTACGCCATATTGCAATGTGCGTACGAAAACAATAGGAGGGCTTACCTCAGTGGCGAATCCAGGGGGGGGGGCTATGGAGCTTGCGCCCCCCCCCCAGAACTAAACAATATTTTTTTTAATCGCCATATATTGAAAGAACATCTTCGTTCACTCCAGTAAAATTTGGAGACGTCAGGAGTGAACACAAAATCCACTGGAGTAACAGACAGGGATTAGCCCATAGCAAAAACTTCATTGGGGATCCAGACCCAAGACTTACGAAACACCTGCTACAAATGAATAGGAACCAGCTGAGAACCATTACAGGAATTCTGACAGGACACATGGCTGTCAAGAACCATCTGCACAGAATGCAACTGTACAATGGAGACCTTGACTGCACATTATGCGGACAAGACAGAGAAACTGTACAGCACATAGTTTGCCATTGCGAGTTACTAGATTGCAAGAGAAAACAAATACTCGGGAAACCAAAACTGGAACCAGAGGACATCTTTACCCTCTCCCCAGTTGACCTACACAAACTAATGCAAGGAAGTGGGATCACGAAGTGGGTGTAACAACCAAACAGGGTGAGCACAATGGGCCAAACCTGGCCTAAGTGCATCCGACGCAGGGACAGGCCCTCGAAAAAAAATGCTCTAACATAAGTCTATTTGGTGGTAGATCGATTATTTTGAGAATATAGTTATTATTTCAACTATAAAATATATTTCTTTAACAATAGTTACGATGCACTTATTCATCGTTTATTTTTAATACAAAGATATAATATAATTTGGATACATAAAAGGTTTGGAAACACTCAAGTTAATCTGAGATAAATCATAAATTTTATAATTGAATTACATAATTAGAGAATTTCGTTTGATAACAAAAATTTGTTTTATGTCAGGAATATTAATTTATCCCCAAAATATTTTAGGGACAATGCGAATTGGGCCCAAGTGCATCAGGGCCTTCATTTGTTAACAATGGAGCAGGCAGTGTGTATCAAGGAATTACCTATCCAACATGTGATAATTTTAAATATGGTGGAACCAATGGATTCTCAGTAAGTAAATTTTAAAATTTAATTACAGGGTTGCTTGCAATTTTTATATTATAATCAGATATTGATGCCCGTTTGTGAGAGTGAAGAATATGCTTACATTTCCCCACAATAATATAGACATTATTTATATTCAGTGGCCGCACCAAGGGAGCAGAGGGGGGCACTGGCCCACTCTGAAACAAATACGCAAGATAACAGCAATTTTTGGGATTTCGTTAAACAAAAAATACATTTAATTTTATTTCAATTGTTGTCATTTGAAAGAGACAGCGTAGATTGTAAGGCACTTATATATTTTTCCTATCCCTTTTAGTTCTATGGTTCCGTTCCAAGTTTCCAATACAGCGCAGCTCCCGATGCAGATGCCAGAGCTATTTTGGGTGCCTATTGGGCAGCTCAGTGGGCATCACAACAAGGAAAATCCTCACAAATTACAGCTACCTTGTCCAAGGCGTCTAAATTGGGCGATTATCTGAGATACACATTCTTTGATAAACATTTTAAGCAGGTGAGTATGTTTAAAGGAAAATAATACAATCAAAGTTAACTTTTTCTTTTCTATAATACTACTTAAGTATCTAGATATTTTTCTTAACTATCCAGTTGTTGTATAATAAGTCTAGGTACTTCCTTTTTAATAAAATAAAAATAACTTTGCTAATCTAAATAATTATTATACAACATAGTTTTTGAGAAAAACAAAAATATAACTGATATATTTGACAAAAATAATATAACTATATTTGTTGAAAATAGGAAAAAAAAGCACGGTTATTTTGGTTAGAAAGCGCCGTATATCACACGCGTGTATATAAAAATATATCCACATGGAAAAATGTCAGTGGCGTACCACTTTTTTTCTAAAAAATATCAGAGAAAATGTTTGAAGGGACGCCACTGGTGGGACAAAAAAAATAACTTTTATAACTAAAATATGTGGTTTTATGTCCTATTAGCACATGCCAAAATTGAAAATATTATCTAAAGTACTTTCGGAGATATTACAAAAAACGCATTTAAAAAAAAATGATTCAACACCCTGTAGCAGAAAATTTAAGCCGTTTAGGACATATGTTTATATGAACTTTTCTTCATAAAATGACTTGAGGAATTACACCCTAAAATATTAGAACGTCACTAAGGAACGCCCTGTATAAAATATGAAAAAATGAAAAAGTTAAACTACAAATAAAGGAAAAGGCTATTGACAAACTATGAAACCAGATATTAAGTGGAACAAATTTCTAAATATGCTAATTTCAACACTAATGTTAAAATATCTTTTTCACAAATCAACGGTTTTTTTAATTCTTTGTGGTCGTAGGAAAAATAGTGTACATTACTTGTGGGAAAGTGATTATTCTAAAACTCGGAGAATTTCCGCACTCGGCTGACGCCTCGTGGTAAATATCTCCTTGTTTGAAAAGTATTACTTTCATCACTTGTTATGTAATATACTATAATATATATCTACAGGAGTCAATAGACAGTTTTTCTGATAAATCTATTGAAACTTTACATTTGCAGCTACTGTATTTCTACCGTCCTCGTTCAATTGCTTTATTGGTAATCATCTGCAAAATTATGTCCATGAAGAAACAATATTAAGTTAGATTTGCACGGTATGCAATAACATTTTCAGCTAAAGACTGTGGAGGTGGATAACCCTTATATGGATAGATTCATTATCTGATGGACTCTAGTTTGTGGTTCTTAGTATGTGCCTCATTCTCATTAAAGTGGGCTATTTTCCCAGTTACTGGAAAACTAGTATTATCGTGCCCTTACCTAAAAAAAACTCTGTAGAATCGATTTCCGACCTAAGATCGATTAGTATCCTTCCGGCCACGTCTTGCTTTTAAACAATTAAACGAATATGTTGGTAAAAATAGTATCTTGTCTTCCTGTCAGTCCGTTTTTAGTAAGGGTCATAGTACGGCAACTGCTCTTACTCGAGTTACTGATGATATTACCACCAACTTGGATAGCAAAAAAATCACCGCACTGGTCTTATTGGTCTTCTCGAAAGCCTTTGATACCATCAGTCATGTTTTATTTTCCAAATTGAAATATTTTGGCTTTCGGCCCAATGCCATTTCTGTTATGAAATCTTAACTTACCGAAAGGTTTCAAAAGGTCTTGTTTAACAATAATTTCTCTCCGGTAGCCCCTGTAACATCGGGATTTCCCCAGGGCACAGTTCTGGGTCCCTTGCTCTTTTCCATATATATTCTAAATAGCGGTCAGTTTTCGTATATCCAGGCGCTTGCTGACGACACGCAGCTATACATTTGTATCGTACGGAAGGATGACATCACTGCTTGTGCCTACTTAAACTCGGACTTGGAAACAATTAGATCTTTATTCCTACGTCACAACTTGATTCTTAACCCTGCTAAGTGCAGTCTCATTGTATTTGACAACAAAGGTCAATTTATTCAATCAATGATTTGGAGACCATGTTTGGCCCTGTGTGAATAATGCAACAAAACTACATAATTATATCCTCCTCCTTATGTAATTTTGTTGACGAATAGCACTGATGATGGCGAAAACCGAAAGCGCTCTGCTATAATATTAATAAAAGGAAGTATTTACACGCAATAAAAATTATCTTTTCCTCAATCCTACTCAACGTATATACAGCCATAGCTAATTTTCTACAATCTTTTAGATTGGAAACTGTATTGGTGGTTCTGTATGTCCAGCTGGAACAGGCAAGGAAAGTGCACATTATTTGATCTCATGGTACATCGGTTGGGGAGGAGCTATTAATACTCAGGGAGGATATTCCTGGAAAATGTGTAGTGGAGAAGCTCACATTGGGTACCAGAATCCCATTACTGCGTACGCTTTAATTAATGAACCAAGTTTAAGGTAAGCATAATTAGAATTCTTGCAAATTTCCCAATGCCCAGAAACTTGGTGTACTTTTCCGCACCAAAAGGTTGTACACACCTCATCAACTTTTGACACTCTACAAAGCCCAGATTCGACCATCATTAGAATATTGCTCTCATGTCTGGAGCTCTGCACCCAAGCACACCCTTCGGCTACTGGATTCCATTCAAAGGAGAGCCGTTCGTCTGATCGGCGACCCCGAGCTGACCAAGACCCTCGATAGCCTGGAGCATCGAAGACAGGTTGGTGATTTGGCTCTCTTTTACAGATATTTCCATGGCAGGTGTTCGACTGACATTGCCCACTTGATTCCACCTAGAGCAATGCAAAACAGAAATACACGGCGAACCACTGCCGCTCATCCATATGTTGTTCAGCTTAGTACTCCTCGAACTTTATTGTTCAAGAATTCTTTCATCTGGAGAACGTCATCTTTGTGGAATGATCTTCCTGAGGTCGTGTTTCCCAATGAATACAATCTTCAACGTTTCAAGACCAACGTTAATCGCTTTTTTCGTACTCGCACCGCTCCCAGAGCGCCTTAAAGGATTTTTCCTACAGTGCAGGTGTTTTATCATAAAAAAAAAATAAATAGATTCTTTAAAATTGGATCTAAATTTGGAGACGTATGGTGTGACCAAAAGTGCACATCTGAAAAGAACGAAGCAAAATTAGTTGAAAAAATATCATTTTTTTAAATTTTAACCGTCTTGCCGTTTTTAAAAATATACCAGACGTTTTATCTAAAAAAAAAACAATTTTTTCTGACGCCCAATTACAAAAAACGGTTTCGTACTTCCTAGGTAAGCCGTTTTTAAATATATCGATGTGCAAATTTATGAAAAATTATACAATGTGCCCACGAATAGATTTAACTATACTTGTAAAATTTGTTAGTTCCAGATTTTCGAAAAAAAGGAATTCTTTATTATTTCACTTACTTGTTATTCACATTAATAGTACATTACGTACCTAGGAGAAAAGCAGTGAGGTTAACTAAATTTCAATACAGTAATAAAACTTTCCACCGATGTTTGTAAACTATTTTATTTACAACCACTGCATCCACTTTTTATTTTTTTGGATAAAAATTATTAACAGCGAAATGCTATTTTGACTTTTCCATTTAAAAATTAGACATAAATTAGAATTTCAAATAACGGCAGGTGATTAAATATCGTAGGAAATAATACACATTAAGATGGCAAATATAATTTTAAGAATATGGTATCCATGTCACTAAACAATATATTATTATTTTTTGAAAACGTTGAAAATTTCATCGAAAAAAAAATGAGGAATTTGAGTTTGCTTCTGCTCTATGGGAAGCAGCAAAAATGGTAGAAGAAGATCTTCCGCCAACTAAAAGCCGCCCGAGATATGACATACCATACCCAGTTTTAAAGAATAGTGTATACATGTGAATACAGTATTCACCCGAAGACGACTGGAGATACTAACCAGTTAAAACGTTGTGATTTAAAGCAAATAAAGACAATTCAAGTCCAAAACTCATCATTCAAAAGAATTGTTATTACAGATTTTCGAGTAATAATTCGAAATTTCCGAATTAAGTTCTTAAAATCAACAAATAAATATTTTAGTAACAGCTTTTATAGAACATGACCGTACTTTGTATCCTATACTTTTTGGTCCATTTCTCCATTATATGTCCTCTTCTAAACCCCATCTGCGAACATGGTGGTTTTCACATAGATTCAGGTCTAAATCCCATTCTTTTAGTTGTTGTATCATAGTGCAATCACTACTTAGAAATACAACAGAAGACATTCGTGCTCTTGTTCGACGTGAACATGCGACGCTTCTGTTGGGGATCTGCCTCATGACGTCTCCGGCTGGCAGAGTGGAGGGTAACAATATAATATGTATTGTGACTAAATATTTATTTTATATTGCTTATTTCCTATTTAAAATCAATATTTATTTATTTAATTAAAACGTTTTATCTTTATTGCTTATTTGCCCGTTTAAGATAATATGTCAGACATTTTGACGCCCTGTATTTTAAAGTTATGTTTCACCCAGTGTAAAGTACTTTAATATTGACTAATAAAATAAATAATAGTGAATAACTAAAATTTATTGTTGGCCCTAAAAAAAATTTCTTTCCCCATTAAATTTTTTTTAATCCTAAATAATAATGTTGGATGTGGTTCTTATAATATAAAATATTATAATCACGAATTGACTTAATCGCCTTTTGATTGGTATTTTAGGCCACAAGGTGCTTCGGCCGTTCAAGACTGGCAGAACTCTCTCCAAAGACAACTCGAATTCTACCAATGGGTCCAGACGTCTCAGGGACCTCTTGGAGGCGGAGTTACCAACTCTTGGAACAATAATTACGGAGATCCACCAGCAGCTGTTAAGGTACATATCTACTTGTCGACAAATATAAGACGTTTTGAAGAAAGGAAAAACGTTGTATTTCAGTGTAATTGTTTAATAAATGACGCCAAGCGCTTTCGGCCTTATTTACTTAAGGCCATAAAAGCTTTTAAAACTCTTTTTGACTAGGTTAAGCCCTGATGATGGCCTTAAGTAAATAAGGCCGAAAGCGCTTGGCGTCATTTATTAAACAATTACACTGAAATACAACGTTTTTCCTTTCTTCAAAACACAGTGTACAACCAACTCCACACATTTACTTTCAATAAGACGTTTTACCTGTAGCGGCCACATTGTACAGCCGTAGTGGCCGTCTCACAGTAATTATTTCCATAGTGATTTTTTATATAATACTTATACCTAACTAAACCCCGGTACTTTCTCTATCATCATTCATAAATAACGATTTGTCATTTATCTAAGGCATTCCTCCTCGATATTAGAAAAGTGAGTGAGACAGAATCTATTGCGAATTCATTTGGTGACTTTTGAGTGATCTCGGTGCGAGGACCTCTTAATAATTTGAGGTTAGTTTTGAAATCGTGACAAGGCGTTGACTTCTATTAGGGAATCCAAACCACGTAACTCAATATGGCGGTTGGATGGCAAAAAGCATTGAGTCACCCGTTAAATGCCACCAGCAATATTATTTTTATGGTCACGTGTACCAATTACAAAGCAGTATTTGCCATCCAGCTTCCACTTTGACATATCGTTGGATTGCCTAATTCACGATACACATCCGCCTGTAAATATTTCAAGGTTAGTGTTATGACAAGATGTTGACATCGGTTTGTTTACTTGAACGCAGTGGCGTAGCCAGATATAAACTATAATTGGGTAACATAAAAAATCTTTGACGGCAACGCTATCAATAACGAGCCAAATAAAATAACAAATCATCCTCCCAGTAACTTCAGCAGAAAGACGTTTTTCCACTTTAAAAAGATTAAAAACATATCTGAGAAATCATTCAGGTGAAGAGCGTACAACAAGTTCAGCTTTAATAAGTATTCATAAAACAATCCACATTGATATATGAAATAATCAATATATTTTGTCAAAAAAGGCGACGAATCACGGTTTAGTTTTTGGCAAAAAAATATGTTGTGCTTTAAGTTTATGGTTAATTTTTGTTTTTTCAATAAATAAAAAATATACCTATTTTTAAAATTTTTTTGCTCAATTAGGGTTATTTTATGAAGAATTTTTTGTTTAACAAGTATATATTATCTGTTTTATATTAGTGTATTTGTATAACTCACTACAAGTTTCTTTAAATGTATGTATTTTTTATTTAACACAGATAGTAGATAATATGCTTACTGGTCGACACAATGGTAAATAGAAAAAGTCGTGGAAGCTATTTGAGTAAAACGTACGATAGAAATGTTAATTTAATATTTATATACTCATGTATTGTTATATAATATATCTAATATTGACATAGGCGTAGTTCGGGAGCCCCTAAATCTAGCACCATCAAAAAAAATCTATTGACAAGAAAAGGTTGAAATGTTAATTTTAAAAAACAGTTTAACAGACCACAATAATAAGACAGAAACTTCAGAATTTGTTAAATACCGTCGTCGTGCTCAATTTACTTCCTCGTGCGATATGGACATCATATCCACTCTTGTTGTACAAAGTACTATTATCGGTAGGTATCTAACTATAGACATTTTTATGACAAATTGTTATTTTATAGTGAAAGTACCGGGGCTAAGTAATGTCCATTATCTATTGCTTATTTTATTATTTTAATAGGCCAACACATTCCACGGTATGTGGTACGAAACTCAACCTGGATACGATGGTGCCAGTGATTGGTTTGGAATGCAATCCTGGACTGTGGACCGTTTGGCACAATATTATTATATTACTGGTAAGACCAAAATATTTACCATTTAGTGAGAAGGAAATTTTATAAAAGGGTTATTTTGAGCTGTTACGAGATTGGAATGTCATGTGTGTATTTTCATTAAATACTATTTTCGAGAAAGCTGTTACCTAATGGTCCCTCACGGTAAACGATACACGAAAATATGTCAATTTTTGGTTGATATTAAAGCCGATAATAAATTGGCTTTATTAGATTTAATTATAAATTGCTTATTTGATAATATTTTTCTCACTATAAAATAATAATAATTTATTACATATTGCTGAAAAAAGATTCATATTATATAAATCTATTTTGTCATTTCTTGCCATTCTTTCGAATTAGGCTTTTTTCCTCTTCGTTCGCTGCCAGGGCCATTCCCGAGGGGACCTACAGTTTAACGTGGGTTCCGAACCACGATCTTCAGTCAGGCGACACCCCCCAAGGGCTATCAACCCTTGGGTTATTGCCATTGCATAAATCCTTATCTGTCTGTGCAAAACTTTACTCCGATATTGAATCGAATAAAAATATTTAAATAATACCAGGTGGCTTTTAACCCTATGCCCAAATCTTAGTTGCGATATACAGTTAAATTGGTTACTTGAACAGGTGACCATAAGTATATTTTTTTAAATGTAACACCCTGTATATTATCACTGATTTGATAAGCTAGGTACTTAAATTGCCTCTTTATTTTTGTATACTATATCTATACCTAACTAGTCAAGTTTTTGACTTATTAGTCATTATGGGTTTGTTCCCACAGCAGTCACGGACAGTCCCTGCCACTCAAGATTCTGCCCAATAGACTCGGACGCGGATTTATGGTTGTTTAGATTAAAAAACTGTCGATAACATATCCGTGATTGTTTGTGAGAACCAGTGTTGCCAAAGGGCATCAAAAAATTGTACAAATCACAAACATTAGATGTACCAGATTTTGAACTTTTGTACAGCCATCAAAAATTACTTATTTTTTAACCTCGTACCAAAAGAGGCATTTTAACAGTTCCCCGAACTATATGATTCGGATTTGCGCCATAATTTGTCAAAGATTTCCAAGTTACAGTTCTGTCACATACCGCAGTGATCTGCTAAATTTTTGAGATTTGCCTTCAATATATAGATGGCGATAGGGGGATGAAATATTAAAAACTTTACTGCAAAACTGCCTTTCTGTGAGTTTTAGCTATTAAATGATAGGGGGCGGCACAAGGATGAAAATGTACTAGAAAATGGTGTAAATGTACTTTTGTACAGATGCGTTCGAAATGTACCAGATTCGTACAATTGTACCAGCTCTGGCAACGCTGGTGAGAACAGACCTTATTTGTAAAATTTTCTCGACAAATTAATTTCTTTACAGGTTTTATTTAGTATGCCATGACAAACTCTTTTTTTAAACTTTCAGTTTTAGTGTTATTAACATTAGGACGATTAGAAGAAGAATACTAGATACCCTCAAACCTTTAGGACATCGTTAATTTAAATACGTTAATCCTAATATATCAATAACATTAAACGAATATGCTTGCCAAAGTTTTAAATATCTATATCTTAGGCTATCAGTAAGATGTTGCATGGAGCGACATCTGTGTCATTGTTAGATATAGAGCATACCAGCACCTCTACCAAACTTATAGATATAAACAAATTGTTAATCAGTACTGATGCGCCATGATATGGCGAAACGCGTCTGGGGATGGATCTGACGCAATGAGGGGAAAATATTTATTTGTATTGTATTAGTTTTCGGAACTTAAAACTAATACCTACGGGTCAGCGCTGCCTAGCGGTACTCGTAATTGTAACGAATGTCTTTACAGGTAATTTCCTCTTAACAATTTGTTATTTTTCTATAATTTTGTCAGAGGTGCTGGTACGCTCAAGGGTGTCTAACGACGACACAGATGTCGCTTCGTGCAACATCTGTGTCTAACGACGACACAGATGTCGCTCCGTGCAACATCTTACTGGTGTGTCCCACCAAATGCTTAAGCAGTTTTGAGTATTCCTTTCTTTCGTCGGATCCTAGCTCTACTATGAGCCATGATATGAAGAAACGCGCCTGGGGATGGATTTGGCGCAATGAGGGAAATATCCTTATTTGTTTTATAAAGGTTACGTTACAAATAATAATAATCAGATGTGTACAGAAACACCAATGACAATACACATACAGGAACCGACTTTTAATGCTTTATGATCTGTAGGAGACGCCACTGCTAAATCAGTTTTGGATAAATGGATCACTTGGATCCTTACTCAGATAACTGTCAATGGAAACTCATACAGTGTCCCTATTACCCTAAAATGGTCTGGAAATACCCCATCTGATGCATATGCCAGTGTAGCTGGATCAGGACAAATGGTGAGTGACGTTTTTGAAAGCTTGTTATAATTGGAATTTTGTATATTATGTTTGTTTATTTGTCGTAGATCCTATATTTATATGTCGTAGAAATTATAAGGTGCTAAAAGGTTTGTCTTTTTAGATCGGAATTGCAAGTTCCATTGCCCGTACCCTCGCCTATTATGCTGCCAAATCTGGGCATGCTCAGTCCAAACAAGTCGCCAAACAATTACTGGACGCGATGTGGAATGGCAACAGAGACTCAATTGGAGTGTCTGTTACCAGCACTGTGTACTCCTTGTCAGGATTTAACACAAAGGTAAATTTGTGCTTTATAATTTAAATTAAATATTATTCTGAATATACAAGAAGGCTTATGAGTTTGTGAGCCAGTAGACAAGTGTAATAATGTAGGGTTTAGTAATTCGAAATCATAGGAACTGAGCTGTTTGCGAGAAAACCGATATTTGTCAAAACATGTCCTTTTTCTTCTCTCTTAGTTTAATGTAAAGAACCCTACCCAATTAATTATATTAAGATATTTGTGGTTTAGACAATCTTTTATTCCTATACTATTGAATTATTAACAACTACGAGCATGGACTACTTCTTGAACATATACTTACTTAATTGCTGTTTTGTAAACAAACATTTTCTTAAATACATATTTTATTAAGATGTATTATAGCAAGCATACACAAAATGTAAAATTAACTTGGTTAAAGGACCTCTATCGAAGGTTCATTGAGTCACTAATAAATAACTTGTTAATAATAATAATAATAATAATAATAATAATAATATAACTTGTGCAAGTCACAAGAGACCTCTATGAGAAAATACTTCCAAGAATCGAATGGGGAAATTCTTAAAAAAGTGGTTGCAGCAGACCCTGGATATACAGCCCTCAACTTAAAGCGAAACGGACTACCTAACATCATCCGCGCGCCGCCAAGTCAACAGCTTGTAACTTGGCAAGAGAAAGCTCTACACGGCAAATACCCTACTGCACTCCAAAATCCACTCATAGATAGAGAAATGTCACTGAATTGGTTAGAGAAAAGGCAGCTATACGCTGAAACAGAAGGATTTATAATTTCTATGCAAGATCGTGTTATTCGAACTAGAAACAACGAAAAGGTGATCTTGAAAATAAATGTGGAAGATGTGTGCAGAAAATGCAATTGCCCCGAAGAAACGATAGAACATATTACGGCGGGTTGTGGTGCTATGGCCCCCCATGTTTACCTTGGGAGACATAATCAGGTGGCAAAGATCATCCACAAGGAACTGGCCCATAAACTAGAGCTAAGGAAAAACCTCCCACCATACTACCAATACTCACCCAAGCCAGTCCTTGAATCTCTTGAATATCTCTTATACTGGGACAGACCAATAATAACGGATAGAACAGTAGATCACAACCGTCCGGATATTCTTCTGATCGAAAAAACCACCAAAAAAGCTTTCATAATCGATATAGGTTGCCCACTAACACACAACCTCTCTAAAACCGAATCGGAGAAGAAGACCAAGTACTCGAATTTGGCTATAGAGATACAAAATATATGGAAGCTAGATAAAATTGACATAATTCCGATCATAATATCGGTGGAGGAAGCTATGACGAAAAATTTCAAGCCCAACTTGGAAAAACTGGGCCTCTCAGGTTATTTATACCAACTAATTCAAAAAAATAATAATAATACTAATAATAATCATAAAAAATAGTAATAGGTATCAGTTTGAACAAATAATTCATTCATCCCAATTCCTTTTATACGCACAGAAAGAAAACTGTCGTATACCTATCAAATATAAATACCTACTGATTCAACGGTACACTTATCATATATTTAAACTATTATTGTATGTTAAAACAACAATATAAAACTTCCAAAAAATTATAGGTTTATATTCCTGTCGACGGATGGACTGGAACATACCCTAACGGCGACAAAATTAATTCTTCTGCGACCTTCTTGGATATCCGTTCCTGGTACAGAAATGACGCCAACTGGAGCCAATTGCAGGCTTATTTGAACGGCGGCTCTCCACCCAAGATCAACTACCACAGATTCTGGGAACAGGCCGATATGGCTTTAGCTCTAGGAGCGTATGGAATGCTTTTCAACGAATGATTACTCTAGATAAAATTGTATTTTTGACAATAAAGTTTTTTGTATCGAAAATTGTTTTTAATTTTAAAATGATATAGTACTTACTTTTAGCAGTAAATACTTCAGAAAATCTAATTTTGATCTGATTTTGTGGTCTATTGTTTTCTATTTCGACTTCCGAAGGAAAATACATACAGGGTGTCCCACCGGGAACCGAATCGATCTATATATAGAAAACTATACATAGGAAAATTTTGAAAATGCTGATGCTGATGGGGGCGACCGGGCTAAAATATTTTCATAATGGTGGCACTTCCGGTTATACCGGAAATAAGTGTCAACTTGCTTATTTTAAATGGGACACCCTATATATTATTACATTTTTGCATTCTACGCAAGATTCTAGGCAGATTTTGTATACCATGTCCTATACCTATGTCTAAACGTTTTTGACCTATTTGAATTTTTATGTCAAAAATAACGTTTGCCTTAGGATAATTATTAATTTTTTCTATAAAGAAGCCTTATTTATTTAATTTAAGTGGGATTCCTTGTTATAAAGGACCTGCATTAATAGATTTTTAATAATATTTTGATAACTATTAATACAGGGTGTTTAAAAAATAAGATTAAAATTGAAATTGAAAAAACTGCAAAAAGTCTAGATTTTCAAATGGAAACACCCACATTTTATAATTATTTCTTATTTAACATTAAAAATAAGGGTAAGTTTGTCTGTTTGAAGGTTGGAGACAATGATGTTTCTTGAATGATAGAATAGTTTTGGACTTGCATTGTCGTTAATTTGTTTTACATCACAACGTTTCAACTGGTAAGTATCTCCAGCGTCTTCAGGTGAATACTAAATAAGTAAAGTAACTACAGCTCTATTTATACTAGCTTTTATTATTTATATAGCTAGCTAGTATAAATAGAGCTGTAGTTACTTTACTTATTTAGTATTCACCTAAAGACGACTGGAGATACTTACCAGTTGAAACGTTGTGATGTAAAACAAATTAAAGACAATGCAAGTCCAAAACTATTCTATCATTCAAGGGTAAGTTTGTGTAAGGTTGCATCTCCCAAAAACCTTTCACAAACTTACCCTTATTTTTAATGCTAAATAAGAAATAATTAAAAAATTTGGGTGTTTCCATTTGAAAATCTAGACTTTTTGCAGTTTTTTCAATTTCATTTTTAATCTTATTTCTTAAACACCCTGTATTAATAGTTATCAAAATATTAGGTACAGGACATGGTATACAAAATCTGCCTAGAATCCTAGAATCTTGCATAGAATGCAAAAATGTACTACTATATAGGGTGTTTTATTTAAAATAAGCAAGTTGACACTTACTTCCGGTATAACCGGAAGTGCCACCATTATGAAAATATTTTAGCCCGGTCGCCCCTCTCAGCATCAGCATACTGTCAAATTTTCAATATGTTCCTATGTATAGTTTTCTATATATAGATCGATTGGGTTCCCGGTGGGGCACCCTGTATATTGGACCACATCTAAATTTATATGGGACATCCCATGTTCCCTGTTTGGACGCACACCCCGGTATAGTAAATGAAAATGGAGTTTTCTATAATTTGTCTTTTCTCTGATGAAAAAGCATAATATGGCGAACCAGAAAGGAATTTTCCCTTTGCCCCAGAATTTATATTTGAGCCAAACAACTTTCTTTATTTGTACATCTAATACAGGTTTAATTATCGAAGACTTGAACCCTCCACCGAGTAGTTTTTTTTAGATGAACCCAAAAAAAGGTACACCTAATTTCAAAATTCTGGTTGCTATTTAATATCTTACTAGCTTACTGCCACCTGTGATTATTCCAAGGTACCTCAGTTTTGACTAGTTCAAATTTGACATTTATTATGTGTAAAAGAAATAAATTTTATTTCAGTTAATAGTTCTGAGACTAAACTATATATGAAGACGCATTGCAGTATTGTTGGATTTTGTATAATATATATTGCGTTAGGTAAGTAATACAGATCTATAGTATTTTCACGATGAAAACGTCAAAAAGTTGTTTTTCAGAATTTTGCTTGTGGTTAAAAATAAAATTGGTAACAATAATTCAACTGTTTATGTGGTTTGGTAGTTGGGTACCTCTATTTTCCAGTATTGAGAAAAACCCAAAATACAATAATATTTTTCAATTTTAAAATACCTAAATCTGAAATCATGTTTTCAGTCAATTATTACAAGATACAAAGATAAGCTTAGCAAGAATAATTTTTTCTTAATCACTGCGTAACTACAATATTTGTTTGTCTACAATTTTTTTAAAAACTAAAATTATCTATCTTCCAATTTCACAAAGGACTACATACAAACCATTTTAATAATAACTCTTTTTGGCTATTTGGGCCCCAAAATAGCTCGCCCTTCCTCTCTTGTGCTAGGTTTCCGGGGGAGTATATACTTTGCGCTGCTGTCTTAACCCATACAGGGTGGGCCGCTCTCAACGCAGAATTCCATAGCATCTATACCACTCAGCTCAACTTTTTAATATTTTTCAAAGACAGAGTTATAAGGAAGCACGAGATGTACAAAAAAGTTCTGTAAGAATACCCTTTCACCTCTCTAATAAGTTAGAAGACAACTAAGATACGGTAGGTGTCCCAATAAAAGTGATAATTTTAATTTTCATCCTGTATCTCAACAACAAAGACGGCTATGAAAATGAAAATTTTGTTAACGGCATGTTCAGTTTCACAAAAAAGTAATACAGTGTTGCGAGAACAGCAGCCCTCTATCTTTAAATATAAGAGAAATACCCTACAAAAGTGCCCAAAAATGGACACCCTGTACAATGTACATGTTACAATGATAACTTCCGTGTCTATGATGTCTTTAATAATAGCTCGTGCGTTGTCAAAATGTACCTAATACTAATACTACCACCTTCGATCACTGTATTGTTAGTTTTATAAATCTAGATTTTGCTAATATTTATGTTAACTGTTAAATAATTTGTTTTTATTTTACCTAATTAAATTCTGTTTTCTACCTGTTTTGTAACTGAGAAACTGTGTATAGAATTATATAAATAAATGGCGCCCAGGGGCGGTTCTAGACCCAAAATATTGGGGGGGGGCACCACATTGGCGTAGCCAGAAAATATGCTCGGGGGGGGGGGGGCTAAGTAGGACATTTTTTTTTCTGAAGAGAGGGATAGTCGGGACTATATGTATTCCATGGTGTTGTACCTAGCGAAGAAGGAGGAAAAGCGCCGCAGGCGAAAAATTTTCAGGGCCACGCCCAAAATTCGTTTAAAATTCACCTATCAAATTTCAAAAATTAAATTATTACCTCTCCCCCTTTGCATGGTTGGATTAAATTTTAATGTGTTTTTTTGATATTCCTAGCTGGCTCTTTATATAAAAAAAAACATTTTTTATAATTGTGAAAAATATGAATATTGGTGTAAATCCAATATTTTAACATAAGACGTATGTATGACTCTAACCAGCGTTTTCCGGGCTCGGTTTTTCATGATTAAAAAAAAAAAAGTAAATATCGCTCACCACGCCAAAATTGATGATTTTTTCAGAAATCATGTATTTTAGAGACGTATGTATGACTCTAACCAGCGTTTTCCAGGCTCGGTTTTTCATGATTAAAAAAAAAAAAGTAAATATCGCTCACCACGCCAAAATTGATGATTTTTTCAGAAATCATGTATTTTAGGAGCGTAGATCTAAAAGCAGTTTTTGGTGCAAATTCTTAGATTTGGAAATACTCCTTCTTAAGTGCCGTATATTTATATTCCTAATAAAGCATTCTCATTTCATCCCGCACTATTTTTTTTATTATAAATTATCACACTTCGTCCCTAAAAAATGTTTCAATTGAAATGTTTACCTTAATTTTTCTCTTATGAAATAAATACCCTATTGTTTTTGTTGTAAAAATATTTTATTGCATTGGGTTATATTTTGGTTGATACAAAATTGCTCTAAAAAAGGGAAAACGGAACAGACAAGTATATACTAAAAAAATTCTATAAAATATTATTCTTTTTACTCGTTTTCCTTTAAAATTGCATCAAAAATCAATAACTAAAATGATATGCGTGTGAAACCTTAATCTCTATATAAAACGGGACTTTTAGAAGGAAAAGTTTAAAAGCTAAACGTTTCCTACAAGACCTCTGTAATCTAAGCCAATAAGAATACATTATTTAAAAATTTAAATTAAGAGTCCATGCGTGAGATTAAAAAATCAGCCTGGCAGACCTCCCCCCTCCCCCCTTTATACACGCCACTGGGCGCAGCCACAGTTTTTGGTAGCCTTCGCAAGCAAATAACGCCACAGCCCAAAATTTTTTAGGATCATGCTCAAATTGTATCAAATTATGTAAATAATAAAGCACCCGGAATTTTTTCTATCATTGGCATGAATAGTTTTTTTTTAGAAATCTTGGGGGGTCCTGGGCCCCCCCAGGCCCCCCCGTAGAACCGCTCCTGATGGCGCCACTGACTGTATGTACCTATGTTTTTCAGGTACCGCATCAGCGGACGTGTCGAAATGCTATTTTTGCGGAAACAGAAGGAATAAATCCGAATCATATATTAACTGCAATAGTGGGGGCCTCATATCGGCTTCGTGTGATAATCCTCCAATAATGGACTGGGGAGGAATAAGGCTCACACATCCTTCTAATTCGTCCAGAACAGTTTCTCCGCTACTGTCACTGGTGGAACTGGAACAGATGGACTCGTCTTGGAAGTGTTATACGGTTGAGGGCGGTTTAAATTCAAATGGTCGTAAGTTATTTATTATGATCATGTCTGCGATACACAAACAACGGTATACCGATTAGCAAGCCGAAATTTGAACACTGCTGCGCATTACGTCACACACGAGCGGTTGTTCTAATCTCACATTGCCGGACCATTATAAAAAGCGCACCGGTTAATCGACCATGTCATCACAAAGTGCGAGAATGAATTTATGCTAGTGGATTGTGGTCTTACCAATCCAAAACTATTGAATCATGTATAGATACAATGACGTAACTAGAGCTTATTTGGGGAGGAGGGGCTTGGAATTAAAAGTAAAGGAAAGTTGGAAACATCTATCTTACTTCTTATACTTTTTGTTTAATTTAGAGCCTATGCATTTTGGCAGATAAGGCCATCATCGGGGCAGACTGTAAGAAGACAATAACAACAAAAAAATCATATATAAAATTTAAATATTAAATCTTACAGACAAAACAAGGTAAAACACATAAAGACAAAGTAGATTGCACCTTGGGCAATCACATACATTTAATTGCCACATTAGGTTAATGATCATTTAAACTTATTACAATCAAAAAAACTTAATAAACAATTAAAATTGCAACATCATGTCGACCGTTGGATGCATGTACATATATCAGAATCATTTAAACTTTATTTTATTTAGATAAAATCAATAGCGTTATTGTATCAAACATCGAAGCTGAAAAGAAAGAACAATAATGAATGAAAGTCAGTCCCGAGAATAAAATTGAAAAGAGAAAAGTAGTGATTATTAAGATGTTTTACGTCAAAAACGTCGAGACCTATTATTGCACATGTGCCAGAGAGGTGAAGTCATCTGTTATATTAATAATTATTTATTTCTGTAAGTGACGTCATCATCTATTTAAATTATGGTTTAATTCTTTTCCATGTTCACGTTTCCACTAAGATTCGAACCATCGACCTTTGGATTGCAATACTGACACCGTATCCACGGAGCCACAGCTGCTTCACATTAAATTCGGTTTTTATCTTCTTTAATTAATTAATAATTTTTTTTATAGAAAAAAAAGTTTGCTGCCAGTGTAATGGGCAGGAATTTTTAAATAAATAAAAACCTTTTTAAATTTATTAATTACTTTTAAATCACTTAAAAATTATTTGGCAGGATGTTATTTTTATTAACTTTAATTACTATTCTCGTTTCAACTCTTTTAAAAACACTTTATCGTATCATTGAAGATTAAGTCATTTTTATATGATATTTTTATTATAATTATTAACATCATAAACGTACTAAAACCTACATAACATCTTAGTTACTCATAATACATTAGTTACCATAATTTAATACGTTAGTTACGAAAGCATAATACGTTAGATACCAAATAATATTAGACCTATTTTTCATGAACATGTAAAACAATATTTTGACAGATTTCAAATTTGATGGATACACCTTTGTCTTTAACGTCCACGATCTTAGGTATGCCCTCTGAAGACTGATTAATGACCGAGCAAGCACTCCTTTCGATTTCGTGCGGTTCCCCAGTGCTTAATCCACTGCCGGAAACATCGCCGATTTAAATTTTGCGAGCAATGGAAACTTTCTTGGTCACACTTTCTTCTAAATACCCTCTAGCAATCTTCGCCGATTCCCATCCACCAAGTTCTTGTAGGTCTAATATATGTATCTCCTCCAGCATTAACAAGAAAATTTGCCGAAGATCTTCTAACGCAGTGATCAGTATACAAATTAGGATTTTTAAGTGAGAGATACTTAGCTATTTTTTGAGGTATTTTAGAGAAGAAGTGAATGCCGCAGGGCTGTACTGTACATTTTCCTTTTCTATTTATGATACAAACAATGTTTGGTGAGTGACATGGTCTGGCCTTAACATTGCGTACTTTTTAAATAAAAGCCCTCATTCCTATGCAGATCACGAGCCCCCGATCAAGGTAGCGGACGGATAAGGCAGAGATTGGAGGGTGCTAAGAATCCCTGGGTAAGATTAGGCTACCAAGGAAGACTAAAACTGCATATTGCGATATATAAGACGAGAACCCTTTCATCAGACGAGAAAGTGCTAGAACTGGAAGAGGAACTTAAACAAATACACTGGGATGTAATCGGTATAAGCGAAACCCAAAAAAGGTGATAACAACAAATCCTATTGAAGTCAGAAAATATATATTACCACAAGTGTGAAGAAAACAGCTCTGTAGGAGGAATTGGGCTTTTGATAAATAGGCGACATGTACAAATTATACTCGAGATCAACAGCGTGAGCTCCAGAGTTTGCTATGTAATATTGAAATTAAATGAACGATACAATATTAAGATTATCCAATCCTATGCACCCACATCCCAAAGTTCGGACAAAGATATTGAAGACTTCTATGAGGACCTTACTCAGGCAATCTCAAGTCTTCCAACGTACTTTACTATGTTGGTCGGAGAATGTAATGCCAAATTTGGTAAGAAACAAAATGAAACGGAAACACCACTGGGATATCATTCAATTGGGGAAAGGAATGAACGAGGAAATCCCCTGCTACAGTTTTGGCTCCACCATCAACTGGACGTCATAAACACATTCTTTAAAAAGGCGGACCATCGAAAGTGGACATGGACTAGTCCAAATGGAATGACTAAAAACGAGATCGATTTTATTATTACAGACAAAAAACGCATAGTCACGGATGTAATGGTACTAAATAGCTTGTCAGTAGGGAGTGACCACAGAATTGTAAGAGCAATGGTGGCATTAAACTTAAGAGTCGAACGCAGAAAACTTATAAATAAAAATAACAACAGGAAATGGAGCAATGTGGATGACGCTGAGGAAAAAACAATAGATAAAAATCTGAAAAACACTGATTTTATGAACATCGAAGATCTAAACAGAAATATTGTGGAAGCAATCGGCTTAGTCCAAAGTACTGCTCAAAGCCTTCAGAAAAAGAAAAAAAATTACTTTAATTGCTAAACAATTGATGAAACAGAGAAGGAAATTACTGGGGAAATATCCACAAGACAAGGACAGTATAAAACAATTAAATAAGGATATACCGAGAGCTCGGGGGGCTGATACTAGACAGTTCAATAATTAATGGGTCACTAAGGTAATAGAAGAAAATAAAAGGTACTACGAAATAAGCTAAATACAGGAATGACCGAAATAACCAAATTAGAAAATGAGAGAGGACCAGTAACAAGCAACAGAAAAGATATATTAAAGATTGTTGAAGACTTATATACAAATCTTTATAGTAACAATGACCAAAGAGAAACACCGGAAAATATACCCCATATATTCAGGGATCAGAATAAACGCCACCGATAAGCGAAGAAGAGGTCTCAAGGTCACTCTCACAAATGAAAAACAAGAAATAACCCGGCGAGCATGGTGTTGTCGCAGAGGCTGTAAAACTAGGAGGAAGAAGGTTACTCAAAATAATAACCAATCTCTTTAACAAGTGTCTAGACGAAGCAAAAACCCCAGAGATGTGAAACAATGTCATTATCATCATTATGCATAAGGGCACACAAACCCAATTTATGACAAATCTGGTCCCTAGCTGTAACCTTAAAATAGAAGAAAAAGAAATGCAACATGTAACATCGTATAGATATCTAGGACATGAAATTCGAATCCGAAGAGATAACCAAACCTGTGAGCTTACCCGAAAAATAGGACTAACATGGGCTGCCTTCGGTTGTTTGAAACATCTATTCGAATCAGACATTCCAGTGTGTCTCAAGCGTAAAGTTTTCGACCAGTGCATCCTCCTAGTACTGACATACGGCTCAGAAACATTAACACTGACACAAAAAACGATCAACAAAATAAGAATTACTCAACGAGCCATGGAAAGAGCTATGTTGGGGGTGACATTACGAGACCGAATCCACAACGAAGAGATCCGTAGGAGAACGAAAGTTGTGGATGCTGTTAAGAGAATAACACGCCTAAAGTGGAACTGGACAGGCCACGTTGCAAGAATGACAGATGATACCGAGTACGTATTTTGGGACAACGGCAATGAAATCGTAAATAGTAGTCGAAGCCTATTGGATATAATGTCATCTACATCGGTCGGTCATAATGCCCTTGAAAATGAAATAATTTCCATTATTGAGGAATTACAAGAGGCAAAAATACTTTAATAAAAACAGTAAGGTTAAGTAGTTTTTAACAGTTTCATTATGACTATACACAAATTTGAATGTCATATTTCGCATAAATATGCACATAACACTGGTTATTATTATTAGAGGACGGTACCACTGTACTTATCTTTAATATAAATAAATATAAAAACACTACCTTAAGTAACCGTTACAGCTTGCAAGGTGTTTAATAAGATTAGATTTGTTATAAATTATACTAAAGTTGTGGATACCCTTGACGGAGAAAACTTAACAAACTTAGACACTATCCTAGTAGCACGGTCACAGGACTCTGCAAAAACAGGGAATGAAATAATAGCATTAATTGTAAAACCACTTATTTCTACCAAGGAATATCCATACAATCAAACAAGTTGCTGCCAATGAGTTACATAAACTAGCACGTCAAAATTTTGCGCGAAGAAAAGTTTGAATAATAGGTCTAAATGACCTTAATCAAATCGATTTGATATGCAAAGTTTAATTAAGGATATATAACGCATTTTCCAAATATGTCTTGGGTATGCCATTAAAACAGAAAACCACAAGGAAGTTGCGGCTGCTATGGAAAAGATACTTAAGGATAAAAGGGCAGTTTCCAAAAACTTACAATCAGATAGGTAATAACAATATGTATTACATTAATTTACCTAATTTAATTGGTTTAATTTTTTTGGGAAACAAAAAATTAATGGAAAAATACAAAATTAATAACTGTATTATTATAGTCGGAAACAATATTGTTTAATATATCAAGCCATTTGTATGTGCCCTGTAAACTAAACTACTTCCACATTGGCGTTTTTAGCGTTCTTTCAGTTATACTGGCTCAAATATTAGAATAGAATAGTATTCTAATATCTAAGCCAGTATAACTGAAAGAACGCTAAAAACGCCAATGTGAAAGTAGTTTAGTTTACAGGGCACATACAAATGGCTTGATATATTAAACAATATTGTTTTCGACTATAATAATACACGTCATTCTATTATTGTTGCATCTGCTAAAGTTAGCAAAAAAAACGAACAAGAAGTTTTGAATAGAGCATACAGTCAGTTAAAGGCGGTTGATTAAACCGGTACGGTACATTTGAGAGTAAACAGTACTTATATAATACATTCACTTACTTAAAATACGTCCTCAGAACGTATTTGCTGGGTTCCCGCCATGATACATGATACTGTTCTTGATTTTACTTCGTTTTCATGGGGTATTCAGTTCGATCTGAATCCACTTTCCACATCGAAAACTCTAACAGAAACGGGGTTTAGTTCGATTTAAATCTCAAGGTCGATTCGGATATTATGGGATCGTATCGGGATCTAAACATCATAAAAATGCAACAGAATCGAACTTGGAATGAAACTGTCAGACATATTACCGCAACGTAACCTAACGTATGACCTGAATTTATGTAAATGATAACTTAGCATGAAATATGTCAAGTTAGAAATATTAATAAAACAGCACATTTCTTTTATAAAATTAATTTAAATTGATTGTAAACATAATTAAACAAAGAAATTCATTTTGAAATAAAAGTAATCTTGAATGGCAGTAGAGTTTTGGACTTGCATTGCCTTTATTTGTTTAGAATCACTACGTTTCAACTGGTAAGCATCTCCAGTCATCTTTAGGTGAAATGTAGTGATTCTAAACAAATAAAGACAATGCAAGTCCAAAACTCTACTGCCGTTCAAGAAACGTCATTGCCTCCAACCTTTAAACAGACAAAAGTCATCTTGTCTCGCCAATTATCCGTGAAAACGTAAAATTATCTGCCTACATTTATTTGAATTATTTTTTAGATAATGTATCTAATCCACGGTCTATTGTGGTAAAAGGCTGCGCAAAAAGCTGCGGAGATCTAAAAATAAAATTACTTCACATTTTTGACTTCAGACTGGAAAAATGTCACCTGTGCGATGAGGACCATTGCAATTCATCAGACCGAATCAATCCGATTGGATGGATCACCTTGTTGTGGATCGCTCTGATATATTTTTATTTTAAGTGTTGATGATATGAAGTTCCAGTGTTAATGCGGACACATTTATGTTAAATACAATGCAGGGTGGCACACACTCTTAACGTAGATTCACTAATGCACAGCATCCAGACTACTGAACATTAAAAAAAACATATTATATTATAGGGAGGCATTAGCTTGCTAAACATTGCAACAACTTTTGGTAATATTTTCTGAACAAAACTTTTAGTACATTTGGAGCTAAGTATTGCCGCACTACTCATACTACTCATTTAATAATAACTACGCAACAATACGTATTGTAACTAGCCATACATTTGAAAGAAATATTATCTTATAAATCGGAAGTTATAATTTTTAGATAGAGAGAAGCTTGGGAGGTGAAAATCATTTATATCTAAGATGAATCGTTCCAATATTCCAGCTTGAAAATGCCATATTTTAAACGATAATATTTCAAGAATAATTGAATTTAGAAAAAGGTATAATCTCGTGGGGAGTTGGAAAATAATATAAAATATAGGGTGTTCTATTTAAAAAAGTCTGTTTGATATATACAGGGTCATTCATTAAGGGTGACCATCGGCCATATCTCGGAAACTAATCAAAATAGAAACGTAGGGGAAAAATCCGTAAATAAAATGGCTTTGAGAAAATTCTGGAAAAAACTTAAAACTTCCGCATTTCGCCACAAGGTGGCACAATTGAAAATGAAAAATTAAAATTATAAATTTCCCCAAAAATTTCCACTTTGAGTAGCATCATTAAAACGCTTAGACATTTCTGCATCATTTTGGTCTAATGCTCATTGGCGTATTAATCTTGATAAGAGTAGGGGAAGCTATTGAAAGTGTAATCATTTAAAGATCTGTAACTTCTAAACGACTTAACCGATTTGAGAGAACTTAAGCTTGTTTGAAAGAAAAAAGTAAGTACTTTAAATGGTCGTATCCATTGGTACACGAAGGTTCGTAATAAAATTGCTAGAGAGCGCAAATTGTAATAATACCAGTTTTTTTTAAATTTTATCCCGAAAATAAAATCATACCGTGTAGCTATGACATTATAATCGAAAAAAAATGTGATGGCCGTAGTTCAATATCTTTCTCGTTTCAAAGTTACTGCTAAAAGAATAATTTTAAACACTTATTGAAGAAGTGATTGTTTTCATAGTTATCTCATCAAGCATTCCACGACAAAAAAATATTTTTAACCTTTGTGATTTTGTAGGTTTGTCACTCATTAATCCAATAGCTCAAAAACTACTTATTAACAATATAATCATCGAATACATTTAATTTAGATATAATCCTAATATGGGGTTTTAAAATAAAAATCTAGATAGCTGTGAAAGCAAATTGGCACGTCTTCGTGGAAATAAATACATTTAAATAGTTGTCAACTGATTTAATTTTGATTTTGTTTCACGGCTATCTAGATTTATTTTTAAAAATACCATATACAAAATATGCCTAAATTATAAATATTCTTTTCCTACGACCACCTATAAAAATGAGAAAAAAAGCACGGTTAACTTGGCTCGAAAGCGCCGAATATCACACGCGTGTTGAAAGAAAATATTTCATCTCTAGAGTGGAAATACAAGGCACACTATTTAATTTAAACATATGGTGCCAATTTGACAGACCACACCTATTTATTAAAAAGAATAAATTTTAGAAAGCAGTTTATCGTCTAACTTCTTTATAATGTATTTGTCGAGTGATTTCAAATTAGAGTGTGAAAATACGCAATCTGAAATTATAAAAAAGTTAAGAATATACTGGAAAATCTATTACCAGTCAAAACAAGCCCCGCTGAAGAAAATGTCATATATTAAACAAGAAATGTTTATGTGTAGCCATAGCCTAGAGACTAGAGCTATGGCCTACAGATCGAAAGGTCACAGGTTCAAATCCCATTAGGAGTATTTGACTTTTTTTTATGAAAACATTAAATAATTTATAGAATTAGGTAGGTATTTTGAATTGAAATCATCCTTGTTGGGTGGATTTTTTAAATTTATGTTTAATGCATCTTTCCTTGATTAAGTTTTAAAAATTCATCCAACAAAGAAGATTTTAATTCAAAATACCTAATTCTATAAATTATTTAATGTTTTTATAAAAAAAAGTCAAATTCTCCTGATGGGATTTGAACCTGTGACCTTTCGATCTGTAGACCATAGCTCTAGTCTCCACGCTATGGCTACCAATAAACATTTTTTGGTTTAATATAATATATGACATTTTCTTCAGCGCGGCTTGTTTTGAATGGTAATAGATTTTTCAGTATATTATTAATAGTTTTTATAATTTCAGAAGGCGTATTTTCACACTCTAATTCGAAATCACTCGACAAATACATGATAAATAAGTTAAACACTAAACTGCTTTCTAGAATTTGTTCTTTTTAATAAATAGGGGTGGTCTATCAAATTGGCATCATATATGTTTAAATTAAATAGTGTGCCTTGTATTTCCACTCTAGAGTTGAAATATTTTTTTTCAACTCCAGAGTTGAAATATTTTTATTTTCACAAATCAAAGGTTTTTTAATAATTCTTTGTGGTCGTAGGAAAAATAGTGTACATTACTCGTGTGAAAGTGATTATTCTTAAACTCGGAGAATTTCCGCACTCGGCTGAAGCCTCGTGCTAAATATCTCCTCGTTTGAAAAGTATCACTTTCATCACTTGTTATGTAATATACTATTACATAATATATTAATAATTCTTAAGTAGTTTTTAGGCGATGGAATAATGAGTACCTCACATACACAATCATAAAATATTTTTTTGTCGTGGAATGCTTGATCAAGAAATTATGAAAACAATTAAATTGGCGAAAGTTATTTTTTTGGCAATAACTTTGAAACCAGAGAAGATAAGATATTGTATTGCGGTTTTGGCATTTAAAAAAAATTTAATCTACTCTCCGAATATGATGCCACAGTTCCTACCGTATGATTTAAGTTTTCAGAATTAAATAAAAAAAAATCGTGTTTGTTGCAAATAACGTGCAATAACTCTGAAGCAACGTTATTATTACCAATTGTGCCCTTGAACAATTTTATTAAGAACTATCGTGTACTATGGATATGACAATTAAAAGAATTTACTTTTTTCTTCCAAACAGCTTAAGTTTACTAAAATCGGATAAGTCGTTTAGAAGTTACAGCAATTTAAGTAATTACACTTTCACTCTTATCAAGGTCGGTACGCCAATGAGCCTTTGACCAAAAAGATGGAGAATTATGCAAGCTTCTTAATAACGTTACGAAAAGTATACCTTAATGTGAAATTTTTTAAGAAATTTAAAATTTTAATATTTAATTTTCAATTGTCGCCATTGCGGCGAAATACCGAAATTAAAAATTATTTCCAGGATTTTCTCATGGCCACTTTAATTACTAATTTTTCTAGTTTCTAATCCCAATAGTTTCCGAGATATGGTAACCATTCTTGATGGATCATCCTGTATATCTAACTATTTGTATAATTTAAAATAATTCTAGATTGTTATTGTGCTACTTTGAATTTGAAAAATATTAGAAAATTAAGTGGCTTAGATGCTATGAAATCCTGCGTTGAGAGTGGGCCACCCTGTATAGTGCCTGTTATTTTTGTAAATAAAATGTAAGGCATATATCCTGTTAAAACTAAGAGCTGAAACGGCGCTCGCTATTATAATCAACTAAAAAGTTTCCGTACCAAAGTTATTAGTGTAAAAAATGTATTTAAACTAAATGATCTCTGCAGAGAACTAGTTTTTAATAATTACTTTGTAACAAAAATTTAAAGATGTCTATAAAACACCATATTTAACTTAATTTATAAACATAGAACTAGAGATCCCTGTCTACATCCTTAAGCTTTAAATAAAATAAGATTTTGATTGTTTTGTAGTTCTCCAGTTCTTGATTTTAAAGGCCTTTTAACATTGGGTGCAATAATTTGCAAGAAAAAATTGCCTGAAAGCATGCGCTTTGTTGACGTTTTAAACAGCTGATGCAAAAAATACTTTTGCAACAATGAAGTTGGCTGGTTCTTACATTTTGACGTTTATGCGGTGACGCATGTTTTTGTTAAACGTGACATAATTTTATGAATTTGACGTGTTTTTCTTTTCAATCAAAAATATGGTTCGTTTTGGTAGTGAAAATTCTGAATACTTAAACTTTCAAAAAAAAGTTTCCTCACCGTTTAGTTAAACGAAATGCAAAAAATATAAGTGAAAATTATCCTTTTTATTTATTTTTACTACATTTCATTTACTAAAACAAAGGGAAAGCATAGTATAGTCTAGTTTAGGCTAGTAATGCCAGATAAAACAATTTTTAAAATCTAGGTAGATAGTAGATACCACAGTCAAGTAGGCTTAGGCTTGTGATGTCAAAATCGTCTCTGCTATACGTCACGTCGACAGTTATTTCTTAAACGTGCTTCTTTAGTTCACAATAATTAAATCATGGCAGTAAACAATCAAGAAACTAATTTTAAGCCCTACGGTGTTTGTAAATCTTGCTCTGAATTAGGGGACATTACTATTATGTCTCATAAAAATTTAAAGTATTTGCAATGTTTATTGGAAAAAACTGAATTAAATCCCCATCAAGAAAACCTTTTCTCAGCTATCCAGAAGATTTTGGAGGAAGATATCCCATCATTTTTAAGAAAAACCAGAATTCAGCAGAACAAAATTGCATCCAAATATTACATCTATTATATTAAACATAGACATCTGATAGAAGTGGAAAGGGAAGATAACCATTATCCTTGTTATTCTCCATTACGAAGAGAAGAGTTCCAACCAGAATTCCAAAAATATTTAGCCTTAATGAAAGAAATATTTGGTAAATAAATATTGTATTTATTTAGTATTATAAAATGAATAAAAACATTAAATACCAAAATTTGATCCTGAATACTGATTTTCGGATCATATGATAGCTGTCAAGAAAAAATGTCCACTTATTAATTTTGTTCGCCTAGCTTGGCAGGAGGAGAAAAATTTCCGAAAAATTTGAAGGTTGTCATTGGTAACTGTCGAAATGAAAGTGTGTGATTGGCTTAGAATGACAGGTGTGAAATTCTCGCTGAATAATCAGGTGAAAATCAACCCGCTTTTATAATGGATGAGGTAAATAATCATTATAATATTAACTTTATAATAACAATAAGTTATTCTTTCACAAAGATAAAAAGTTTAACATTAACTAACCAATGACTATGCAGTAGGGGAGAGGTAATAATTTAATTTTTGGAAATTTGGTGGTAGTTAGGTGAATTTTAATCGAACTTTGGGCGTGGGCCCGAAAATTTTTTACCTATAGCGCTTTTCCGGCTACGCCACTGCACTGCGCACTGCTTTTATGCCGAATTTAGCCATTTTTTACCATGATAATATTGACAGTGTGAAACAAGCTTTATTTACACGTTATGTTGGAGAGGTAGATATACTTGTTCATGTTCAGCTTTAATTTACTCGTAAATTTTGTTTGCTTAACCATTTAACAGATTATTTTTGCATGTCATGAACGAAAATCTTTTAGTTGCTGTTAGACGACGCAAACTGTTAAAAACCGTTAAAGTTAAAAAATATTGCTAAAGTGTTACTATTTGCATTGTGATGGAATGTATTTCGACATAAAAGTACTTAAGCATTGTTAAGGTAAAAGTTTAAGACGAAAACAAATCAACGATAAATTTTCTATTTAAAGATAACGTAGCCTTTCTTTTTAAATGTTCCTGTTGGTAGTTCTAAAAAACTATGTAAAAATTAAGGTGTAAGTTTTTATATGTTTAAGGTTACCTATTTCACTCAGTGGCGTAGCCAGAAAATATGCTCCGGGAGGGCTCAGTGGGCGTAAGTAGGACATTTTTTTTCTGGAGGAAGGTATAGTTGGGACTACATGTATTTCATGATATTTTACCTAACAAAAAAGGCGGAAGAGCGCCGTGTGCGAAAAATATTCGGGGCCACTCCCAAAGTTTGTTTAAAATTTACCTTACTACTATCAAATTTCGAAAATTAAATTATTACCTCTCCCCCTCTGCATGGTTGGACTAAATTTGTTTTTGTAAATGTATATTTTTAATTTTTTTTGATATTCCTAGCCGGCTCTTTATTTAAAAAACAAACATTTTTATATTTGTGAAAATGTGAATATTGGTGTCAATCCAAAATTTTAACATAAGACGTATGTATGACTCAACCAGCGTTTCTCAGGCTCGGTTTTTCATGATTAAAAATAAAGTAAATATCGCTCACCACGCCAAAATTGATGATTTTTTTTAGAAATCATGTATTTTATGAGCCTACATCTAAGAGCAGTTTTTGGTGTAAATGATTAGGTTTTCAAATACTCCTTCTTAAGTGCCGTTTTGTATATTTATAATAAAGCATTCTCGTTTCTTTCTGCACTATTTCTCTTATTATAAATTATCTTATCACACTTCTTCCATAAAAAACTTTTCAATTAAAATTTTTACTTTAATTTTTCTCTTTAAAAATAAATACCTAATTGTTTTTTGGTTTGCTGTAAAAATATTTTATTGCATTGGGTTATATTTTTGTTAATTTAAAATGGCTCTAATAAGGTAAAACGCAACAGACATATACTTAATATATATTATGTAACAGATATATAATAGAAAAATACTATAAAATATTATTCTTTTTACTGGGTTTAGTTTTAAATTGCATCAAAAGTCAATAAGTAAAAATATATGCGTCTACATTATGAGAAATATTATTACTTGAAAAGAAAAGTTAGTTCTGGTAACTAAGACTGTATCTCTATCAAAATTAACAAAATGATAGGGACTACAAATTCATAATGTGTTATTACAACAAGCTTAATTGATAAATACAAGTTTGTAGGAACCTTGATGTAACATTTAAATAGGATATATGCAGAGTAAAATTCAGCTAAACAAAATATTTTATTTCTGCCAACTAATATGAAAACAAGATATTTTCTTTGTTCTGATGGCATCATTTTTTGGTAAATATAACCAAGAAAAAAATCTTTTTTGTTTTCCTAACTAAAAATAGTTATTTTTGGTAACGTTAACACGAGAACAAATAAAAATTAGTACCAAATACCAAGTCATTTTTAAGAGTGTTCCAGTTATACCGAAAGTAAGTGTCAACTTGCTTATTTTAAATAGAACATCCTATAAATTATTACATTTTTGCATTCTAGGCAAATTTTGTATACCATGTCCTATACCTGTGTCTAAGCGTTTTTGACATATTTGAATTTTTATGTCAAAAATGACTTTTGCAAGCCTTAAAATAATTATCAATTTATATTTATTTAATTTAAGTGGGATTCCTTGTTATAAAGGACCTACCTTAATACATTTTTATAATATTTTGATAATTTTTAATAGATAGATAGATAGATAAGCATTTATTTCAAAACAAATTTGTAAAATTCACAAAGTTTAAAATACGTCATAAAATGTTACAATACAGGGTGTTTAAACAATAAGATTAAAAATGAAATTGAAAAAACTGCAAAAAGTCTAGATTTTCAAATAGAAACACCCCAATTTTATAATTATATCTTATTTAGCATTAAAAATAAGGATAAGTTGGTTTAAGGTTGCATATACCAAAAATTTTTAGTTTTCGAAATATTGCCAATTGAATATTTTTATATGGAGCTTTTAAGTTCAGTTACTTACACTTAGTTGGCTATGACGGCGTTGAAAAACAATCAAATGCTTAAAAAAAGCTATGAAGCCACTGAACATTATTAATAATGATGCCGGGGCGTTTAAATTATACAAACGAAATTATTAAAAACTTATTTATTATTTATAGAGAATGTGATAAAGTTATATCAAGAACATGTGACACATTTGCCATTCGATATCGGCAAAAACAGAAGTTCTTGAAACTTTCTATAATTTTTTTAACAACACATTGTGATGGCTTCTGTTTTTGCGGATATCGAATGGCAAATGTGTCACATGTTCTTGATGTAACTTAATCACATTCTCTATAAATAATAAATAAGTTTAAGTAATCTTCGTTTCTATAATTTAAGTGCCCAGGTAGACTTGCAAACGTCATTTTTGATAAAATTCAAATATGTCAAAAATGCGTAGACATAGGTATAGGACATGGTATACAAAATCTGCATAGAATTTTACTTAGAATGCAAAAATGTAATAATTTATAGGATGTTCTATTTACAATAAGCAAGTTGACACTTACTTCCGGTATAACCGGAATTGCCACCATTATGAAAATATTTTAGCCAGGTCGTCCCCATCAGCATTAGCATAATGTCAAATATTCAAAATTTTCCTATGTATAGTTTTCCATATATAGATCGAAGCGGTTCCCAGTAGGACACCCTGTATATAAAGACAGTGTTTACGCAATGTTTACTTGCAATTATTGTTTAGGGATCCAATTACAATACTCTCGTGGAGCAAAAACGTACACTTTAAAAATATTTTTTTTGGCGCTGAAATTTAAATATTAAATAAATTACGAAAGGCTGTTTGCGGAATGTACCTAAATTAATTTATATAAAAGTCGCAATAGGATATAAGCTTGAGTGATAGTGATAATTTATACTGATATTTGTAGAGAACTGATTTTTTGTATAGCATATTAAGTTGATAAAATATCAAAACGATTTAAATACAGGAATACATAAGCATTAGCGTATCCAAAAAGCTATTTTTTGGGAACAGGTAATTTTTAATTTGATCTCCAAATGAAAGACCCTATATTTATTAGGCTTGTCTGATAGATATTTTGAGTATCTTTTGTTATTGTTAAGTCATACCTATACCAAATTTTATTGGTGTTGCCAATATGTCGATTTTTATTTAAATTTTCGTAAAAAACTGTAATTTTTTTTCAGTAAGCCATGACCAGCAAAGTCAAAACAAATGTAATTAAATACAATGTTAAATTGAAATACGTATAATAGTCATGTTTTTTCGACGAGGTCTTTGAAAAAATACAACTTTTTGTTGTCATACTTTTTTGGGTCACCACACATATTAAAAAGTATTTTCCTGAAATGCACCCTATAATACAGTACACGTCTGCATATGAATGACACTCCTAACTTATTTCGTATGGGAGCTATAGAAGCATGACGCACTATTATAGGACCCTGTATATGCTTGCTTTTCAAGCTTTACCAGAAGGAAAAAACTTAAATTTTTAATACATTTTTTATATATTTGTCTACCCCAACAAAAATAAATAAATCGGGAAAACATTTCTTAGTAGAAACTTTATATCTCCTACTATAAACAAGAACATATCAATCATTTTAACTAATTAAAATTTACAAATCAGTTTGAATTTCGTATAAACATGTGTTCCCTTACTACGTGTAATTTTTGGAAAACATTTAGCGGATCCAGAAAGAAAATAAATGAGAACTTTGACCGAATAGCACATTATTTAGAGATATATAGGGCATCCTAGATAAGATTGCACTCTACAGGGATCTCGTAAACCATAGAATATACAGAGATGGTTAAATTCGAAAACAGTTGCGCCCCACTAAATTTTATAACATTCTGTTTTCAAATTTAAAAATCTTCGAATCCTTCCGAAGATTTTTGGTCGAAAACGAATTTTCGCGATTTGGTTTTTATTTTTCTCTCACTCTATTTGCAGAAATATATTCTCCTCTACAAGTTGGTGTAATTAGATTTTTAATCCGACGTTTCATTTTTTTTTAAACCATCACACAATAGGCCCGGACTCCGACTGCCAACTCAGCGCTCCGAACAGCTCCTTCTTCTAAGCATTTGATTGTTTTTCAACGCCGCCATAGCCAACTAAGAGTAACTGAACTTAAAATCTGCAGCAAAATCCCCATATAAAAATATTAAATTGGCAATACTTCGAAAACTAAGACTTTTTGGGATATACAACATTATACAAACTTACCCTTATTTTTAATGCTAAATAAGAAATAATTATAAAATTTGGGTGTTTCCATTTGAAAATCTGGACTTTATGCAGTTTTTTCATTTTCATTTTTAATCTTATTTTTTAAACACCCTGTATTAATAGTTATCAAAATATTATAAAAAATCTATTAAAGCAGGTCCTTTATAACAAGGAATCCCACTTAAATTAAATAAATAAGGCTTCTTTATAGAAAAAATTCATAATTATTCTAAGGCTTGCAAACGTCATTTTTGACATAAAAATTCAAATATGTCATAAACGTTTAGACATAGATATAGGACATGGTATACAAAATCTGCCTAGAATCTTGCGTAGAATGTAAAAATGTAATAATATATAGGGTGTCTTATTTAAAATAAACAAGTTGACACTTACTTCCGGTATAACCGGAACTGCCACCATTATGAAAATATTTTAGCCCGGTCGCCCCATCAGCATTAGCACACTGTCAAATTTTTAAAATCTTCCTATGTATAGTTTTCTATATATAGATCGATTCGGTTCTCGGTGGGACACCCTGTACAAGTAACGCATAATATGGAACATTTTCATAAAAACTCGCATCTAATATTATCGAAATAGCCTTTGCTGTTTGTATCTCAACCCAGCATTGAGTTCACCTAATCCCCATTTTATTAATGACTTATTTTTATTTTCAGATTCAAAGTCATGCCACCATCGCTTAAAGAATGCATCGTATTCGGCTGTTTTTCGCCATTTTAACAGTTACATCCGTTACTCCATACGAAGAATGTCAAGGAGAATATTGTCCACCTCCAATCTCCAAGCCTGAGGAATTAGCCTACGGGAGCACTATCGGAATATTCATTGGAAAGGATAAAAAAACTGGGTGCTATTGTAAACAAAAAGTTGATTATTTCGACTTATGTTTTGGAAGAAACCGTTGTACTTCTATGCCGAAAAGTATACCGTTAAGAAATAAGGTGTTAAAAGTAACAAATACCCACATTGTGAAGCTCATGCAGGGAGACTTTGAAATGTTGGAACACGTAAACGATCTTCAGATTGAAGGAAATTACGATCTTGAAGTTATATCATCAGGAACCTTCCAGAACTTAATAAATTTAACTTCCTTGTCTATATTCTTTAACACAAAATTGAAGACACTTGAAGTAGATGCATTTCGAGGACTATATAATTTGAAACAAGTGTTTTTAAACCACAATGCATTTGAGAGTTTGCACGATATTTCTACTTCTTTAAGACCAGTAGTGGTACCTAAACTTTTAAGCTTAATTTTGGATTCAAATTCCTTTCCACGAGTTAATTCTGATGATTTTTTATCAATGGAAAATTCAACGCTTGAGGTGTTAAGTTTAAATTTTTGTAGAATAGAGTACATTCATCCGAATGCAATGATTCCTTTAAAAAACTTACAAAAATTGCAATTGGGAGAAAACAACATCAATAGTAAAGTGCTTGCAGATGTGTTAAAAAACATGTTGCAAACGGAAATTAATTTAAAAACGTTACATATATTCTCTATGGGGTTTAAAAAGGTTCCGCCAATATCTCTTATGGAAATAATAGCAAAATCAAATATCTCACACTTGAACTTATCGAAAAATCAGTTTGAAGTTCTAACAAGAAACAGCTTTCCGTTCATGCCGAATATCGAAATTTTAAATCTTCGGGAAGTGTTAGATATAAGAATAAGCGATGACGCCTTCAAAAATCTACCAAAGTTAAAAACACTTTTATTAAGCGGAAATAAGTTATCTACCATTCCCGAAGGTGCGTTAGTGCTCATAAATTTAACATTTTTGGATATGCAAGAGAACTCCCCAAGTGAAAACTCTCACCTTTACTTTGACCTCAAAAATATTGAGTTTAGATACATGAAGAATCTGATGTACCTTAATTTAGGTTTTAACGGTCTTTCTCATTTATACAATACATCCTTTACCGGTTTACAAAATCTAAGGTACTTAGAACTCAAAAACTCTTCAATTTTTCATCTTGAACGCGGTTCCTTTGCTCCTTTAATAAATCTAAAGGTCTTAAACCTTGAAAATAATCTTATGGATCACCGAGAAGCAGTTCCTGATGTATTCTTTAATTTAACAAAATTGGAACGTTTACTTCTCGGTGGTTGTGGATTTAAATATATATCCAAATGGAATAATCCGTTTAGAAATTTGCATTCCCTTCAATATTTGGGGCTTCAAAAGAACATATTAATCAATATCAGTCCATCGGATTTTGGACCATTAGTTTCAATAAGGAGTATAGATTTATCATATAATTTATTGAACTCTTGGGAACAGAGAATCTTAATTTCTAATAAAAATTTAATAAAATTATCTATGTCAAAAAATAAAATTGCTGATATTACATTAGCAATGTTTGAGGATCTTACAAACGTCCAAACGGTAGATTTAGATCAAAACGCGATCTTGTGTCGGTGCCTGATAACCTATAAATCTTACCACAAATGGAAACATAGCCAGAACATTATTTCTAATAATTCTAATGGATCTCTATTTAGTCCCAACATTTTTTGTGCCTATCCAGATATTCTGGATAATGTGACTTTGGTGGAATTCTTAACTAATCCCAAGTATGGTAAAAAACAGTGCACTTTTCAGGCGAATAAAATTGATTTATTTCTACCTCTAGGTTGTTTCTTTATATTTTTCGCTACGTTCGCATGTGTAGCATACTACTACCGATGGCATATTAAATACTGGATATTCTTAACGAAATTATATCTGAGTAGAAAAGGAAAAATCAGACAAAGGTGTGATAGAAAGGGGCGCAGTAACTACGAATATGACGCTTTTGTATCCTACAGTAATGAAGACAGAGATTTTGTTGTAAAATTAGTAACAATGATGGAAAATAACCATCCGTGTTTAAGGTTGTGTGTGTACGAACGCGATTTTCAAATAGGAACCATAATTTCGGAAAGTGTTTTGGAAAGTGTCGCCAAAAGTCGTAAGACGGTGTTAGTGGTCAGTGACAATTATGCGAAATCTCAGTGGTGTAGGTGGGAGAGCCAAATATGCGAACACCATCGACTGTTCTTTGAAAATGATAATGGGGAATACGTCGATGATACTTTGGTTTTAATTAAACTAAGTCCAGTTAGTGATAGTCATTTGACTCCGACATTAAAATACTTACTTAAAACTAGAATTTATTTGCAATGGGAATTTAATGAGAGAAAACAAGAGATGTTCTGGATTAAATTAAAAAATACTCTGGGTCCTCCAGTAGCAGAAATTACACACATGTAATTAATAATTGCACTGTTCTTAATGTTTCTATCAAATATAAAATAAATGTAAATATTTTAGAACATATGTATTTTTTTTGTAGAAATGTTTTTTTTGTCAGGCAGTTATTCTCAAAAATTACAATTTTTATTGAAAAAATTATATTATAATATATTGTCATACAGTCAGAGTGTTAAAGTTGCAAGAAATTCATTTAAACTTCATGTGCTTTTCTCGAAAAAAAGTTCAAATCCGTAAAGTTTTTAATTTTTGTTGCTCTTTTTTTGAAGGTTATTTTAGGTATGCAGGTTGTCCAAAAAACAAGTTATGACAATATATTTTTGGCGGACGAAGTATTGCATATATTTTTTTCATTAAAGTACACAGGGACGCCAAAGGTAATGGGTTCCCAAGTACGGTGGCCCACAAACACCAGTACAGGAAACGTTTTTGCGCATGCCTACACTTTTCTGCGGGTTTGTAGATTTAAATATAGATCGCGCTGTAGTAGCCCAGTGGGTGCCGCACCAATCCGTATACAAGACCGTGTTTTAAAAATAAAGTAATAGAGTTTAGTGTCCGTACAAGTAAATAGAAAGAACGTTGTTAGCGGCAGGCGGACAAAGTAGTGCATCTATCTTTTCATTAAAGTACACAGGGACGCCAAAGGTAATGGGTTCCCTTGTAAGGTAGTTACTGTAAATCCATGTACTGTAGTTGGACTGGCAGGATCGCCATGTAATGTAACTACTTGGTTCGATAAGAGAGAGTCATCAAGACGTGTATAAAAATGTATTTATTTCTATTCTATTTTACAATCAGTCGTAGTTACTTATATACTAAACTTAACCTTAAACTCGTAACCTTAACTCTAAGCTTAACCTATGATTATATACATGTTATTGTTATATTCAATGTACAATAACATATTGTTACCTTTAATAGAGGGTTATACCCTCGACTATATCCTCGTTATTGATATCAGGGTAAAGGTAACAATAATATTATACATACCATTAAATATGTACAATTAGGTAAAATAAGGTAAAGCCTTATTATTACCCTACATCTCCTACGGGAGGGGAAAAAAAAATCTAATATAACTAAATATTTGATTTTTTTTGTATGTTTACTTAATTAGGTAAGATTATTTAAAATATTTCTTAACTCTATTTCTATGAACTAACACTTTTACAATTTATTTACATCTTTAACAATCGTTACCTTTTTACTACTTACTTGAATTTATGAATACAATATTATTATATTATTATACGTCCTATTTAATTATAAGTCCTATTAATCCTTGCGTGTCCTCATGTCGCTAGTAACTGTAAATCATTAAGAACTATTTGTCTTACGATCGAATATCCTTTTCCATTTTTAATAATAGATATTTATTTCTATACCGGTATCTATTATTCATTTTTTATTTTCAAATGTTTTTTTTTTAACATTTGAGCGCTTTTTTCGTCATCGCGAATATTATATTCAATATTCATCACATACGGCATTCGGTTCTTTCAACGAAGCAGTTAAATGCGAAACGCCGATCAAGAATTCCGAACTTTATGTTCCGTATAATTATTGTTCCTGAATTACAGGGCTTTCGACTGTGCACTTAGGGCCAACGTCGTTCAAGACTCCTGACTCATATAAACAATATTTTTAAAATAGACGAAATTTCCTATGCTGCAGGCATATTTTTTTTACTTTTGCGCATTTTAATAAATTTAGCTATCGAACAGGACAGAGTTCACAAGAATTATTAGGCCGTTTTACTAACTCTACTACGCCCGGGAGATCAATCCGTTCGTAAGTAAAAGTTTGTTAATGTTACTTCCGCGTCGCGTGTATTCAAAAATTTTTATTAATTCCATATTACTTTGCGGACAAGCTAAAATACTTGTTATATTAATACTATTTGCTATATCTCCTGGTAACATAATACAATTTTCATATTTGTCAACATAGCTATATTTAATTATTTCACAGCGGGCTAGAATTTTAAAATATGATTTTTGTTTTGACAACATTGGACTGAGACAATTTTATTCTCAGTAAAAAAAAATTAAACAGTTTTATATTAAGTAGAAAACGAAACTTAAAATTTTCAAAATTTATCTTGGCATTAAATTTTTCAAAAAAAAAAAATCTGAGCCTAATACTCCATTTATTTTATTTTATTTTATTTTCAAAACTTTCAATTGAATGTATGTTTTAAATTGTCATCAAATAAATTTCAATGTCAAGTTCGTAAAAATGTTGAACTAATTATTTTTATTTTCTTTCCGGTGTTTATATATTCATGTTTAGTAATAAAATTCTTAAATATAACACTTATAGAAGCTGCTGTGTCAATTAATAATTTTAAAATGGTGCATCTATAGTTGACTTGAATAAAATTTAGATTTAAATTTAAAATTACAGATTTTAAGTTTCCTTTATGCCCTTAAAATTTATCGGTTAATGTTGATTGTATGATGTTACCCTCGCAAGTATTCATGAGATATGTACTATTATTTTTATTATTATACCCTTAAAAAAAAATTTTTTACCACGATTTGACGAACTCCTATATTGCGAAAATCTATTATTATTATCAATATTTCGCGAGTTCCCTGCGGGTAAATTTCTTTGTTATTTAAAATTTGGCACGAATTTAAATCAAAATTCCCACTCATGGTTGCTTAATACCTTTCAAAATTTAAATTCTCGAATATAAAATATAGTTAAAATATGTCCCTATTAAATACAATTTGTAAACAATTAAATAAACTTATCCAAATTCTTACTAAATTTTCACCGAGCTGTGCCTCACTGGTGCGTCCTTCCTAGGATTGTGTAGTGCCGTGGTTGCTCCCATAAATAGCGGGACTCCTGAAGATCCATGAGCTAGTCCCCCGTTGCGTACGAGCGGCTTTTGCCTCACCTTCTATTAAGGCCTCACACGTACGTGCTGCTGGGCTGGACTGCTGGTGGCTGCTAACTACATTTTCGCCTGGCGCCGTGCTATAGCATTTTTCACCATCGGCTGACTAGGAAGACTGGACCACTGTTTCTGGACTGGGTGAAGATGGCCTTTTCTCTCCATGATTCACTTATACACAATACGTTATTATTTTTCTTCTTTTTGGGACCTCAGTTCACTTGTAGAAATGCCATGGGACCTTAGTCCACTGGCAGGAATGCCATAGGACCTTAGTCCACTGGCAGGATCGCCATGTAAGGTAGTTACTGTAAATCCATGTACTGTAGTTGGACTGGCAGGATCGCCATGTAATGTAACTACTTGGTTCGATAAGAGAGAGTCATCAAGACGTGTATAAAAATGTATTTATTTCTATTCTATTTTACAATCAGTCGTAGTTACTTATATACTAAACTTAACCTTAAACTCGTAACCTTAACTCTAAGCTTAACCTATGATTATATACATGTTATTGTTATATTCAATGTACAATAACATATTGTTACCTTTAATAGAGGGTTATACCCTCGACTATATCCTCGTTATTGATATCAGGGTAAAGGTAACAATAATATTATACATACCATTAAATATGTACAATTAGGTAAAATAAGGTAAAGCCTTATTATTACCCTACACCCTGGGGTTCTGCTGAGCTTTCATTTTTCAGGTAAGTTGTAAATTTTCTAGGCTTAAAGCAAGTTATTAATGACGAATATAACCCAATAAACCTTATAAAAAATTATTTTTGACTTTAAAATTTATGGTTAACAATGGAAGATGCTGGCCCACCCGGCATCGCCCGGTGAGATACCATTGCATCAGTTTACGCGGCGTGAAGTTGCTCTTTGAGTTAACGTTTCGTCGCTGTGCTGATGTTTCCGGTTTCCAGGGTGGGGCCGTATAAAAGAAGCATGATGGAAGCTCCAAGATCAAAATATTCCGGAGGTAAACTCGCCCCCCGATCGGATCTCCGGGTGGGGGCTGGTCCTGTGGCTTCATCAAGCGAAATCAATGAATTATCCACCATTTCCGACAATTTACTGGGTTCCTCCAACAACACTCAACGAGGAAATGGTGTGGCGCCTGCAGTTGCTAACAGACCCAAAAGTAACAACTTCAAAATTGATTTCTGCAATATTAGAGGGCTTAACACTAACATCAATTCAGTCCACCAGCACTTACAATCTTCCAAGCCTCATGTGCTTGCACTGACCGAGACAAAAGTCAGAGCGTCAACGAACACCGTCAGCTATTTATATCCTGGATATGATTTTCACTTCCGTTTTAGACGCAACTTTGGGGTCTGTCTGTTCATTCGAGATGATCTTTGCTGCCAACGGGAGGAAATACTGGAACCGAAAGACTTTGATGTAATGTGGTTTAAAATATCTTCACAAAAAATCACTAAGTTTATATGCTGCCTTTACCGTCCTCCAAGCGACATGCATTACAGGGCCCTCTTCTCATCACTAGCCAACACAATCGACTTCTTGCAAACCAATCATCCGAATGCCGAAGTTGCTATCTTTGGCGACTTTAACGTCCACAATGTCAACTGGCTTAAATACTCAAACACCAACGATGAGCAAGGCCGCGAGGCCGAATCTTTTGCGATCAGTTCTGGTCTAACTCAACTCGTAGAAGAACCAACGCGGGTTCCAGACCGAGCTGGGGATTTTGCTAGTCTTTTAGATCTCTTTTTAACTTCAAATCCAGACCTATATACGGTCACCGTACAACCACCATTGGGCTCTTCCGATCACAAACTTATTTCAACCCTAAGCGAGCTGCCAATTAGTTCTGAACAACCTCCTAAACCCCGTAAGATTTGGCACTACACATCAGCTAAGTGGGAAGACCTAAAGGACCATTTTCGCAACTTTCCCTGGCTAAGCGTATGCTTTTCTTCGGATGATCCATCTGTCTGTGCAAAAGAGGTCTCCGACGTCATTCTAACTAGCATGGAGGCCTTTATTCCTTTCTCCAAAAAGCGCCCTTCTAACGGCAAGCCCTGGTTTAGCAAAAATTGCGAGCGTGCTGTCAGATCTAAAAACCTGGCTTACCGACAGTGGCGTAAAAACCCTACTCCTGAAAATCGCGCCATCTTTGTTACCACCCGAAACCAATGTAAGCAAATGATAGACCAAAGCAAAGAAGCTCATAACGAGAGAATCAAAAACAAACTTCTTGCCAGTCCTAACGGATCAAGGTCCTTTTGGTCAGTCGCTAAGGCCGTCAGCCAAAACTTTACAAAGTCAACTATTCCACCTCTAACACGTTCCGACGGCACAATAGCAACCACAGCCGGGGATAAAGCAAACCTACTTGCTGAACTGTTTTCCTCGCATTCCACTGTAGACTTTCAGGGAAAACCACCACCCAACATTCCCTCAGTTCAATCGCAAATGTCTGAAATCGTGTTTCGTCAGCGTCTTGTTAAACGGATTCTTAAAGGACTCGACGTCAATAAAGCTTCTGGTCCAGACGAAATTCCTATCATTGTTCTCAAGACATGCGCCGATGAACTTACACCAGTATTTTGTAGACTTTTCAACTTATCCTACAAAAAAGGAATATTTCCATCCTGCTGGAAGTCGGCGCGTGTCCAGCCCATTCCAAAGAAAGGTAAGAAGACCCTGCCAAGCAACTACCGACCCGTCGCATTGCTTTCAGTAATTTTAAAAGTAATGGAGAAAGCTATTAACCAACAACTCCTAAAGTATCTGGAAGGGCTTAACATTATCAGCGACCATCAATACGGTTTTCGTAAGTCCAGATCAACAGGTGACCTTCTGGCATATGTCACCCATCTTTGGAGCAACACCATCGAACATCATGGAGAATCCCGGGCTGTTGCACTGGACATATCTAGGGCTTTTGATCGTGTTTGGCACGATGGGTTTCTAAGTAAATTGCGATCCTACGGTATGCCTAATGGATTCTGTTTATGGTTAACCAGCTTCCTTAAGAACCGTTCCCTGCAAGTGGCGATTGACGGGTTTCTTTCAGACACCTTCACCATCAATGCCGGTGTTCCTCAAGGGTCCATATTGTCGCCTACCCTCTTTTTACTGTATATTAACGACCTTCTAGTGAAAACCCAAAATCCAATTTATAGCTTTGCTGATGACAGCACACTTGTCTCATCTTTTACTTTGACTCCCCAAACATCCGCTGCCGACGCACATCTTCGCAGGCAGCATGAAGTATTGCGCCTCAACAAAGACCTGGACGAAATTTTGGCTTGGGGTGACAGTAACCAAGTCGAATTTAATGCTAAGAAAACCCAGGCAGCAGTCTTCTCCAAAAAGGTTAACATTGCAGAACCGGATATAGTCATGGCAGGACACGCAATTCCCCTGGCACCGTCTATTAATTTGCTGGGGGTCAATCTGGGAGGTAATATGTCTTGGCATGATCACGTTGCCGCAATTACCAAGGCAGCTGCACAGAAACTTGGTGTACTTTTCCGCACCAAAAGGTTGTACACACCTCATCAACTTTTGACACTCTACAAAGCCCAGATTCGACCATCATTAGAATATTGCTCTCATGTCTGGAGCTCTGCACCCAGGCACACCCTTCGGCTACTGGATTCCATTCAAAGGAGAGCCGTTCGTCTGATCGGCGACCCCGAGCTGACCAAGACCCTCGATAGCCTGGAGCATCGAAGACAGGTTGGTGATTTGGCTCTCTTTTACAGATATTTCCATGGCAGGTGTTCGACTGACATTGCCCACTTGATTCCACCTAGAGCAATTCAAAACAGAAATACACGGCAAACCACTGCCGCTCATCCATATGTTGTTCAGCTTAGTACTCCTCGAACTTCATTGTTCAAGAATTCTTTCATCTGGAGAACGTCACCTTTGTGGAATGATCTTCCTGAGGTCGTGTTTCCCAATGAATACAATCTTCAACGTTTCAAGACCAACGTTAATCGCTTTTTTCGCACTCGCACCGCTCCCAGAGCGCCTTAAAGGATTTTTCCTACAGTGCAGGTGTTTTATCATAAAAAAAAAAAAAAAAAAAAAAAAAAATGGTAATAATATTTAAAGTTATGAATGCGAATGACGATGTTGATCACTTTCTGGATTTATCAGACGAATCGGATGATGAAGATTTTATGGATGTACTAGGAGCTATAGCAAACGTTCAAAGACGGCCCCGAAAACGGGACCTGATCCTATTTAAATTTTCGTAATTAAATTTAGTTTCAATATTTTTCTAACATTCTATTTTTTCCTTATTAGTAATGTTACCTCTTTTCTTATTTTCCAAAGTACCTTTAAACTCCTTAACAAAAGTTAATAGCAGACATTCTTCTTTGGAAGTAAAATTTGCATGTAGTTTTGTGTTAGAATATATGGAAAAAGTGAAAACTTGTACGTAAAAATACCATAGCTTAATATCAAAGCTCATTAAAAAAACTCCATTTACGCGGCGGCGCCACCTTGTCAATAAAAATAAATACTATAATTAAAAATGTAGGAATAATAAAATTACTTAAATATTTAAATTCTGATACAAACGAGGGAAGGTTATTTTTATGTCTGAGAGTTCATTTGTATATCTGACTGTCTGTGGGGTTACATAAAACAAACAGATAGACAAACGATAAATGTATCTTAAAGCGCCGCCATCTCATAATATCTTAATTATTCGTAATTACAATACTTACAGTTGCAAGGAAAAACAAGAGTAGGAAAAATAGTAAAACAAAAACGGTAAAATTCAATATTTTATTTCATAAAATAATCATTTGGAATATATTAGTCTTTAGATAATATTATTTATAAATCTTCATTAAGGTACTCAGTTAAAATTGCACATTTTAATAAATAAATAATTTTATAATGCATTTATCTAATTTCATAAAGTATATACAATTTCTACAATTATTAAGTCTATGAGAGAAAATTTTTTACAAAATTTCTTTGGCATTATATGATAAGGCAGGACTGTATTTATTATAAGTTTATATTGCTCTAGGAATAGATGGTCATCAATATCATCTGCAAAAAAAAAATTGATATAAGTTCCTAATATATATTTCAAAAAACGGAGTTATATAAAAGTCAATCATTGTGACGGCTTATGGCTTATTGTAGGAGGAATTATTTAATATAATGGTTAGAATAATTAAAGGACCCCGCGCAAAGCTTATGGGAAATGGTCTTAACGTCCTGATTAAAAGTGTCCATGGCCGTAGTCCAATCCTATGACTAGTTTTTAGTTATGGCCGTTTCAAGTTGGCAACTTCTTACTTTGAGATTTTATGCATTTTCTGGAGTTTTCACTTGTTTCTTAAAAACTATCAACTTTTTAATTTTTTTTATTGGTGGAAAAGTAGACCTTAAGTTTTCTTTTACTTATATAGAAATAAAATATGTACAGGATGTTGAATAATTTATAGGCAGATGAAATAAATACTAATATTAATAATTTGAATTTTGAAAACAAACGGCTAGATTTTGTTCATATTTTAATATCTTGTAGTACCAAGCTATGGATGAAAAAAATTTTGTATTGGTTAACGTAGAATATATTGCCGGGTATTTTATTTTTCAAAAAAAATTGAAAATTCACCTGAAAACTTAATAAACAAATTTTAATTGATTCATTTAATTATTATGCCAATCTGTAACAATTTTACAATAACTATTTTCTAACACATTCTTATCTTAGATATACAAAGTGAACCAGTTACAATGATTTACACAAGTGAAAACTTTTAAATATAGGAAAATTAAAAAATGTTTTTTTTTTAATCAAATGACAAAATATTATTGTTACACAAAAAATATTTTTTTCGTAAAATACCTTGGCTCTTGTACATGATATTGTAAAAGATAATTGTTTCAGATTGGCATAATAATTAAATGAATCAATTAAAAGTCGTTTATTAAGTTTTCAGGTCAATTTTCAATTCTTTTTTGAAAAATAAAATACCCGGCAATATATTTCACTTCAACTTAGGTATACCCATTATTTTTCATCCATAGCTTGGTACTGCAAGATCTTAAAATACGAACAAAATCTAGCCGTTTGTTTCCAAGATTCAAAAAATGAGTACATTTTTTTTTGGATTTTCTTAATTTTTTAATATTATTATTATTTAATCCGTCTATAAATTATTCAAACATCCGGTACATATTTTATTTTTATGTAAGTGAGAAAAAACTTAATTCCTACTTTTCCACCAATAAAAAAAATAAAATAGTTTTTAAGAAACAAGTAAAAACTCCAAACAATGCATAAAATCTCAACGTAAGAAGTTGCCAACTAAGGCCATAACTAAAAAACTAGTCATAGGATTGGATTACGGCAATGGACACTTTTAATCAGGACGTCAAGATCTAAAAAATTATAAAAATTCAGAAAAATTAGCCGAAAGCCATTTTCCACAAGCTTTGTGCGGGGTCCTTTGGCATACGTATAATTATATAATGAAGATACAAAAATCATATATCTAGGGTAAATAGGTTATTTTTAATAAAATACATCATAATTAATAATATTAATATATAAGTAAGTTTTTTGTGTTTTGGCGGGCTGCACAAAGAATTTTAATAATAATTAACTAACCAGCAAGTTTGACTGTGACATGTGACAACATTGACAGAAATAATTTTCTCACAATATTGACTCGGTTACCCTAATTTTTAATTTACTTTTTGATTGTGAGATCTTCGCTCGATTTAAGAGTAACCAACCTGGTCATAAAATTGACATTTTAGAATTAATTATTCTTCGATTTAAACCTACGCTTAATCTTTTTTCATCGTTTATAAAATTGGGCATAACGGATACATTTTTCTCTAACAAGTTGGTTTTATAAAGGGTGATTTTTTAAGAGTGTCCGAACTTTTATCCGAGAAGGCTGTGAAATGAACTGTCACTTTTCGCGCTTGTAGTGTCAGAATTATTCAGTATAGTCTGGCAAATCATTATGGAAAGAATGACACCAGAGCAACGCTTGCAAATTGTCCAAATTTATTATCAAAACCAGTGTTCTGTGCGCCAAACTAATCGAGCCCTTCGTGAATTCAATGGTGCTCATAATCGCCCAACCGAACGAGGTATTCGCCGAGTTATAGACAAATTTCTAACGCAATTTACATTACTCGATATTAAACCAAAAACCAGACAAAAATATTTGCGTTCCCAAGAAAATATTGACGCTGTAGCTGCCAGTGTTGATGAAGACCCAAATTTGTCAATTCGTAGACGTTCACAAGAAGTTGGGCTTTGTTATTCGACTACGTGGACAATTTTGACTAAAGATCTTGGTCTGGTGCCTTACAAGATTCAGCTTACCCAAGAACTTAAGTCGCAAGATCATCGTTTGCGTCGCACGTTCGCTGAATGGTCTCTTAGTCAATTGCAACTTGATCCACAATTTACCGCAAAATTTTGTTCAGCGACGAAGCTCATTGGAATGGACCTGTCAACTGGCCCCCAAGGTCGTGTGATTTAACGCCATTAGATTATTTTCTGTGGGGTTACGTTAAATCATTGGTCTATGCCAATAAACCGGCAAATATTGACGCATTAGAACACACATAACGCGGACAATTGCAGGCATAAGTCCCGAATTGCTTGAAAAAGTGGTCGGAAATTGGATTGACAGAATGCGCTTTGTTAGAAGAAGCCGCGGCGGACATTTGACTGAAGTTATTTTCAAACATTAATGCCATTAAGTGTTATTTCACATAAAATAAATAGTTTAGAGATATCTAATATGGTTGTTGTTTAATTTAAATTTAAAGTTCAGACATTCTTAAAAAATCACCCTTTATTATAAAGTAGGTTGACATGAACTATTTTAACGTTACCATAGCATACTCTTTACTACTTTTCTTGTAAACCGGAAGTAATTTTGAAGGTCAGAAAAATAACAATTTACTTACTTATTATCTCCTAAAATTATTAAACCTTTATTTTAGGATTAGGAGGGGGGGGGGATGTGTTCCGATAGATCATACGTACCTCTTCCAATGATATGGGATTGCTCTTCATTTTGGTATCGAGGTTGTGATATCGTTCTGAAAATTTTTTGAAACATTATATATTAGCGTTAAAGCAGGTTTTTGATTTATTAATCGTAGGTAGTCATTTATTTACTAGAGTTTCAAATTCTTTATTTTACATTACATATTGACGTTATTCGTTTGTTTTTTTTATAGACATTTATCAAGGATATGACGACATCGATCTTTTTTTTTAAATGAAAACATACAGCTTGTGATACGTCATTTGAAAGCTAATATCTCGTATAGTATGTTCATAAATTTTGGCGCAATTCTGTCAAGCTATTTCAAAATGGCAACTGTTAAAATTTTTAAAAAATCTCTATGTAAACAAGCGGAAATGATAAATCATTGATGTTTTTTTACCTTTTAATTAATTTAGTTCATATGTCAGAACGTGAAACAATGAAGATTTCTTACCTTGAAAGGTAAAATCAAACATAGAGAGATTTAAAAAAAAATTTTAATAGTCGCCATTTTGAAATAGCTTGACAGAATCGCGCCAAAATTTATGATCATAATGTACGAGATATTAGCTTTCAAATGATTTATCACAAGCTGTTTATTTCCATTTAAAAAAATATCGATGTCGTCATATCTTTGACAAGTGTCTATAAAAAAAATTAAACGAATAACGTCAAAATGTGAGCATACCGGGTGTTTCATCGTCGAGCGGGACATAGGAAATCCCATGTAATTTTAAATGGGGTTAATTATTGGCTTCCCTAATTATTTTAGAGAAAAATTCTATTTAGGTTTATTAAAGAGCACTAAAACCCACATTCAAAAGAATAACTTTAGATATTTTTGATGAGCCCGTTTACGGGTTATCGCCGATTTCTTTTTAACTATTTCTCCTTTTTATGGCCCCGTATTTGCGGGCACCAGTCAAAGTAAAAGATGACTATCAAATAAAGTTTCATTTTGAAATGTGTGCTTTATTGTTATATAAATATTAGTCATGAATTACACTTTTGAAGAAAAAATATTGATGATTAAAAGGTATTATCAAGGAAATAGTTATCAAAATGTGTCAGACATGTTTGCTGCTCTGTATCCGAATAGACCGATACCTGCAAAATGTACAGTCGAAAGGACTATCAAGAAATTTCAGACAAAAGGCACTGTAATAAATAACTGCAGATGTGAAGAAAGGCAGGAACAAAGAAGATATGCAAGAAATGATAGGGACTTGCAAGTTTTATTGTGCGTGGAAGAAAATGATGGGAAGATCAGCACAAGGAAGCTTGAGGATGACATAGGATTAGATCACACCACAGCGTTACGAGCTTTGAAACGACATAAATATTATTCATACAAATATGAAAAGCACCAAGAGCTAAGAGATAGGGACGAAATACGACGACAGGAGTTTTGTTTTGGTATGATTGAAAGAGCAAACATGGATAGGGAATTTTTAACAACATTTTATGATCGCCTCGGTTATTGTCTAGCAGTCAATGGAGGAATATTTGAACATCTTCTTAAATCCTAAAGTTCTAACAATTTAATAGTACCTACCTATTAATTAGTAAAATATTGAAACATGTAAAATGTCATAATTAACCTTGTAATTGGATACTTTATTTTAGTTTTATTCAGATTAATTTGTACTCATAAATACACCTTTAATATTTTCGATGTACGAGTTTTTATAACAATAAAGCACACATTTCAAAATGACAACTCTATTTGACAGTCATCTTTTACCTTGACTGGTGCCCGCAAATACGGGGCCATAAAAAGAAGAAATAGTTAAAAAGAAATCGGCGATAACCCGTAAACGGGCTCATCAAAAATATCTAAAGTTATTCTTTTGAATGTGGGTTTTAGTGCTCTTTAATAAACCTAAATAGAATTTTTCTCTAAAATAATTTGGGAAGCCAATAATTGACCCCATTTAAAATTACATGTGATTTCCTATGTCCCGCTCGACGATGCAACACCCGGTATATAAAACTAAGTTGACGTGTCCGAGCGTTTGCCCCAAAATAATAATAATGATAAAATGAATTATCCCAATTTGCTCCTATCAAAATATTATACCAAAACACGCAAGTGAGACGTTTGATAATTTAAAATTTAAATTCAGTAAAATAAATATTCTACACTACTACAAATAGGTACTATATTACATTTTGGATAAAAGTAGCAAACATTCTTACCATGTGCTAAGTAAAGTCTAATTAGAGCCATAATATAACTTTCTGTGGTCACTATTCTGTTCTTTGCAAAGCGTAGGATCAAACATTCCAGAACTTTATTACTAACTGTACATCCAGCTTCCCATAGAAGAGCTCTCAGGTTGTAACTTGATGTTTTCCCACTGTTATGGCATCTTTCAAACTTTTGGAACGCTAACTAAAAATAAGTTGAAAACAATGTTGGACTATATCCTGATTATAAATAAGCAAAGTATTTTATTCTATTATGCTAATCTATAACAATTTTCTTTTACAATAATTATTTTTTAACACATTCTTATCTTATTAAGGCGAAAAATAGTTATTTATAATACAAGGAAAAAAAAGCATTAGATTTTAGCTCGAGGTTGTGTTGTCTCCCGACGCGAAGCGGAGGGAGACAAAAAAGCGAGAGCTAAAATCTAATATTTTTCCCGTGTATAATACACTATTTTTTTCTGTGATGGGAAAACGACGATATTATTACAATATATTAAAGTATCGATGTGAAATTTGACTTTTTAAACTAGTAGGTAGGCTGTTTTACTTATAGCGACAATTGAATAAGGAAACCAGTTAAAATAATCAAATATCTGTCAATTTAATTCCGTGATTTAATATAAAAAGTAAGAACTTTAGTGGTTATTTAGTAGTTATTTTAAATAATATAAAGTGTAAAATGTCTGATTTTGAGTTTTCTCTGACTCCACCGGAATTAGTAGAAGCAGCAAAAGTAGCGTCACAAAAATATTGCCAGCTAAATCGCGCAAAACTTACGAAAACGCGTTTTTAAGAATTATGGAATGGAAGATGAAAAAGGCATGCAATTCTTTATCGGAGACGGTGTTATTGGCCTATTTTTCGGAACTGACACAACAACAAAAGCCATCAACAGTGTGGTCAAATTATTTAATGATTAAAAGTATGTTACAATCCAATAATAACATTTCAAAATATTTCAAACTAATTACATTTCTAAAACAAAATGGGAAAGGTTACACGCCCAAGAAATCTGCGATTTTTACGAGTACAAATATTAGTGATTTTTTAAATAATGCTCCCGATGAAGTTTATTTAATGGCCAAGGTTGTTGTTTTACTTGCGATTGCAGGAGCTTGTCGAATTTGCGAAATCAGCCAGGTAACATTAGATGATATTGAAGATTCGGGAACGTTATTAATTAACAAAGAATGATGTTAACAGGAGATTTGTAGTTACTGAAAAATATATTAAATTTTACCGAATGTACATAGCCCTTCGTCCAACAGCAGCAAAGGATCGCCGCCTATTTTATGCATATCACAATGGAAAATGTATCAATCAAGTTGTGGGTAAAAATCAGTTTTATAAGGTACCCCAAACAGTAGCTAATTTTCTTCAACTTGAAAATGTTACCTTATACACGGGTTATTCATTTCAAAGATCGTCTGCTACACTTTTGGTTGAATCTGGGGGAGACTTGTTGACACTCAAGAAACATGGCGGTTGGAAGTCATCAACGGTCGCTGAAGGCTATGTTGATGAATCGGTAGCACACAGGACAGAAATAGCTAATAAAGTGTTTAGAACCTGTGGCAGTGCTGAAAAAACACCCGATTTGCGACCAGGTACATCAACGGCAGTTGTGTCCATGGCAGAAAATATAATTTCAACACGAGAAAATTCGACTGTACCGAATAGTAAAATGAACATGTCATGCATGCAATGCACATTTAATAATTGTACTTTTTGATTTAAAGAAAATGTAACTTTTTGTATAATAAAATATTCTAAAATTAAATATCTACCTTTACTAATGTGTGTATGTTATATCCGGGAAATTATATCACTTTTTTCCCGGGGAAAAAAGTCATTTCACAAAAAGTGACATTTTATTACCTGTCAACAGAGATAAAATGTCAAACTTTTTTCCCGTCACAGAAAAAAATATTTTATAATTAAACAATAATATTTTGTCATTTAATTAAAAAAAACATTTTTTAATTTTCTTATTTTTAAAAGTTTTCACTTGTGTAAATCATTGTAACTGGTTCACTCTGTATATCTAAAATACGAATGTGTTAGAGAATAATTACTGTAAAAGAAAATTGTTTTTTCTTTTGATTTTCATAATTTTTTAATATTATTATTTATTTAATCCGCCTATAAATTATTCAACATCCTGTACATATTTTATTTCTATATAAGTGAAAAAATAACTTAAGGCCTACTTTTCCACCAATAAGTTTTTAAGAAACAAGTGAAAACTCCCGACAATGCATAAAATCGCAAAGTAAGAAGTTAAGAACTTTAAAAGACCATAACTCAATAACTTGTCATAGGATTGGATTACGGCCATGGACGTCAAGTTCTACGAAATACTAAAAATTCAGAAAAATTAGCCGAAAGCCATTTCCCATAAGCTTTTTGAGGGGTCATTTGCCTTCAAAAACATAGGCCGCTGTTTAGTCCTAGTAGGAGGACCCCATGAATGATGTGGTTAGATAGCACGACTTGTAGTACTTTTTTTGGAAAGTTCTATTAAAGAAATAATTGAATATACTATTGTTTTTAATTAATAATTAAGTTGGGTTATGTTTTACCCCTTTCAGGAGTTTAAAAAATAATTTTTTTTATGAGTATGAAGCCCACAAACATCTCAATCGATATGGTTTTACATTTTTCACGTGTAAGGTAATTGAATATTTCTAGCTTACCCTCCAAAATTGAAGCATATGTATTAACATGGGAATATCTGATAAATTAATTCTTCCACTAATATTATAATCCTTTAACATTATCAGACTTTTACATAATTCCAGACTTGGTTTCTCGCACAAAAATGATCTCCAATTAGATTTAAGGATTTTTTGCAATTGACTAGCATCAACTTCGGGTGGATATTTCAGTAGTAGTTTAGGTAAAACTGATTTTCCTTCTTTCTGAAAAAAAATTAAGTTAAAGAATAATAATTGACATATTTTAACCTTTTTCTCATGTTTAACAAAGAAAAAACTACTGTCCATTTAACTTGAGAAAAAGGACAGAAAAAAAATGGAAAAATTCACCACATTATTGGTCAATCAATGGGTCAGATCAGAGAAATTGTAGGGAACGCTCTGGGCTTAAGTTTATCCGACCGCGCAAAAATTCGCCGTGTAAATTTGCCGTTTCTTTTGAAGTGAATTACAAAAAAACTAAGCAACTTTTTGTATTTTTTTTTTCACCAATGGAAAGGTGGTACCTATGTGGGTGTGCGAAAGTTATTTTTGTGCAGAAAAAAAAATCGAAGAAAAAGATACAAGGTAATGAAAACCAAATTTTTTTTTACCAAATTTCATTGTATTGTTAAAAATATTTAAAAAAATAATTTTTTAATGAAAATAACTTTCGCACACTCCCCAATTCCTGTAGAGTCTAACTAAAAAAAAAATTTTAAATCCATTAAAAAACATGGTCAGGATTCACTTCAAGAAAATGCAATGTTTTTGGTCTCTAAAATCAAACGAAAATAATTTGTCTCTGTTGAAAATCGACATTTGGTTTTTGCTACACGTGTTGTACTTAGGGTAGTACGCCTAAACATTAAAATATTGCTTTCTAATCATTACTAGATTATATCCTAGGCTTCGCTTGCGTAGAATATGAAAATAATGACAAAATCAGTTGGTTTCCATTGCAAAGATCTTAAACGGTCTTCAGCGCAGTTTTATGCTAACGTGTTAAACGTTTTCTTATGTGTATATATTATATTTGATTAACTTTCTATAGGGTGTTAAAAAATGAAACCAAGTTCAGAAAATTAGCCTTAGAAAAAATATATATTTAGCAATGATGAATATGAATAATATCAATAATAATATAAATAATTAGAGAAGCGCCGAAAAGTGGTTTAGGCCATTAGCCCAATAACAAGTACCTATTTTCAAGGCCGAATAACGAATATTCGGCCTTTATTCAAAAGTGGCCCGAATACTTGGTGCATCTCTACCAATTTGAACAAACTTTATGAGTATATTTTTTTTTCTTACTTTAGTTTATTTTGTCTGCAAAGCAAATGATGTTTGGCCGAATATATCAGCTCTACTTGCCGAATAACGAATATTCGGCATGACATTATGTCATTGTTCAATACCTGAATGCATCAAATCAGTAAAGACAGAAATTAAAAAACTTTAATTTAAAATTAAAATTTTTTTTATTACATCGTGGTTAATGCTACAAGATTTCTGAGAATATTAAAAAATAATTTTGAATGGAGATAAAAAAAAACATTCCAAATTTTAAAAATCCATCGTCATATCCGTAACTCACACTGAAAATGCTTTGCGTAATGTATTAGCTTATGTACTGCCGCTCTTGAATTGAAGAGAAAGATCGCCGTTCAATACCTGAATGCATCAAAGGAGTGAAGGACGATAACTGGTACGACGAGGAAGATAATTCGGTATATTTTTTCATAACGTCGTGCTTCGAGCCGGTAACTTTGGAAAAGATTTTAGAAATACTGTTCGGATCCTCTTAATGATAGAAATGGCGTTTACCCACGACGAGAAACCGACAAGAACTAAAATGCATGCTACCACTTAGTTCCTAGAATGAAACCATATGGAAATAGTAGGAAATTTTTACGAGCGAGCTGTTGCCAAAAGAATCTCCTATTGTGGGTTTTATTTGGGTTCAAATAGGTATATTATTTTTTCGTCGGTGAATTCAACCAGTGGTGGAACTGATGAACTTATGATTGACAGCTAGTGAAATGACGTCATCAATCGGTTAGTGAATTATTTTACGATTTCTCTCTTGTTCGCGTTGATAGAAATCACCAGAAATCCACAATATACAATACAATGGGCAATTTAAGAACGCGATTCAGCTCAATCGGTGCCACCGGTGGACTCACCGGCGAAAAAGAAATAATCCTAATTAAACACATCGTTGGATTGCTTAAAACATATTCTAACCTCAAACTAGTCAAAATACTAACAAACATTTAGAGACAATTTCTCGTAGAATAACAGCTAAGAGAGCCTCTGTGACTGCCACCAGAGGTGGTGTTCTCGTATTCCTAATAATTTACCATATCTTGTCTGCACGCCGGCAAACATAAATTAAATACAGACACCAACATACTTACATTTCAAACTATTTACGGCTAGATCTCACTGTTCAGAGATCTCTATCTGATTCCGGCAGATGTCGCTATATGTTGATGAAGTATAGATGATAGAAAAATTAGATCATAATGATCAGTGGTAATTAGATCAGAAAGGTAAGTGTCTTATAACTGAATTATTTTGGATAAAATATACCTAACCGTGCGAATCCAGGAGACTTTAACTTACCAGAAGTGTTGATGACGAATCTTCAGTAAATTCTACTGCTATGTTTTTAATTAACATGTTGTCTTCATTAACCTCCCTGAAAAAAAAAACGGTTACGAATATAATTTGAACAACTTCAAGGGATAATGTATATTTGAAGGTTGGAGGCAACGACGTTTCTTGAACGGCAGTAGATAAGCATATTTTGAATATATAAATTGTAAAAAATTGCTATTTTTTAAATAAAAATTAATTACGTAATAATATTTTTTTTATTATACCACTAGTGATGTAATGAGCTCATTGCATCACTAGTACGATAATATAACTTATGGGATGGTGGGATGAATCTTTAACTCAAATAAATTCAGTCCAATCGGATGAATGGATAATTTTTTTTTCGATTAAATAGTTTTTTATATTCCCGTCAACTTTACTTTGGATGAAAACTAAAAAAAATGTATTGTGATAGCTCGCGGAAAAGGGTATCAAAAAAATGGGATAAAATAATATAAGAAATTTATAAAAAAATTTATAGACCTAATCTAATTTTTGTTACACAAACGAATCACTGTCAAAACTTACCAAATATTACTTTGTTCATCGGTTAATATCCTAAGTAAAAATTTTCCATCTAAATTTGGTATATTTGTTTGAGGCACTACGATATAATTACCAGGTGGTAAGGTGAAAAAAGTAACCACCTCCCTCGCAACTGAATGATTGGTTACATCCAAGGGTTTCTAAAAATTAAAAAAGAACATATTCAAATCAAAGAGCTTTTTATAGCTTGTACAACAAAAGTGGATACAAAGTTCATACCGCACGAGGAAGTAAATTGAGCACGACGCCGTAGTCGGAGTGCTTTCATTTTCGAGCACAATATGGATAATCCACTCGAGTTGTACTGTCAGTATATTTTTTCTACGACCTAACTTACCTTATACTTACTATAAATTTAAAAAAAGTTATTTAAATTAGGTACCTATTAATAATTTGTGAGAAAGATGATAAAAACAATAATTGAGGAAAAATTAATTTCATTTCCAAATTCATGGACCAAATTGCACCAACGCGCATGCTATCTTTAAGAAGTTATGCTTTTTTATAAAAACAATAATAATATTTAGTATTTATTAAGTGAGTATATAAACATAAAATCAAAAAAAAAATTAAAAACTTCTCAAATAAATATAACATACAAAGAAGCCGATATAGATCAAACAATAAATCGAGATTTTGGTCCCTTGCCTATTAGACTAGTAAGTGGCACAATGCTTATCGGACCCTTTTATCCGTTCGCCTTTCCGTGGTGCAGCTATTTTCATTTAATACTATTTTTAAATGAATAAGAAATTTTCGCACCCATTTTTTCTAATCATTCAGCAGATTTCATTTTGAATCAGTACCATGGCAACGAAAATCATTTTCGGAATTACTTAGGTTTTTTGAACTTCCGACGGCCAAATTACACTGGAAATTCTTCTGTTACTTTCGTCAAAATAATTACACGAATTGATGGAATTAATTTATTCATCAAAACAAAAAAGGCAAAATTTTTAGTCATTAAGGATTAACTAACGTAATTTTATTTCTATTCCTGGATCACCATGTTATTTCAAATGTTTTTAATTCATAATAAAAATGTTAATTTTTGATGTAATGTTTTACTAGTCGCAATTCTTACCCAATCACCCTCGAGCTTAAATTATAAATCCGGAAATTTTTCCTCAGTGGGAATTTATTAAGAAAATTCGCGACCCCGAAAAAATTTACGAAAATAATTCATTCTTTGGGGAGATTTTAAGTGATCATTTTGGATAAATTTCTTTTAAAGTAGAATTTTGAAAAAATTTAAAAGGAAATAAAATCTCGCCCCAAAATAATTTAATAATAATATCATATTTTCCAAGAGACTATAAAGAAGCTCCCACCATCGTCGAGGTAGACGCGGATCCACAACTTCGTTTTTTTTTTGATGGGGGTCCTTTAACCAACAACAAGGAGAACAAAGGCAAAGCGCGGCGAAAATGTTTTGGGCGCTACGCTCAAAAACCTTTTTTTGGGCGTAGCAATAAACTTTTTAAAATAAAAAAATACTTATACAGTGAAACCTCTCATAACGGATACCTCTGATAAGCGGATACCTCTATTAAGCGGACTTTTTTCATAGTCCGAAACTAGGTATATGAAATTCCATGAAAATCAACCTCTTTTCGGCGGACTTTCCTTTGGGCAGACGCGGACAGGCTGTTTTCATACAAAGAGTGCAAAAAATCTCCTTTAAACGGACAAAATGTTTTAAAGCATTTGGGAGACGAATAAGTACGGTACAAAAACTCTTTGAAGACAGACCGGCAACCAATCGCGTATGCGTGCCAGCGCAAAAGGGCTTCGCCGAATGAAAGTAGTGTGATTCTCCGAAAGCATTCCACCGTTTATTTGTGAGTTGTAAGATTAAAATCGTAAACAATGGCAGAAAAACGTCGCTTTTTTTTGTACTACATCCAAACTAAAACTAGTGTATTTTTGTTATGTTTAAAAAATGTTTTCCGGCGACCGTGTATTTACATCCGATATTAACGTTCCCAAAATCATTCATTAATGACCCCTATTAATGCATGATTTTCTGTAAATGCACGATTTCCCAAAATCATTCATTAATGACCCCTATTAATGCATGATTTTCTGTAAATGCACGATTTTGGTAATTAAAATTAAAGGCAGCCATGCAAACAAATCAACAAAATAATAAAACGTCAATCCAAAACGTCGTCCGCTGTCATTAGTATTTGTAGAATTGTGAAATCTGGATTGTAAAATAAAAGTTGTTAACTGTTTTTCTTCACTTTAGTAAAAAGTACGGTCGGCGAAAAAACATTGTAACCAACTCTTACATTAAAATGCGATTGATGATCTCGAACATTGAGCGTGAATGTTTCGATCATTAATCGCCATTATTAATGTACTTGTTGGTTAAATTACTATTATTTGTACATCCATATATATATAGTAATAATTTTGCATTTACATATTACCTAATAACAAATTTCCCATGGGCGGACACACCTATTAAGCGGTCACATTTAGAGAGTCCTGTAGGTATCCGCTGTACTTACTTATATTTTTTAACATTTCACTTCTAGTGACTTTGATAAAAAGATTCTAATTTAAGTAACTACAGATTTAAAAATAAATAAAAAGCGCCACAGGCGAAATTTTATAATTTGTGTATGTTGTCTTAGACTATTTGAATAAGTATAGTATCGCTTAGGACCGAACGCGGGGCTCCTCTAAAAGCTAGGCCCTCTACGCCTGAGCCTATTGGGAAAATAGGCCCTGTGTCCATGTAGGAGCAAAAAAATGAATTTTGGGGTCTTTCTGGGTACGAAAAAAAAAGTTCCTTTTGATAGGGAAATAAAAAATATTGTAAAATAAATCTATTAAAAAAATGCATTCCTACCTGCTCAGATACAAAACTTGGCGTCAATCTTTGCATAGAAGGTGGTACTTCGTAGACAGCAAAACCGATAGCAAATAACGGCTTCCTTTTTTTGACATCTGCTATATGCGTTTCGTAACATTGAGTAATCGATACTACCACGTGGCATTTATTGCTAGATGCTCTAGGAATTTGTACGTGGAATTGTGGGTTCATTGCAGTCGTTTCTAAAAAAGTGTGTTGATTATACATGTATTTTTTTATGAGTATTAATAAGTGCCCATTCCGCAACGATTGTATTAATGTGCTTCTTTTTGCACTGATGAAAGACCACCAGAAAATTATTTGTATATAATTAGACCAAAAACATTGCGTTCTCTTGGCTCGAATTCTCGCCGTGTTTGTTAATAAATTTTTTAAAACTTCTTAAATTTGTACACTACAGATAATAAAAAGTGTCAGAAAATTTATATTTTTACGGGTTTTCACTGGCTATATATCTTCTTTGAATTTTTTTCTTCATATACATATTTTTCAACTTCTACATAGGGTTGCCAACCCTTCAGGTTTTGTTGTTTAGAGGCTCCAGGTTGAAACGGTGTCTCCAGGTCAAAACCCTTTAACTCCAGGTTACGGGTATCGGGATCACCTTTGATTGGGAGGGGGGCGACCTTTTTTTTTTAGAAATCACTTTTCATTGGAGGAGGAAGAAATATAAAAGCGACGCCACAGCGTAAAGTGACTCCAGATCAACGAGAACGGAGGGCGCGACCTTTTTTTTTAGAAATCACTTTTGATTGGAGGAAGTATAAAACTCCAGGTCAACAACTTTGAAAAATTTGGCAACCCTACTTCTACATAGATACCACCTTTCTCTTGGTGAATCTCTGTGATCAGGCAAGATTTGTTTTGGGTAAATTTGAATCTAAAATTCGAACTTTCAATTCGACCGCGGCAGTGGCTCAGGGGTTAGTTACTGGCATTCGACCATGGCGATCCGGGTTTAAGAATGCAGGAAAGAGTGTAAAATATATCATCTCTCAACCCACCCCATTCACGCCGTTAACCAGGCCGGATGAGGTCGGACATCTCGTGGGGTCCCCAATCGGTAGGTTATGTAATGGCAATAAACCGACGGTTGATAGCCCTTGGTGGTTGTCGCATGACTGAGGATCGTGGTTCGGAACCCACGTTAAGCTGTAGGGTCCCTCGATAATGGCCCTAACAGTGAACGAAGAGGAAAAAAGTATAATTCGAAAGAAGGACAAGAAATGACAAATTTCAATTCCATACCTATTTTTTTAATACTATACAGGGTGCTCAATTTTTTTTTTGTAACATTTTTTGTGACAGGTTTAAGGATAATGTATTTAAATTTAGTGCAATTCGTAAATACTTTAATCAGTATCTATAAATCAAAGCTATTAATATTTGAAATACAGTGTGTGTTCTGTGTTACTAATGGCCACTTGTCATTTTTCAACATTTAGTCAGCTTGCTCTTAAACCTATAGGTTAACGTAGGTTCCGAACCACGATCCTCAGTCATTCGATACCCCCCAAGGGCTATTAACCCTCGGTTTATTGCCATTGCACCTACAGATTGGGGAGTGTGTACCTTCTTCCGCACCCCACGAGATGTCCGATCACATCCGGCCTGGTTACCGACGTAAATGAGGTTCGTTGGAAGATGATATATTTTACAGTCTTTCCTGCATTCTTAAACTTACTAAATTTCGGACATACTTTTTTTTTGTACGTGTGCCCGCTCCGGGGATCGAACCCGGATCGCCTCGGTCGCATGCCAGTAACTCACCTCTGAGCCACTGCCGCGGTTAATAGAACGTGGATATAAAAAAAAACTACCTTATTTAACTAAAAAAAGTTTTTAAAAAAAATTCAACCACAAAACTATATCTAAAATAAATAAAACCATGTATGGATAACTTAGTAAAGAAATAAATTAAAATGTAGGAAAATGTCAATAAAGTTTAAAGAAGTTTATGGTTTTTTAAAAAACTTTACGTTTTCTAAAAATTGTTTCAAATATATAATTTTATTAGTTCAATTTTACATTAATGAACAAACCCTTGTTTAAAGAAAAACCTAATGTAGATATACAGTAATATATCCGCGAATTTTGTTTAGAATAGGACAAATGGATCGAAAAGTGAAAGATACGAAAAAAGTAATGGTTGTAAAAGTTTTTGTTTCCAAATAAATTAGATTCACGTTATGAAAAATTTAATATTTTGTACAGGAACAATAAAAAATCTAACAAACATATTACGGTAACTATTATTCCTTGCAATCTACCTTATTGCGACTAAGAGCGTTAGTTACAATTTCCAAACCATATGTGTGAATAAAAAATACAATCTTCATAATGTCCCTGAAATTATTCCCTCAGTATCTCCCAAGTTCCAGATTAAATTATTATTATGTTCAAACAAACAAAGGCTTTATTTCGTCATTCCCTCACCGTCATTGCCTCATTTTGATTTGTAGTGAGGAACCCTCCTAATTCTTATAAAACGCGTGTATTCTGGGAACTACGTTAGAATTAAAATCTAGTAACAAAAGTAATACGAAATCTATAAAAAATAAATAAAAATTAAATTCAATATTGTTTATTCATCTATTATGACCGAATTTCGGGATTTCGCGAGGAACTACCCAAATATACATTAAGTGTCATTTTCTAGAAGAAGAACAAATATTAAATATGCCCTTAATTAAACCCTAAGTCGAAGTAAAGATTTCATGTAAAATTTTAATTGAAAGTAAAGAGTTTTATCCCTATAATTTGTGTTAAAAAGTCCTAATAGGTCCTTAAGGCCTTTTTACATTGGGTGCAATTGCAAGAAAAATGGCCTGGAAGCATGCGCTTTGACGACGTTTTAATCAGCTGATGCACGTTTTCCCATTTAAAACCTGCATCAGCTGTTTAAAACGTCGAAAAGCGCATGCTGTCAGGCAATTTTTTCTTGCAATTGCACCCAATGTAAAAAGGCCTTTACAATTACTGGCTGGATGCACATCACAACTCGCAAATAAATAATAGAAACAACAAATAAGGTAGGTCTTTTATTAATAATTAACGGGTTCCATTAATTGACATTGTTAAATTAACAAAATCGCTTTGACAGCGTTTCTCATTTTGTAGAACTTTAACTTTACGTAGTAAACATAGTTGGTTCATACAAGTACATGTTCTGTAACTAAGTCTCATTATTCAAAAAAAGAACATATGATTTTAAGTCTGATTGCAGTCCTGATAGAATTGAAAAAATATACGATTTAATTCACGACATGACTCGATTCAAAATTTATGTCAGAAGCTGTGACCACATATACAGGGTGATTCATGTTGGGGGGCCTATTAGAAGATCTCGGAAACGAGTAACCTTATCTTTCTAAAAATTTGACAGCAGGCATAATTGGCTTTGAGCTTTTAAAACATTATATTTTGTCATTTTTATTACTTCCGGTTATACCGGAAGTTAATGCCAACTTTGCTATTTTAAATTAAACACCCTGTATATTTTAGCATTTTCGATTACCTTATTAAAATCTAAATAACTTTTGTTAATAATAATATATTCCTATCTCTAACCGTTTTTGAGATATGAATATTATAAAAGGATTTTATAATATTCATACTACTACTTAGGTTTCACGTTTTTTATACAGGGAGTTCTTAAAATTGTGCGAATGTTTCCATTTAAATAAATGTGCATAAGTCAATTTTTGCAACTGGAACACCCTATTTTTTAGCTTAGTGTAGAGAATAAAATTTCCTATCTAAATGCCAAATGGGTTCAATGTACATTTTTAGTCGTTTTGGAATTATGAGCAATTTAAATAAAAAATCTTAAAATTTCAGTCGGTTCTGTTTACGTTCTGCTAGATATCGTGTCGGTTGCCTAATTTTTATTGAATCGCATGATGGGTATCTTCTTGCATCGTGCGGCTGCTGCTATATATGTGGCTGTAACGTGCATTCAGCCAGTAATTATACGTTCTAAATATTACTGCGTTCGATTTTGACAAAATCGAGCAGAGCGAGCAGATGCAGATGTAATGGTAAACCCATGCTAGAGTCCAAATACCGAACGCCGAGCAGATGCACCCGAGGTCATAGATCTATTAAAAAAACGCAAAACTTCACCAATTGGACCGAGGAGACAGATTTGCATTAACCGAAACAGTAATTATAGCCTACTTAACATCTTTTAACTTCGATTCGCAGAAGAAAATAAGCTAGACTGTTAAATCCTCCCTTAAGAATTCAGGCAAAAAAGAGTTACTTACTTACCAACATAAGTAGGCCCACCACCCGCGTTATAACCAGCCCTCCATCTTCTCCTAGCTAACACAGCTCTCCAGGGTTGCTTTGAGTGAAGAGCACTTTCCATAATCCAGTCGTCTGGGCCAATGTGGACCAAATCAAGTTGGGTGAAATGCCTTGCGAAGTCTTCGAAAGACATCCTGAAACAAGTTCCCATAAGTATACCAATTCATTTCAACAATAGTCATCATGAGAATACTTTGATAAAATCTTTTTTGCACAAAATTAAGGTTTACATTGCTTATGGCATATTTGGTATACATACCAAAATTCTCCATCATTGGTAACTCTCACACTCAACAACTCTTTATCTCTGGCGGATAGTCCATCCCATTCCCAAGATCTTTCACTCCAAGCTCCTGTCCATTCTCCTCTGGCCCAAGGATTCCGTAACCTTACTAAGGGGGTTTCCCCTGAAGCTCCTCTAACACGGGCTAAGCCGGTTACTGAGTATGCATGCTGAGTTATAAGGCCATTTCTAAGTCTTAACTGTCGTTTGCTATCTTTTTCCTATAAAAATTTAAATTGCAAATTTTTTGTTCTTAATCTCTATTTTAGATTAAATTCCTACATTTATAATAGTATTAATGCGATTTCAGACAAAATAGTATGTGTATCGCGTAGTTAAAGCATATTCCAAGACTAATGCACGTTGGCGCCAATGCAATGCTCGCCTAATCGGCGGGCAAGCTAATGAACAATGACATATTAAGGTGGGTTATAGTTTTCTACTATGATATATTTTATTAACGTGTTCTGGGGGACATGTTTCGACACTATCAGAGTGTCATCATCAGTCCTATGTTCGTGGGATCGGGTTTATTTATTCGTTAGATAATCCGAAAGAAGGTGTGAAAACTTGTTTGGTATGAAATTTCATTTATTTCTTTCCCTAAGTTATAATATAGGATAAAAATCTTGCTTATATTATTTTTCCACCTATAATATACTACATATAATAAAAATTATCAAATACGAACACAGATCAAATTGATAACCTCGTCCTTTCTGGGGTTAGTTCAGTAACAATATTAAAAGAGAAAAATTACATGTCACAATAAAAATGTTTGTATTATAGGCTATGCCATATAACTAACTAGGCACGAGCAAACCATTGGTCGGCTTTGTCTCCAAATGGAAAAGAAAAATTTTTACGCACAGTATTATATTCGTAGGATATTTTTTAGAATCAGTTGTAATAGTGATCGTCTAAAAATAGCTATTTATACAATTAGTTGCGAAATTAGTGTCTTTTAGGCACGCGACGTGAATTGTCCTACGAGGCGAAGCCGAGTTGGACAACACGTCAAAGTGACTAAAATACATTGTTTCGTAACGAGTTGTATACAATATTTTTTCTACTGAGGTTTTATAATAAAAAACTTAATTTTACTAACATTTTATTACCTATGTTTCATTTACACCTTTCATGTCAAAAAAATCGACAGTTGTCAAAAAAAAATTCGATTTTTTTGTCAAAAACTGCGACAAATATAAAAGTAAAGGACTCAGACATTGAAAATGCCGCAAATGACGCAATGGTGTACCTTGTTCCCCAAAAATCAAGAAGTTTGTATGAGGGCACATACGAAAAATTCAAAAAATGGTGTGAAGAAAAAAAGGTAAAAAACTTTGTGGAGTACTTTACAAACCTAATCGCATTTTTGAAAAGTAAATCTACGGGGTATAAGTCCAAAAAGTCGAAAGTTTTTTCTAAAAAACAAATAGAAAGGTTTGTCAAAGAAGCAGACGATAAGAACTATTTATTGGACAAAGTCATACTTATTGTGGGAATCTCTGGAGCATGTCGCAGAGAAGAACTCACATATTTAAATATGAATAATATTGAAATTTCGGAGTCTTTAATTAAAATATCCATTCCAAACACTAAAACAAATATTGCAAGAAGCTTTGTAATTAGCGAAGGCTCTATTGACGGCATCAACTTCTTGAATATTTTCCGAAAGTACGCGCAGTTACGTCCAGCACACATAACCCATGAAAGATTTTTTATCGCATACAGAAACTCCAAATGTTCCAGACTTCCAGTGGGTATTAATACCATTGGAGCAACACCAAAGAAAATAGCTGAGTTCTTGGAGCTTGGAGAGAATATACAGGCCACTGCTTTCGAAGATCTTCAGCAACTTTTTTAGTTTACTCTGGAGCGGATATATTGATGCTAAAGCGACATGGAGGTTGGCAGTCAAATACCGTGGCTGAGGGGTATATAGAAGATTCTTTAGAAAATAAAAGAAAAATTTCCGAAAAAATTCTTGGTCAAAAATCTTTGGACGCTAACAACAAACGTGTTAAATGTAATGAATCCGAGTGTTCTACCAGCTCTACTAGTGGCATGGGTTTAATTGATATTGCTGTTGCAGATTCTATTACTATTCAAAGTTCAAATTCCTCATCAATTTTACAAAGAGAAATATCTCAACGAACTGTTTTAGGTTACCCCAGCATTAATTTTAATAATATAAGTAACTGTACTGTTAATATTTATAATAAATAGGTAAAACTATAGTCTGTGTTTATACTTGTTACTTTTAAGCACGTTGTTCCTGGTAACGTGCTTAAAAATTTTTTAAGGACGTTATTAAAAAATCATATTGACAATCAAAAAGAGGTTATTACAAAACGTCAGTAGAAAATAGTATATTGTGTTACAAGGACGAAAAATGCAGTATTTCGGACGTATTACGGGAGATAGTAACCCGCATAGTCTGAAATACATTTTTCGTCCGTATAACATACGTTATTTTTTATCCGATTGTGTTTTTGCTCGGATTATAAAATAATGTAAAAATTAAGAAAACCAATATATTTCATCTTGCATTGTAATTTTTTGTCCCTTGAATGTTTGAACAATGAAACCTGTAATATGCGTATCCATGGATCTAACAAATAATTAAATTAATATTATCAACTGACGTTTTATCAATCAGGCGATAGTTTTAACTAATCTTTCGTGTTCTGCTAGTTTTAAAACCTGAAAAACACAATTAAAAATGGAAATAGACGATGATCTTATAGAAGGTACACCACCTGACATTCAAGAAACTGCCAAGGAAGTAATGTTACATTTGTTGCCACAAAAATCTAAGGAAATATATGAAAGAGCTTATAAAAAATTTATGGATTACCGGCAAGAAAAAAATATACAGTCGTTCTCCGAAAACGTCTTCTTGGTCTATATGGCGGAATTATCGAAAACTATGAAGTCATCTACTCTGTGGTCGCAGTATTCTATGCTACGTGCAGTGGTAAATGTAAAACAGAATATTAATATATCTAAATACATGAGATTACGAGCATTGTTGAAACAAAAAAGTGTTGGATAATGTTGAAGGTAAATGTAACTATATAATAGTATTTTAAATTTCTGACTAACAATTTTCTTAATTACAGGTTGCTTTTATTTTTGGAATCGCGGGCGCATGTCGGCGAGAAGAACTGGCTCATATGAAAATTGATGACATACAAGATTTGGGAACGGCTTTGTTAATAAAAATTCCCTATAATAAAACAAACAAACCGAGATCATTTACGGTGACTGGAGAATATCTAAAATATTATAGAAATTATCTGGCTTTACGTCCAACAAATATGAGTGATGGGCGATTTTTTGTGTCTTATCGCAATGGAAAATGCCATAAGCAAGTTGTCGGTATACACAAATTTGGCTCTATAGCTCAGGAAATAGCATCTTACTTAAAACTGCCGAATGCCAAGGAATTCACGGGACATTGTTTCAGAAGAACATCGGCCACATTACTTGTAGATGCGGGAGCAGACATAACATCTCTAAAACGGCATGGAGGCTGGAAGTCTTCGGGAGTAGCCGAGGGCTACATAGATGATTCCTTAAGTAATAAGTTAGAGCTGACCAAGAAAATATTCAACATTCCACAATCTGACCTGCAGTCAGTCTCGACTCAGGTGTCGCAATCCGTCTCCCAATCGAGTTCAACATTGGAGAATAATATCATAACGGAGACCAAAAATAATAATACATCCTCAAAATCAAATTTACATTACCCCGTTCTTGTTCAAAATTAAATAAACTGTTGAAAATATTTTAGTGTCCGACAAAATGTTTTTCGGACTAGGACGACAAAGGTTGCCTAGCTACCAGCGCAATAATCAATACCTTATTAAAAAGGTTACCTTTTCGTCCAAATATCTGATCTATAAAACGTCATTTTTTGACACAATCGGATAAAAATACGTTTTTAGTATTCCACGAATGCACCGTGGAATATTTCTTTAAAAATGGAGATTTTATTTTTAAAGCTTGCAACACTGTACAGCACTGACAGTAATGAATATGAAATTTTGCCGTACAGTTAACTGGAATAGCTTACTTTTCTCGTCACTTAAGTGTAAAAGAAACAGCAAATTTCCATGTGAAAGTGGAAAAAAGATAATGCAAATAAGTACTCACTTGGGTAATAGTTGCTATAAGAAGACTAGATCTAGGAACTGCAGAGTTTAATACTTGAAAGGTAAGAAATCTATCTTGGTGGGTTAGTCCAAAACTTTGTACTATTCCTCCGGTTAGGTCTTGTAGGGCTTTAGTCGTTGTTCCTGAAGATAGATTTTCGTAGGATCCATGAAATCTATAAAAAAGAAAATTTGAGAGCTGGAGACGACTCATTTACTTCATTGTAGGTTATTTATTGCCAACAAGTAATGTGGTCGTGGTCAATTTAAGCCTTAAAAGTAAAACAATCTAGCACTTGTAAAAGTCTTGCGATCTGTTTTTGTGAATTAACAGCACAAAGCTTATGGGAAATGGCTTTCGGCTAATTTTTCTAAATTTTTAGTATTTCGTAGATCTTGACGTTCTGATTAAAAGTGTCCATGGCCGTAATCCAATCCTATGGCAAGTTATTGAGTTATGGTCTTTTAAAGTTGGCAACTTCTTACTTTGAGATTTTATGCATTGTCTGGAGTTTTCACTTGTTTCTTATAAACTATCAACTTTTTTATTTATTTTTATTGGTGGAAAAGTAGGTCTTAGGTTTTCTTTCACTTATATAGAAATAAAATATGTTCAGGATGTTGAATAATTTATACGCGGATTAAATAAATAATAATATTAAAAAATTATGAAAATCCAAAAAAAAAATGTACTCATTTTTTGAATTTTGAAAACAAACGGCAAGATTGTGTTAATATTTTAATATCTTATAGTAGGTACATACCTATCAAGCTATAGATGAAAAAAAAATTGTTAACGAAAATTATTTTTACGGATTGGCATAATAATTAAATGTATCAATTAAAGTCGTTTATTACGTCTGATATTTCCGTTTTAGATACCATAGGCCTAATCAGGTGTATACAGGGTGATTCACGTTGAGTGGCCTATTAGAAGATCTCGGAAACGAGTAACCCTATCTTTCTAAAAATTTGACAGCAGGCATAATTGGTTTTGAGCTTTTAGAACATTATATTTTGACGTTTTTATTACTTCCGGTTATACCGGAAGTTAATACCAACTTTGCTATTTTAAATGGAACCAATCAATAACTGGGTTAGTTTATTGATACTGATTGGTATAAATAGCAGGCCGGTACTATGTAAAAGACACCATTCGGGGTCGGGACCATTCGGGTCTCGACCAGTTTGGTCAACATCATTCAAGCCGATCATTTGGTTAGAAACCACTCGGTCGACACCCTTTTGGGCAGATACGACTCGGTCCAGAGAAGTAATATTGGGTCAGTAGCGGCGCAGAGTCCTGGTTCAATTATCAGCCCTTTGCCCTAGAGAGTTCGTCCCTAGTTAATAATGTTGTAAGTAAAACCTAATTTTGTGTAACCGTTTTAACTGCCGTTCCCTTATATAATAAAGTAGGTGTTATGGAGACTTGTCGCCTTTAATTCTTCCCCACGTGACAATACCCTGTATATTTTAGCATTTTTGATTACCTTATTAAAATCTAAATAACTTTTGTGAATAATAATCTATTCCAATCTCTAACCGTTTTTGAGATATGAATTATAAAAGGATTTTCTTGTGTAAAAACGCTCCGAGAAGAAAGTTTTGTAACTAATAAAGGTAAACATTTAAAATTTTGTAAGCTCTCAAGTAATACATAGATCTTTAGTTTAAATTACTTAGGTTTCACGTTTTTTATACAGGGAGTTCTTTAAATTATGCCAATGTTTCCATTTAAATAAATGTTCATAAGTCAATTTTTGCAGATAGAACCCCTATTTTTTAGCCTACTAGCGTGTAGTAAATTAAATTTCCTATCTAAATGCCTTATATGTTACAATCCGCATTTTTAGTCGTTTTGGAATTATGAGCAATTTAAATAAAAAATCTTAAAATTTCTTTTTGTGTTAATGCGACTTTATTTTTAAAAAGAAGGCTTCGACTAGGATTCTCGTTTGACTTTGAGCTTTGTTACCATTTGTTATTAAGTGCCTATGTTCGTTGCTTAGCTATTTCTAATTTTCAGTCAAACGAAAATCCCGGTCGAAGTCTTCTTTTCAAAAGTAATGTAGCATTAACACAAAAAGATATTTTAAGATTTTTTATTTAAATTGCTGATAATTCCAAAACGACTAAAAATGCGGATTGTAACATATTAGGCATTTAGATAGGAAATTTAATTTACTACACGTTAGTAAGCTAAAAAATAGTGGTTCTATCTGCAAAAATTGACTTATGCACATTTATTTAAATGGAAACAATGGCATAATTTTAAGAACTCCCTGTATAAAAAACGTGAAACCTAAGTAATTTAAACTAAAGATCTATGTACTACTTAAGAGCTTAGAAAATTTGAAATGTTTACCTTTATTAGTTCCAGAGTTACTAAACTTTCTTCTCGGAGCGTTTTTACACAAAAAAATCCTTTTATAATTCATATCTCAAAAACGGTTAGAGATAGGAATAGATTATTATTAACAAAAGTTATTTAGATTTTAAGAAGGTAATCAAAAATGCTAAAATATACATAAATAGCAAAGTTTGCATTAACTTCCGGTATAACCGGAAGTAATAGAAACGTCAAAATATAATGTTTTTAAAGCTCAAAACCAATTATGCCTGCTGTCAAATTTTTAGAAAGATAGGGTTACTCGTTTCCGAGATCTTCTAATAGGCCACTTAACGTGAATCACCCTGTATTTACTTACTTGGCATAAGCTTTTTCCAGTAGCGCTGCCCAGAACTCCGTCGAGTTAGAACAGTGTAAATGGACCAGTCTTCCTTTGTGGGTGGGTAGTTTGTCATCGACTACTACTTCTCTCCATTCCCCGAAATGCCAAAATCGAAATCTGAAACAAATATTTCAGTATAAATTTTAATTTATTGAACAAGTCTAGACTAATATTTAATTTGGGAAAATTATTCCTTTTAAATTTCAATTAGTCAAATTACACATTCGAAGATACATAAATTTACAACAAGCTGAAAATCAGTGAAAATGTTCTAAATACAATTATAAATAAAATTTGAAAGTTCCCCAACATTCCCGTGTATGGGAAAAATTTGACTCGAGGTCAAAGGTAAAAAAAAATACTTTTTCGCGATTTTTAGCAAAACGGTAAGTTTTATCATAAAAATACTTTAGACAAAAATTATAGATCATAAAATTATCTATAAAAAATTTCCTACGAGCCATTGTTTCTGAGATATAGGTAACGATTCAAAAAGTTGTAAAAGTTGTAATCATCATAATATGCATGAGTACGCCACGTATATACATCTCTAGAGTTGTAATATACAAAAAAAAAATCTTAAGCCAATCTTAATAATTTAAAAGCAAAACTTTTTATAAGGAATAACTTTTTTTCGATTCGACGAGTCTGTAATAATTTGCACAATCGATATTTTACTGCGACTATTTGATTTAAAAAATAAAAAAAAAACAGGAAATTATTGAGCTCGGCCGGCACCCGTATCTAAATTCGATACTTAATAAAAAATCTGAACAATGTAAACAAACTAGCCAGACTGCAGAAATCAATAGACTTGACATCTGACCATTTAAATGTTACGATATTTTCCCACTGACCTATACTATGGATTTGCAAAGGTTAAAACCATCGTCGTCCATAAAATGTAACTTCTTAGTACCCATCGCATAAGATGTGCTTATCCAAGTCTAGAGATCGCTATATTTTCCCCGAAAATAAATAAAGAACTAGGTACTCCTTCAACGCAACTTATTTTAATATATCCCTTCAAATAAACTGCTGGACAATTGCTTTCGAGCAAGAAAAATTTCGCCTAAATTTAACAGTTAATATTTTCTGAACCAGATATGACATCGACCTACGGTTTTGAATGGTTGATAGATTCATCCCTTGGGAAATAATTGTCAATGTTGGATTTTCTTCAACTGTCAAAAAATTTTATATAAAGGGTGTTAAAGAAGACTATGATTTTTGCTCCAAATTTAATGGCGTGTAACTTTCACAATAATATTTTTAAATTGTATCACTCTACGTCAATTGGAGCAAAAATCATCGTCTTCTTTAACACCCTGTATATAAAATTTTTAATAGGTAAAGAAAATCCAACATTGACAATTGTTTCTCAAGGGATGAATCTACCATTCAAAACCGTAGGTCGATATCATATCTGGTTCAATAAATATTAACTGTTAAATTTTTCTTGCTCGAAAGCAATTGTCCAGCAGTTTAGAAAAACGAAATTGCGAAAATTCGGTTTTACCCAAATATTTTCGAAAGGATTCGAAGTTTTTTAAATTTAAAAATGCACACAGGTTGCAGAATTTAGTACGGCGCAATTTTTTTCTAATTTAACCATTTCTGTATCTTCTATGGTTTACGAGATCCCTTTAGAGTGGATCCTTATCTCGAACCTTCTTCAGCTATGAGATGAGATTTTTAAATAGTTTTCTTAGAGAGGCTATTATGCCCTTTGTAACTCTCTGTTCAGGTGTCTTTGATGTAAAAATAAATATAACTACATTCTAGCCGTAGGCATACCTATGTAAAACTTTTTCAAATAATTACTATTGTAAAATTTCCCGAGCATTCCTACTTTCTATAGCAAGAGGATTCAAATAGTATATTACATAACAAGTGATGAAAGTGATACTTTTTAAGCGAGGAGATATTTAGCACAAGGCGTTAGCCGAGTGCGGAAATTCTCCGAGTTTTAGAATAATCACTTTCACATGAGTAATGACATTATTTTTCCTACAACCAAAAAGAATTATTAAAAAAACCTTTGATTTGTGAAAAAAATATTTCAACACTAGTGTTGAAATTAGCTTACTTAGGTTTATGTTCCACTGAATATCTGGTTTTATAGTTTGTCAATAGGCTTTTACTTTATTTGTAGTTTAACTTTTTCATTTTTTCATATTTTATATATCATAGGAAGAACTAATCCTGGATTGACTTCTAGATTAACCAAAATGAAAAATTTTAAATTTAATCAAGGAAAGATGTATTAAACATAAATTTAAAAAATCCACCAAACAAGGAAGATTTTAATTCTGTAAATTATTTAATGTTTTTATAAAAAAAAAGTCAAATAACCCTGATGGGATTTGAACCTGTGACCTTGCGATCTATAGGCTAGAGCTCTATTCTCTACGCTATCGATACCAATAAAGATTTGTTATTTAATACATGACCCTCTCTTCAGCACGATTTGTTTTTCCTGGTAATAGATTTTCCAGTATATTATTAACATTTTTTATAATTTCAGATGGCATATTTTCACACTCTAATTCTGAATCACTCGACAAATATATGATAAATAAGTTAAATACTTCTATAATCACACGCGTGTAAATACGGCGCTTTCTAGCCAAATTACCAGTGCTTTTTTTCTCATTTTCATAGGTGGTGGTAGGAAAATATATTTTCATGGGTCATAAGTCATAATGAGTTACAAATCTCATTTGGCCTATAGCATTGATATCTTATTATTAATACAATCGGAAATATTTCTATGAAAAATATGAATTATTTCATACCTATCATTTCTGTCTATAAATACCGATACCTAAAGCTCCTATTGTTTTACCCCGATAAAATATTAGAAAGATAATGGCGGCAAAAAATGGTTAAATTCCGTTTCCATTGTATCTATGCTCATTGTTTTCTAAATTCGCACTTAGATATCGATTCACAAAGGTGCAATAGTAGTACCACCTTTGTTTAGTTGAATTTACTGCCTGCCTTTAACAAAGATAAGGACAATTCTGCCGAAGTCAGTAATTTAAAGAATTATTACGTCATTATTTTAACTTTTCTCTTGTTATATTTCCTTCTTTACGTGTTTTAGTATGGTTAGTTCACTGTGGTTTCCGTGCTTGATCTGGTGAAATGATGGATAATTGTCCAAGCTTTTTAATGGTGTTATTAAAGATATACCTTAATATGGGATTTTCAGAGATATGTAAAATTTTAAAATTTACTTTTCAATTACGCCCTCTTACGGCAAAATGCGGAACTTAAAAATTATTTCCAGGATTTTCTCATGGCCACTTTAGTTGTCACTTTGTCTTTTCCTGAATTTCTATGCCCAGTAGTTTCCGAGATATGGCCGCTCAGTACCCTTAACTGATCACGCTGTATAACACTGTGCTTAAACATTTCCTTTTCCCCTTGGGAACAGTGCCGACCTTTAATTCCTCTGTGCCTTGTTTGCACGAATCCGGAAATTTCCAATTAGTTGACAACATTGGTAAAAAATGATATTTATATGCAGCGTCCTTATAAAGTACTGACCAATCACAGTTTATTGTTTTTACTGAGGCTCCGCTATGGATGGCCATCGGCCGTATCTCGGAAGCTACTGGGCATAGATACTCAGGGAAAAAATCGTAATAAAAGTGGCTAAGAGAAAATCCTGGAAATAATTTTTAGGTTCCGCATTTTGCCGCAAGAAGGCACAATTGAAAATTCAATATTGAAATGCTAAATTCCTCCGAAAATTCCAACATTAAGGTATGTATACCTTTGGTAACACCATTACAAAGCTTAGGCAATTCTGCATCATTTTGGTTTAAGGTTCATTGGCGTACCGACCTTGATAAGAGTGGGGGAAGCTTTTGAAAGTGTAATCATTTAATTTGCTGTAACTTCTAAACGACTTATCCGATTTTAGTAAACTTAAGCTTGTGTGGAAGAGTCACAGTTGCTCGGACTAATAAACTTCAAGATGGTCGAAGGTCTATGACAAATCTAGTACTCGGACCTTTACACCTCATTATGTAAAACGTAGCCACTTTTAATATCATTCTTTTAACTTTTACTCTGCTTCCTTGCCCTATTTGGTCCAAAACTATGCTCTATAATAGCTTTCTTTTTAGTTTGATAAAAACCATAAAAGCTTTTTCAAACTTCTTATGAATCTTTTACCATGGCTATTCATAAAATCGCGTCCAACGAAAAATACACAAAAACGAATACTGAACTCTGAATGGAGTTATATAAATTTTATATCAGCCATAAGAAAATATTGGTTTTAGAAGTTTTTTTTATTTTTTTCAAAAAGAATTGTTATTCTCCTTTTAGATTTTTATTACTTCTTAGTTTGGGCGACATTTCTTTGTTTATTTTCAAAAGAAAACAACACGATTGGTATTTTATGAAAGACAATAAAATCTCGGACTTTTAGACAAAACGACTAACGAAACAAAATTTTATTGTTAACTCACAATAGAAACTTTTCATGCTGACCAAGGGTGCTATATTTTAAGGTTTTTATACCTTTTAAAACTCTGTAGAAAGTAAGGGAGAGTATCCAGAAATGGAAGGGGGGGGGGGGGTGGGAGGGGAGCGAATACCTAACCGGGAAAGTGCAACTGTGGATAAAAAAATAATAAAACCACAGTAAACATCAAATATTTCCTAAAAAGTACCGAGTTGGTAAATAAAAAATGGGTGGTAGACACAAGGTTAGGAACCTAGTAATTTTACCATGAATCTTATCGAGTGAGCTATTTATTTACTGCTAAGGAAAAATGTTGCGATCTTTATAAAATAATATAAGTCCCTAATCATTTACATTTACAATCATTACTATTGTTCTTAAAAAAAGGAAAACAAAATGGAGAATATACAAGTAATAGGTCTATAACAGGGAGTCCCAATGTTAGGTGTGACGAAGTAAAATGTCGATGGATAATTTCTTCGATGCAATGTAGGTTTATCAAAAAGTGTTCGGGAACTTCCCCAACCCCCTTTAATTTACACCCCTGTATAGAAGTCGTGAAATGTTTGGGGATGCACTGCGCGCGCACCAGTTATTATAACAATCAAAAAATGTTTTGATGAAAAGTTGACGTTTTATGTTTTGTTGACATTGGTTGACAACGACAAGTTTCTCCGTTCTTAAAGTCCTTTTGGTGACTATTACCAAACGCTACTCTCGCTAAAATATGGCATGTATTTAGTACTCAATGTGGTACACGTGTTTCTCGATCGTTGAAGCCGATCCACCCTTTTGTTGGGACTACACAAACATTGCAACCCATTAGATGCTACCGTTGAACAACCGCCTTTGAAGTTTGACAGTGTTCGAAAATTGTGCCATTTTTACACTTACCATCCCGATGTAAGGTATGATAGACTAAGATAAAGTTTCTCACTATCAATAAGGATGAGTGCAGCTCTATTCCCAAGAAGTTTTTTCTCCGTGCAAAGGCACATAAAAATGTAAACCGCTCCATTAGGAGGTATTAATGGAAAATTGTTTCTTACTGTTGTGCGTTCGAAATTTTGATATGTAATATATTTCTGCAAAAATAGTGATTCCGATAATGTTTTCGTGTCGTCGAAAAAATACGCGATAATAAATAAAGGTTGTGTACCGCTGAAGAACTGTAGTATTTGTAGATATGTAGTATTTAGTATTTGATCACTAATGAATGTAGATCGTTGTGAATGTAGATGTATTTTTAATTATAAATTAGTATTAAGTAGGTTTATCAGATAAAGATTTAATAAGTGTAAAAAATTACAACAAAACAAACCATTTTTTTTTTTAAATTAACTCAAGCGCTCAAATTTCGTTATCACAGTCCTACGCTTCCATAAAAAATTTGCCAGCCAAAAAAATAAAGTAACCTTTTCCTGAAAAGTGTTGATATCGGACTACACTATCCCGCTTTACAGTAATCGTTCTATTATTATTTGTGGTTCACGACCAAGTGAAAACGTAATAACGAGTCATTTGTTTCACGCTAAATTATGCATGTATACATGATCTTAGGTGAAAAAGGTCGTTGTAATAAATCTAGCGAACCTAGATGTTGGTGGTGAAAGGAATGATATCTGTGTTAAAGTAGCCAGTTGCGTAATTGAAAAGTAAATTTTAAAATTTTATATATCTCCGAAAATTCCATATTAAGGTATATCTTTGACAACCCCATTAAAAAGCTTGGACAATTATGAATCATTTTGGTCTTATGCTTATGCTTACACCCTTAATCATTCTCTCTTGTTGGCAAAGTTAAAGTATTATGGCTTCGAAGAATCATCCTTACATCTTATTAAATCATATTTTAACAACAGGTTTCAAAAAATTTTCCATAATAACACTTATTCAGAACAAATTGAAATTCTGTCTGGTGTGCCTCAAGGATCCATTCTTGGACCTCTTCTCTTTATCATCTATACTTCAGATATTTTAAAATCTCTAAAGCACTGTAAGGTTCAGGCATATGCAGACGACACGCAAATTTTCCTTCATTTTGACTGCCAAGATTATATAAACGCCTCAAATTTGCTTAATGATGAGTTAAATATGTTAAATCAACTTTCTTTAGACCACAATTTAAAATTAAATCCATTAAAGTCATCCTTGATGCTCTTTGGAAATAAGAATAACGTTGATTTTTTGAATCATAATATCAATATACGTGTTGATGGTGTTGTGCTTCCCGTGGTTAAAACAGCCAAAAATCTGGGTATAATTTTGGATACTGAATTAAGGTTTAGAGAGTACGTCAAAAAACTAATTCAACGGTCATATATGTCCTTAAGAGTATTATACAACAACCGTCATATCCTTAATTTGAAATTGCGCAAAATGCTCTGTGAGAGTCTTGTTTTGTCAAGTTTTAACTACTGCGATTTCATTTATGGGCCGTGCCTTGATTTGGCTGATAGGAATAGAATACAAAAAGTGCAAAATACATGCTCACGCCTTATTTTTGGACTGCGAAAGTATGATCACATTTCTCACACTTTCAAAAATCTCAACTGGCTAGTTATGAGCAACCGTAGAACTTTACATTTAGGAAACTTCTTGATCAAAATTCTTAAAAATCCAGCTCTGCCTCGTTCCCTCAAGAGTAAATTTGTATTTCGTGAAAATATACATTCGCGCCAGATAAGGTTTCCTAATAGAATGACGGTGCCTCACCATCAGAGTGCCATATTTCAGAGATCATTTACATATAACGCTATAAAATTGTATAACTCCTTGCCTAATGAATTGATCTCACTTGATAATAATACATTTAAATTAAAATATAAAAAACATCTTCCAAATTTTCAAAATGAGCAAACTCGGTAGCTTAACTTTTTTTTCTTTCAAAATATATAAGTATCTTAACAATATTCTGCGAGTCATGCATTGATAACATATATTTATCGTCTTCTCCATCGTATTTGAGTGTAAGGTATTAATTTTTTCTCTTCTTCGTGCTGACTTATTTTATAAGATTGTTCATTTATTTTCTCCTTTACATGGTAATCTTTAAATACTATTTCTACATCTATCACTAGTTATGTATATTCTTTATACTTAAGCAAGCAGTGCAGGGTTCAGTTGAGTAGCCGTCTAGGCTAGACTGCGCCATGCTTTTGTTTGCATCGCCTATTCTTTGTTATATTGTTTATTTTTTTTATAATAAAAGACCTTTATTATTATTATTATTATTATTATTATTATTGGCGTACCGACTTTAATAAGAGGGGGGAAAGCTGTTGAAAGTGTAATCAGTAAAATCGCTGTAACTTTTAAACAACTTATCCCATTTTAGCAAACTAAAGACTGTTTGGAGGAGAAATGTATGCACTTTCACCAATCGTATTTAGTTGTCCATAATAGTTCTCAAAAAAAATGCTAGGGGGCGCAATTTGTAATAATAACACATTTTTTGATTTTACTCCGAAAAAATAAGTCATACGGTATAATTATGATACCATAATCGAAAAGTAGATGAAATTTGCTAGAAAAAATATTAAAACCGCAGCTCGATATCTCCGTTCTTTTTAGCGTTATCGCCAATAGAATAATTTTTAAAACTAAGGAATTATATATTTTTTAGAAAAAAAGTGTTACGCCACTGATATTTTTCCATGTGGATATTATTTCTGATTAGCATGGTCAATTCTGCATAAAAATGGTCTCTTGCGTTTTTCTCCTCAGACACACCGTTCTTAATTAAATTAAATTAGGTCTACTAATATTATTAACATTGATAATGTAAAATTTTGTTTTATAAAAATTGGTGGAAATGACCACCTTCACTTAATAGGCATGCATGAAGCTAATTTAATTTAATTATTTTAATTAAGAACGGTGTGCCTGAGGAGAAAAACGCAAGAGACCATTTTTATGCAGAATTGACCATGCTAATCAGAAATAATATCCACATGGAAAAATATCAGTGGCGTACCACTTTTTTTCTAAAAAATATATAATCGCTTAGTTTTAAAAATTATTCTATTGGCGATAACGCTAAAAAGAACGGAGATATCGACCTGCGGTTTTAATATTTTTTCTAGCAAATTTCATCTACTTTTCGATTATGGTATCATAATTATACCGTAAGATTTATTTTTTCGGAGTAAAATCAAAAATGTGGTATTATTGCAAATTGCGCCCTTTAGCATTTTTTTTTGAGAACTATTATGGACAACTAAATACGATTGGTAAAAGTGCATACATTTCTCTTCCAAACAGTCTTTAGTTTGCTATAATCGGATAAGTCGTTTAAAAGTTACAGCGATTTAACTGATTACACTTTCCACAACCCCCTCTTATTAAAGTAGGTACGCCAATGAGCATAAGACCAAAATGATGCATAATTGTCCAAGCTTTTTAATGGTGTTATCAAAGATATAATGTAAAATTTTCGGAGATATGTAAAATTTTAAAATTTACTTTTCAATTACGCCCTCTTGCGGTAAAATGCGGAACTTAAAAATAATTTCCAGCATTTTCTCTTGGGCACTTTTGTCATAAAAAAATTTACCCGGATGCTGTACGATTACTAGTTTCTGAGATATGGCCGGCGGTCATTCTTAGTTGACCACCCGGTACACCTTTATTAAACATATTTGTCTTTTAAAATTATTTTTAGTTTGATTTTATTATTGATGGGATATTTTGTATCTATAGTATGTACCGGGTGACAAATAAAAATGGACGCAGGCCATATCTCAGTAATTATCAAGCGAAATTGCCTGTAATTATTATTAAGTTCCTAAATTTACCGATAGAGGGCGTTCAACCTATGACTAAAAAGATTATTGAATATTTATCGATTATATGCAAAATAAAGTTATGTCAATACTAATTGATTTAACAGTGTGGCTACCGAGATGGCTTGATCGGCGTAAAATTTAAAGAATTAAATGATATATTAATTCAAAAAATTATTAGTTGTTATTGTTTCAGCGATTTTATTGTAAGATGAAGTTTAACGTGAAAAGTGGGACGAAAATATACTCAAAAGGTTGTCTACTTTAATAAAAAAATACTAGTATTAAAGCGTTTGTTTCTTAAGTAACTATGCATATGAAAAATCGGACTTGTTTCGTTTTCATTGGCTAATACTGTATATTCGTCATTCAATAAGAATTGTACACATACCTGCGGTTAAAGCGAATACAAGAGCGCGGTTCTACAGTGAGCTCCTACTACTTTCATCAAGACAAGAGACAAATACCCTATAAATCTAATTAAACGTACAGATAAGGATTAAAGTAACTACTTGAATACTTAAATATTTAGAATAATGGGCGGTATAAGAAGTAACTCCTCAAAAAAAGTTATTAGATGACATTCTTTTTTGAAAGTAAAATTTGCATACAGTTTTGTGTTAGAATACATGGAAAAAGTAACGGCAAATTGTAAATACCCCAAACTTTAACGACAAATAAAGTTTGATGGTTTTTTGACAGTGTAACAATTGCCAGCATGGTAATTTAATTATTGATCCCACCTGTGCAGACCTGTGTTTAGGAATTGATGATACAATAGAAATGCCTTTTTGAACCAAGTTCAACTTTAAGCATAGCTTTACAAAACTCATACTTAAGATCTTATTGTACTATTGTGCCGATAAAAAACTGGGACAAGAGATTTACAAAAACAATGTAAGAAATACATATCCCCTAGACTATAAAAGGTGTCTAGAGCTAAAAAGGAAAAACAATCAAAATTTAAAAAGTAACCTAGGTTACATAATGGAATGTTTTGTATTTTTCGATACGGGGTGGTTAAATTTGAGAGACATCATATAATATGGATAAAGTAAATTTATTAGATTTTTTTAAAGTCAAATATTTTATAAATTATTATATTTACCATTACCACAAAATAATAAATAAAGCTAATACAGGTAATAAAATACATTTAATAAAAAGAAAAAAATTGCGAACACAAAGTTTGTCAAAACAACACAAAATTAATATTTGGTCATAGAACCATTTCTGTTTATTACTTTTTGGAGCCTTTGTGGCATACTTAAAACTAAGTTTCTACATGATTCGACAGTTATTTCATCCCAAGCTTGATTTATCCTATGACGTAATTCATCCCTGTTTCTAGGTTGAAAATCATGTTTATACATAGATTTGACCATGGCACCCCAAATGTTTTCTATCGGGTTCAAATCGGGACTCTTCGAAGCTCAGGGAAGAACTGCTATGTTATTTTCTTGGAGAAAATTTTGTACAATGCGCGCTGTGTGTATTGGAGCATTATCATGCTGAAATGTGTAATTTTGACCGTATACAGCGTTTACCGATGGTATCATCACTTCGTTTAGTATATTAACGTATACTGCTGCAGTTAGTCTTCCTTCGACGATTTGGCAAAGTCCTGGTCCTCTAGCGCTAATCCAGCCCCAAACATTTATGGAGAAACGCCCACTTTGGTTGGTTTTGTGGGTGTATCTCTCATCATACCGCATGCCGGAAGGCCTATACACCCGAATTCTCCCATTATTGCATGACTGAAAAGTTTTCTCGTCAGAAAATATAACTGTTTCCCATAAATTTATTTGATTAATATATTCATGTGCAAATTCTAACCTGCCCTGTTTATTTATTTCCGTTAAAAAATTTTTATTGGCAGCACAACGGCTTCGTATATCGGAATTTCGAATCCTGTCTCTAGCGGTATTTGCAGAACCTGGAAAATTCGTCTCTTCTTTTGCCTTGATTGCAGTTTCGAAGGGATGATCCCTTAGATAATTAACCAGTCTTCTATCATGATCATCAGTAGAAATTTTAGGGGGACCAGAACCTGCATTCCTAATAATAGTCCCATGTCTTGCTATTTTTTGTTTTGCCAATAGCACGGTATTATTGCTTACTTCTAGTTCATCTGCAATATCCCTAATAGCAACACTATCTCGCAACCGACTATAAATAATTGCCTTTTGCTGGGGGGTTAATTGTGGCATATTTACAAATAATATATGATTGTATGTTTGACGAGTCAATCATAAAGTGACAATCTTTATTGACATGCAAATTTTCATGACATTTTACTGGTACCAGGCTTGATGTAAAATTATTCTTAATAGTCTAGGAGAAAATAGAAAAATTTCCTGTCCCAGTTTTTTATCGGCGCGATGGTACGTGACTAAAGATTTGGTTGGTTGGTTTAAGGCGTGGGTCGGGTGTTCGGCCCAAGCTTCCTGCACTGCAGCCTAGTGGCTTATTGTGCTCCCCTATCTTGTTAGAAAATAGTTGTTCCTTTTATAAGGTCCTTATAAATTTCTACTAAGTTTGTCATTCGGGAGGTTATCCCCACATTGGATTCCTCCGAAGATTTAAATCTTCTTCGGGTCAGTGCTTCGCAGTTGTATATGATATGTGAGGCGGTTTCGTCTTCTTCGCCGCAAAGTCTGCATTCAATGGGACCATTGTAAATTCCTACTCGGTGTAGGTGTTTTCTTAAGTGGCAGTGGCCTGTTAGTAGGCCAACCACTTGTTTTAGCTGGGTGCACGTTAGAAGCAACATTCCAGTCGATAGCTTTTTGGTGGGTTTTCCAATTATGGGCCTCGCTTGTTGACCAGGTATCCTGTTCCATCGGAATAGGTGTTGTTATTGCGCCTACCTGTCTGATGTTGCTTTGGTTGCCTGTTTTGATATGCCAAGGGCGGGTTCAGGGCCCCTGAGTTTTTGAGATGACCCAGCTCTAGCCAGTTCATCGACTTTTGCGTTGCCCGCTATCCCCAAGTGACCAGGAACCCATCGGAGTTCTACCCTGTTGTTCCTTGCTGTTAGGTCTTTCAGGTTGTTTAGGCACTCCAGTGTGATCCTCGATTTGAGTCGATTGGAGTTTAGAGCCTTGAGGGCAGCTGACTGTCTGACAGAATATATGTATATCTCATGGTCGTGGTAGCCCTTTTCGACATTTTCTGGTACACATGCTTGTATAGCACGTATTTCCGCTTGGTATACTGTGGCGTAGTTTCCGGCGAATGCTGATTTCCATTCTGGGTCTTTCCCCAAAGATACCTGCGCCTACTAAAGATTTACTTTGGTAATAGTGGCGTGACGACCTTAGATAAATTTAATGGTAGATTAGCGAAATTTAATCGAACCTTTTTAACGTCATATTTCCACAATTTACTTGCCAAATAAGACATTTTGCAAAAAACGAAGTTTGTGCTAACAATAGATCTTAAAAAAAACTGTGACCTAGGATTATCTGTATTACTATAAACTGATTTATAGTTGAGGAGCATACAAATTTGGAAGTCCGTGGAAAATAAATGATTAAAATATGAGACCGATTTTTTATGTTAGACAATGTCTTTTTATATACAAAAATCCTTGTTGGACTGTATTTTTGGTGGGGGAATTCCTCCGAATTTACCCCCAAATATAGACCTTTGTGAATTTTTCAAAATATCTTCGTTGGTTAATTTTGACAGAAAAAGTGAAAGGAAACAAAAGATAGCCAATGAAATTCTGCACAAAAAGAAATGGTATAAAAAAGAGTTTTGTTAAAGCAGTAGCGTACAGGGTATCCCAGATAAGGAATTAGAAGAAAGCTGCGCCCAACTAAATTCGGCAACATTGTGTTTTCAAATTTAAAATACTCCGAATCTTTCCGAAGATATTTGGGCAAAACCAAATATTCGCGATTTCGTTTTTATTTTTTTCTGACTGTATTTAAAGAGATTATGTTAAAATAGAGTAAACAAACTCATTACCATTTTTTCCCTCTACAAGTTGAAGTAATTGGATTTTTAATCCAATGTTTCGTTTTTTAAAATTCATCATCAATTTTGCTTTTTTAAATAGCCGGGAAATTTTATTTTATTATGGTTAATATAATTTTTTCCCACTACTAACACAATTACAACACTTGTTGTTAAAGTAATAATAATTATAAAACAACTTTTGGCATACAGAGTGTTTTCCGGTGGATGGAACGTTAGACGTTTATAAAAAACGGGTGATAAGTTTTCTTCAAAAATTTGGTTTCTTAGATAAACATCCATGGTTCATCGTTTTAATATATTTTTAGCATTGCTTAGTTGCCGCTTCTGTCCGAGACAGGTATTAATATCGTTATTGTAAATAAAACACCCTATACATTTTTATAGCAGTTTTTTAAATACGGACAAGGAATTTTAAATACAGGTTTAGGGACTTCTAAGCTTTAGCACTTCAATACAATTTAAAGTTTTTTTTTTTAATTTTAACGTTTTGTCATCTTAATCTTATTGAAATATTAAACGGCCTAAACATCCAACAATTTTGATATTTAAGTAATCCTAAAGAAATTATCAGGGCCGTAATAGCGAAGAAATTAAAATTTCAAATACTGGTAATGTGTTATTTGACGACAAGTCCCACAATCTGTATTTAAATTTCCAGGCCCGTATTTAAAAAAATTGACTTGAAGTTGATAATTAAATGCCGAAACGTCGAATTTGAAAGTTAGGTGTGCCATCTTGTAAAACATAAAGAACGGCTAAAAAAAGTGTTTTTGTGTTTTTCCCAAATCAAAAATAAAAGTTCAAAAAATTAAAACCCAAAACTAAAAATTTCGGTCTTCCCCGAAGATGTTTGGAATATTTACAATTTTCTTTCACCAAATTATTAAGCATCAAAATACACAAGTTTGTCTGAATTTCACATCTTCGTATCTCTTAATGGGTGATAAAGAACATTTTAGTTATTTTTGTGCCCATAATAGATAGATACTTAAATTATCAAAGTTGTGAATCTATAATCGATTTTACTGAGCTATACCCTATGGTTGTGACTTATCTTAAAAACAATTTTAACGTCGCAATTTATTATTGTCACTGTTTTCGACTTTGCAAGCTTATAGCGTGTAAATTTCATTACAAAAACGACTTGTTCTTGAGTTTTATTTCCTTAGTTATTAAAATTTTATAAATTGTTTAAAAAAAGTAAATAAATAATTTCTCTCTAATAATAATTAGGGAATATGAACACGTTTCTCTGACATTTAAAAGTATATTATCGTCCTTCCGGTCTTTATAACATTAATATAAAATATAAATGAGTAAGTATGTTGATTTTATTTTAAATAGGTAGAGTTATAATTTTTAACATAATTTCCCGAAAAAATTGGGTGAAGTGAAGCTGTAGTAAAGAATAGTTGTCAACCAAAAGTCAATAAACATACTATTTAAAAAAAAACTACCCTAAACCGTATTCGCTCCAAAGTGGTGCCATTTTTCTGAACGTGTCCGCGCTCTACCTATTGTTTTATATAGTATATTTCAGGTAAGCTTTTAATGACCGCGTCGATGACACACGTCATTTCTAGTAACATTCGTTTTACAGAACTTAAAGTTTGATCAGGGCAGGACTGGTGTTCCTATAATAGTTAATTACCAAATAAACAATGTATTTACTTGCTTTTTCATAAATATAATACTTCACAGATATACAATTTATAGCCAGAAAGTATATACACGAAATAATAGCAAGACAATCTCTAAAAATACCAAACACAACAGCAATAAAAATTGTACTCATTGTGGTGTATTACATAAATTGAATAGTAAACAGGTATAAATAAAGATGACGAAGACACTGTTTCTCTGCGTTGCATAACGACTGAACGAAGGAGTCAGTCAATTTACGACCGAGAACCAGTGAGCATCGTCTCCATAAGAACATTGTTATTATTATATTAGAAATGATCTAAATATATAAATACGGATACTACACTCATTACCATTTTATAGTGCCCAAAATAATTGTGAAAATATCTTATAATGCCGTGCAAATACCTATTTTGAACAGGATGTTCTACATTAAACATTGTTCGCCGCGCGACACCTATTTCGTAAGTTTATTACATCCCAATTTAGCTAGCAGCGAATTTGAGTTGATTTGGGGGATCCTTATGCTGGACACGTTCTTGCTCCATCGTTGCAGCTTTAGTTATTACATTATTGTTTATAAAATAGTGGAATTTAGTGTCCGTTAAAATGGTTGTTTCGTGCTTGATTTATTTAGATTTATTTAAATTTCTACGTTTTCACGTTAGATGGCTATCTTTTGCATTGAGTTGATTCCTACTGATGGCGTTACTGGGTTTTTATCGCGTTTTTATTTCTTAAAAATGCCTTGAAAGAACAGTGTCTCACAATAATGGGGGTCGCCTACGGGTTATGGCTTTCTGATGAATTCTAACAAGAACGAAACAGCCTGTCATTGTCTATATACCTGTGCCCCAGGGAACCCATTACCTTTGGCGTCCCTGTGTACTTTAATGCAAAAGATAAACGCACTACTCTGTCCGCTTGCCGCTAAGCTTCTTTTCTTTATTATTGTTTATGTCAATATAAATAAATTTATTCATTTATTTCAGCCATATTATAAGTAAAAATAATTTTTTTCTTATAATATTTATTCTAGATAATAGAATAGTAGTTTGTGCAACAAGAGTAAATATGATATTCATCTCGCACGATGAAGTAAAATAAGCACGATGCCGTAGGCGGAGTGCTTAAATTTTTGAGCGAAATATGGACAATCTACTCGAGTTGTACCGGGTAAGTTAACGTTTGCGCGGAGTAATTTTATGCCTTGAAGATAAAATTTGTCGACAATAAGCTTTTCTGTTAGATATGGTTGGATATCAGGCACATTTTAAAAGTATTTTGATTTATACAGGGTGCGCCCAAAAAGTAGGGTATCAAAAAGGTACATTTTTTAAAATTGGACACCCTATATTTAAATACATTTATGAATTCTACATGTTATTTCATACATTTTTGTTAATGGTTTAATATACAGGGTGACAATTTGAAAACGAACAGCATTTAATATTGCCTCTACCAATGATAGTATAAAAATTTGGCGATACACGTCAATTGATATATCGAGGGGGACATTTTTTAAGTCTTTTATTGTCGTGTTACTTTCAACCCCCTGACCCCCAGGGCACCTACCCCTAAAATTTTAAATGAAAACCCCAATTTATTTTGCCATTTTTGTGTTCCTTATAAAATTCTACATAAACTGTATCATTTTTTTTTTCAAAAAATGTAATTATTTTATTTTTTCTAGTGGCGATATCAAAGACGAAATGTAGAAATACATTCCAAATTCCTTTATTTAATTTACATTTCGTCTTCGATATCGCCACTAGAAAAAATAAAATAATTACATTTTTTGAAAAAAAAAATGATACAGTTTATGTAGAATTTTATAAGGAACACAAAAATGGCAAAATAAATAGGGGTTGCCATTTAAAATTTTAGGGGTAGGTGTCCTGGGGGTCAGGGGGTTGAAAGTAACACGACAACAAATGTCTTAAAAAATGTCCCCCTCGATATATCAATTGACGTATTTCGCCAAATTTTCATACTATCATTGGTAGAGGCAATATTAAATGCTGTTCGTTTTCAAATTGTCACCCTGTATAAAAAAGTTATACTTTTTAAGATTCGACTTATAATGAAAATTTTGCATTTGTAAGCATCCCGTTATTGTGAAAATGCTCCGTAAGTCTTGACCCCAAGCGATTCATAATTTTTATCCTTACTGAATAAAGTCAAAAAACATATTTACTATGAAATATTTGACATCTCATTTACAGGGTGTTTTCGTTCTGGGACCAAAGTCAGGAAACTTCTAATTGAAAAATAACACTTATATTAAATGCGAGACCCTATATATTTTTCTGTCATAGCCATCATAAGTCCTTTAAACTTTCGTAAAGAATGTCCTTTCCCTATTATCTCTAATAGTTTTTGAAATATTTTCATATTTCGAGATTTAATGTCATCATTATAGCGTTTCTTGTCAATGGATCACAGTAGCCATGGAAAATAAATAAAAATATAAAAATGTTGTTATAATTGTTCCCTCCCAAAATCAATTTCTATTTAATAAATGTTCGAATAAATGTCCTTCTTGTTCAATATAAGGCGAGTTCGGTTATTCCTCGCGGATGAGATGAAAGAGAACACAGATTTAAAACAGGTGATCAGCAGATTACTCCGAGGTAGTCGGTAATTACGGAACGGTTCATATTCATTTGACAAACAGGATAACCTCACTTTTGGCCTTTCATGATAAAAATGGATAATAATTTGTTAATTTTTAATTTCAATTGTTGAAATCGGCCATAATTTGATGATTAATTGAATTAAATGAAATTATTAACCCAACACCCAACTTTCTTAAGCAATAATCAGCTGACGTTGCTTTTATCCTCGGTTTCCTCGGTCAAAAACCTCTGATGAAAAAGATGACGCTCCGAATTATCTGCCCCGGTTTAAAGGAACGCAGATAAATGTCAGCCGTCAGCTCTGAAACGATTAAACGAACGATATTTTGACAATCCGAGGGATCGGAGACCTCGCCGATGATTAACCGAACTCGCCTATAATTGTCCATCCTTTTGATGATATTTTCCCGGACATTGGATAATATGCCTGGTGTTTTTGTTTGAGATATATCCCTAATGGAGAAAGCTATTAACCAACAACTCCTAAGGTATCTGGAAGGGCTTAACATTATCAGCGACCATCAATACGGTTTTCGTAAGTCCAGATCAACAGGTGACCTTCTGGCATATGTCACCCATCTTTGGAGCAACACCATCGAACATCATGGAGAATCCCGGGCTGTTGCACTGGACATCTCTAGGGCTTTTGATCGTGTTTGGCACGATGGGCTTCTAAGTAAATTGCGATCCTACGGTATGCCTAATGGATTTTGTTTATGGTTAACCAGCTTCCTTAAGAACCGTTCTCTGCAAGTGGCGATTGACGGGTTTCTCTCAGTCACCTTCACCATCAATGCCGGTGTTCCTCAAGGGTCCATATTGTCGCCTATCCTCTTTTTACTGTATATTAACGACCTTCTAGTGAAAACGTAAAATCCAATTTATAGCTTTGCTGATGACAGCACATTTGTCTCATCTTTTACCTTGACTCCCCAAACATCCGCTGCCGACGCACATCTTCGCAGGCAGCATGAAGTGTTGCGCCTCAACAATGACTTGGAAGAAATTTTGGCTTGGGGTGACAGTAACCAAGTCGAATTTAATGCCAAGAAAACCCAGGCAGCAGTCTTCTCCAAAAAGGTTAACATTGCAGAACCGGATTTAGTCATGACAGGACACGCAATTCCCCTGGCACCGTCTATTAATTTGCTGGGGGTCAATCTGGGAGGTAATATGTCTTGGCATGATCACGTTGCCGCAATTGCCAAGACAGCTGCACAGAAACTTGGTGTACTTTTCCGCACCAAAAGGTTGTACACACCTCATCAACTTTTGACACTCTACAAAGCCCAGATTCGACCATCATTAGAATATTGCTCTCATGTCTGGAGCTCTGCACCCAAGCACACCCTTCGGCTACTGGATTCCATTCAAAGGAGAGCCGTTCGTCTGATCGGCGACCCCGAGCTGACCAAGACCCTCGATAGCCTGGAGCATCGAAGACAGGTTGGTGATTTGGCTCTCTTTTACAGATATTTCCATGGCAGGTGTTCAACTGACATTGCCCACTTGATTCCACCTAGAGCAATGCAAAACAGAAATACACGGCGAACCACTGCCGCTCATCCATATGTTGTTCAGCTTAGTACTCCTCGAACTTCATTGTTCAAGAATTCTTTCATCTGGAGAACGTCATCTTTGTGGAATGATCTTCCTGAGGTCGTGTTTCCCAATGAATACAATCTTCAACGTTTCAAGACCAACGTTAATCGCTTTTTTCGCACTCGCACCGCTCCCAGAGCGCCTTAAAGGATTTTTCCTACAGTGCAGGTGTTTTATCATAAAAAAAAAATCTTCTTCTCTTCAATTTTTTCTACGACTCAACTGCCAAACTTCATAATAAAAATTTTCAATAATTATTTAAATTAGGCACCATAACTTGTTTTTTTAGTTGGCCGTGAACTATATAAAATATAGAAATATAATAAAAACCAATTAAAGAAATTGATTTTGTGTAAATAAAAGGAATTATCCAAATTATTTTTTATTATAACTTCGTTGGTAAATCCAGTCAGAATGGTTTGATAGTTTGGTAAAAATATATTTTTCGTGCACTTTTTAGGAGAAAATTGTGTATGCATAGACTTTGAGATAAATGATTTGATTTAAATTAAAAAATAACAAATTTTATCTGACAGATTTACATATTTTTGAAGTAGGGTGAAATCGCCAAAATCGTACCGTTGCCTAAATCGTACCATTACAAGTTTTCATATTAGACGATAAATTATACGACATCTATCGGACGTTGTTGTAGTGTCTAACTAGTGCCAGTTGCATAGTATAATCGTTTTGCACCGGTTGTGTTTCGCTAAGCGGGAAAAGCAAGTTAAAAGAATTCAGCGATTTTCATGTTAATTTTGTTGATTTTTTGTAAGGCTCTCTCATTGGTAAGTAGTATTTATACAGATATATTTTTTTAGTAGCATAGCCTGGGAAGTTCTTGTAATTTTGCAAAAATTGAATTTAATTTTAGATCTATATTGGGGTTAGAATTGTATTATTTATTATTTTGACTGACAGTTTCCTAAATCGTACCACACACGCACATGAATAGTGTTCCAATGTGACACGTCTTAATAAGGACTACATGTGCGACTTTTGTTTGTAGGTACATTTAAAATTATTTTCAAAGGTGTAATACATTTTTTTAATTCTGTTTTTTTGTAAAATACTTAATATAAACAATAATTTTGTATATTTTTTTTTCTTTTCAACAAACTGTACTCATTTTTATTTAATATACCCAAAAGAACACTGTGGTACGATTTAGGAACCCACTAGTACGATTAAGGAAACCAGTTTCTTAAATCGTACCATTTGCTATTCCTTACAAAAACAGCTGTTTTTTATAAATTAAATAAAAAATAATATTTTAAAAATTGCAGTTAGGTGTTCAATAGACCGATCTATTGTTATAAACCAAGAAATATACATTTCATTTATAAGTTTATAAGAAAAAAAATAAAAACCAAAAAGTGGTACGATATAGGCAACCTTACCCTATATTTTCGACTTCACAAGTGTTAAAAAACCACTCTTAAAATTTACGTGTAAATTTGGTTTCTTTGTAATTGACCACTGTGATTGGTCAGTTTCGTGTCCTAACTAGGATGGATATGAAATCATATCCGTCAGTTAACCGGAATAGCCCAATTTGCCAATCACTTTAGTGTGAAGGAAATAGCAAATTTCGACGTGGAAGTAAAAACAAATATTTTCAAATCCAAATTGATTATCCTTGAGTTGAATTAATTTACCAACTTACCTAAATGCACCGCAATAATTATGCCCCGCATCGAATTCTTGATCTTGTGGTACCACCCTTTCCAGAAACTTCGGTGTCAGTGCTAAAGAAGCTACAGCCGCTAACAGCCATTGGTCTCCCAAGTCGCCGGCTTCCACTGAAAATTGGTACGATGACTCTAAAGGGTTATCTTCAACAAACCTCGGTCGCTGGCATAGTTCCTTTAAGAGAAAAATCAACATAAAAATAAACTTTCTTCAAATAGAGTTCTATCTATAACTAAAACGTATACTGTTTGAACTAAAACTGTGTTCCAAACGGTAAATTTATTTCTAAAATTATAAAGTTTTTCATTATTTAGATTTTAATCTTGATTCTCATGAGAGACCTAATAGTTATTTATGTACCAAGGCAGTAAAGTGATTCTTTATCGGACGAGTCTGAAATTATGAGATGAGCGAGCGAGGCGAATAACAGGCGAGTTGATAAAGACACTTTACTGACGTAGTGCATACAAAATTTTATCGCCAACCGTTCAGAATTTATAATATAAAAAATTAAGGTATAGTCAGATCTGGTCTTAACGTGCGAGTCCAAAGGCAGACCGCTCTAAGAAAATAGATGTTTTTTCCCCATGTTAAATTAATAGTAAATGAATTACAGCACTCGCCTGCGGCTCGTGCTGCAAACTTCTGCGTGAGTTATGACCTACATTGCCACTCGTTAAATAATATACTACTACCCTCCGCAAATTTTCACTCTATGCCGAACAAACCGGCAAAATTTGCCATTTCTCATAGTAGGTCAAATTTTTTGAGGAGTGCTTTGGAATACGCACGTGGTCGGCCGAAATTTTCTGATGTGTCAAATTTAGACCAAAATGGGTTATTTTGTCGTCGGATTGTGAAGCTATTTTAACCTTTCGAGCTTGACTATGGGATGGAATAGGTAGTATGAAACTTCTACTTTACATTTTCACCAAATATAAGTCAAGAACTATTAAATATTTTACGTAGACCCGATTCTAAAATAGGTCTGCTGCAGCTCGTCTTTTCTATTAATTTAACATGGGGAAAAACATCTATTTTCTTAGAGCGGTCTGCCCTACATAAAAACATTTGGAACTTTAACATAACGCGCAATAAAGAGCTTAATATCCCTACTTTGTAATGAAATCATATAAGTGACATGATTAATTCAGTATATTTCCAAATTTTCAATTTCCAAAATGCTCTACACTCGTGTGACGACATTTTTGGCTCGGAGATATTCGAAAAACCTGAAATTAGTGACTTTGACATTTATTAATTAAAAATCGTCTGTCACTGTCACGCCTCTCCCTTTTACAGCTCGATAATAGTTTTCTCGCGATTTATAATGCTTTAGGGTGTACGTTCGCTTTTAATATAACAAATAATAAGTAGATTTGTTCTATATTTGCTGTGTACTTTGTTATAATAAAATGCAATGAGTCATATGTCGGATCTGGTCTTATCGTGCGGGTCATACGATTCAAGAAAGACATACTCTCAGTTTTTGTTTTCTTTATTTGCATTTAATTTTACCCTCTAAATAAAATACGTAAGATAAATGAGACAGACTTATTCCATTTCGACATGAAAAAAAGGATATGTATTTACTTTCCAGCGATTCTAAAAAAGCTTATAATAGCACCAGCTACGTTTTATTTTAAATATGCCAGTTTTGTGACTTTGACAGTTTGTGACAAAATGAAACAATTTTCTGGGTTTTTGCATCCCCAATAAAAAAAAAATGGTACTTAATCTGATAAACTATTTCGAAAATGAAAGAAAAAGTGGAAATTCGCCAACCAATATTCAGGAAACAGTAGCCAAAGCACTGGGAATTAGTTTAAGGACTGTGCAGAAAATTGTGCATGAAACAAAACATAACATAATACCCAAGAATACTAAAAAGTGTAAACGAAGAAAGCTAAAGACTGAGGATGTAAGCGAAAATATTAAAATTGGAGTTCGAAATGTGATTTACGATTTATACAAATCAAAAACCAATGTAACTCTTCGAGTTTTACAAAAAACATTAAAAATTCGGGGTATTTTGGAAACTGGACTTAAAGCGTTATCAAAATTATTAAAAAATTTAGGTTTTCGCTATAAAAAAGACTGTAACCGAAGATTTTTATGTGAGCAGCCACAGATAGTGAGTCAGCGTGTTCAGTTTTTAAAAAAATATACGGACAATTACAAATCGAAATTTAGAAAAGTGGTATTTTTAGACGAAACGTGAATATTTTCGAATGGAAGTGGTTTAAAATCTTGGCAAGATGAGTCTGTAAAAAGTGTTAAAAGGAAAAAGGGGTGCGGTATGGGAAAGCGTTTTATTATTTTGCATGCCGGTTCTGCAACAGGTTATGTTGCAGGTGCGAGATTAATTTTTTCTTCAACATCAAAAAGTGCTGACTATCATGATAATATGAATTGCGAAATGTTTGAAAAATGGTTAAAAGTTTAATTGATACCAAATTTGGATGCTCCGTCTTTAATTGTATTGGATGCATTATATCATTCAAGAATTTTAAATTAACAGCCTACTTCATCTTGGAGGAAAAGTGATATTTATGAGTGGCTGGAAAACACAACCAAAATCCTTTACCAAATATGCTTAAATCGGAACTCCTATCAATAGCAAAGTCTCTTTAAAAACCCAAAATATACGCGGTAGATGAAATACTGCGTGAATATGGTCATGAGGCTCTACGACTGCCACCATATCATTGCCAGTTTAACGCAATAGAATTAATATGGGCTGGTGCAAAGTCTTATTATGAAAAACATGTAGGTGATGGTCTTAAATCCGACCAAGTACAAATAGTTTGGCAAGATTCGTTAGATCATATTACACAAGAGTACTGGAAGAAATCGGTGGAACATACAGAAATATTAATAAGGGATTGGTGGGATCGAGAACAAGTACTAGATGTCGAAGTAGCGTTAATGATAATTGCTCCATTCGAAGACGACTCAGACGACGAGGACTTTTCAGATTTTATAAGTGACGATGAGAGTTTTTAGGCTATAATTATAAACGGTGTTTTTCGTTTACATTTTTTAGTATTCTTGGTTATTATATTATGCTTTTTTTTTCATGCACATTATTCTGCATAGTCCTTAAACTAATTCCCAGTGTTTTCATTACGGTTTCCTGCATATTGGTTTGCGAATTTCCACTTTTTCTTTCATTATCGAAATTGTTTATCAGACTAAATGCCATTGTATTTTTAGGTTTTAGTAGTAAAATTGTTAAAATAAATTGCACTGTTTTGTATTGTCGTTTTTAATTAAAGGGTACAGTAGGTATATAATTACCGATTATATAATGTTTTTGTAACTTTTTCAACTCTCCTGTACATCATTTTTACAAAACTAATAATATTAGGTATATGACAATGTGGCTATCTTCGCGATAGCTAAAATAATGAAACAATTTTCCTTTCCTTCGGTATATTTGTAAATAATCTCACAACATTTTAATAGCCTCTGTGTTGTCTGATTTGACGCATATGATTAGTGACCTTTGGACTCGCACGTTAAGACCAGATCTGACTATACCTTAATTTTTTATATTATAAATTCTGAACGGTTGGCGATAAAATTTTGTATGCACTACGTCAGTAAAGTGTCTTTATCGAAATCGCCTGTTATTCGCCTCGCTCGCTCGCTCATCTCATAATTTCAGACTCGTCCGATAAAGAATGACTTTACTGCCTTGGTACATAAATAACTACTATCTATAAATACTACACTGCGTCCATCCATTATGGAATAGTTATTATTATATTTAATATATTATTAAAAATTACTTCAATTTTAAAAGCCCATATATTTAATCAATTTAATTTCAGTTTATTGATTGGGCTGTCTCTTGGACCACTAAGTACAATGTGTGTGACTTCTCTTTTCTTTTTTATACAGGGTGATAGCAGGGCATATTTTTGGTTTTTTGGAACCTTAGGAGAGTTACACAATCAGGGGCACCCATAGAGTCAATTTCAGGTGGATTTGGGGTCGGGGGGTAACCAGACCAAAAAATGTGGCTGTGGTAGGCTGTTACAAGAACTTTAATGCCTTATCCCATGTCCCCTCACAACTTTATAGGTCGGGTTGTACAAAGCTTTGACGGTGACGTATGGGACACATGGGATTTTCCATGTAAATTTCGAAGTTTATTTTAGCCCAAAAATAATTAAACTTTTTAAAGAATACAATGAGAAGAATGTCCATGTCCAATTTAAAGCGTTTTTTCCTAGTAATTTAAGAGTAATTTAACCAAATTTACAGGGTAATTCCTAAGTTAATACTTCTGTTTTAGCTGTGTATAGAGGCAATAAAATAATCAACATTTTCAAATACCTTTTTTCCAAAAATAAGGTACTTACATTCATTTATTACACTATGGATCAAATACGGTCCTGCCTAACTTGCCCGTTGAATAACATTAAGAAAACTTCTGGGTGTAGGATGAGCCCGCAAGGGAAAGAGTTCTGCGAATAATCTCGAAGCAGCAGCCGCACTTTGACGACACTCACAGTAAATTAGCACCCACCATATCTACTACTAGTTCATTGTTTTTCGTACATGACTAATAAGATAAAAACAACATAAAGTATATCAAGTTACGTTTTAATGACCAGGCCCGCACATAGATTTTTTACTTTTGTATCTCGTCTATTTTTAAGTTTTTTGAAAAAAGGTATTTGAAAATGTTGTTTATTTTAATGCCTTCTATACACAGCTAAAAACGAAGCATCAACTTAGGAATCAAACAAAAGTTTTTTGCAACTTGCCGTTGCCCCATCTTGAATAGTTGGGGACTTTTGGTATGTTAAAAAGAACAATTGTTTGCATCTACGTTCTAGAGTTAGAGGTAGGGTAAGGGGTAATTACCCTCTCTATCGCGTTCATATCTACTCCCTTAATATGCATACTGTTATAGAATTGTTGGAATTTTAATGTTGATACTTTATTTTTTCATTCAGGGCATCTTTTATAAAGGCGAGTGAGTTTTGGTAGTCCCCCGGTATAAAGTGTGTAATGGCATTTTTCTCTCAACAACTATGGTCTTTAAATATTACCCGTTTTATCTTAATTATTATTAGAAATGAGCTATTATGGGAAGATACCAGGAATTAAATGAGCAAATACATTAAGAGTGAGATCTAGTGACACATTCGCCATTTTGTTTTTTGGTCAATATTTCGTTACTTTTATCTTTTATCATAAAATCGGCTAAATAACCATAATAGAAGAATAATTGCCTACAATTTAAAGTGTGTTTTTTAAAGCCACCTTTGATATTTATTCATAATAATGACTTGGAATAGTTGATAAAAAAAGTTATGTGCAAATAAGTTTTGATGCGTTAGAAATTGCGATAAGGTTGTAATTAGGACAAATGTTTAATTTTTAATTCTGCACCGAATTACATAATAATATACAGGGGTTTCAATTTGAAATAAGAAAAATAAATTGCTTGTTTGACACGAAACTTTGGACACCCTGTACAATTCGTATTAATCAAACTTGGTTAACGAGACTGTGTTGTATTATTTTAATAAGGAGGCATTATTTTTATTTTTTAACAATTTTTAAAACCAGTGGTGCAAAACTGATTTTTCTTAGTGTTTAGTTTTTTTTTCGCCGATAATACTGAACCGATTTCATTAAAATTTTGGGAGTATGTAGGAAACTGCAAGATGCATCCAAGTAAGTAAGAGTATTTATGTCATGTAATCTTAAAAAAATATATCATTATGACGTCACACTTTTTTGGAACGCCCTGTATAAACAAAAATATTTTCCTGAAATGCGCCTTAGGACACAGGTAAAGTCTGCGAAATAGCAAAATCCTAACTTAATTAATAAGTAAACTATAGAAGAGGGGAAGTGAGGTGCAGGACTCTGTAAGATAGGTCCTCCTTATTCTGGATTTTCTAGAACTGGAATAAGATCAGAACCTGGCTGAGTTTTTTTTTTTTTTTTTTTTTTTTTTTTTATGATAAAACACCTGCACTGTAGGAAAAATCCTTTAAGGCGCTCTGGGAGCGGTGCGAGTGCGAAAAAAGCGATTAACGTTGGGCTTGAAACGTTGAAGATTGTATTCATTGGGAAACACGACCTCAGGAAGATCATTCCACAAAGATGACGTTCTCCAGATGAAAGAATTCTTGAACAATGAAGTTCGAGGAGTACTAAGCTGAACAACATATGGATGAGCGGCAGTGGTTCGCCGTGTATTTCTGTTTTGCATTGCTCTAGGTGGAATCAAGTGGGCAATGTCAGTCGAACACCTGCCATGGAAATATCTGAGCAATATTCTAATGATGGTCGAATCTGGGCTTTGTAGAGTGTCAAAAGTTGATGAGGTGTGTACAACCTTTTGGTGCGGAAAAGTACACCAAGTTTCTGTGCAGCTGCCTTGGCAATTGCGGCAACGTGATCATGCCAAGACATATTACCTCCCAGATTGACCCCCAGCAAATTAATAGACGGTGCCAAGGGAATTGAGTGTCCTGCCATGACTATATCCGGTTCTGCAATGTTAACCTTTTTGGAGAAGACTACTGCCTGGGTTTTCTTAGCATTAAATTCGACTTGGTTACTGTCACCCCAAGCCAAAATTTCTTCCAGGTCATTGTTGAGGCGCAATACTTCATGCTGCCAGCGAAGATGTGCGTCGGCAGCGGATGTTTGGGGAGTCAAGGTAAAAGATGAGGCTGTCATCAGCAAAGCTATAAATTGTATTTTGGGTTTTCACTAGAAGGTCGTTAATATACAGTAAAAAGAGGGTAGGCGACAATATGGACCCTTGAGGAACACCGGCATTGATGGTGAAGGTGTCTGAGAGAAACCCGTCAATCGCTACTTGCAGAGAACGGTTCTTAAGGAAGCTGGTTAACTATAAACAGAATCCATTAGGCATACCGTAGGATCGGAGTGTTGATGAAACGACAAGAACCATTGTAATCCAGTAAAAAAGACAATCAAACGCAACTTTTGTTTCGGGTAACTCACATGTGTCTTCCCCTCAAAACTCGTTTCACTCATTATTAAAAGAATAACAAAACACCTGCAATTCAAAGTTAACTGCACTTTTAAATGACCATAATAATGGCTTTATTAAACACTGTGTAAAGTACCTGGTACAATGGCCTACTTTGCTTAATTGGTTTAACACTAAGAACTAAGATTAGTGGCCGAAACCTACACATTAATGTCAGAAAATAACTTATACGGGGCAATACAAAAAGGTAAAAGATACGTTTTGTTACAGCCAGTTTTTTTTTAGTTTAGTCAAAGCGGAAAAGGGAAATTGTGTGACATTCTGGGAGGTAATATGTCTTGGCATGATCACGTTGCCGCAATTGCCAAGGCAGCTGCACAGAAACTTGGTGTACTTTTCCGCACCAAAAGGTTGTACACACCTCATCAACTTTTGACACTCTACAAAGCCCAGATTCGACCATCGTTAGAATATTGCTCTCATGTCTGGAGCTCTGCACCCAAGCACACCCTTCGGCTACTGGATTCCATTCAAAGGAGAGCCGTTCGTCTGATCGGCGACCCCGAGCTGACCAAGACCCTCGATAGCCTGGAGCATCGAAGACAGGTTGGTGATTTGGCTCTCTTTTACAGATATTAATTTTCTAGGTAAAAGACAATTTATTTTTTAAATACGAAAATAGTTTAACAAAAAGACAATATGTGTAATTTTACTTTGTTATAATATCTCTTTTTATTTACTGATTAGTTACTGCAGTCGTTTATTTTTTCTATAAAATTCTAGTTAGAAATCAGATTTTCCATAACAATACTCAAGGAAGTAAGAGCAATTTACACTCAAGTTGAATAATTTGGCAGATCAATAAAAAGGTTACGTATTGTTACAGAATATTGTGCAGGGAAAGATCCAGTGAAAAAGAAGTAGAGGACGAAGACGCATTTCCTGGTTAAATAACTTGAGAAAATGGTACAACTGCAGTTGAATAAAACGGTATATTCCAAAGTATGAGAAGTAATTCTATTTTTTATTAGTATATTTTTATTTACTAATTTTAATATTACAATTACCGTAATTACTATGGTTTTGGCCCTAGACCTCAAAATATTGTAAAATAGATAAAAGTTACATTGATCCCAAGTGAAAAAAGATTTCTTAAAGGTAAAGTGAAAATGACACAGACATTTTAAGTTTAGGGAGAAAAATTTTAAAACAATAATGGTAACTATGGTCTTTTTCTTTTCGATTGCGAACGATGACAAAACCCCGTTTTACAATAAAAAAATGCAAGAATTTTCATTTTTGACAAGTTGAAAAAGTAAGGTTAGGGATTTACGTCATAACTGACATTTTGTTGTTTACTGTTTATAGCGGTTAGAATTTTAAATTAACACTTGTTAAGGCCGCTTTACAGTTTGCAATTTTTCTTTCACGCAAGAAAAGATTGCCCGGGAGTATGCGCAGAACGAGGCTAATGATCAGCTGGCGCAATTTGTATTGCTTGCAAGAAATATAACTCGGACCGTATTTTTATTGCCAATTACACGGCGCGACGCTCGCCGCTCTCTGAAACTTCGGAGTAGCTTGCTTCTTCGAGGGACGAAACCCGTTGCCAGCCTCAGGATTCCTCAGCTAGTGTACGGTATTGGTTAACGCGTCTATATCCGTCTCATGCTAACATGTCTTGTCGTCGCATATCCTTTTGCATGTTTTAGCTTACGGAGAGAGAGGTTGAAGATGGATTAGTCTCTTGACTTGAGTTGAGAAGAAACTACTGTATTTGGAATACACATACACCAAAGCCAGGTTTACTGATATTTCAGTATTTCTACCGATTTAAAAATCAATATGTTTGTTTATTATTATTACAAAGTTTTTGTTACTTTTATTTATTATATTTTTTGTACTGAAAGCCTTTTTCTGACTTAGGTGGTGCTTTTGTTTAATTATTACTTTATTTATATTATTATTACTAGAATCATACTTTTTTAGATGTTTGTAATGTTAAAATAAAATTTATACATTTTTTAAAAATGTGTTTTATAATCTAGAAAAAAACGATATTTACTTGGAGAAAGACTATATAAAATGTAAACAAATTACCTTCTTTAACATTATCGAATCGTTTATATTAAAAAAAAGTTCTTTATAGTCCTTTTATAAAAACGCTGGGCACTGGGCATCACTTTGAGTCTCGTTTGTTTTTTAGTCATGTGTAGCCACTTTTGGAAACACCATTTAATTCATGGATTTTAAGGAAGTCTAGATTTAATGAATTTCTTTAGGAAAATGGGGAATGGACAAGACAATAAAATTATCTTAAACACTTCATCTGTTTTCTTTTAACCTTATGTCGTCACTGTCAATTTCATGACGTTATCCAAAATGTGCAAACTGTTTTTATTAGCATTTTTCACAGAATCGCTCGACAAATCAGAAAGAGCTAAACAAAGTGATAAAATCCAAAGTTCAATTTAAAAAATGGCTTTTTACTTCCGCAAAATGATAAAATCAGAAGCTCCTTGTTGACTTTTTCCCAACACCTCGAGATCTCGTATCACTCGTTAAAAGAAAACGCAAAATTTCAATTCTCTGTGTGAATGTGTTTATCGCTTCTATGATCTCTGTTACTACTTGAATTTGATGGGGTTTGTTTGATAGGGGAAATCGGGGATAGTTATCACACGGGGCATCATTCACAAAGCTTTACAAGTTTAGAATTTTTATTGGTTTGTATAAGTTTAAAATTAAGAAATAAATTAGTTAATAAATTAATTCAAAAATAAGTAAAAAAAATAACCTGAGCAATAATGACATTAAGTTCATTTTTAATTATTTATAATACAGCGTGATCAGTTAAGGGTACTGAGCGGCCATATCTCGGAAACTACTGGGCATAGAAATTCAAGAAAAAAAAATAATAACTAAAGTGGCCATGAGAAAATCCTGGAAATAATTTTTAAGTTCCGCATTTTGCCGCAAGAGGGCGTAATTAAAAAGTAAATTTTAAATTTTACATATCTCTGAAAATCCCACATTAAGGTATATCTTTGATAACACCATTAAAAAGCTTGGACAATTATCCATCATTTTGGTCCTATGCTCATTGGCGTACCGACTTTAATAAGATGGAGGGAAGCTGTTGAAAGTGTAATCATTTAAATCGCTGTAACTTATAAACGACTTATGCGATTTTAGCAAACTAAAGACTGGTTGGAAGAGAAATGCATGCACTTTCACCAATCGTATTTAGTTGTCCATAATAGTTCTCAAAAAAAATGCTAGAGGACGGAATTTGTAATGATAATAAATTTTTTGATTTTACTCTGAAAAAATAAATCATATGGTATAATTATGATACCATAATCAAAAAGTAGAAAAAATTTGCTAGAAAGAATATTAAAACCGCAGCTCGATATCTCCGTTCGTTTCAGCGTTATCGCCAACAGAATAATTTTTAAAACTTTAAATGAAGAAGCGGTTATATATTTTTTAGAAAAAAGTGGGACGTCACTGATATTTTTTCATGTGGATATTATGTCTGATTAGCCTGGTCAATTCTGCATAAAAATGGTCTCTTACGTTTTTATCCTCGGGCACACCGTTCTTAATTAAAATAATTAAATTAAATTAGCTCTACTATTTATTATTATTAACATTCATAATGAAAAGGTTTGTTTTATAAAAGTTGTTGGAAATGACCACTTTCATTTAATAGGCATGCTTGCGCCTATTTAATTATTTTAATTAAGAACGGTGTGCCTGAGGAGAAAAATGCAAGAGAACATTTTTATGCAGAATTGACCAGGCTAATCAGAAATAATATCCGCATGGAAAAATGTCAGTGGCGTCCCACTCGCTTCGTCATTTAAAGTTTTAAAAATTATTCTATTGGCGATAACGCTGAAATGAACGGAGATATTGAGCTGCGGTTTTAATATTCTTTCTAGCAAATTTCATCTACTTTTCGATTAGGGTATCATAATTATACCATATGATTTATTTTTTCA